>CM042417.1:21782594-22518016 GCA_023634145.1 Thymallus thymallus
TCTCTCTCTCGCTCGCTCACTCGGTCTGCCCATCTCTCTCTCTCGCTCGCTTGCTCTGGCCATCTCTCTCTCTCGCTCCCTTGCTCACTCGATCTGCCCATCTCTCTCTCTCGCTCGCTCACTCGGTCTGCCCATCTCTCTCTCTCGCTCACTCGGTCTGCCCATCTCTCTCTCTCGCTCGCTCGCTCACTCGGTCTGCCCATCTCTCTCTCTCGCTCACTCGGTCTGCCCATCTCTCTCGCTCGCTCGCTCGGTCTGCCTATCTCTCTCTCTCTCTCGCTCGGTCTGCCTCTCTCTCTCTCTCAGCCCCTCTCTCTCTCACTCACTCAGTCTGCCTCTCTCTCTCTCTCGCTCAGCCCCTCTCTCTCTCTCTCTCTCTCTCTCTCTCTCAGCCCCTCTCTCACACTCTCTCAGCACCTCTCTCACACTCTCTCACACTCTCTCACCACCAGCCAGGGAAGGGTAGCTCCACTGCGATCGAAACGCCCACGCACCCATTGATGGCGTTTCTCCTGCCACGGCCAGAACACTGCATCCTGTTTACCTTGTTAGCATGTGGTCTTCTACTCGGCTTGAGAGAAAGCCCTTCTACTCGGCTTGTTTTTTAAGCATCTAACAGTGAGCTCAATGTCATTTGTTCTCTCTACAACCTTAACACAGAGACAACAGATCAACATTTGACTCACGATATTCAATTAAACGTTCAGCTGTGGCTCATCTTGCCACTGTCACGGTGGTGTACTGTAGATAGGTTAGACTGAGGACTACTGATGGTGTTAGCAGAGCCTCAGCAGTGACCTATATATATTATATATATTATATTATTAGTGGGAATAGAGACTACTGTAGTGGGAATAGAGACTACATTTCCCTGCGACTTCTTCCCTGAGACTGCTGGCAAGTTCGACATTGCAACCGACAGTGGAGGCAACTGCCTGTTATGATCCTCTCGAACACAGCCACCACACTGCCGCACTGTGTATCATGTATCGTGTATCTGTCTTTTGTGTATTTTCGTTCTGGCATTTTGCACCTGCCCTGTGTTTTTCGTAGCTGCTTGATAAAGTAATTCCCCCACGGGGGATCAACAAAGTGTCTATCTATCTATCTATCTATCTATCTATCTATCTATCTATCTATCTATCTATCTATCTATCTATCTATCTATCTATCTATCTATCTATCTATCTATCTATCTATCTATCTATCTATCATCTCAGGGTTGACAGAGGCAAACGCAACTCGACTCCTCCTGCAATAGGCGGCAGGCAATTCTCCTTTTGAGAAGTCATTAGAACCCCGCAGGGTTTGTGTGTAGTCTACTGTTTTTTGGAGAATTCAGAGATTCTCAGCTCACTCAACCATGTCACGTACAAGATCAAAGTGTCAGATAGTTGGTCCTGAGGTTCCTTTGTCAGGATTTAAAGTCAAACTAAAAACACAAGTCACTGCTGAGGCTCTGCTAACACCATCAGTAGTCCTCAGTCTAACCAGATAATATAATATATATAGGTCACTGCTGAGGCTCTGCTAACACCATCAGTAGTCCTCAGTCTAACCAGATAATATAATATATATAGGTCACTGCTGAGGCTCATGTCCTTGAATGGAATGTATGGATTCAGGGGACATTCTACTCTTAAGGGATACTGAGAAATCAATTCAATCAAGCACTCATTGCAGTATTTATGCAGTAGCATTATAACATGATATAAGGTGTCTAAGTGAGTTTTGGTACAGCATTTTAAAATAAAATCCAAATCCTTATCTAGGAAGCTCTTTGCAAACACACCTGTTGTGCCATCTTTGAACTAAACAGAAGGGTCGGATGGAGGTATACACTGAGTTGCAGACCACTTTGTGTTGTTGGAAGTGGTGTTGGGGTACTAATACTAGCAGGGACTGGGCAGGTGCTCAAGGAGGCAGGTGACGGTAGGAGATGAGGTGCACTCATGCACTTCAATTCACCGACACCACTGTATCTGGTTGCTGTCACTGAAAGGTTATTGCATGCTGACCACCAGTGAGAGACTGTTACTGCTTTCTGTCCGGAAATGGATGCTAAGGGAAATGGAAAGAGTATCATACCACCATTTTAAAGCGGGTTTGTTATTACATAGTTCTGGACTTGCCCAACAGGGAGATACGATATTGAGCTGGATCGGTGCCAAGGGGTCTGATTGGCATTGGCGCCCTCCGAAGAATCCTACAGTACCTGAGCACATCCATCATTGGATCCATAGTCTCTCTTTCTCCGTCTCTCTCAAGCTACTGTCATGCAAATGTTGTGTGTACAAACCTGCACCAATTTTGGAGTTAGTCTGTTCACGAGAACCCATCTATCAAGGATCATGCTTTGGGCTTTTTGTTATTCATTTGCTCATTTGGTCCCCTGCAACCTGGGAGAACATGATTGCATTGTATGTGGAACATATTGATTGCTTTCTAACAGAGAAATGGTGAACAATTCTCTGCAGGTTCGACCCAGCAACCACTCAGCCCACATATCAACTCCTAACTACCGCCCTTGAGAATTTTTTGGTGTGAAAGCCCCACAGGACACTGCAAAGGGAACCCACACAGCACAGTGATGTATTCTCACATCGCCTTATATTTTTTTAATCAAAGTTGGAGCAAAGTCGCAGTTATCCAATGGTTTCTTTTAACTCCAAATCCACTTTTCATGACCTGTGGATTTCTTTCGGAAGAGAAAGCCTGTCTTTGAAACACAACAGTCCCCTTAAACTTAAAGTGCCTTGGTAATACTCTGATCTTGTATATGAGCCTAAAACCAAGCTTTCTCTCCAAGGGCTATTGCTTTGTAGACGATTGGAGAACCCGAGGCTGCTTACTTATTCTGTATTGCTTGCTTAAACCTATGGTTTGAGGTCATTATTGACGGTTTAAGGTTGTTTAAGTCAACCACCATCTCTAACCCCATGTCCTCAAACCTGATCACTCGAATAAGAAGCGACTTAAAGTTCAGGTCAGTCAACTGAAGTCTCAACCTACACCAGTGAGGCTCAATCTCAATGTGAATCAACCAAGTGCAGAATTAAGCTATGTGCCGAAGGGGATACAATCTACAGCAGCTCCACTGTTCCAATAGGTGCAATGAGCTAGAATAGATAACATGACAAAACGACAAAAGCCATTTGCTCACTTTTCGCTTCACAAGACATGTTCTAATCTAAAAAGGTACTAATACAACGAAGAGTTTATGACTTTATGAGAGACTGAGCAGCAACCATAAACAGTCATGAGCCCTAAGTCAATTAACATGATCTCTTTAAGGGAACAAGTGATGAAATCAATTGCTGAATTATGGAGGATGTGGGCCTAGACAAGCTTTTTGAAATTAATAATACATGGAGCGCATCTCATCCAAGCCAGTGTATTATTGCATTGTGTGTGTGTGTGCAGTACATGTGTCTCATAGATTGTCCCACTGTATATGTTAAGATGTATGTCATATGCTTTGAATAGGGTATGAGTGTTTTGAATGGTGTGTGTGTGTTTGTGTGTGTGTGTTGTTGGTGAAGGGCAGGGTGCGTTCCCATGTTACATCATAGATCAGCTGGCTCTCTGGGCTGTGTAAGTGAATGTTTGTGTGTGTGTGGCTCTGCTCGCAGGCAAAGGCTTTGTGCAGCCGGGGCACAGCGGGTTCAGGAAGAGCTTTACTGAGCAGATGGGGGACACCGACTGTGACATCGCCATACACCCGAGAGAGGAGAGACCCGCCCTCAAGATAATATAGCCTATAGCAACCATAAAAGGTTGAACAAGTGTGCTTCTGAGGAATCCGTTCCACATCCAGGGTAATATTTGGGTGGGGAAGAAAAGTGTTGCTGTGGTCAAAACAGTAACACCACACAGCAACAGAACTGGAACACTCAGTGCAGTATTTGTTCCAAACTAGTATAAAACAGGCAACATCCCACTGGTGGTTTGCTAATTACATTCTAATGTACTGCAGATGTTGTCTACCACAAGCCAGGAAAAAAAAAAAAACATTGATCCCTCCGAGAGCAATCCATTGGAAACGTTGCATGGTTTTGTTAGAATAACAGTTTGGTTTAGGTTCGATTAAAACCTTAAGGGAGCCGATCAGGGATCAAGACCACGATAGCATGAGAAGAGTCAAACAAGTAAAAGGTCTCTTTGGTTTTATTAGCTTCAATTCCTTTTACCAGGCTTCCTTCCTGACAACCTTGGCAAAATCAAGGCCTTATTCTCTTACACATGCCTTTGCATATAAGGGGAATTTGCATCACTCCCAACCCTGGTAAACCACTATTAGCTTGAAGAACATGGATATGGACCCCACTTGTGTCCCTTCTTGAGTTGGACTGGGCAATTTGAGATGCCGCACCTTGCCGCCATGCATCTCTGGCAATTTCCAACAGTTATCACACTGGCTTATTTGTCTCAGTGCCAGCCAAACAAATGCCACAACCTCACACACAAGGTCATTAACGGGGAATTTCCAGCTAATGTATTTACTCACATCTTGCAAGAACTCCACAAAAAAGAAACAAGTGATTAAGGTTCTCCGCAACACAATTACACTCAAGGGAACAGCACTCAAAACTACCTGCGGCCCTGTAGCACTATAATGTACACAGTACACGTCCTTTAATAGCTCAGGTCTACGGCCCCTTTGATAAAAGAGGTGTTACATGGCCTCTAAGCTCCTGCTTCATCAAGGTCACTTTGGATATGGCTTGAGGTGGTGACCATGGTCATGATGCATGGACATTGGCTACTTCTCCAATACCAATACCCATGCAAATACCCTCTGTCCTAACGTATTGCTAAGCTATAGCTCCAAAATGCTAATGGCTAGCTATCGATTGCTGTCAAAAGAAGGCAGGTGTGGGTGCCTGGTTAATGGTTTGGACTCGAGCATGGATTCACATTAAGCCCTGAACTGTGGAAATGTATTTAGCAAAATGCAAGTGTTGTTTTTTCTAAGCAGCCTAATAATGGTTTCTGCCAGGGGCTAGGCGCTGACTTGTTTTCTAACCGTTTTCCCTGGGAATAAAGCGGTTAGTCGCGTCTGTTGTTTAAGTTTGTTTGCTTCCTTTCACGTCAACCTCCCTTGCCAGATGGCACCGCGGGCAAGTTGGATCAATCATTATTTGGATGGCTTGCATTTCTTCATAACGAAACTCCTCTTGTTTGTTAAGCACTCTCTCTGGCAATTGTTCATCTTCTTGCTTTCCCCCCTCATCATGGGACTGGGATGATCAGACTAGTGGCTATGATTTCTCCTTGCTGGTGTTTCAAGAGGACAAAGAGTGAGGTCTTTTCCGATTACCTGGAAAACTCAAGCTCTCGCCGGTGATAATCATGTGAGTGAAGATTGAAAGAGGGAGAGACACCGCCTAAATGTAGCTTGATGGTGGCCTGCGAAACAAATGTGCTGTAATAAACATTTCAGTGGCATCTCTTCTTCTCCTTCAATCTAGGCTCACGTCGAGTTCATCTGACTGATGCATCGCCAAGGGGCAATGGAGTGAAGATGGACTTGTTTAATTTGTGGTAAGATACTGGGGTGAACTAATAACTGGATCTATCTCAGACATCAAAATAGACTCTAGGCGCTCCCGCTGTAAGCAGGTGAACTGCTTTAAAGGGGGAGTTCACGCATTTTCGTGTAATCTAAACCGTTTTTTAAAGTATGTTATTAAGCCCAGCATCTCCTGGATAGCATTTTATAAGCATATAGCAATGGTAACGGCAAGACTCACCTAGCAGTGACCTATGTCTTTAATGCAGCAGTTTCCTGTATAAGAGGCTGTCTACATATACAACAAGGCATTCAGAAAGATGAGGTAGTAGGGTGAAATTAATTTTGACAGCATAAAAAGAGTTTGCTATTGTCAAAGCTCCAAAAAGGCTCCAAAAACACAACTCGAGCAGTTTCCACTACCAGCTGTGCTGCTTCTCAGTGTAGCCCAATGCACGAAAAGTTTCTTGGCACTTCTAGAACATGCTATTTACATTGAAAATAGAGATTTGCTTCAACTAATGTGAACTTCTCTTTTAAGTAACATAACCATCATATTGTCACACTACTCAAGTCATACACCCTCCTTCCGGACAGGTCACTCCAACTGAAAAAAGACAATGCAACAAGGAGATCAATACAATGTTTAACATGGGCAAAACAGCATGCCATGTTACCTACCTCTTCGGGGTGAATGGTGCGGAAGACTTTGGGCTCTCGTTCCGAGGGATGAGAGGAGCGAGGAGGACGGTGAATGTGTCGCTTTCCAGTTCCGGTCACATCCGGCACCCACTGGCCTGGATCCCTCCGGCCGCCTGTACAAGAGACAAAATCGATTGGATCAAAGGATTGTTTTGTCAGCCGGAGTAGAGAGCGATCACCTCAGTACTGGGTGGGGGGTTCACACCAAAGCCAAGCAACTGGTTCATCATATACTATGGAGGGGAGGGGAGTCAGGCCTAGTATCAGTTTGAGTTTTCAGTTGACTGATTTGGCACAACAGTGAGTTGAGCATGTTACTACGTATAACCATTAGAGGCAACAAATACACTATATATACAAAAGTATGTGGACACCACTTCAACTTTGTGGATTTGTCTATTTCAGCCACAACGGTTGCTGACAGGTGTTTAAAATCGAGCACACAGCCATGTAATCTCCATAGACAAACATTGGGAGTAGATTGCTCTTACTGAAGAGCTCAGTGACTTTCAATGTGGCATCGTCATAGGATGCCACCTTTCCAACAAGTCCCGGTCAACTGTAAGTGCTGTTATTTTGAAGTGGAAATGTCTAGGAGCATCAACGGCTCAGCTGCGAAGTGGTAGGCCACAGAACGGAACCGCAGAGTGCTGAAGCGCGTAAATATTGTCTGTCCTCGGTTGCAACACTCACTACAGAGTTCCAAACTGCCTCTGGAAGCAACATCAGCACAATAACTGTTTGTCGGGAGCTTCATGAAATGGGTTTCCATGGCCGAGCAGCCGCACACAAGCCTAAGATCACCATATGCAATGCCAAGCGTCGGCTGGAGAGGTGTAAAGCTCGCCGCCATTGGACTCTGGAGCAGTGGAAACACGTTCTGGAGGGATGAATCACGTTTCACTATCTGTCAATCCGACGGACAATTCTGCGTTTTGGCGGATGCCAGGAAAACGATACCTGCCCCTATCCATAGTGCCATCTGTAAAGTTTGGTGGAGGAGGAATAATGGTCAGGGGATGTTTTTCATGGTTGTTTTTCCAGTGAAGGGAAGGTTCTCTGATGCCCTCGAGTAGCCTCAGGGTTCCAAGCATTCTGTTTTACAGTATGTAGCCTATGTAAGCAGAACAGAAGCTTTGGAGCCATTTGAGGCTACCTTTTATCTGCTTTGTTTTGGTGGTCCTCAATGGATGACAAAGACCTTAAGCAGAAAGGCGAAGTAGCATGAATCAGATATATCAATTTCCCTTAGTGGTAAGGTAGCCAGATTAAAAGAGATATTCTGTATGGAAACCTGACATTCACAAATGGGAGTGTTTTTAATGAAACTACAATGCATGGAAATAACTACTACTATAGCTAAACAATGTGTGACGGTGACCACAATAAAGAAACAATTCTTCCTCATTGATTTGGACGTTCGGTAGCATTCTCAGTCATTGTTTAGCAAACCTTTTTTTCCTGCGTAACATCTTAACTCGGGGCTCTTACTTCCCCACCTTAATTGGCCCTGTGAACGATTAATCTGAAAAACTGTTTGCAGTTGTATTCACTTCACCTGTGCCGTGGCTGGCATTATCAAGAAAATGCAATAACATAGAGCTAGTTCCAGCATTAGCAATGAATATTATTGTATTCCTAATGCGAACCACTATGCTAACCATAGAACCATAGCTAGTATCTCGCTATGAATGAGGTGCCCTAGAAGGTTGAATCCTATTTGACAATGTGTTAAAACTCAGACAATGCAATGTTGGCCATTTGCAAAGAGAAATTAGTGTGGGAAAATACATTAACAAGCGCAGCAGAAAGATGTGGAATGGTGGATTGTTTTGAGAATTCCGAAAGTATGCCTGCGTAGATTGTTTTGAGAATATTTGTGTATCTTGCTGATGAAATATAGCCATTTTCGTTTCTTAGCGAAATGTGTTACGAGTGATATTATACTGGCGCTCACTAACCGCGTTTAGTGTGGTCCGGTACTATTTATTTTCAAGATGGAAGCGTCCATACAGGTGCTTTCTCTATATCGCTTGCTTATGAAAGAAAGCAAGACATTCCGCTCTAATAACTACAGGTAAAGGATTTGCTGTTTTTCATATGGTCTATTTTTCTTGTGCAAGAGACCTTGGTTAAAAAGCCTCAGTGCTGGTCAACAAACTGACAGATTGGGCTGTGCAGAAGATAGATAGATAGATAGATAGATAGATAGATAGATAGATAGATAGATAGATAGATAGATAGATAGATAGATAGATAGATAGATAGATAGATAGATAGATAGATAGATAGATAGATAGATAGATAGATAGATAGATAGATAGATAGATAGATAGATAGATAGATAGATAGATAGATACAGTGGGGAGAACAAGTATTTGATACACTGCCCATTTTGCAGGTTTTCCTACTTACAAAGCATGTAGAGTCTGTAATTTTTATCATAGGTACACTTCAACTGTGAGAGATGGAATCTAAAACAAAAATCCAGAAAATCACATTGTATGATTTTTAAATAATTATTTTGCATTTTATTGCATGACATAAGTATTTGATCACCTACCAACCAGTAAGAATTCCGTCTCTCACAGACCTGTACGTTTTTCTTTAAGAAGCCCTCCTGTTCTCGACTCATTGCCTGTATTAACTGCACCTGTTTGAACTCGTTACCTGTATAAAAGACACTTGTCCACACACTCAATCAAACAGACTCCAACCTCTCCACAATGGCCAAGACCAGAGAGCTGTGTAAGGACATCAGGGATAAAATTGTAGACCTGCACAAGGCTGGGATGGGCTACAGGACAATAGGCAAGCAGCTTGGTGAGAAGGCAACAACTGTTGGCGCAATTATTAGAAAATGGAAGTTCAAGATGACGTTCAATCTCCCTCGGTCTGGGGCACCATGCAAGATCTCACCTCGTGGGGCATCAATGATCATGAGGAAGGTGAGGGATCAGCCCAGAACTACACGGCAGGACCTGGTCAATGACCTGAAGAGAGCTGGGACCACAGTCTCAAAGGAAACCATTAGTAACACACTACGCCGTCATGGATTAAAATCCTGCAGCGCACGCAAGGTCCCCCTGCTCAAGCCAGCGCATGTCCAGGCCCGTCTGAAGTTTTCCAATGACCATCTGGATGATCCAGAGGAGGAATGGGAGAAGGTCATGTGGTCTGATGAGACAAAAATAGAGCTTTTTGGTCAAAACTCCACTCGCTGTGTTTGGAGGAAGAAGAAGGATGAGTACAACCCCAAGAACACCATCCCAACCGTGAAGCATGGAGGTGGAAACATCATTCTTTGGGGATGCTTTTCTGCAAAGGGGACAGGACGACTGCACCGTATTGAGGGGAGGATGGATGGGGCCATGTATCGCGAGATCTTGGCCAACAACCTCCTTCCCTCAGTAAGAGCATTGAAGATGGGTCGTGGCTGGGTCTTCCAGCATGACAACGACCCGAAACACACAGCCAGGGCAACTAAGGAGTGGCTCCGTAAGAAGCATCTCAAGGTCCTGGAGTGGCCTAGCCAGTCTCCAGACCTGAACCCAATAGAAAATCTTTGGAGGGAGCTGAAAGTCCGTATTGCCCAGCAACAGCCCCGAAACCTGAAGGATCTGTATGGAGGAGTGGGCCAAAATCCCTGCTGCAGTGATTGAAAACCTGGTCAAGAACTACAGGAAACATATGATCTCTGTAATTGCAAACAAAGGTTTCTGTACCAAATATTAAGTTCTGCTTTTCTGATGTATCAAATACTTATGTCATGCAATAAAATGCAAATTAATTACTTAAAAATCATAGAATGTGATTTTCTGGAATTTTGTTTTAGATTCCGTCACTCACAGTTGAAGTGTACCTATGATACAAATTACAGACTTCTACATGCTTTGTAAGTAGGAAAACCTGCAAAATCGGCAGTGTATCAAATACTTGTTCTCCCCACTGTAGATAGATAGATAGATAGATAGATAGATAGATAGATAGATAGGTAGGTAGGTAGGTAGGTAGGTAGGTAGGTAGGTAGGTAGGTAGGTAGGTAGGTAGGTAGGTAGGTAGGTAGGTAGGTAGGTAGGTAGGTAGGTAGGTAGGTAGGTAGGTAGGTAGGTAGGTAGGTAGGTAGGTAGGTAGGTAGGTAGGTAGGTAGGTAGGTAGGTAGGTAGGTAGGTAGGTAGGTAGGTAGGTAGGTAGGTAGGTAGGTAGGTAGGTAGGTAGGTAGGTAGATAGATAGATAGATAGATAGATACAGTGGGGAGAACAAGTATTTGATACACTGCCCATTTTGCAGGTTTTCCTACTTACAAAGCATGTAGAGTCTGTAATTTTTATCATAGGTACACTTCAACTGTGAGAGATGGAATCTAAAACAAAAATCCAGAAAATCACATTGTATGATTTTTAAATAATTATTTTGCATTTTATTGCATGACATAAGTATTTGATCACCTACCAACCAGTAAGAATTCCGTCTCTCACAGACCTGTACGTTTTTCTTTAAGAAGCCCTCCTGTTCTCGACTCATTGCCTGTATTAACTGCACCTGTTTGAACTCGTTACCTGTATAAAAGACACTTGTCCACACACTCAATCAAACAGACTCCAACCTCTCCACAATGGCCAAGACCAGAGAGCTGTGTAAGGACATCAGGGATAAAATTGTAGACCTGCACAAGGCTGGGATGGGCTACAGGACAATAGGCAAGCAGCTTGGTGAGAAGGCAACAACTGTTGGCGCAATTATTAGAAAATGGAAGTTCAAGATGACGTTCAATCTCCCTCGGTCTGGGGCACCATGCAAGATCTCACCTCGTGGGGCATCAATGATCATGAGGAAGGTGAGGGATCAGCCCAGAACTACACGGCAGGACCTGGTCAATGACCTGAAGAGAGCTGGGACCACAGTCTCAAAGGAAACCATTAGTAACACACTACGCCGTCATGGATTAAAATCCTGCAGCGCACGCAAGGTCCCCCTGCTCAAGCCAGCGCATGTCCAGGCCCGTCTGAAGTTTTCCAATGACCATCTGGATGATCCAGAGGAGGAATGGGAGAAGGTCATGTGGTCTGATGAGACAAAAATAGAGCTTTTTGGTCAAAACTCCACTCGCTGTGTTTGGAGGAAGAAGAAGGATGAGTACAACCCCAAGAACACCATCCCAACCGTGAAGCATGGAGGTGGAAACATCATTCTTTGGGGATGCTTTTCTGCAAAGGGGACAGGACGACTGCACCGTATTGAGGGGAGGATGGATGGGGCCATGTATCGCGAGATCTTGGCCAACAACCTCCTTCCCTCAGTAAGAGCATTGAAGATGGGTCGTGGCTGGGTCTTCCAGCATGACAACGACCCGAAACACACAGCCAGGGCAACTAAGGAGTGGCTCCGTAAGAAGCATCTCAAGGTCCTGGAGTGGCCTAGCCAGTCTCCAGACCTGAACCCAATAGAAAATCTTTGGAGGGAGCTGAAAGTCCGTATTGCCCAGCAACAGCCCCGAAACCTGAAGGATCTGTATGGAGGAGTGGGCCAAAATCCCTGCTGCAGTGAGTGAAAACCTGGTCAAGAACTACAGGAAACATATGATCTCTGTAATTGCAAACAAAGGTTTCTGTACCAAATATTAAGTTCTGCTTTTCTGATGTATCAAATACTTATGTCATGCAATAAAATGCAAATTAATTACTTAAAAATCATAGAATGTGATTTTCTGGAATTTTGTTTTAGATTCCGTCACTCACAGTTGAAGTGTACCTATGATACAAATTACAGACTTCTACATGCTTTGTAAGTAGGAAAACCTGCAAAATCGGCAGTGTATCAAATACTTGTTCTCCCCACTGTAGATAGATAGATAGATAGATAGATAGATAGATAGATAGATAGATAGATAGATAGATAGATAGATAGATAGATAGATAGATAGATAGATAGATAGATAGATAGATAGATAGATAGATAGATAGATAGATAGATAGATAGATAGATAGATAGATAGATAGATAGATAGATAGATAGATAGATAGATAAAGGTTGATGGTAGAGATATACTTAAATAGCTAAATGTGAGGGTAATAATTGTTTACTTAATATACATTCTGTTTAAATGAACAGGTAAGTGAATATTTGCATGGTCGCATTTACTATACAGGTAAATGACAGGAAGAGATACTTAAATAACTAAATGTGCGTATGATATCATTTAGGGTAATAATAATAATTCCCTTAAAATACTGTCAGGGTTAGGTTAGAGATGCCAATTGGCATCTCTAGGACTGACAGGGTTTTGTAGTCGAGTTAGGTAGTCTAACAGTTAGGTTGTCTATCAGACTCTATGGTGTTTATTTGTGTTGGTCCCCAGTTAGAGGCAGCTGCATTGCGTTGTCTCCAATTGGGGACCCTATTTAGTATGTTCCTTTTCCACATATGTGTGTGGGTCATTTTTAGTGTTTGCCGGGAGAGCGGCACGCCGTTTCATGTTGTGTATATTTAGTATCTTTTGTTGTTTTCTCGTGTGAGTTCGCTGTCTTTAATAAACATGTCGAACTACGCTGCGCCTTGGTCATTCCCACACCCACATCGTCACAAATACAGTCCTTAGTACAGGGTTTAATTACTGATAACTGCACGTATTGCACATTCGATATACTAAAATCAATGACAAAAGATACAACTGACAGGATACTAATATGCAGTCCTGAGTGAATGGATATGTAAGTTCAGTCCAAGAATTACTTACAATATTGCACGTGATATGATATAACAACTGTATATGAATATGTATATACAGTCTTGAATGAATGAGTGCTGAATGAATAAGTCCTGAGTGAATGAATGATTACAGACCAGAGAGTCACTCACGGATATGACCGTTCCCTAGGGGGCCCTTGTATTGCTCACTGCCCGTTCTGACACACAGCTCTGTAGCCGCACAAATCGTGGCCTACCGTTCAGGTAATCCGTAACCCAGGAGATTAAGGGTGCTTCCATTTTCATCCTCTTAATCTTCTCACCCAGTAGCAGGGGCTGAATGGTGTTGAAGGCACTGGAGAAGTCAAAAAACATAACCCTCACAGTGCTACCTGAGAGAGTAGGCCCTCTGCAGAAGGGCTGGTATGCAAACTGCAGAGGGTCCAGTGATGCACACACCAGGGGTCTGAGGTGAGCGAGGACTAACCTTTCCAGGGTCTTCATGATGTGGGATGTTAGCGCTACAGGTCTGAAGTCATTCAGGACAGTGGGGTGTGCCTTCTTGGGCACTGGGACCAGGCAGGATGGATGTTTATTTAACAGCACAGGGACCCTTTCCAGGCTCAGGCTAAGGTTGAAAAGTCGCTGGAGTATTCCACACAGTTGGTCAGCACAGACCCTAAGCACCCTTGGGCTGATGCCATGAGGGCCCGCCGCTCTCCAGCTCTCTCTTCACTTGGTTGGTGGTGAAAGCTAGCCCAGGTGGGGAGGTGGGGGGAAGGGGGGTGTTGAGGATCAGTCCAGAGGTGGGGGGAAGGAAGGTGCTGCAGATCAGTCCAGAGGGAGCGGGAGCGGAGGTGGGGAGGGGGTTGCTGATTGTCTCTACGGAGGTGTTGTGAGCAAAGTGGGGGTGGGACAGCCGTGAGGGTGTGTGGCCTGTGGAGCTGGAGGGAAGGTGGACAGGGTCAGTATCAAACCTGTTAAATTGGTTCAGCTCATTGGCTCTGTCCTGGGTCCCATCTGTCTGCCCTCAGTTTGACTTTTTGAAGCCAGTGATATTTCTCATACCATTCCATACCTCTCTCACCTGGCTCTGCCTCAGCTTGTCCTCCATCTTCTCCTTATACCCTCTCTTCCCCTCAGAAATCCACAACATCAGCTCCCTCTGGACGCATTTCAATTTGTACCTGTCCCCCTCCTTGAAGGCCCTTTTCTTCTCATTCAGCATGGCCTTCGGGTCGCTGGTGACCCAGGGTTTATTATTTGGAAAACAGCGTACCATCCTGGTGTTGTCTACACAAAAATGTATATAGTCCGTTATGAAGTCTGTAAGTCCATCAATGCCCTCCCCATGAGCCTCACAGAGAACATCCCAGTATTTTGTTTCAAAGCAGTCCTGTCTCTAATAGCAGAGAGAATTATGTATTTCAGCTTTTATTTCTTTCATCACATTCCCAGTGGGTCAGAAGTTTACATACACTCAATTAGTATTTGGTAGCATTGCCTTGAAATTTTTTAACTTGGGTAAAACGTTTCAGGTAGCCTTCCACAAGCTTTCCACAATAAGTTGGGTGCATTTTGGCCCATTCCTCCTGACAGAACTGATGTAACTCAGGTTTGAAGGCCTCCTTGCTCGCACACGCTTTTTCAGTTCTGCCCGCACATTTTCTATAGGATTGAGGTCAGGGCTTTGTGATGGCCACTCCAATACCTTGACTTTGTTGTCCTTAAGCCATTTTGCCACAACTTTGGAAGTATGCTTAGGGTCATAGTCCATTTGGAAGACCCATTTGTGACCAAGCTTTAACTTCCTGACTGATATCTTGAGATGTTGCTTCAATATATCCACATACATTTCCTTCCTCATGATGCCATCTATTTTGTGAAGTGCCCCAGGCCCTCCTGCTTTGCTGCAGGAGGGACTGGTGCACTTCACAAAATAGATGGCATCATGATTTCTATTTCTCATCATTTCTCATCATTAATGAGTTTTAAAGACTTCAACCTAAGTGTTTGTAAACTTCCGAATTCAACTCTATGTCATATAAAATATATTCACCCCACCCAGTACTGTAATCAAAACTTACCAGAAAGCATGTAGTCCTTGGCTCACACAGTGTAGTAGTCATCTCATTACTGTGCAAGATCCTGAGAATCAGCTGTACATGTGATGGAAGAATGTACTGTGCATGGGTTGCAATTCCATTGAACTTGGGAATAGTTTAACCAAAATATGCAACCCTAAAGGTATGAAATGATTATTTTCAAATACAATATTTTTTGGGACTTAGTTATGGTAAATTTGCAGTGTATAAATTATTATAAATGTGTTTTGTCCCCCCCCCCCCGACCATCCACAAATCACAGCGGCTGAATCTAGTTGCTTAGCTCAATGATACAGCTCAATTAGTTGTTTCTTAAGGCATAGGTCTGTTTATGCAAAGCCTTATTTAGCCAGGTAAGTAATTGAGAACAAATTATCTTTGACAATAACAAAATAAGTTGTACTGTGTGAAGCGTTTCCACTCATGTCAGTTTGAATAACGTTACATTATGCAACAAGGCATGATGCTGTTTATGACAAAGAACAGCCCTGATTAATAATTGAAGCCTTAAAGAGAACCCTGTTTTTCTCACTGCAAAAAAAACTAACAGTCTGTTGCACATAGTGAGGTATAGCGTAATAGACCTGAAAGGGTTTGTTTAACATCATGATCACAGAACCTCAAGCAAGTACAGTGCTTTTGGAAAGTATTCAGACCCCTTGACTTTTTCCACATTTTGTTACATTACAGCCTCATTCTAAAATTGATTAAATTATTTATTTTTCCTCATCAATCTACACACAATACCCTTTAATGACAAACGACAAAGCAAAAACAGGTTTAAAAAAATAATGAATAATAAAAAAATAATAAAAACATATAACATTTACATTGCTCTGTTCCTGCCGCTGAAAACTATCCCGACAGCATGATGCTGTCACCACCATCCTTCACCTTAGGGATGGTGCAAGGTTTCCTTCAGATGTGATGCTTGGCATTCAGGACAAAGAGTTAAATCTCTAGGAAGAGTCTTGGTGGTTCCAAACTTCTTCCATTTAAGAATAATGGAGGCCACTGTGTTCTTGGGGACCTTCAATGCTGCAGACATTTTTTGGTACCCTTCCCCAGATCTTGCCGTGTAAAATCTTCCCTCTTTCTCTTAAAAATCAAGCACTTTCAAAGTTTGGAAAAGTAACAGACTTTCATTACGCGAGCAACAAAAGCCGAGGAGCCTCCGGAGACTTCTGATCTTCCCAGACTCCTTTTTCTCTTCTTATACACATTTGTGGTTACATAGCATACATAGCCCCTCCCCCTTGGGTAAAACTATCAACACCTCTTAACAGTCCTCCACTATCGTTTCAAAACCTTTCAACTCTGGTTCGTCTACCTCCTCTTCCCGTCAGCAGTTAAACCTTCAAAATATAAAACACTCCACCATTGGCAATAAACCTTCAAGATACGAAACTATGAAACGATAGTAGCGACCCCTTAGTAATGGTAATGGTGCAAAGATAAACACATTCACCCATGAAGGCAACCAGACACACACTCATAAATCTTAACGTACATGGACCCCTAATTCTTAGTGCCTGTTACGACCTGGTACAACCACAGCACAATACAGACACTGTTCTATTCAACTATTCTAGTCCTTCTTATGTTATAGCTAATTGGTGTGTAAGTGTACCCCATAAAACCATATGATTATCTTCTCTTGGGCTTCACTGACTGCTCTAACTATTGGGCTTTACTGACCGCTCTAACCTCCATTCTGTTGCTATCCTATGCCATTCTATAGTTTACTAAGTAACCTACTGGGGTTTCTAACCTTTTCTGTTCTTTGGATCATAGTCCTAATAATATTAAATAAAAGCTTAAAATATTCAGCAGTCTGTGCCTCGACACAATCCTTTTTGCTCTGACATGCACTGTCAACTGTGGGACCTTTATATAGGCAGCTGTGTTTCCTTTCCAAATCATGTCCAATGAATTCAATTTACCACAGGTGTACTCCAATCAAGTTGTAGAAACATCAAGGATGATCAATGGAAACAGGATGCACCTGAGCTAATTTTCGAGTCTCATAGCAAAGGGTCTGAATACTTCTGTATTTAAGGTGTTTTTGTTTAACTTTTTTAATAAATTTGCAAAAATTTCTAAAAACCTGTTTTCGCTTTGTCATTATGGGGTATTGTGTGTAGATTGAGGAGAGCCATAGAAAAAGACTGAGGTGGGCAGACAGCGAGAGAGTTGAAGAGGTAATAATATGAATGAATAGCAGAGGTTAAAAGATCAGGTAGACCGAGAGAGACCGTGAGAAAATACATCTACTCTGGAGATAGGGAGACTCAGTGGGAGGGTGAAAAAAGGGACTGAGAGAGAAAGTAAGATGGAGAGAGAGACGTGATGTTCCGTGAGGGAGAGATGCAGACCTTATTGCAGACACACCACAGAAGATGAACCTTATCACCACGAGGGAACTGGCAGAAGTAGGCCATCTCTTGCATACGTAAAGAAGTGTCTAGCCTGTTAAAAATACAATTTCTACTGTGGTTTCCATCGATAACACTACGTAAGTGTGAAGTCTGTGAGTCATGTGCGGCTGTGAGCCGTCTCTTAGTCAGGAAGAAGACTGTCAAGTGTTAAAACTTTAAAAATAAGTGATCACGGAAATCCATCCTAACAGCACATGGAGTATTCCCTGTGAAATCTCTCCATCCGTCTGAGCGTTTCCCTGTAGGCATGTTGTCGTGTTTGAGGGATTGGAGTGCGTCCATATTCGACCATTTTCACAGCTAGAGTGTGCAGAGCAGACCATGTTTTTGTCTTCAAACAGTGCAGAATTCTGTATGCCTTGATGTTTGGCTTTGACGACACCTTAGTTTGTATTGTCATTGATCCATATTTAGTGTTTGTCAGTTCAAAGCAGCCTGTTTTTTTCTACTTCTTTTGATTTCTTTCCCATTCAGAGAGATGCATCAGGAGATCACTAATCACTGGTTCATGCTGTACTGTAATGTGGAGCCTCCCCCAATAGGGGTGTCAGTCATTTTGGTTCCAAAGGGGCCATTTCTGTCAACTCTAACATTAAGAATACCGCAAAAGTGCAAAAGACAACTGTGAGGCCATAATTGTGAAGATACTGTAAGCAACCATTTCAATTTGAACAGATTCTACAGCCCAAAATGCGTATTGGCCAATTAAAATCGTTGATTTACTTGCACGTGATAGAATGCTAAATTGTATGTGGTCCCATCATATAACATTGCACACATAAACCCTATGCTAATCTCACCAGGTGGCAGTGATTATATTCTGGAACAAATTCTTCATCAGCTTATCAAAGATCTTAGACTTTATATCAGCCAACCAATGGCATTTTCTCCAACACTGGCCACTAGAGGGATATTTTAAACCTACAAATTCAAGGTTTACTTTTGTTGTGTGCCAATATTGCACTGATGCGTCCTTGACTAGGCTACTAGCTGCTACTAATGTTAGACAACATTTTCTCATATCACAAAATCCCACATTTTTTATTTCTGTTTCACACACACACATGTGCTTTTATGGGAAAAATTAGGTCCTTACAACATGTAAGTTTATCGTACACTGTAAAAAAACGAAGAGCCTAATATATTTGTCAAAGTCATGTAGGCTACCATCATCACCTCTAGGTGGCACACACTGCTAAAGTGGTTGACTCTAAATCGATAGTGTGCTTTATCAATAGGTTTGAGCCCGCCTCGTGTAAATAATTTTTGTTGAGGAAAAAACTGTTTACTTTCGGTCCTTGATGCCAGACTCAAAACGCATGTGACAAGTGGCTGATTATAATAATGTAAGTGTCTAACAGTACAATACTAATACACAAATAATTTTTTATGGCGGTTTTGGAGCAGTGGCTTCTTCCTTGCTGAGTGGCATTTCAGGTTATTTCGATATAGGACTCGTTTTACTGTGGATATAGATACTTTTTTACCTGTTTCCTCCAGCATCTACACAAGGTCCTTTGCTGTTGTTCTGGGATTGATTTGCACTTTTCGCACCAAAGTACGTTCATCTCTAGGAGACAGAACACGTCTCCTTCCTGAGCGGTATGACGACTGCGTGGTCCCATGGTGTTTATACTTGTGTACTATTGTTTGTACAGGTGAGCGTGGTACCTTCAGGCGTTTGGAAATTGCTCCCAAGGATGGACCAGACTTGGAGGTCTACAATTTTTTTTCTGATGTCTTGGCTGATTTCTTTAGATTTTCCCATTTGGTTGAGCAAAGAGGCACTGAGTTTGAAGGTATGCCTTGAAATACATCAACAGGTAGGTAATGGGGAAGGTAATGGGGGAGGTAATGGGTGTAGATGCAGTAAAGCGGTCAATGGAATGCAGACCGTGGGGAATAGATGGATTATGGATTGGCGCACATTCAACAAATCTGATCTAACAAAGTGGATATTTGTCAAATCCGTAAGGATGTATTGTAACAGGCCTACAATGTGATTACTAAAATCCGATTTGGATATATCTGGCTGTTTTCACTACATAACATTTAGAAGTTGTTCCTTTTCAGGTTTAGACAAAATTGACAGCTAAATGCTAACTACCATTCATATAAACTGGTAGCATACCAAGCATACAGAAATTGGTGGTGGTAGTCAAAGTAGTTTTTAATTGTAATGCAGTTAACTGATAATGTTGATATGAACATGCATTGGGGTTGACATCCATACAAGCATTATACTCAGATTTTTACCCTGACATAGTGTAAAATACACTATGTAGGCACATTTTGCTGGGGGGCAATGGGGAGATTCGGAATGGAGCTACAGGTTGGAAAACAGTGCAGCCAGTTGCTTGTAATTATCTGGATTGTTATAGCGATTAACCCTGAATTGCTACGAGTGGTGCATTGCAGACCAATTTATTGGTCCGAAGCCAAGAAGTATGAGCAGGGTACCGGGCGGAGGCCAGTTAGTGATTACTGTTCATGTGATGAGTATGAATGTAGACTATATCTATCTTGATTGGAGTTCCTATAGTAGCCTACAAAAAAGGCTAATCAGCAAGTTACTGTAGATCACTTTGTCAAATAGAAGTAATTCAGCATCTGATATTTATACAGCCAAGAGTCTTCCTCCGTTAAGACTGTCGGTTCGAGTCATCCGGACTCAAGTTACATTTATTTTAAAAGAACTGCATTACTGTCATCTGCTCATCCTCCTCGAGTCAAATAATGCATATGTAAGAAAGCAGATGATTATAAAACAATGTAGCCCTATATTTACAGATGTACACGTCCATGTAATATAGCCTATGCAAGATCATTTATTAGGCAATAGCAGAGATATATTCTTATTAAATTCATTCTTAAGCTTCATTTTCAAGCTGTAGGCTATGACCCTTTTCCACACATTAACACAATACTTGTAAATCTAAATTTCAAAAGGGAGGGGAAAAACTCATGTGAGATTCTAACTCTTGCAACAGGTGGCCTGGAGGGTAGGAGCGTTGGGTCAGTATCCGGAAGGTTGCTGGATCGAATCTCCGAGCTGACAAGATAAAAATCTGTCGTTCTGCCCCTGAACAAGGCAGTTAACCCACTGTTCCCCGGGCGCCAAAAATTTGGATGTTGATTAAGGCAGTCCTCTGCAACTCTCTGATTCATAGGGGTTGGATTAAATGCGGAAGACATGTTTCAGTTGAATACATTCAGCTGTACAACTGACTAGTATCCCTCCCTTTCCCATTTACATTTATTAGGAACTTTACACAGAAAGTAATGTAACCTGTAAGTCAAACATACGTGATCAGAATGTGCTGAAGTATGTTAAGGACGCTTCTGTGAAAAAGTGGTGGAACATGTCCAACTACTACAATGATTTTAATTGGCTGATGAAGAACTTGTTTCAGGATATAAATCACTGCCACCTGGTGATGTTAGCATAGGGCTAACGTGTCATTTTATCTGATGGGACCAGCTACAATTTAGCATGCTGTCACATCCAAGTAAATCAACAATTCTAATTGGCTGATGCTCATTTTGAGCCTGAGAAACGTTTTAAATGTACTGTAAATGGTTGTTTGCTTGTGTTCGCAAGTATGGCCCCAATGTCAAAAGAAAAGCCTGCCTTTTGTGTACCTACATGCTAATGTGGCTGTTGTTCATTAGGGCACACATGATTTTTTTTTTTTTATTGTGAGCAAACGTATTGGCCACATTACCCACTTAATATTTTGGGCCACTTTTAACTTTCAACAATCCACTCTGCCCTTCTCATGTTTGAATGACTATGGCTCTCGCTCACTCATAATAACCAATAAGCCTTTATAAATAAAGAACGCAGTATCATCCATAATTTATTTGCTATTATGATCACTTATGCAAAACTCAATATTGGAATGATCCTTGTCAAATAAAACGTTATTGGTCGTGTACACAGATTTGCAGATGTTATCGCAGGTGCAGCGAAATGCTTGTGTTTCTATGTGTATGCTAGAGTGGCTATATGAAGAATCTCAAATATATTTTGATATGTTTGCACATTTTTGGTTACTACATGATTCCATATGTGTTATGTCATAGTTTTGATGTCTTCACTTTTATTCTACAATGTAAAATATAGTGCAAATAAAGAAAAACCCTTGAATTAGTAAAATAACTTTTGGCCCCCGGTGTATGTAAGCCGTGCTGGATAAGAGAGTCTACTAAATGACGTAAATGTAAATATCAAACATTAGGAACACCTTCCTAATATTGAGTTGTCATTTAAGTTTACACTGAAAATGTTTTTCAATCCCGCCACACCCAGCATCTTAGCCCCATTTTGATCCAGAAGAAACCCTGTACATAGCCATTGAACACTGGTCACTTGAATAATGTTTCCATACCATTTTGCCTACTTTATATGTATATACTGTATTGTAGTCATGGCTCATCCTATATAACTACTGCTGGTCACACCTCTTATATTGGGAAGTGTATATACACTGGACAAAAATATAAACGCAACAATTTTATTGAGTTACACTTAATAAGGAAATCAGCCAATTGAAAAAAAATCCTTAGGCCCTAATCAATGGATTTCACATGACTGGGAATACAGATGTGCATCTGTTGGTCACAGATAACTGTAACTCGGCCACTCAGGGACATTCACTGTCTTCTTGGTAAGCAACTCCAGTGTAGATTTGACCTTGTGTTTTGGGTTATTGTCCTGCTGAAAGGTGAATTCATCCCCCAGTGTGATGGAAAGCAGACTAAACCAGGTTTTCCTCTAGGATTTTGCCTGTGCTTAGCTCCATTACATTTATTTTTTATCTGAAAAAACTCCCCAGTCCTTAACGATAACAAGCACACCCATAACATGATGCAGCCACCATTATGCTTGAAAATATGGAGAGGGGTACTCAGTAATGTGTTGTATTGGATTTGCACCAAACATAACACTTTAAATTCAGGACAAAAAGTTAATTGCATGGCAATTTATTTTTGAAGTATTCATCTTGTTGATAACAGGATGCATGTTTTGGAGTATTTGTATCATTTATTTTAAATGCAGGCTGAAACGCAACAAAATGTGGAATAAGTCAAGGGGTGAGAATGCTTTCTATATACACTACATGACCAAAAGTATTTGGACACCTGCTCGTTGAACAGCTTATTACAAAATCATGGGTATTAACATGGAGTTGGTCCCCACTTTGCTGCTATAACAGCCTCCACTCTTCTGGGAAGGCTTTCCACTAGATGTTGGAACATTGCTGCAGGGACTTGCTTCCATTCAGGCACAAGCCTGAAGGTTGGGCACTGATGTTGGGCGATTAGGCCTGGCTCGCAGTCGGTGGTCCAATTCATCCCAAAGGTGTACGATGGGGTTGAGGTCAGGGCTCTGTGCTGGCCATCCACACCGGGGGCATTGTCATGCTGAAACAGGAAAGGGCCTTCCACCAAACTATTGCCACAAAGTTGGAAGCACAGAATCGTCTAGAAAATCATTGTATGCTGTAGCGTTAAGATTTCCCTTCACTAGTGTAAACGTCACCTTGTGGGGCACCTGTGTTAAGGATCAGCGTAGTGGAGGTTTTTCCTACCTTCACCACCTGGGGGTGGCCCGTCAGGAAGTCCACCACCCAGTTGCACATGTTGGGGTTCAGACCCAGGGCTCCAAGCTTGGTTCACACTTTCAGTTTTGTGCAAATTCTGCCATCTATCCATATTTTTTGGTTTGGGTAGGTTTTAATAGTCATTGGGAACAACGTCCCCTATACACTTCCTGATGAACTCAGTCACAGTGTTTGTGTATATGTCAATGTTATTCTCAGAGGAAACCTGGAACATATCCCAGTCCATGTGATCAAAACAATCTTGAAGCATGGATTCCAATTGGTCAGACCAGCGTTTAAAGGCCTTAGCACGGGTACTTTCTGTTTTGAGTTTCTGCCTATAGGAAGGGAGGAGTATGATGGAGTTGTGATCTGATTTGCCGAAGAGAGGGCTGGGGAGGGCCTTGTAGCCATCCCGGAAAGGAGAGTAACAATGGTTGAGAGTTTTTGATTCGCAAGTACTACAGGCAATGTGTTGATAGAACTTTGGTAGCGTTGTGTTGATAGAACCTCAAATTTCCTTCGTTAAAATCCCCAGCTACATTAAATGCAGCCTCAGGATATGTGGTATCCAGTTTTACAAAGTCCAGTGTAGTTCCTAGAGGGCAGTCGTGGTATCGGCTTGAGGGGGAATATACACGGCTACGACTATAACGAAAGATAATTTTCTTGGGAGGTAATATGGTCGACTTTTGATTGTGAGGTATTCTAGGTCGGGTGAACAAAAGGACTTGAGTTCCTGTACCTTATCACAGTCACACCATGAGTAGTTAATCATGAAACATACACCACCGCCTTTCTTCTTCCTGGAGAGTTCTTTATTCCTGTCTGCATGATGTACTGTGGACGGTACACCAAACTTTACAGTTGGCACCATGCATTTTGGCCGGTAGGGTTCTCCTGGCATCCGCCAAACCCAGATTAGTCAGTTGGACTGCCAGATGGTGAAGCGTGATTCATCACTCCAGAGAACGTGTTTCCACTGTTCCAGAGTTCAGTGGTGGCGAGCTTTACACCACTCCAGCCAACGCTTGGCATTGCACATTGTGATCTTGGGCTTGTGCGGCTGCTCGGCCATGGAAACCCATTTCATGAAGCTCCCGACTAACAGTTCTTGTGCCAACGTTGCTTCCAAAGTCAGATTGGAACTCTGTGGGGAGTGTTGCAACCGAGGACAGACAGTTTTTACGCTCTTCAGCTGTCGGCAGTCCCGTTCTGTGAGCTTGTTGATCCTAAATGTTTCCACTTCACAATAACAGCACTTGGGTCAATTACATGACATGCATATTTTGGTGTCCAAATGAAATATTTTCCAAAATCAACCAATTTATACACATTTTATGTTATGTAACTATGCCCTTTCTCTTTTATTGAGTCCTAAAAGACTTCATGGTTAATGTGAAAATAAACGGTCACTTCCGGTGCTCTACATTTTTTTTTGAAGTCATACGGAGCGACTGTCCGGAGACAAATGCAATCTATATAAACATTAATAAAACATGTAAAATAATAGCAAAACTGTCAAACGATTATACTGGAAAGCTTATTTTATTTAAATACTCAAGATACAGTTGAAGTCAGAAGTTTAAATACACTTTGGTTGAAGTCAACCACTCCACAGATTTCATGTTAACAAACTATAGTTTTGGCAAGTCGGTTAGGACATCTACTTTGTGCATGACACAAGTCATTCTTCCAACAATTGTTTACAGTCAGATTATTTCACTTATAATGAATTATATCACAATTCCAGTGGGTCAGAATTTTACATACACTAAGTTGACTGTGCCTTCAAACAGCTTGGAAGCTTCTGATAGTCTAATTGGCATAATTTGAGTCAATTGGAGGTGTACCTTTGGATGTATTTCAAGGCCTACCTTCAAACTTAGTGACTCTTTGCTCGACATCATAGGAAAATCGAAATAAATCAGCCAAGACGTCAGAAGAAAAAAATGGTAGACCTCCACAAGTCTGGTTCATCCTTGGGAGCAAATTCCAAATGCCTGAAGGTACCACGTTCATCTGTACAAACAATAGTACGCAAGTATAAACACCATGGGACCACGCAGCCATCATACCAAACAGGATGGAAAGTGCAAATCAGTACCAGAACAACAGCAAAGGACCTTGTGAAGATGCTGGAGGAAACGGGTACAAAATTATCTATATCCACAGTAAAACAAGTCCTATATCGACATATCCTAATAAGCCGCTCAGCAAGGAAGAAGCCACTGCTCCAAAACCCCCATAAAAAAACCAGACTACAGATTGCAACTGAACATGGGGACAAAGATCGTACTATTTGGAGAAATGTCCTCTGGTCTGATTAAACAAAAATAGAACTGTTTTGCCATAATGAGCATTGTTATGTTTGGAGGAAAAAGGGAGAGGCTTGCAAGCCGAAGAACACCATCCCAACCATGAAGCACGGGGGTGGCAGCATCATGTTGTGGGGGTGCTTTGCTGCAGGAGGGACTGGTGCACTTCACAAAATAGATGGCATCATGAGAAAGGACAATTATGTGGATATATTGAAGCAACATCTCAAGACATCAGTCAGGAAGTTAAAGCTTGGTCGCAAATGGGTCTTCCAAATGGACTATGACCCCAAGCATACTTCCAAAGTTGTGGCAAAATGGCTTAAGGACTAAAAAGTCAAGGTATTGGAGTGGCCATCACAAAGCCCTGACCTCAATCCTATAGAAAATGTGTGGGGAGAACTGAAAAAGCATGTGCGAGCAAGGAGGCCTACAAACCTGACTCAGTTACACCAGTTCTGTCAGGAGGAATGGGCCAAAATTCACCCAACTTATTGTGGGAAGCTTGTGGAAGGCCACCCTAAACGTTTGACCCAAGTTAAACAATTTAAAGGCAATGATACCAAATACTAATTGAGTGTGTGTAAACTTCAGACCTACTGGGAATGTGATGAAAGAAATAAAATCTGAAATAAATCACTCTCTATCTTTATTCTGACATTTCACATTCTTAAAATAAAGTGGTGATCCTAACTGACCTAAGACAGGGAATTTCTACTAGGATTAAATGTCAGGAATTGTGAAAAACTGAGTTTAAATGTATTTGGCTAAGGTGTATGTAAACTTTTGACTTCAACTGTACATACTTGTTGTCAAAGTAAATTGTTCACATGGGAACACAAGCAGTTGACTCTAAAACATGTTTATGTAAGAAGTCATACGGTGTAACCAAAATTATAATTTGGAGTCACCAGAAATGTCGGTTACACCATATGTCTAAAACGGTTGTACTGAATGATAAGTTACTATATATATTTATATACATACATACATACATACATACATACATACATACATACATACATACAGCAATAAAAGAAACGGCCCTTTTTCATGACCCTGTTTTTCAAAGATAATTCTTAAAAATCCAAATAACTTCACAGATCTTCATTGTAAAGGGGTTAAACACTGTTTCCCATGCTTGTTCAATGAAACATAAACAGTTAATGAAAATGCACATCTGGAACGATTATTAAGACACTAACAGCTAGGTAGGCAATTAAGGTCACAGTTATGAAAACTTACGACACTAAAGAGGCCTTTCTACTGACTCTGAAAAGCACAAAAAGGATGATGCCCAGGGTCCCTGCTCATCTGTGTGAACATGCCTTAGGCATGGTACAAGGAGGCATGAGGTCTGTAGATGTGGCCAGGGCAATAAATTGCTATGTCCGTACTGTGAGACGCCTAAAACAGCGCTACAGGGAGACGGGACGGACAGCTGATCGTCCTCGCAGTGGCAGACAACGTGAAACACCTGCACAGGATCGGTACATCTGAACATCACACCTGCGGGACGGGTACAGGAAGGCAACAACAACAACTGCCCAAGTTATACCAGGAACTCACAATCCCTCCATCAGTGCTCACAGCAAGAACTGGCAAATCTGGTTCAGTCCATGAGGAGGAGATGCAGTGCTTAATGCAGCTGGTGGCCACACCAGATACTGACTGTTACTTTTGATTTTGACCCCCCCTTTGTTCAGGGACACATTATTCCATTTCTGTTAGTCACATGTCTGTGGAACTTGTTCAGTTTAGGTCTCAGGTGTTGAATCTTGTTATGTTCATACAAATATTTATGTTAAGGTTGCTGAAAAATAAACGCAGTTGACAGTGAGAGGACGTTTCTTTTTTTGCTGAGTGTATATATACACACACACACAATGTTCTGCTTTTAAGTAAGAACACACGTTTTTGTAGGATAAGGGTGTTTCATGTCAGTTTGTTTTGTTTTATAGTAGTGCACATCAAGCAACTAATACTTAAATTATGTTGACGCAAATAACTACTATCCAATCTTTTTTTTTGTTTGTTTTACAAATGGACAGATAATGACAGTAAACAATACATTGAGAATAACCCCCACCCCTCAACTGGAGACATAAAAAAAATAAAAATACAGAACAACATTATTTCATTAATATTTTACATATTGTACAGTTAAGGATTATGCTCAGCATGACAAATAATGACTGTGTATCAGGGTGAGTTGCAGGATGTATGTTGTGTTGCCCATCATCACGTGAAAGATACGCTATAAAAGGGCTGCCATATCTTAACGAATGTATTAGATCTGCCAGAGATATCATGTTGAATTCTTCCTATATGTAGCAAACTGATGACTTCACCTAACCAGGTTTTAAAAAACAGGTACAGTCTCCTTATTCCAATGGCTTAAAATGTTTATTTTTGCAATAACCATACCATATTGTACAGTATTCTGTGCCCAGTGGGTTAAAGTCATTAGTTGCTGTGAACTGTCTAAAACAGCAGTATGAGGTTACAGATATAAACATCTGAGAAACCCTTGAAAATATCCTGCCAGAATGTGTGCAGTTTGGGGCATGACCAGAAGAGGTGACCCAGGGTACCCTCGGCAGATTTGACCTTACGGCATATCGGAGAGACCAAGGGGTAGAACAAGTGTAATTTGGTACAGGAAAAGTGTAGTCTGTAGAATCACTTTGTATTGAATAAGTTGGTGTCGGGAGTTTATCGAGCACAATTGAATATCTCAAAGACAATCAGCCCAGCTGTCATCAGTAATCTCCATACCAAGGTCTTCCTCCTGGGGTCTCTCAAATATTGTATGGGTACAGCATAGTAATATGCTGTAAAGTGATCTTCAAATCTGGAGATCAAACTCTTGGAGTCATGAGAATATGCAGTTTGCAGGCAGATGTAATTGCCTCAATGTGGTATACAGTATTTAAGCTTACTCAATTTCTTATCTTAAGATATCAGAAGAAGTTAGATGCCGGGAGATCGTACACTTCCCTCAACTGTGCGAATGTGGCAAAATTATTTTTGATGTAAAAGTCTGCAATAGTAGGTATGCTCTTTCTCTTCCAGAATAAATAATTATTGTCAGTTAGTGAGGGGGGGGGGGGCATGTTTATGGCAAATAGGAGTACAGGCCGAGGTCTCCAGGAGACCGAATGTTTTCCTTATTTGATACCAATTGTTTAATACATTTTTTTGCATAAAGTTATTGCCAGTAATACCTGTAGCGGATTTAGTTGATGAAAAGAGAAGGGCTCGAAGAGAGGTGTTGTGTATCTCTTGTTCAATAGCGAGCCATGAAGGAGATCTACCACGCCAGGGTATGCATCCTGCCGACAAACCAGCACTCTAGTATTTGCTGCCCAATAATAAAGGGTTTAAGTCACCTTTAAGAGTAATGAATTCACTTTTATCCCAGTTTATGGTGTACCCAGCGAGTTCTCCAATATGAGTCGATGAACTCCAGCAGCGGTGGAAGTGACTCTTCTGGGCATGAGACGAACCGCATAGAGCGAGATGTGGTGATAAACCTTGCTCATGTTTATCGGAGCAAGAATGGCTTCTGATATTAATAGCTAGAGGTTCCATAGCAATGGCGAATAGCAACAGACTCAAGGGGCAACCCTGGCGGCAGGACTGTTGAAGTGGAAACGGTAATTTATTATAATTAGTGAGAACGAAAGCCGTAGGGCGCGCATAAAGTATTTCAACCCAAGAGACAAAACTCTCGCCCAGACCAAACTACTTTATTACTGTCAGAATGTAGTTCCATTCCACTTGGTCAAATGCAAGAATTGCAACTTTAGAATCTTTGTCATTTTTGGAATACATGATATTCATCAGTTGCCTAACGTTGGAAAATGAGAATCTGCCTGCGATTAAACCAGTTTGGTAATGATGAATTGTAGTCGAAGTGCATTTACAGTTGAAGTCGGAAGTGTACATACACCTTAGCCAAATACATTTAAACTCAGTTTTTCACAATTCCTGACAATTCCCTGTCTTAGGTCAGTTAGGATCACCACTTTATTTTAAGAATGTGAAATGTCAGAATAATAGTAGAGAGAATTATTTATTTCAGCTTTTATTTACATACACTCAATTAGTATTTGGTAGCATTGCCTTTAAATTGTTTAACTTGGGTCAAATGTTTAGTGTAGCCTTCCACAAGCTTCCCACAATAAGTTAGGTGAATTTTGGCCCATTCCTCCTGACAGAACTGGTGTAACTGAGTCAGGTTTGTAGGCCTCCTTGCTCGCACACGCTTTTTCAGTTCTGCCCACAAATTTTCTATAGGATTGTGGTCAGGGTTTTGTGATGGCCACTCCAATACCTTGACTCTGTTTTCCTTAAGCCATTTGGCCACAAATTTGTAAGATGAATTTTGTTTCATCAGATCAGGGGACATTTCTCTAAAAAGTACGATCTTTGTCCACATGTGCAGTTGCAAACCGTAGTCTGGCTTTTTTATGGCAGTTTTGGAGCAGCCGCATCTTCCTTGCTGAGCGGCCTTTCAAGTTATGATGATGTAGGACCCGTTTTACTGTGGTTATAGATACTTTTGTACCGGTTTCCTCCAGCATCTTCACAAGGTCCCTTGCTGTTGTTCTGGGATTTATTTGCACAAAGTACATTAATCTCTAGAAGACAGAACGTGTCTCCTTCCTGAGCGGTATGATGGCTGCGTGGTCCCATGGTATTTATACTAGCGTACTATTGTTTGTACAGATGAACGTGGTACCTTCAGGCATTTGGAAATTGCTCCCAAGGATGAACCAGACTTGTGGAGGTCTACAATTCTTTTTCTGAGGTCTTGCCTGATTTCTTTAGATTTTCCCATGATGTTGAGCAAAGAGGCACCAAGGTTGAAGGTAGGCCTTGAAATGCATCCACAGGTACACGTCCAATTGACTCAAATTATGTCAATTAGCCTTTCAGAAGCTTCTAAAGCCATAATTTTCTGGAATTTTCCGAGCTGTTGAAAAGTACAGTCAACTTAGTGTATGTAAACATCTTACCCACTGGAATTGTGATATAGTGAATTATAAGTGAAATAATCTGTCTGTAAACAATTGTTGGAAGAATGACTTGCCAAAACTATAGTTTGTTAACATGAAATCTGTGGAGTGGTTGAAAAATTTGTTTTAATGACTTCAACCTAAGTGTATGTAAACTTCCGACTTCAACTGTATTTAGTCTGTTTGCGAGTATTCTAGTAAACACCTTAAGATCGATTCCAAGGAGGATAGTAGGACGATATGAAGAAGGATCTATTTCATCTTTAACATTAGGGAGATATTGGCTGAGTATAAAGACTCCAGGAGTCTGCAAGTTTCAATAGAGTGTTTTAATCATCCTTAACATAAGAGGAGTAACCTTTTCTGAAATGCTTTGTAAAACTCTATACCAAAGCCATCTGGGCCAGCCGCTTTACCGTTAGGAAAGGAGCGTACTGCAGAGACAACCTCTTCTAAAGTTATCTCTGGATTTAGCTCCCTATTGAGCAGAACCGCATAATTTAGATAGGGAAACAGAATGGAGGAAATCAAAAATTTCTGCGGTACCTACAGTGGTCTTTGAAGTGTTGAGGTCTTGATAAAACTTTGTGAAAAATGCATACATTTCTTTTGGGTCCGTAGTAACAGCTCTTGTACAAGATATAATTTTATCAATAGCTCTATTGGCCTGTATACCTCAGCTGGCCGTGGTATACCGTAGTATATCCGGCTTGTATCTCTAAGTATTTTTCTTTAATCTATAATAGCATTCCATATACTTGGTTAGAATAGTATTGTATTCATATGAGTTTTATTATGTCATTCAACTTGGAAGATAAGGCGCTCCTTATAATCTCTCTCAAGCACTGGGAGCTGTGCCTCAACTTCTAATCTTCTCTGCCTGCATTTTTTCATAGTAGCCTCATGATATTACAGTATATGCCCACGCATAACAGCCGTAAATGCCTCCCACAAAGAGTCGGATACATCAGCAGTATCATTCTGGGATATGTAGTCCGTAATTAAATGGTCTGTTTGCTGGTGAAATTGTTCATCATCGAGTAATGTTGGATTAAATCGCCAGCTGAATTGAGGCTTTGTACTGCCCGAAATCCATTTGTAATAAAAGGGGACTGTGATTGGATATTATTATATTGTGGTACTTGGTAGAGGTGATGGTAAATGTCAATTTAGAGTCTGTTAAAAAGGAGTAAATTCTTGTGTATGATTTATGCACATTTTCCGTAGGGTGACGTAATCTCCAAATATCGACAAGGTTCATTGTTCCAATTAAATTATTCAAGACAGTAGTGGAATTCAGTTAAGTGGTAGGGCGAATAGGAAGCCTAACCATATAAGGATCCAAAATGCAGTAAAAATTTTCCTGTAATTCAATATGTGTTTGATAAAAAACTGGTAGGAGATTTAAGACATTCCGAAAGAAACCTAGGTCATCGAAATTCGGGGCATAAAGATTTTAAAATGTTACATGTTGTAATAGAATATGGCGTATTACTATACTAAAGTGGCCATTGGTGTCGCTGATAGTTGAAATATGTTTGAATGGGAGAGTTTTTTTAAAATAATATGGCTACACCTCTAGCCTTGGATGAGAAAGTTGATTGATAAATCTGATAACCAACTACATTTGAGTCTCCATTGCTCAGTATGCTTTATGTGAGTTTCTTGAAGAAACAATATCTCCAGATAAAGTTTTCAACTGGGAAAAAACGTTTCTTCTTTTCAAATTCGTTCTCAAACCTCGTACATTCCACGAACAAAGGTAAAGTCGCCACACCGTTGTGAAGTGGTAGAGTTACCAGTAGCCATTCGAAATAATTTGGTCCTCAAAAACATTAAAATTGTAGCAGTAGGGTTGGCGCAACACGTCAAGAACAAAGGTTTGCACTGATTGTAAGGATGTGTTCATAGCTTCTTCCATTTTCCTGATAGCTATGATAGTCGGCGAAGGCTCTGAATCAGGGTTAGCCATGCTAGCCATTACGGCCAGGCTAACACAAGCGTCGCCATCCTCGTCTTGTGCTGTGGTGGGGACTTTGCCGCCTTTCTTGATGGTTGTTTTTGGATTAATTCGTTTCCCCTTGGCCGTATTTCTCATAGAGTTGCTCATTGAAGCAGTTTGGTCAAGCAAAAGTAGAATTTAAAAGTAGTCGGAGAAGCATCTACTCCATGTAGTGCTCACTAGCGCCCCCAACTACTATCCTATCTATCTATTAATATATTCATTGAGGGTCAATTGGCAGATGCCTTTTATCAAGCAAATGCTTTTATCATCAGTTGCAAGGGATAGGTGATTATTTTGTGTTACCTCAGTTTCCTGGCTCCGTCTCTTTGAAAAATAACAACTTCAGAGATCCAGCTGTGTTTTACACAAAACAGCGAAGGTGCTGCATGGGGAACATTCCGATTGACTTCAAAAGGTAAGTGTACATTTTGTAGATTCTCTTAAAATCTAATAGAATAGCACAATGAGTAAAATGACATACTATCCTTTTAATATTGATAGTCTTGATTTTTTTTATATGCCCTGTATTTCATTTGCAGATGCCTTTATCAAGCAAAGAGAAGACTGCACAAATAAATGCTGACCCCGTTGCAAGAGGTGATTCTTGCCAAACGAAGAGAAAGGTATTGTAGTTTCATTAATTATTTACCACAATATTTTCTTAAAAATTACTGGTGACAAAATCTTTGTTATTCTCCCACATGGAGGCATCCATCAGGGACATCTCAAAGACGCTAGAGAGAAAAGGAGAAGAACATGGAGGTTGGCTGAACAGAGATCGATGATCGAATTATGGCCAATGAGATGATGAATCTCCCTGTGTCAATGGAAGTGACTCCTCCTGTAAATGGGGGACCTGTGTCAGCCTCAACTCCAGAAAGAGAGTTCCAAGTAGCCTCCACTCCAGAGGAGGTGGCTCAAGCAGATATAATCTGAGAAGATGCAGAACGTCAAAGTAGATTGAAAAGGGTAAATGAACAACAGAAAAGGCAGATTATACAGCTAAAAAAGGTTGTCAAATTTGAACATGAGGAAGAAAAATGGGCAGGTCAAGAAATCTGCAACGAAGCTGGTGAAAAATAGACCCAAAGGAGCCTAAAAAATTGTTAGGAGTGAAAAATAAAAAAAAGTCATTCAATTCCTCTGTAGGGATGAAAACAGCCGTCTACTTCCAGGGAAGAAGGATACCGTCACAAAGAACAAAATCAAAGTACAAAGAAGAGTTCTCACAAAGTCACTCAGCAAGCGCCGTACAGAGTACAACTCAGAGGTAAAAAGACTAGATTCACTGTCTTACAGACAGTTTGTGAGACTGCGCCCATTTTATGTTAGCGAGCCAAAATCAAGCAATACCTGTGCATGTATTGACCAAGTATCTCAGAGCTTCTTTCTGCTATCGTGTGTGACCCCCAAAACAAGCAATGTATGTATTGTGTGTGCAAAGTGTTGCTACAATGAAGTTGCATTTACTGAGACGGAGGAGACAGACATCAAATAGGCAACAGTGGAAGAGCGAGACGACTGTTGAGGACAAAGTTTACACACATTTTGTGAAAGTGTTTCAACCTGGATCCCTTAAGGACCTGAAAGAGGTACTCAACCAAAATCTAGATGCTCTAGAAAAGCACCAGTTTAACTGGATCCACCAAGTAGATTACTGTAGATATTTGAAGGAAAGTCTCGCTGAGGAAGAGATGGTCGTTCACATAGATTCCTCTGAGAACTTTGCATGCAAATTGGCCACAGAAATCCAGGCGTTCAACTTTAGGGGGAGTAGAACGCAGGCTACGATCCATACAAGTGTTGTGTACACATCAGAGGGAAGCCAGTCCTACGCCACCATATCTGACTCCCTTAGACATGAGGAGAGAGCAGTATACAAAGAAAAAGAAAGAAATGTCCCCTCGGGGATCAATAAAGTACCTATCTCTCTATATATCTATGGGCTCACCTGGAGCCTGTCCTAAGAGATGCCAAGACCAAGAATCAACCAATCATGACACTCCACATGATGAGCGACGGTCCAGTCACCCAATACAGGAACAAAAAGAACATGTACCTTCTCAGCACTCTGCCATATATCAACAGATTCAAACAAATCACTTGGAACTTTTCTCGCTGGAGTCAAAGGAACCATGACATTACACCAGGTCACCTCCACAGTGGCAGGGAAAATAAAACACTGTGTAGTGTCTTGCTTCTGCAGCAGACCAAGCATCTGCAACACCTGTTTTAGTGCTGTGGAACTGAACTTCAATGAAGAACCCCGTCACTGAGGAACAGCAAGATTAAGCTGCGGCCAAATCAACACTTGCTGAAAGTCTAGGCAGATTTGTCATTGTCAGCTACGAAGACCGCCCCTTTGTAGGCCAGGTGCTGAAGGTCATTGGGGAGGAAGTGCAGATCACCTGTATGCAGCAGCATGAAGTGAGGAATGTTTTTGTCTGGCCCTCTGTGCCAGACATTACCTTCTACTATGAAGGAGACGTGAAGTCAATGATCAGTGAGCCCAAGACCTTCAGCTCAAGAGTACCTCGGCTGTCCGACACAGACTGGGCTGCTTTCATGTCACACTAGTGCAACAACATCAAACACTGTTTTAAGAATGCAAGTTTGATTATTGTCAACATTAATGAGTTTGTGTTACAAGTTTTGCTACAAAGTGATAATTTATTTGTCTTTAGTGTTTGAAGGTCATTAAATTGTTTGACCAATTAAACTTTGAATTATCAATTTAAATCTTGCACTGTTCTGCACAAACTTAATCACATCTATTGATGTTTTAATGTTAGAATTGGAAAAATTTTATTGTCCACGCAATGTGGAGATTAATGTTTTTAAAAGATTTTGCACAGAAACATTTTACGTTTTCATAAAATTGTAAAGGTAGAATAACAGATTTTATATTTTTATGTTTAATTACTGTATTTCAATAACTTTACTATTCATTTATTACAGTGATTCTCAACACTGTTTAACATTGTTTGAAAAATGAATCATAATGCATCATTTTAATCCTGTTTTTAGAACTTCTTGATGAAATATTTGTGCGTGATAATACAATTTCTAAAATTTGAACAATATGATTAAGTATCATAGGCATCATTGTTGTTGAATAAGAAACAGTGTTTACTCTTAATGTGTGTGTTTGATTAAGAGGAGAAAAGAGAGAGAGAGATTACACCATAACATAATAGCCATGCAGTGCGACCAGCAACGATCATTCGGTAAAACCAGTGTTTTTAATGTTATTTTTAATGTTGTTATTAATGTTAAAACTATTCAATTATGTTTTTGTCTCAAGAATGCAGAGAGAAGCTCAGTCTATAAGAGAGAAATGTATTTCTGTTAAATTGTATATGTTTTTCATTTATTCAACAGAAGTTGACAGTCATTCACAGATAATGTTGAATATTTGCAGGTGCAGCGGTCTAAGGCATTGCATCGCAGTGCTTGAGGCGTCGCTACAGACCTGGGTTCGATCCCAGTCTTGAAAGTCACTGAGCTCTTCAGTAAGGCCATTCTACTGGCAATGTTTGTCTATGGAAATTGCATGGCTGTGTGCTCGATACACCTGTCAGCAACGGGCCTTCTTTCCGATGACAGGCATTGAAGGGCCTGCTGAAGGGCAGGGAGTGAGCCCCCGGTGGTGCGTTGGGCTGACCGCACGACCCTCTGGAGAGCCCTGCGGTTGTGTGCGGTGCAATTGCCGTACATACTGACAGGACGCTCTTAAATTGTTCCTCTGTAGAAGTTTGTGAGGGACTTAGGGGCAAAGACTCATTTCTTCAACCTCAGGAGGTTGAAGAAAGCATTGTTGCTCCACCACACTGTCAGTGTGAAGTGACCATTTCAGATCGTCAGTGATGGAACCTGAAGCTTTTAACCCTCTCCACTGCGGCCCTGTCAATGCTATCTCTAAGTCCTGAATTAGCTCCTTAATTTTGTTTACATTGAGGGAGAAGTTACCATTCCGCCAGGACTCTCACCTCCCTGTAGGCTGTCTCGTCGTTGTTGGTAATCAGGCCTACCACTGTGTCGTCACGAAACTTGATGCTGAGCCAAAAGAAAATGTTGTTCTTATTTCTTTTGTGGAGAGAAACATGGATGTTCCCATTGCATAGGGCCTATTGATTCCTTTCTATAGCTTATTAAAATATCTAGGCCAACTCTCTAAACAAAGTTCACTAGCTAGAAAGTCTAACATTGTAAGTGTCGTGACATGACTTAACATTAATCTGATGACTGTTATTCTTCTAATTAACTATGTTTAATTGTTACACGATTTTAAATTAATCATGTAACAATTAACTTATTTGGATTGGGGGAACCACGGAAAAAGGTTGTTTAGAGAGATACCATCTCCCGAATTAAACTCTAGAAGGTATACATCGACAAGTCACTTATTAATCATTACCTCATATCATCATTCTGAACGTTGTATACTCCTTACATCTGCAAAAACCCCAGCCTTACTGATAATTCCGTACTACACAAATTGGTTTAATTATTTATTCACAAGCTAACTAAATGATAACACAGGATACACACACACGGCATAGGTTATTGATTAGAAACTTAATACGATAGAAACAGGTCCCTAGAGGACTGACACTATATGACATATTACAAAAGATGGAGAGTTAAAGAGAGACGACACTTGAATGCATAATCATAATACTTTGCACACAAACCGCCGCCCATTTGGAGTAAGAAATCATTCATGTATTTATGTTTGAATGCCTTCGTTCGTCGTTTATCACTATCTGAACCAAGCCTTCTTGGAAAGGGATTTGGTTGGACTTTCTCTCTGACTTAAGTGTAAGGCTCTGATTGTCCACAAGTGGTCACAATGTCCTTCTTAGTGATCCGTGGCTTCAATGACTTGTCATGTAGTCTGGAGCAGAACTAAAGGGTGGTGTTCCCTTTCACTTGTTCTGGAAAATTGGTCCTCTGAACCAGCGTAGTAGACGATGGTTTGAAGAGTAATAGGATGGTCTTACTTAAATTCACTTTTCTAGATACCCTACATAGGACAGCTAATCAGCTGTACAAATGATGGTCTGGGAGGTGTCTTATTTTCAGGATTCAAAACCATTCGAGACGAGCTGCAGCTCGAGTCTTCCTGGTCTGATATCTTAATTCTTGACCAATCCTTTTATACACTCTGGTTAAAAGGGGCGTTCCGTCATACTGACACGATCTCTGAGCTCACTCAAAAACTCTCATTAGAAAACTAAAATCACATTCCTATAAAATACCTTTATCACTTTTCATATTAAAGTTACTTTCCAAGTTACAGTATTTCCTCCATAAGATTTTTATGACATCACAAAATAATCAACCATATGATATTAGTTTTCCATAGACCTTCTCTGACCATTTCCTACATTCTTCTGTTAGAAATATTGTTCCGGTATTCACTTTTTGGACGTTAGAGTTTTGGGTGGGCAAATGTCTCTGGAGATAAAGGATTCCTTTATCCAATACTGGAGGGTAAAGAGAGTCCTCTCCTGCTTAATTTACAAAAGGGTGTTAACTGTCAAAACCCCACACCAGTTAACTCTTCCCCTCTGCGGGTGAAAAAGACTCTGGTTGGAGTTTATTCATTGCAAATGTAATTTGCCCATTTGCACCATAACAGGAGACACTTCTTAGTTGCCCTGGCTGTGTGTTTCGGGTCGTTGTCATGCTGGAAGACCCAGCCACGACCCATCTTCAATGCTCTTACTGAGGGAAGGAGGTTGTTGGACAAGATCTGGCGATACATGGCCCCATCCATCCTCCCCTCAATACGGTGCAGTCGTCCTGTCCCCTTTGCAGAAAAGCATCCCCAAAGAATGATGTTTCCAGCTCAATGCTTCACGGTTGGGATGGTGTTCTTGGGGTTGTACTCATCCTTCTTCTTCCTCCAAACACGGCGAGTGGAGTTTAGACCAAAAAGCTCTATTTTTGTCTCATCAGACCACATGACCTTCTCCCATTCCTCCTCTGGATCATCCAGATTGTCATTGGCAAACTTCAGACGGGCCTGGACATGCGCTGGCTTGAGCAGGGGGACCTTGCGTGCGCTGCAGGATTTTAATCCATGACGGCGTAGTGTGTTACTATTGGTTTTCTTTGAGACTGTGGTCCCAGCTCTCTTCAGGTCATTGACCAGGTCCTGCCGTGTAGTTCTGGGCTGATCCCTCACCTTCCTCATGATCATTGCCCCACGAGGTGAGATCTTGCATGGTGCCCCAGACCGAGGGAGATTGACCGTCATCTTGAACTTCTTCCATTTTCTAATAATTGCGCCAACAGTTGTTGCCTTCTCACCAAGCTGCTTGCCTATTGTCCTGTAGCCCATCCCAGCCTTGTGCAGGTCTACAATTTTATCCCTGATGTCCTTACACAGCTCTCTGGTCTTGGCCATTGTGGAGAGGTTGGAGTCTGTTTGATTGAGTGTGTGGACAGGTGTCTTTTATACAGGTAACGCATTCAAACAGGTGCAGTTAATACAGGTAATGAGTGGAGAACAGGAGGGCTTCTTAAAGAAAAACTAACAGGTCTGTGAGAGCCGGAATTCTTACTGGTTGGTAGGTGATCAAATACTTATGTCATGCAATAAAATGCAAATTTAAAAATCATACAATGTGATTTTCTGGATTTTTGTTTTAGATTCCATCTCTCACAGTTGAAGTTTACCTATGATAAAAATTACAGACCTCTACATGCGTTGTTAGTAGGAAAACCTGCAAAATCAGCAGTGTATCAAATACTTGTTCTCCCCACTGTATGTAACCTCACTAGCTTAAAGGTCAGAACAGAAAATCTGTCCAAAACCGTCAAATTCCCAGATTCAACATGTAGAATCGGCCTTAAATAATGTATTTCAACATTGAGCCAGAGTGCCAGGGCACTTTCCTCCCAACTGTCAGCTAAAAGTCTCCTAGTGTTTTGGAAGTGTTAAAGCTTTAAAGTCCTCATTCATGATCCTGATCTCCATGTATAAGAATAGAGGCACCTTATTCAATAAAAATTGGTATTCAGATATTTCCAGGGTCTAGATCTGGGCCTGAAACTAAATTATCCCAATGGTGCAGGAAATTGCCTTTGAATCAATATACTGTTGCGCTGTTTGCCCCTTTTATTGTTTAGGAGTCCAAACTCCCAGAGCAAGAAACGACTCGAAACCACAAACCGGTTTTGATTAGAAAAGAGCCACATAACTCATAACTTAACTCTGTAATGTGCTTGCATTTCTGTAGGTTCTCCGCTAATCTGATGATTCACTTCTGAATTTGTGATCCAAGATTACTCACTCGGTGAAAACAGGAAGAGGCATTCATCTCTCTGGAACACTTGTCATTCTTCCTTTCATAATCTGTCCTGAGCTCCCCTTACTCCTGTCACAACCAAACAGCAGATGGCGAGATTGCTTTTCCAGCTGCCCTGAAAGGCCACATCCTCAGGTTATTTTGATGAATCAGTTATTTTAGTGAGGTCTAAATAAACATGATATGAAGAAAATATATTTATCTGGCTATGCACCATGCCATAGGCTTTATCATTTAGCAGACAAGATATGCTTATAGATCCTGTGCTATTCTTTTGTATTATAATTTTAAAGTAAGAAGAATATAATTGAACTTAGCTGAATAAAAGGCTTGCGCTCTGTTCCTAGCCTCAGGGTGCACACACACACACACACACACACACTTCTCTTATCAAGTGATCATATTTTCACCCATCAGACTATTCTCAATTTAATCTTGTCTTTACTAATTTGGAAAAATTGTTCAGATTTAGAATGACCCATTGTCTAATGGACAGGAACAGGGGTAAGACAAAAAAGACATGTCATCTATATGTACTAAAAAAAGCAAATGGAGGCCACTTCCCCCTCGGAATTTGTTTAATTAAGACTAGACCAATTGTGTACCAAATATATATTTTTTGTTTTTCTGTCATTTTTTTTTGGGGGGGGGGGGGGGGGGCTTGTTGTTGAACAACTTTCTTCTAATTGATAAATGACAGTGAGGTGAGTCTTAAAAGCACATACTGTGCCTCCCAAGTGGCGCAGTGGTCTAAGGCAGTGCTTGAGGCGTCACTACAGACCCGGGTTCGATCCCATGCTGTGTTAGAGTCGGCCGTGACCGGGAGAGCCATGAGGCGGCGCACAATTGGCCCAGCGTCGTTCAAGTTAGGGGAGGGTTTGGCCGGCCGGGATTTCCTTATCCCATCACACACTAGCAACTCCTTGAGGCGGGCCAGGTGCCTGCAAACTGACTTTGGGCGCCAGCTGGACGGTGTTTCTTAAAACACATTGGTACGGCTGGCTTCCGGGTTAATCAAGCAGTGTCAAGAAGCAGTGCGGCTTGGCAGGGTCGTGTTTCGGAGGGCTCTCAACCTTCACCTCTCTTGAGTCCGTAGGAGAGTTGCAGTGATGGAACAAGACTGTAACTACCAATTGGGGAGAAAAAGGGGTAAAAATAAATAAGCACATACTATTTTGATGATAGGTGTCTGTTGAATTGCATTTACATTGATGTTAGAGGGACAATAGAGCCCTGAGTATATAGAAGATGGCTATATTTGGTTAAATACCAAGTCCATATTATGGCAAGAACAGCTCAAACTAGCAAAGAGAAACGACAGTCCATCATTACTGTCAGTCAATACGGAACATTTCAAGAACTTTGAAAGTTTCTTCAAGTGCAGTCGCAAAAACCATCAAGCGTATGATGAAACTGGCTCGCATGAGGACCCAGAGTTACCACTGCTGCAGAGGATAAGTTCATTAGAGTTACCAGCCACAGAAATTGCAGCCCAAACAAATGCTTCACAGAGTTCAAGTAACAGACACATCTCAACATCAACTGTTCAGAGGAGACTGTGAATCGCTGGAAGAAACCACTACTAAAGGACACCAATAAGAAGAAGAGACTTGCTTGGGCCAAGAAATACGAGCAATGGACATTAGACCAGTGGAAATCGGTCCTTTGGTCTAGAGTCCAAATTGAATATTGTTGGTTCTAACTGTCGTGTCTTTGTGAGACGCGGTGTGGGTGAACGGATAATCTCTGCGTGTGTATTTCCCACCATAAAGCATGGAGGAGGAGGTGTGATGGTGTGGGAGTGCATTTCTGGTGACACTGTCAGTGATTTATTTAGAATTCAAGGTACACTTAACCAGCATGGCTACCACAGCATTCTGCAGCGATACGCCATCCCATCTGGTTTGGGCTTAGTGAGACTATAATTTGTTTTTCAACAGGACAATGACCCAACACACCTCCAGGCTGTGTAAGGGCTATTTGACCAAGGAGGAGAGTGATGCATCAGATGATGATTTTTACACACAACTTCATCTAAAATTGTTGAAATTTTTTTTTATATTGTATTCTTTCTCTTTTAGCCAGGTAAATATTGTTAGTCTGTTCTTATATGTTAAGCCTTTACAATTATAACTGGCTACCATTTACCATAATGAGATACAAGCTTCAATTATATTTATCATAATAATGTCTGTGAACTTACCATTAAAGGTACCATAATGACTGAGTATACATATACAGTCGTATGCAAAAGTTTGGGCACCCCTGACAATTTCCATGATTTCCATTTATAAATAATTGGGTGTTTGGATCAGCAATTTCATTTTGATCCATCAAATAACTGATGGACACAGTAATATTTCTGTAGTGAAATTAGGTTTATTGGATTAACAGAAAATGTGCAACATGCATCAAAACAAAATTAGACAGGTGCATAAATTTGGACACCCCAACAGAAAAATCACATCAATATTTAGTAGAGCCTCCTTTTGCTAAAATAACAGCCTCTAGACGCTTCCTATAGCCTCTAATGAGTGTCTGGATTCTGGATGAAGGTATTTTGGACCATTCCTCCTTAGAAAACCTCTCCAGTTCAGTTAGGTTTGATGGTTGCCGAGCATGGACAGCACGCTTCAAACATCCCACAGATTCTCAATGATATTCAGGTCTGGGGACTGGGATGGCCATTCCAGAACATTGTACTTGTTCCTCTGCATAAATGCCCGGTTAGATTTTGAGCAGTGTTTTGGGTCGTTGTCTTGTTGAAATATCTAGCCCCGGCGTAACTTCATCTTTGTGACTGATTCTTCAACATTATTCCCAAGAATCTGCTGATATTGAGTGGAATCCATGCGACCCTCAACTTTAACAAGATTCCCAGTACCGGCACTGGCCACACAGCCCCACAGCATGATGGAACCCCCACCAAATTTTACTGTGGGTAGCAAGTGTTTTTCTTGGAACGCTGTGTTCTTTTGCCGCCATGCATAACGCCCCTTGTTATGACCAAATAACTCAATCTTTGTTTCATCAGTCCACAGCACCTTATTCCAAAATGAAGCTGGCTTGTCCAAATGTGCGTTTGCATACCTCAAGCGACTCTGTGGCGTGTGTGCAGAAAAGGCTTCTTCCGCATCACTCTCCCGCACAGCTTCTCCTTGTGCAAAGTGCGCTTAATTGTTGAACGATGCACAGTGACACCATCAGCAGCAAGATGATGTTGTAGGTCTTTGTAGGTGGTCTGTGGGCTGTTTTTGACCGTTCACACCATCCTTCGCCTTTGCCTCGCCGATATTTTACTTGGCCTGCCACTTCTGGCCTTAACAAGAACTGTGCCTGTGGTTTTCCATTTCCTCACTATGTTCCTCACAGTGGACACTGACAGCTTACATCTCTGCGATAGCTTTTTGTAGCCTTCCCCTAAACCATAATGTTGAACAATCTTTGTTTTCAGGTCATTTGAGAGTTGTTTTGAGGCCCCCATGTTGCCACTCTTCAGAGGAGAGTCAAAAAGAACAACAACTTGCAATTGGCCACCTTAAATACATTTTCTCATGATTGGATGCACTTGTCTATGAAGTTCAAGGCTTAATGAGCTCACCAAACCAATTGTGTGTTCCAATTAATCAGTGCTAAGTAGTTACAGGTATTCAAATCAACAGAATGACAAGGGTGCCCAAATGTTTGCATAGCCTATTTTTCACATCTGATTTAATTTCATACAACTTCATATTGCTACACTAAAAATCTTTGTCTGGACAATACCCCAGTACTCTGTTTTTATTAGAAAATGAATGGCATGCCGCTGTGATCATTTTATGTGACGACAGAGTAAATTATTATGCATGCCTCAGAGGGGTGCCCAAACTTTTTCATACAACTGTAGCTGTACCATGGTATTTGCACTGCTACTGAATTGTTCCACTATTCTACCCACTAAAATCTCCACCATCCCAAGTTGGATTTGTGTCCCAGTGACTGGCAGACCACCCCTGTCCCTGTATTCTAAGGCCTTTGAGAGATTTAAAAATAGCACACTTGTGATATATCCTGTATTGTCCCTAACATCATTACCCCATAGCAACAGATGTGGGACACATACACACACTCCCCACCCTTCCACCACAAGCTCAGATGTTAAATAGTTGTTCATCCCCGAGTTCAACGAGAAGACTTGATGTGCGAATGCATATACAGTTGTAGCTGTTTGAGAAGGCATGCACAGTTGAGCAAGAATGGAGAGATTTGATTAACCAATGTCAAGTCCTAGCTGATGGAGCTCAGATACACCCCACTACCTTGAAACACACACACGCTGGTCCCCCGTTGTGACATCTCATTGCAGTCAGACCTTTTGATTATTTTGTGCCAACAGGACCATCATTCGCTCCCTCTCAGATTGTCTGAGTGTGACCCCCTCTCTATGGGTTACTGCAGCTAGTGTCACCAGCACTGCCACTACCGGCCAGGTACAAGGTCATCATTAGCAGCTATGAGAAATTCCTTGTATATTATGCTCACCAATCTGGTGGCTTTGGCTTTGTTGGACCGACCCTACAAGGCAGGCAGACACTTGAGGGGGCGGTGCTCCTTTAGTGGGTCTCTGACCGTTTTTATCTTTCTGTCTTGGCTGTGTATAAACTACTAACAGTAGGCCTATAAAACAGATAAGGACTTCTCCTTAGTGTGTGGGTTGCTCAGGTGGGTGTCTACGGTATAGGCTTGGGGACCGTTCCATCATGATAGGACAATAAATAAATGAACTATATCATTTATCTTAAAATGTATGTCCCATATCTGCACAAAATTGAAAGCTGTCTCTCACAACTCCTGCTCGCAGACACACACAGGCTCTGGCATTTGCAACCATTTTCCTTTTTCACTCAACTCCACACTTAAACACCCCATCTTCCACAACAGTACACCCTCACATACTGTACCTTCTATGTCCCCGGTTCCTGTGTTTAATCCCTAACATGTTCTTTCCTACCTAATTTCAGGCTTTTCAGCACTTTTGTGTTCCAGTTCCTTATATTTGAAGATGTATTATTTCAATAATTAGCCTTTCTATTAATGCGGTCTTATCTATTTATAAATACTATAAATGGAAAATGTAATTATTTTACAACATTCCTTATCTTGAATGGTATAGTGTATTTGTAGTTTATTTCTTTATCAATTGTATTTGATTGTTTTCCAGTTAAAACATGGATAGTATTGGGTGTTCCATTATTTGACTCCTCTATGGGAATTGTGTATAATTTATTATTAGTCATGGAGTATTCTTGGTGTCTCGGAACAGTTGGTTATCAATGTACAGTTTATCAACTACGAGAGCTACACGTTTCCCTTTAAGTCTACTGTGATTCGATACTGTGATTTTATTGCAATTCGATGTTTCAAACATATTGCTCACCATATGTCTGCTGCAGAGGGACAAGAGAGAGTGCTGAAAACTAATTATTTAAAAAGAAGATGAGAACAAGCTATGAAGGAAAAATACTGGAGTTTTGGTGCAGGTACAGCCAACCCCCCTGCCAACAGTTTTATTTTGTCAACCACACCTTTTTAAACTTTCACCTGTTTGTTTTTCAACTGCTCCTCAATCAGTTTTGAGATACCCCCTTACCTACCCACTCTCTCTACCTCGTTTGCCCTCTCCTCATCCTCCACCTTGTTTTGAGAAAAGCTGGGTCCTGGCTGTCAATAGGAGCTGCTTGTCAGTTCATCTCTCGGCAGAAGAGCCTCCCTGGGTGCCAAGATCCACTTTGATCTTCGCATGGCACAGCCCTTCCTGCCCGCTTCACACAGGGCTCGGGATACCAGATAAAAGGCGTAACAGCCACTAATTTCCGGTCTCTTGCTTCCCAGTAAACTAAGAACCCCCCCCCCCCCCCCCCCCCCGTTATCCGCAACCCCTTAACTAGAAGGCTGATTAGCATCGTGTGGCATTCATCCGACACAGCCTCTAACAGCATTTTTCCTAATCAAATTAAAACGGGGGGTATTTCCCGCCACCAAACTCTGTATAAATGAGTCCTGTCAATGGGATTCTTGGGAATTATAAAATGGGGTTTGGATTTTCCCCACTGACAAGTGCCACGTTAATCAATTGCTTCAGATTTGTTATTGATTTGTATACTGAATGCCGGATATGTTTTCCTACAGAGTTGTATGTGTACAGTATCTTGATAATTTGTATGTTTACATTCAGGATGTACACCTTGCCCCGGGTGTTGGATGCTTTCAAGGTGAACCGGACTGTAGAAGACCCTAAGATAGTGGAGCAGCTCTTTAAACAGGACAAGGATAAACTATACATCACCCGTTGACAGGTAGGTTTACCACACACACACACTGGTTCATGGAGGAACAAAGTTATTCCAGCGAGGATTATGACGCTCACAGCATTATCTTCTTTTCCTCCAAATAAATGTTTTCCGTTAATCACCCACCAGTGAGGGTTCTTATTTCTTATCCTCTATATGTTGCTCACTCCCCATCGGGTAACCCCTCTACACAAACATGTCCAGGTGCATGTAGATGAGCACCTGTTAAGTGTCTACCTGTCGACTCTCCCGCAGCGCCGCTGCAACAGAGTGCTAATCACAGCTGATGCCCTGCTGTTGGCTGCTTTGTCCCCATAATGCACCCCCAAGCCCATCCCAGGGGATCATGGCGAAGGCTGCAGCCCTCTCGCTTTCTATCTGCAACTCGGTCTTTCTCGGTCTCTCTTTCTCTTTTTTGTATATCATTTCTTTACCTGTAACTTCCTTCAAACTGGACACAGAGACATACAACTGGTATCCACACGTTCATCTGACTCTGGGGAACTAGCTGCCAAAATCCCAAAGTATCCCTTTATCCATCAAGGTACAGTGCCTTCGGGAAGTATTCAGACTGAAATTTTCCACATTTTGTTACGTTACAGCCTTATTTTAAAATTGATTGAAAAAAACGTTTTCCTCATCAATCTACACACTACCCCATAATGACAAAGCAAAAACAGGTTTATAGAAATTGTTGCTAATCTAAAAAAAATTAAAACCCTGAAATATGGCTTCAAATTTGGCTTCAAAAAGTCAAACAGTGGGCAGACTGAGGGGACCCAGGACAGGAACGAGCTGAACCAATTTTTTAATAGGTTCGATACTGTCCACCTCCCCTCCAGCTCCCTCTGGACTGATCTGCAACACCTCCATTCCCCCCATCTCTGGACTGATTTCAACACCCTCTTTCCCCCCACCTCCCCACCTGGGCTGGCTTTCACCACCAACCAAGTGAAGAGAGAGCTGGAGACACTACATCAGTGGAAAGCGGCGGGCCCTGATGGCATCAGCCCAAGGGTGCTTAGGGTCTGTGCTGACCAACTGTGTGGAATTCTCCAGTGTCCCTTCAACCTTAGCCTGAGCATGGAAAGGGTCCCTGTGCTGTGGAAAATATCCTGCCTGGTCCCAATGCCCTAGAAGGCGCAACCCACTGTCCTGAATGACTCCATACCTGTAGCGCTAACATCCCACATCATGAAAACCATTGAAAGGTTAGTCCTCACTCACCTCAGACCCCTGGTGTGTACATCACTGGACCCCCTGCAATTCGCATATCAGCGCAACATCGGGGTGGATGATGCAATCATCTACCTTCTGCAGAGGGCCTACTCTCACCTGGACAACGCAGGTTGCACTGTGAGGGTTATGTTTTTTGACTTCTCCAGTGCCTTCAACACCATTCAGCCCATGCTACTTGGTGAGAAGATGAGGAGAGGATGAAAGTGGAAGCACCCTTAGTCTCCTGAGTCACGGACTACCTGACCGGTAGGCCACAATTTGTGCAACTACAGAGCTGTGTGTCTCGGATGTTCTCGGATGGCATCAGGGGTGGTGTGCTGGGGCGCCAACATAAAGGCAGGTGATGCTTCTCGGGTAAATAAGTTGATCAGGAAGGCTAGCTCTGTTCTGGGGATTAGCCTTGACACTCTAGAGGAGATGGCGGAGAGACGGATCCTGGCCAAACTGCTGGCCATCATGGACAACATCACCCACCCTCTCCATGCCATGGTTATGACGCAGAGGAGCACCTTCAGTCACAGACTGATCCCACCACGGTGTGCCAGAGAGCGCTACAGGAGGTCCTTCCTGCCAGTGGATATTAAACTATTTAATGTCTCACAACATAGACCTGGAACTGTTGGTGTTAGGACCTAGTTTAGCAATTAGTTATCCATCCGTGAGTAACTCTCTGGTCTGTAATCACTCATTCACTCAGGACTTATTTATTCATTCATGTCTGTATATACATATTCATGTACAGTTGTTATATCATATCACGTGCAATATTATAAGTAATTATTGGATGGAACTTGCGTAGTCATTTACTCAGGAATGCATATTATTATCCTGTCAGTTGTATCTTTTTTCATTGCTTTTAGTATATTGAATGTGCAATGCGTGCATTTATCTGTAATTAAACCCTGCGCCCTAAGGACTGTATTTTAAGGGAATTACTATTACCCTAAATTATATCATACGCACTTTTAGCTATTTAAGTTTCTCTGCCATCGACCTGTATAGTATAGTTAACCATGCAAATACTCCTTATTTATCTATATCAACTTGCAATATTTGTATCATTTGTTTTTTCACCTAACACTAACAATGTAGTGTACATATTCAGCCATCCACCCATACTATGCAATGTCTTTTTATAGATTTTTGCACTCCAGACTGCTTGTATTTTTATACTTTTTCATACTGCCTCTCTATGTATCATGTATCTGTCTGAGTATTTTCATTCTGGCATTTTGCACCTGCCCAGTGTTTTTATGTAGCTGCTTGATGAAGAAATGTCCCCTCTGGGATCAATAAAGTACCTATCTATCTATCTATCTATCTATCTATCTATCTATCTATCTATCTATCTACAGTGGGGAGAACAAGTATTTGATACACTGCCGATTTTGCAGGTTTTCCTACTTACAAAGCATGTAGAGGTCTGTAATTTTTATCATAGGTACTCTTCAACTGTGAGTGACGGAATCTAAAACAAAAATCCAGAAAATCACATTGTATGATTTTTAAGTAATTAATTTGCATTTTATTGCATGATATAAGTATTTGATCACCTACCAACCAGTAAGAATTCCAGCTCTCACAGACCTGTTAGTTTTTCTTTAAGAAGCCCTCCTGTTCTCCACTCATTACCTGTATTAACTGCACCTGTTTGAACTCGTTACCTGTATAAAAGACACCTGTCCACACACTCAATCAAACAGACTCCAACCTCTCCACAATGGCCAAGACCAGAGAGCTGTGTAAGGACATCAGGGATAAAATTGTAGACCTGCACAAGGCTGGGATGGGCTACAGGACAATAGGCAAGCAGCTTGGTGAGAAGGCAACAACTGTTGGCGCAATTATTAGAAAATGGAAGAAGTTCAAGATGACGGTCAATCTCCCTCGGTCTGGTGCACCATGCAAGATCTCACCTCGTGGGGCATCAATGATCATGAGGAAGGTGAGGGATCAGCCCAGAACTACACGGCAGAACCTGGTCAATGACCTGAAGAGAGCTGGAACCACAGTCTCAAAACCATTAGTAACACACTACGCCGTCATGGATTAAAATCCTGCAGCGCACGCAAGGTCCCCCTGCTCAAGCCAGCGCATGTCCAGGCCCGTCTGAAGTTTGCCAATGACCATCTGGATGATCCAGAGGAGGAATGGGAGAAGGTCATGTGGTCTGATGAGACAAAAATAGAGCTTTTTGGTCTAAACTCCACTCGCCGTGTTTGGAAGAAGAAGAAGGATGAGTACAACCCCAAGAATACCATCCCAACCGTGAAGCATGGAGGTGGAAACATCATTCTTTGGGGATGCTTTTCTGCAAAGGGGACAGGACGACTGCACCGTATTGAGGGGGGGATGGATGGGGCCATGTATCGCGAGATCTTGGCCAACAACCTCCTTCCCTCAGTAAGAGCATTGAAGATGGGTCGTGGCTGGGTCTTCCAGCATGACAACGACCCGAAACACACAGCCAGGGCAACTAAGGAGTGGCTCCGTAAGAAGCATCTCAAGGTCCTGGAGTGGCCTAGCCAGTCTCCAGACCTGAACCCAATAGAAAATCTTTGGAGGGAGCTTAAAGTCTGTATTGCCCAGCGACAGCCCCGAAACCTGAAGGATCTGTATGGAGGAGTGGGCCAAAATTCCTGCTGCAGTGTGTGCAAACCTGGTCAAGAACTACTACTTATGTCATGCAATAAAATGCAAATTAATTATTTAAAAATCATACAATGTGATTTTCTGGATTTTTGTTTTAGATTCCGTCACTCACAGTTGAAGAGTACCTATGATAAAAATTACAGACTTCTACATGCTTTGTAAGTGGGAAAACCTGCAAAATCGGCAGTGTATCAAATACTTGTTCTCCCCACTGTATCTATCACATTTACTTAAGTATTCAGACCCTTTACTTAGTACTTTGTTGATGCACCTTTGGCAGCGACTACAGCCTTGAGTCTTCTTGGTTATTACTCTACAAGCTTGGCACAACTGTATTTGGGGGGTTTCTCCCAATCCTCTCTGCAGATGCTCTCAAGCTCTGTCAGGTTGGATGGGAAGCGTAGAACATTTTTATATTTTCAGGTCTCTCCATAGATGTTCAAGTCCAGGCTCTGGCTGGGCCACTCTAGGACATTCAGAGACTTGTTCCAAAGCCACTCCTGCGTTGTATTAGCTGTGTGCCTACATACAATACCCCATAATGACAAAGCAAAAACAGGTTTGTAGTTTTTTGCAAATTTCTATATAAAAATGGAAATACCTTATTTACATAAGTATTCAGACCATTTACTGTGAGATATACTTGAAATTGGGTGCATCCTGTTTCCATTGATTATCCTTTAGATGTTTCTACAACTTGATTGTAGTCCACCTGTGGTAAGTTCAATTAATTTGGAAAGGCACACGCCTGTCTATACAAGGTCCCACGGTTGACAATGTATGTCAACTCAACAAGATTCAACAAGACTCAACTTCCAGACTCACATCAACCATCTCCAATCCAAAATTAAATCCAGAATTGGCTTCCTATTTCGCAACAAAGCCTCCTTCACTCATGCTGCCAAACATGCCCTTGTAAAACTGACTATCCTACCGATCCTTGATTTCGGCAATGTCATTTACAAACTAGCCTCCAACACTCTACTTAGCAAATTGGATGTAGTCTATCACAGTGCCATCCGTTTTGTTACCAAAGCCCCATACACTACCCACCACTGCGACCTGTATGCTCTCGTTGGCTGGCCTTCATTATATATTCGTCGCCAAACCCACTGGCTCCAGGTCATCTATAAGTCATTACTAGGTAAATCCCCGCCCTATCTCAGCTCACTGGTCACTATAGCAACACCCACCCGTAGCATGCGCTCCAGCAGGTATATCTCACTGGTCACCCCCAAAGCCAACACCTCCTTTGGCCGCCATTCCTTCCAGTTCGCTGCTGCCAATGACTGGAACGAATTGCAAAAATCACTGAAGCTAGAGGTTCCTATCTCCCTCACTAACTTTAAGCGTCAGCTGTCAAAGCTGCTTATCGATCACTGCACCTGTAAATAGCCCTTCTGTAAATAGCCCACACTACTACCTCATCCCCATATTTATTTTTGTTATTTTCACAAATCTTGCACTCCAGTATCTCTATTTGCACATCATAATTTGCACATCCTTCATTCCTGTGTTAATGATGATAATCTGTAATTTATCTCACCACTATGGTCTATTTATTGTCCTACCTCCTAACCTTACTGCATTTTGCACTACATTTTGCACTCTGTATTTAGATTTTCTATTGTGTTTTTACCATGTTTGTTTACTGTGTAACTCTGTGTTGTTTTTGTCGCACTGCTTTGCTTTGTCTTGGCCAGGTCGCAGTTGCAAATGAGAACTTGTTCTCAACTGACCTACCTGGTTAAATAAAGGTGAAATAAAAAAATAAAAAAATGTCAGAGCAAAAACCAAGCCATGAGTTCCCGAGACAGGATTGTGTTGAGGCACAGATCTGGGGAAGGGTATCAAAACATTTCTGCAGCATTGAAGGACCCCAAGAACACAGTGGCCTCCATCATTCTTAAATAGAAGAAGTTTGGAGCCACCAAGACTCTTTCTAGAGCTGGCCGCCCAGCCAAACTGCGCAATCTGGGAGAAGGGCCTTGGTCAGGGAGGTGACCAAGAACCCGATGGTCACTGACAGAGGTTCAGAGTTCCTCTGTGGAGATGGGAGAACGTTCCTGAAGAGCAACCATCTCTGCAGCACTCCAATCAGGCCTTTATGGTAGAGTGGCCAGACGGAAGCCACTCCTCAGTAAAAGGCACATGACAGCCTGCTTGGAGTTTGCCAAAAGGCACCTAAAGGACTCTCAGACTATGAGAAACAAGATTCTCAGGTCTGATGAAACCAAGATTGAACTCTTTGGCCTGAATGCCAAGCGCCATGTCTGGAGGAAACCTGGCATCATGCTGTGAGGATTTTTCAGGAACAGGGACTAGGAGACTAGTCAGGATCGAAGGAAAGCTGAACAGAGCTTTCCTTGATGAAAACCTGCTCCGGAGCACTCAGGACCTCAGACTGGGGAGAAGGTTCACCTTCCAACAGTACAACGACCTAAGCACACAGCCAAGACAGTGCAGGAGTGGCTTCGGGACAAGTCTCTGAATGTCCTTGAGTGACATTTCTGCAGAGACCTGAAAATAGCTGTGCAGCAACGCTCCCCATCCAACTTGACAGAGCTTGAGAGGATCCACAGAGAAGACTGGGTGAAACTCCCCAAATACAGGTGTGCCAAGCTTGTAGCGTCATACCCAAGAAGACTTGTTGCTTTAATCGCTGCCAAAGGTGCTTCAACAAAGTACTGAGTAAAGGGTCTGAATACTTTTATTTATTTTTTGCTAACTTTTAGAAAAAAAAACTTTTTGCTTCGTCATTATGGAGTATGACGTAGGTTGTGTAGGTTGATGAGGGGGCAAAAAAAACAATTTCAGAAATTGTAGAATAAGGCAGTAAAAAGTTAAGGGGTCTGAATACTTTCCGAATGCACTGTACATTAAAATACCCTGTACTGAAAATGGCCATAATCTACGTAGACGGCCACACACGCCATAATTAAAACTGCCAGCCATTGTCATATCTGTGACTAATGTAATAGATGAGAATCAAATTCAAAACGCATTCGCACATCTTTGTTGCAGGTGCATCGTAACGGTTGAAAGCTTTACATATCCGAGCTCTGAATGGAAGCAAGTCCTCCCAGCAATATTCCAACATCTAGTGGAAAGCCTTCCCAGAAGAGTGGAGCCTGTTATAGCAGCAATGCCCGTGATTTTGAAATGATATTTGACGAGCAGGTGTCCACATACTTTTGGTCATGTAGCGTACTTCTACATGTACACATACATATAGTCCTAACGTGTTAAGAATAATGCTATTTTCTGTTTGAGCCTTTGTGCCGTCTTGTAGCCACTGTTCCAGGTCATCTACCGCTCCCAGGCTGCTCAGTAGGAAATGTGTGGTCTCTGGCATCTCTGGTTGGGACACATTGTTCTCCATCCTCCCAGCTAGGCTGTTGACAATTTCAGCAAGTTGCGACTGCTGTGGTTTCATGTGCCTCGTCAGTGTTAGGATGTGGAGTTCAGCAGCTGCATTTAACTATTAGCCAGTGTAATACTGCATATGAATATAACTCTTCCCTCTATTGAGAGTCGCACAGTCGCTCTCACAGTCAGTATCTCAGTATTGATGTCTAAAATGGTAGACAACAAAATGACTTTTAGCAGAGTAACTTCAGGTGTATAAATGTATAACAGTAACATGACAAGTACAGAAAAAGTACATCAAACTGACCAAGGAGAAATATGGTTTATATGAATTGCCTATGTCGTACTAATATTTTAAAGGTACTTATTGATACATTACAAGGTCATCAAATCACCAGAAAGTACAAATTAATCTGTGTGTGACGGTGATTTCAGAGTAAAAGTGGCGAGAGAAAACACCTTATTTTCCCCCTGCCTCCATCCACCTCCGCTTCGGACTGTAAATCTGACGTCTCACAGGTCAACAAAGCCTCCAATGTCTGCCTGGCTCGAAAGTAATTGTCTAAAAATAAATGTGTATTCTGTTAAATACCTATTAGCAGGAATCCTTGCTTACAATGAATTGTACTTACAAAAACATCTGCGCAGAAAGAAAGCATTCCATAAGTACAGCGATACAAATACAGCTAGTGTTAGTCATACTCTAACATCAAAGTGTACTTACGGTCTATTTTTGTCCAGTAGCAGAAGCTACTGACACTGTGTCGGAGGAAACACCGTACTCCTGGCGACCGAAGTCAGTGTGCATACGACCGGCCCGCCACAAGAAGTTGCTTGAGCGCGATGGGACAAGGACATCCCAGCCAGCCAAACCTCCACTAACCCAGACGACGCTGTGCCAATTGTGCACCGCCTCATAGGTCTCCTGTTCACGATGCAGTGCCTTAGATCGCTGCACCACTCAGGAGGACTCCCTATTGATACTTTAATGTCCCATTGCTCGCTGTACGTTTCCTGAGATCGTGCTGTCACTGAAAGACCAGAGGGAATAGGACAAACAAAGTGTTGCGTTTTCAAGGGATAGACCAAACAACTGTTCTTCACAATATGTTTTTGTTTAACTTAAGACAGTCTTCTAATGACCTGGCTGAGGTGGTATTCTGGCTTCCACAAACTTCATTCACCTTGTGAAGGTCATTTTCAAACAGGAACAGAGAAATTGATTCAAGACAACCATGCCGTTGCATATCATGTAAAAGATTAACTAACCCATGCACGTTATAAACTAGTTGGTCTTTGCCATATATCTCACCATAGTGGCTGACACAAGTTATGAGCAATGTCTGTGCATACTTACTATGAGATGAGGAGAGGGTTGGACTAGCTAAAATGGAAATGCCACAAAAGAGCAGCTGAAGTTGCCGTACGTGTTGCTGTCAAGAAATTAAGCCAGAACAACAGGACCTGTGTATAGCAGAAACTGCCTAAACTCGGTTGCCTTCCAGCGGTTAACTTCCCTGAGTGATCTGGGTTTTTCGGGCAAATTCAACGGGTATGTGAGGGTGCATTTCTATGAGACGGGATGATCTACTGTCCACAACGGTCCACAAAATGACATTTAAAGAGACCTCTATGCCAAAAGTTGAGGAGTCTTCTAACACCTAAACAAACCAAATGCATGTAGTCAAGGGGAAAATGTGATACCATACAAATATTTAAAGAATGATGTGGATTTGGACCATTGCGGTGTTTTTGTCCATTTACTGTGCAAATGACTCATCATGTCTGATTTGGATAGTCTGTAGTCGGGGGGAAGGTCATGCGGTTGTTTATATAGAGTCCTGGTTGAGAAAATGTATCACAACTCGAATACCCATTGTGAGCCTTGGTGGTTTTTAACAAAAGATCTTACAGGGGTACAACATATTACACTGTCTAACTTTAAAATATTGCCTTTCTGTTTAAAAGTAAACCTTTAGCTCTGTAGGAACTTCTCTACTGCTCTGTTCTTTCATGTTAATTAAGAGTCCTAGGAAGGGCCATAGTTGAATGCTGGAGCTCATAAACAATGCCAAGCCATTGATGTTGATTTGTAAGAGGGTACAGCCATCTGCAATGGACGCGATTGTTTTAAAGATTGCCTTTTTTAGAGATGTAAGAAATCCGAAATAGTGATACTGACCTGGTCCTATGCACAGTCCTAGCATCTTTGGGCAGGTCAGGGTGGTAGAACCAAAACAGACTCAATAGAGCTGTCAAAGCAACCATTGAGAGGCCAAAGGTGAGGGCCCAGTTGGATAGCCTATCAGCGAGGGTACTTGGTTGTTCTAAATCTGGTTAATCAGAATCCTTGTTAATCAGAAGAATTCGTCATGCCAATCTACATTATCCTCATCATAACCACCAGGATCTGTCTATGTCCTCATTATCTATGGGATCAGAGTTGTCTATGGGGCCAGTCACCTTCTGAAACTGATTCATCAACTACAGCTAGGCCTATGTCACTTCCTACACCCATCCTACAATCATCCTTAATGTGTACAAGTCACTTATCCAAGTATAAACATGCCCTCCTCCTTAGAGTCGAATTGGACACTGGTGCGGTCTTCCTATTCAAACTCCAGTGATAGTCTATTCAACGCTAGTCTGACCAATCGGAATCGATGCTTCAAAATTCTTTCTTTTGACTGGGATATGTTCCAGGTTGCCTCTGAGAATAGCATTGACGTATACATGGACACGTTGACTGAGTTCATCAGGAAGTGTATAGGGGATCTTGTTCCCACTGTGACTATTAAAACCTACCCAAACCAGAAACCGTGGATAGATGGCAGCATTCGCGCAAAACTGAAAGCGTGAACCACCACATTTAACCACGGCATGGTGACTGGGAATATGGTTGAAAACAAAAAGTGTAGTTATTCCCTCCACAAGGCAATCAAACAGGCAAAACGTCAGTACAGAGACAAAGTGTTGTCGCAAATCAATGGCTCCGACACAATACTTGTGGCAGGGTCTACAGACAATCACGGATTACAAAGGGAAAACCAGCCACATCACGGACACCGACGTCTTACTCCCAGGCAAGCTAAACACCTTTCCTCGCCCGATTTGAGGATAACACCGTGCCACCGAGTGTTTACGGACGTATTCAATCTCTCCCTATCCCAGTGTTCTGTCCCCACTTGCTTCAAGATGTCCACCATTGTTCCTGTACCCAAGAAAGCAAAGGTAACTGAAATAAATTACTATCACCCACTTCAATTTGCATACCGCCCCAATAGATCCACAGACAATGCAATCGCCATCGCACTGCACACTGCACACTGCACACTGCCCTACGAGGAATACCTACAGTATGTAAGAATGCTGTTAATTGACTATAGCTCAGCCTTCAACACCATAGTAAACTCCAATCTCATCATCAAGCTCGGGGCCCTGGGTCTGAACCCCATCCTGTGAAACTGGGTCCTGCTTCCTGAAAAGCATTAAGTTCCTCGAAGTACACATCACTGACAATCTGAAATGGTCCACCCACACAGAAAGTGTGGTGACGAAGGCGGAACAGCGTCTCTTCAACCTCAGGAGGCTGAAGAAATTCGTCTTGGCCCCTAAGACCCTTACGAACTTTTACAGATGCACAATTGACAGCATCATGTAGGGCTGTATCACCGCCTGTTACGGCAACTGCACTGCCCACAACCGCAGGGCTCTCCAAAGGGTGGTACTGTCTGCCCAACGCATCACCGGGGGCAAACTACCTGCCCTCCAGGACACCTACAGCAACCCGATGTCACAGGAAGGCCAAAAAGATCATCAAGGACATCAACCACCGGAGCCACGGCCTGTAAACCCCGCTAACATCTAGAAGGCGAGGTCAGTACAGGTGCATCATAGCTGGTACCGAGAGACTGAAAAACAGCTTCTATTTCAAGGTCATCAGACTATTAAAAAGCCATCACTAGCCGGTTACAAAACTCTGCACATTAGAGGCTGCTGCCCTATGTACATAGAATCACTAATCACTTGAATAATGTTTACATACTTCTTTACACATTTCATATAATGTATTCTACCTACATTGCTTATCCTTATATTTATATATTTCTTAATTCCCTTATTTTATTTTTAGATGTGTGTGTATTGTTGTGAATTGTTAGATACTACTGCACTGTTGGAGCTAGAAACACAAGCATTTCGCTACACACACAATAACATCTGCTAAATATGTGTATGTGACCAATACAGTTTGATTTGATTTCTGTTTGCAACAGGCCGTTATACTGCAACACAACACTGAAATGAAATTAACTTGAACCATCCACCCCACTTCTCTGGCTCCCTGTCCTGGCAGACATTACATATCTGGAGACTTGCAATAACCCATAAAATGATTTGAAAAAGTGTGCAACGCCCACTCCTGAAGCTCCACAAATACCTCTTCAACCCACCAAAGATATGAGTCTCCTCAAGAAAGTAGATTTGGGAAGACCCACGTACTCACGAATTCAACACATCTCACCTGGACAAAAAAATAAGTACTTAAGAGTCTTAATTTCTTCTCAAAAATTAAATTTTCAAAGCATACCTCTAACAAGTGTTGCCGGCTGTGGACAAAAGGGTGTAAAGTCTGCCTTGGAAACAGTTCAGGTGAGGCTACAAAACTAATAATGCAGACAGCAAATGAAATAATCAGGCATAAAAAGAAAACAGGAGATAAGTATATTATTACAAATGAAAACATCTTGGGCAAGAAATTAAGCCAACAACTGTCACGTTCGGGTGTGTAGAGAGACCAAGGCGCAGCGTAGCGATAGTTCGACATCGTTTATTATATAAATAAACTATACTGGACATCGAACCATACAAAATAACAAATGCAATATAATAATAGAAACACACGTAGCACGAACACGGGACAACATACAACAATGAACCACCCCAAGGGAGTGGAACACAGACATATAAGTAGGATCCCTAATTAGAGGTAATGCATAGCAGCTGCCTCTAATTAGGGATCCCACACACAACACCACACAGAAGTAGAAATAATAGATCTGCCAGACTCTGACCATAGAAATATAGAGAAGCAAAGCTTCTCTATGGCCAGAGCCTGACAGTACCCCCCCTCAAAGGCGCGGACCCCCGGCCGCAAGAAAACAAACACAAAAACATGAGGGAGGGGTCAGGGAGGAAAAACATCACAAAATAACCATCGCAGGTGGCAGTTCCGGCCCCGGCGAAGTGGATATTTTCCTCCTCATTCCTACTGGGCCCGGACTGGGCCCCGGTGTGGCAGGCGACTCAGGCCATTTAAAGGGATAACCCACCGGTCCTGGAAATGACCATGGTGGGGCAAAAGGCTCAGGCCATGGAGCGGGGCAAATAACCGGGCCAGGACTGGGCACCGGTGTGGCAGGCGACTCCGGCCATGTAAAGGGGCAACCCACCGGTCCTGGAAATAACAATGGTGGGGCAAAAGGCTCAGGCCATGGAGCGGGGCAAATAACCGGGCCAGAACTGAGCACCGGTGTGGCAGGCGACTCCGGCCTTTCAAAGAGGTAAACAACCGGTCCTAAAAATGGCACCGGTGGGGAAAAAGACTCAGGCCATGGAGCGGAGCAAATAACCGGGCCAGAACTGGGCACCGGTGTGGCAGGCGACTCCGGCCTGTGGACCACCACGGGAGGCTCCGGGCTGTCGACCATCGCGGGAGGCTCCGGGCTGTCGACCATCGCGGGAGGCTCCGGGCTGTCGACCATCGCGGGAGGCTCCGGGCTGTCGACCATCGCGGGAGGCTCCGGGCTGTCGACCATCGCGGGAGGCTCCGGGCTGTCGACCATCGCGGGAGGCTCCGGGCTGTCGACCATCGCGAGAGGCTCCGGGCTGTCGACCATCGCGAGAGGCTCCGGGCTGTCGACCATCGCGGGAGGCTCCGGGCTGTCGACCATCGCGGGAGGCTCCGGGCTGTCGACCTTCACGGGAGGCTCCGGACTGTCGACCATCACGGGAGGCTCCGGACTGTCGACCATCACGGGAGGCTCCGGACTGTCGACCATCAAAGGAGGCTCCGGGCTGGGGAGGCGCACCGGCGGTCTGGTGCGTGGAGCCGGCACTGGAGGTACCTGGCTGGGCGCACGCACTGGAGGTCGGGTGCGGGGAGCCGGCATGGGACGTACCGGACTGGAGAGGCGCACTGGAGGCCTGGTGCGTGGAGCCGACACTGATGGCACCGGACTGATGACACGCACCTTGGGGCGAGTGCGGGGAGCAGGCACATGACGTACCGGACTGGAGAGGCGTGCTGGAGTGTAGCAGACGGCCGAACCCAGACTGGGCACCGGTGGAGCGGACTGCTCTGGCACTGGAGTGTAGCAGACGGCCGGACCCAGACTGGGCACCGGTGGAGCGGACTGCTCTGGCACTGGAGTGTAGCAGACGGCCGGACCCGGACTGGGCACCGTTGGAGCGAACTGTTCTGGCACTGGAGTAGAGCAGATGGCCAGACCCCGACTGGGCACCGGTAAAGCGGACTGCTCTTTCACGGGAGTGGAGTAGGCGACTGGACACGGACTGTTCCATTCCGACATTTCCCTTTCAACCTCTTCCGCTATCTCCCACATTTCCTCCAAAACGTCTCCAAAATGTCTCTCCAAATATTCCTCGATTCCATCGCTGTCCTCTCTTCTCCTCCTTTGCTCACGATTTACGCTGCTTGGTCTGGTGGTGGTTCATTCTGTCACGTTCGGGTGTGTAGAGAGACCAAGGCGCAGCGTAGCGATAGTTCGACATCGTTTATTATATAAATAAACTATACTGGACATCGAACCATACAAAATAACAAATGCAATATAATAATAGAGACACACGTAGCACGAACACGGGACAACATACAACAATGAACCACCCCAAGGGAGTGGAACACAGACATATAAGTAGGATCCCTAATTAGAGGTAATGCATAGCAGCTGCCTCTAATTAGGGATCCCACACACAACACCACACAGAAGTAGAAATAATAGATCTGCCAGACTCTGACCATAGAAATACAGAGAAGCAAAGCTTCTCTATGGCCAGAGCCTGACAACAACGTACACTCCTCACCATACGTATGTATTTAGACAGTGAAGCTAAAATTTTAATTTGGGCGCTATACTCCAGTATTTTGGAATTTAGATCAGGTGATGAATATGAGGCGACAGTACAGAATAACACCTTTTATGAGGGTATTTTCATTTATATCTGTTTAAACATAAAAGCACTATGCATCTAGTACCTCCATTAGACTTAGGCTAGTATTTGGACACATTTTTTATTTATTCTTATTTAACCTTTATTTTGACAGGGAGTCAATGTTGAGACCAAGGTCTATTTTCCAGATGAGCCCTGTAAAGCCCCACAATACACAATATCTCTTGCAACTACATCAAGCTTACTCTTAGCAGCTGGGAACCATTAGTTTAGGAGGACTTACATGTTTCCAGGAGATGAAGAGTCTAGTCTGGGCAGTGAGACCAGGGTTGGTGACGGCTCTGAGATGGTCAAGACTATCAGAGAGAGAGAGAGGTGAAAGATACTGAGAGAAGACAAGCAAATGTGACTGTACTGTAGGCTTCTGTAAAGAGAATCAACTGCTATGTAGTGTACACTTGCTGAAGTATTATAGTAACTCACTAAGAGGATGGAAGATTGTCACGGCTCATGGAGGACAGAACCCAAGGCGCAGAGCAGTGGTAGGTCGACATACTTTATTCAGCAAACTCAACAAAACAATAAACAAAGCACAGCCGCAACGTACGCACATACGCATGCACACAAACAATGACCCACACAAGTGTGGCAGGCAGCACCCTTAAATGGCATCCTCAATTAGAGGCAACGCAGCGCAGCTGCCTCCTATTGGGACCAAACTTCAAAACTAACATGGAGTATTCCAGAGGGGTCTCTGGACACTAAACCTGAATAACATAGAAGTGTCCAGAGACCTCTCTGAACACTAATCCTGACAAAACAAGACTAACGCAGAGGAAGACAACTAGGACTGCACAGCTGTTATGTTAGAAACAAATCAAATGGCTAGTGTCTGCTCTGTACACATGACAGAGAAAGACAGTGGAAAGACTGGCTTAGTTAAATTACACTGGCTAAGTTACGTTATGGACCTTGGCACAGGTTCTCCTCTGTCTCAGGATTATTGTAGTTTAGCTCTGTAAACTGACAATCAGGGAGAGTTGGGAGAGAAAGAAAGGGTGTTACCCTTCTCAATGCTGTTTAACTTACAAATCAATACAAATCATTCAGCTAATGAACATACTAATAGCATAGCTACATAACTATATAATGAACATACTTGGCTATAGTATTGATACTAGCTAACTTATAGGCTGCAATATTATTCATACCTGGTCATAGAAAACTAGAAAACTAACCTTAGCTGGAATTACCTCACGTCTCTGTTTAAACTACCATTAGCTAGCTAGTTAGTGAAGTTTTATTGTTTCCTAGTCAAACCAATCATCTTTTTTCTAATACAAACACGTATAGTCGTTTATCTAGCTACCTACCATTAGTTAGCTAGAATTAACCCAACACAGCTAGCTAACGTTAGCTAGCTAACAGCCAACAACTTCTTGAATTAAATTAACATGAATTAAACTCAAATTCTGTACATGGGAATTCAACAGAAAAAGTTATGTTTATATGCACTGCGTCATCACACATAGCCTTTTATCTGCAAAAATTATGTATTATGGAAACTCATCTCTGGTGGGGAAAATGTGCAAATTGTTTTATTTTCGCATGTAAATCTGTCGCAGCTAGTGATTGAGTTTGGGCACATCAAGTTTGTTTGAATCCCTTGCTCTGCTCGTGCTTTGGAATCCAAAATGTACGGGGAGGTTCTAAGGGTTATGCTAGACGGTGATGGACTGAGAGATCAGCCAATTAAAAACCAATTTTTGTGCGCTCCTACCATAGACTTCCAGTCAAGTCCCATTCTGAGGTGCTGTGAGAGAGAAATGGCTGGTGGACGATATTATCTAACACCTAACATTGGTTCCCCAAGGCCCCGTGTGTTGAGGATGTGCTGATAACCAGCAGGAATGAATGACTTGGTCCATGACCTATAAAGAAGAATCTGGCAATTGGTAAACACAGTAATGTTTGATGAGATGCATGGAGCAGGTCCGATTATATATAAAAACAATACATACGCCAGAATATTTATGTCTATGGGATCATCCCTATTCAATGAGAATATAGAATGGAGAAAAAAAAGATTCATACAATAATGCAACATAGCTCCACATCTCGCAAGCCTTCTCAAGCTACTTGTTATAAAGAGAGACTAGTACTGTTAAGACAGTTATTGTCGGAGAATTGAACTGCAAGTCTGCATTAAACAGTGTGGTTTTGTTCAGATTTGTGTATGTGCGTGTTTGTGTGTGTGAGAAATAAGTGCGTAAGTGAAGCTGTGTGGGTGGCACTGCCCACTGCTCTGTCACTGGTGAGCAAGTGCTAAGCAGCAGAATAGAGCAGATGCGTGTATGTGTGCGTGTGTGCATGTGTGTGTGTGCGCTTGAATATCCCTGCAGATGCAATACAGCCTTATGGAGAGGGCAAGGCCCAATCCTCCCACACACACACACACGCGCAGAGCATTTGGATGCTCAAATGTACGTATACACACCAAGCATGTCGTGACAACCTCTAACTTGTGTGCCCAAGGAAGTATGGCAATTTTGGCGCAGATAATATTATTGGTTCTCTGCCTTTCTCCAGCAGGCACCACAGTGTGGGTGCCAATGCAGGTGGGCATGAGGTGGGTAATGTGGGGGGTGGCACCGCGTTGTGTGTGTTTGGGTGAGTCACTATACGCCCACCCACCCCCTCAACCACACACACACACACACACACACATGCTCCTGCATACACATGAAGCCTCACACGGCATGGTAACGTAAAATGTTGTGGGTTTGATATTGACAGATCGGTGTCTTTGCCACATGCAATACATGTGAGTGGTGCATTGCTGTTGCCATAAGGATGACATATGCCATTCACTTGCTCACCAAGTGGATCGTTCCACCAATCCGGTGCCTTAATGAAAAGTTTCATAAAGTGGCATAGAGTGGCATAGACTAAAATACAGTAGAATAGAATACACTATATGCATATGTGATGAGTAAAGCTAAAATATGTCAACATTATTAATGTGACTAGTGTTCCATTATTAAAGTGGCCAGTGATTTCAAGTCTATGTATATAGGGCAGCAGTCTCTAAGGTGCAGGGTTGAGGGCCGCCCAGTGATGGCCTTGACATAGAAGCTATTTTTCAGTCTCTCGGTCCCAGGTTTGATGCACCTGTACTTTGAGGCCTTGCTGTGACATCTGGTGCTGTAGGTGTCCTGGAGGGCAGGTAGTTTGCCCCCTCTGGAGAGCCCTGTGGTTGTGGGCGGTGCAGTTGCCGTACCCGGCAGTGATACAGCCCGACTGGATGCTCTCAGTTGTGCATCTGTACAAGTTTGTGAGGGTTTTAGGTGCCAAGCCACATTTCTTCAGACTCCTGAGGTTGAAGAGGCGCTGTTGCACCTCCGTCACCACACTGTCTGTGTGGGTGGACCATTTCAGCTGATTGTTATTTGTTCAGATGGTACTGAAAATAAACGTATACAAAAACACCAGAAAATTGCAAAAAAGAGTAGAACCATGTCACCTGCTTTTACACTATGATTTCACTATTAGATGTTCAATATCTCTTCTGAAAACATTTTTTAAAACAGAACAGTTTCACCGTATGAAAACGAGTTCAGTTCACCTAATAGGGTTGACCTTAAAATGAGGGACAGACTTAAATAAATCACTAATCACATTAAATAAATAATAATCTTCAGATATGACGTTGTCAATGCAACAAAAAAAAAATAACTAGGGCTTTACGATGATGGTGAAAACTTGGAGCAATGATGGGGTCAAGTGGGTTAAAATCTTCCCAGAAGTCACAGAGGGTGCATGGAGGGATATGTCAAAAATAATTACATTTATTCATATCACAAATCTGATTTATTGAATTCTACATGTGGTCTATATTAAAGGTCACTTAATTTAATATAACATGCTTTTAAAATGCAATGTTGGTGCACAATTCCTACTTAAAATATCAAAAGGACGCAAAAGGCAGTGCTTTCTTGGAACGACCCGAGCGATCTCTAGTCCTTGCACAGCCCTCTCCAGCTTCAAAAGAAGAGGCCAGATCTTTATTCATCCATTTGCATCAACATTCTCTATTATTTGCTGTCACAAACAGTACCCAACCTGACACACTGCATACAGAATGGAGCAGTGTTAGGGGTTAAGTACCTTGCTCAAGGGTACAATGGCAGATTTTCTCATCAGGTTACTGGCTCGCCTCTTAACCTCAAGGCTACCAACCTCGTTTATCGCTTTGGCTTTTTATTTTTGTTTCCAATAGCAGCCGTGGGTTACGTGGGCGTTTTTTGTGTAATTTGTTATTTTGTCAGCTCCACCATGATCCCTGCTTTTAACCACTTTTACCAAAAAAGCCTGGGGGGAAATATTAAAGTCAATGTAGGATATATGCATTATTAATATGCCTCCTATCTCAAAATGCTATTTAGTTGGGGGAGTAAGAAGCATGAAATCTCTGGATTCATGTGAAACAATAGCTCGCACACCACTACATTCCAGTTCCTATAACGGCGCAGTTGGCAATGTGTCCCCACCTTGAGTCAAATTTTATAGTGATGTAGGCAGGTTAATGGATTTCAGATCATTTTGGCGCAAGCTAACATTTTAGCCTAATCCTCTATTTCCCCCATTGAGAAACAGTGGGTGTCATTGATGAGCACTTTGGCTAACAGAAATATAACCAGCCACCTGAGTGAATGGGACTAAAAGGGCAAGTTTATAGTATAGCCTTTTGGCTCATTTTGCCCCCATTTGACTCGGCTGTGTGAATTTGGCAGCTAAAACCATGATAAGGTCAGACAGTACATTCAAAGTTCATTGATTCAATGCCATGAAAGTGTCTGCCTTGCCCTGCCCCTGCTTCGTTGGTGGCTGCTATGATGACCGATGATGCACTCGGAGTATAGGGAGAAAAAAATTGTGCAACGTTTCAAAATGCAATTTGGATGAATAATACCGCTTTGGAATCATACTGTTCGTTGAAGAGAAGAAGGTCTCAGCTTTCTGGTGGTATCAAATGTATCGCTCAACTCTGTCAGTTACTAGTCTTTCTGCTAGACATTTCTGTTCAAAGTGTGCTCTTCTTCTTTTCTTTCAAAGTTCCATTATTTATCCTCTCTGCCCTTTCTTGTTCCTTTGCAGCAGTAAATTGACAGTCTTTTCGGCTCGAATGTAGTTATGACGGACGGCACCTGCAACATCTCTATCTGTTATTATGTTTGTGTGTGTGTGCCCCCGTGCGAACATCCACAAGTGCACGCGTCCTTGCCAGACGTTGTCCGTCAGCCCGTATCGGAGCCTTGAGAAGGGATTTTGCTAGCGAGTGACGAGTCTATGACCATGACTTCCATTGCACTCTTGTTTTGAAATAAACTATTGATCTGATATACCTCTCCAATTTTCCCGCTAATATTATTCCCTGCAGGGCAATCCATCACAAGTGGCTGCTACTAATTGCACTTGATGTCAAAGCCTTTCGATCATTCTGGGTCAATGAAGATGAAATATCAGAGAGTTTAGTGAATTATATCTGTACTGTGCCATGACACAAGGCTATATAGGCTAGCCGCTACTAGCACAAGATGGCTGTCCTGTAAACAGCCATTTAGTGATTTGATGTCACACTGCATGTACTGTATATTTCATCAGAACCACAAATATGGCTCAGTGGAAGTCAGAAGGCAGATAATCATGGAGTGCAGCATAGATTGACAGTGTTTTCTTAGCTAGCATGTTTCTCTTAGGTCACTTGTGGAGATCTTAGAAATAGAACACAATCCATCTTTGGAGACATTGAATATATTAGTATTACGTGTCCTTTTTCAAACTTTTCATAAAAATTGCCACAAGCACATTGTCCAGCATTTTAATCATTTCAATCAATTTCTTTATTTCCTGCACTAATGTGTTATCATTTACACACTGTGAGATTTATTTTGTCTTATTATTCCTCTATAAAAAAAAATTTTTAAGTAACTTTTCCATGACAGAATAATTATTATTTTCTGATTGCATTTTCGGCAGTTTTTACTCAGGCAAATAATTAATTTTTTTTTACCTTTATTTAAGGACGATTTCTAAGAGTCTGTACTCCTGAAGTTTTTTATTGTTTTTGTTCGTCCCAGTTAGCTAGTAGTTTCTTACTGGCGATAAAAACGGATGATTGCCATCATTCTTTCGAGTCATTACTGAATTATTTAATGTCAGTAATTAAATCAGTAAACAAATCAAACATTAAACCTTGTAAACAATTCATGATAATTCATGGTTACCTTGTGAACAATTAGTGTCACGATTGGGTGTATGGAGAGACCAAGACGCAGCGCAGGGATTATAGTAGTTTGACATATTTTATTTGTTATACTATGTATAGCCCAGAAAGTAATGCGATGTATAACAAACACAAAAATGACGAACTACAAAACGAAACCAAAACACGAATTCCACACGTTACGTTAAAACAAAAAACACGATATTTTAAATGTAACAAAAAGAACACTTACTTCACCGTGACTTTGACATATAACGATATCGATAACAACCCACACCAAAGTGAAGAACAGACTCAACATATATGGGATCCCTAATTAGAGACAATGCGGTGCAGCTGCCTCTAATTAGGGATCCCACCCAAACCCGACACAGAAACAGAAAAGAAAGACACTGTCAGACTCTGACCATAGCTACTTAGAGAAGCAAATAGGCTTCTCTATGGCCAGAGCCTGACAATCTACCTATCTATACTATCTTACCTATGGTCTGAAATCGGAATAGACAGCCAGAGTGAATATACCAGCTAGTACGTATATCAACAGTTTCAGTGACATTCTATTGAAATGGATACTTGCATAGTGGAGTCTTTTGTTAAGACATGTAGCTAGCTAGCTAAACAATTGACAATAATCACAACTCATGACATTACTACCCGGCATGAATCAAGTAGCTAACCAACCAGGTTCAATTGTTAGCTAGCTAACATTAGGATATAACAAGTCAAGCAAATGTGTCTGAGATGCGAAAAATAAGATCATACACATAACGTTAGCTAGTAAGCCAGCCAGCTAACGTTATTTAGCTAACAGTACACTTTACTTGACATTAGGTTTATGCAGTTTTATTATGCGATATATAAAAAAAAAGGTATGTTCCACAGGATTACCTAGACATACTGACCAGCTCAAATAGACAGACGCGTGCTATATGGCAGACCAATCGAAACTCCTCTCTTGGCATGTCCAGCCCACTCATTATCTTAGCCAATCGTATCTAGCGGGAAGGTTGCTGTCCTTTTTCTCTGGCTAAACCAACTAGGCTCGTAATTAAAAAAATTAAATTTTTTGTTTTGTTTATGTTCAAACGGCTCTCCCGTGAGGTAGTGACCTGCGACATTCGCCTAGTTTCCTGAAACGGGTCACTTATGTTTCCCTTTGCTTTTAAAAAAAAATTCTCACAGATCCCTAAACACCTTTGCTCTGCAAAAGAAGCAGAGAAGAGTGAGTGAACTTCACCGACGTCAACTAGATTGAAGCATTCATTCTATCAATTATGGCATTCTGGTGAGTAAGGGCTTATTTAATCTTCTATTGCAGCATGTAATGACAGAAAAGTAGCTGCATGTATCAAATTATAGACAAGTTGACTAACAGATAGCCTACCAACATTTCAGAAATTATAATCAGAAACCTAGATTAGGAAATCTTGATTAGGCTCACCAAAAAACCTGCACCCAATGTATAAAAATTGTTCGGCCATCTTTGACTAGCCTACATGGCATTTGATATATTTGCGGGTTAGGGTCGGGTGAATTAGGGCCTCAGATGTTCACTTTGACACCTAGTCAGGTGGTTGCAGATGGGTTGTTAGCAATTGCGTGCGGGTGATCAAACAGCTGACCCGCGCACCACTAGTGCACGTGTGTGTGTGTGTGTGTGTGTGTGTGTGTGTGTGTGTGTGTGTGTGTGTGTGTGTGTGTGTGTGTGTGTGTGTGTGTGTGTGTGTGTGCACGCTTGTACATGTATAGGCCTTGAGCAGAGTGATTGGCATAACCCAGTAAACACATTAACACATCCGTAGGAGGCAACACCGGGCTTCTACAACACTCCTTATTCAGGGCTAAACAAGCTTTAAATGGCTCTTCTTTGTCCTTGCTCACTGAGTGGGAAAACCGGGGAGGTGGTGGGTGAGCAGGTTCGAGAAGCAGGCAGGTATTGAGAGAACGCCAGGATGTCACCTGTGAGTCATTACCCATGCTGCCTCGTTGCACTAGTCGCTGCCCTCGTAAGGTCAGTTAACCTCCAACAAAGTCGCATAGTCAGACCGTTTAGTGTCCTGTGACTAAACCTGCAATTGAAGATGCTAAACAGTTACGTGTGTGTGTGTGTGTGTGTGTGTGTGTGTGTGTGTGTGTGTGTGTGTGTGTGTGTGTGTGTGTGTGTGTGTGTGTGTGTGTGTGTGTGTGTGTGTGTGTGTGTGTGTGTGTGTGCGTGTGCGTGTGCGTGTGTGTGTGTGTGTATATATGTGTGTGTGTGTGTGTGTGTGTGTGTGTGTGTGTGTGTGTGTGTGTGTGTGTGTGAGGTGCTTAGAAGTTTTTTTGTAAATCTGATATGCAAATGTTGATCTCAAACATCCATAATATAGGCTACATAATATATAATCTGTCCATGTGGAAACAAATGGTTGGAAGTGGTGTCGTCTTCACCTGATTCGCTACTCGTCGCTATGTTCCTTCTGTAACTCCACTACAGAGTCCAGGAGTACAGGCTACATTGCATCAAAGGTTCAATTAATGAAAAAACGTGGCTCACAAACCGTTTCCGCCCAGGTACATCAAGGAACCCAATAAAATTCTCCCACATTGATCCAACTCTGTTTCTCTTTTGGTTTTAATAGAGTTTTGACAGTGGGATCCGGGCCGCTAGCCTCTTGTCCAATAATGCCTTTGAGCACCTGTGGGCCGTGAGGCTGTAAAGTGGCCAATAAAAGTGAAATTGTTTGCGGAGAGCCTGGCAGGGGCTGCCAAATACCAAATATACTGCAGTGCAAGCTGGGCGGCGTCAGATATTTTTCCTGATCCTCCACGACCGAACGTTGTTGATGCTGCTGCTTCAATGCAGTGTTTCTCCATCTACCTGTTCTTTTTTCTGTCTATCTCTGCCTGAAATCTTAACATATGCAGTGGCATTTTTCATAGTGCAAATAGCATTGTGCAAAATGCACCATAAACCTCATTATAATCTGGCAGCGTGATTCAATTAAAAACTGTTCTTCAACAATATGCATTTATAAGATACTACTATTTATTTATTGCTCAGTTTACTAAACTTTAAAATAATTGTGTCCTTATAATGCACATTGTTTAAAAACTTTTATGGTAAAAAGGTTTACCGTAATTTTAACACCTTGCACTACATATAATTGGAGTAAGCTAAGCACTAGATGACATTGATAGTTGGTATACTTGCATGTGTAACACACAAACGTTCGATGGTAAGAAATTCAATTTTCATGCAGGCTTCCTCTCTCCACTTATAATTTCTCTTTCTGCTTCTTCGTCTTCTCTTCACTACTCATCCTCTCTTCTCATCTCTCTCCCTCTTTGCCCATTCTTCTAATGGATTCTTTGCCATTCCATTCATCCTCATCTCTCCTATGTTCCTCCATTTTCACTTCTCCTCCATCATCAACTCCTCTCTCTACCTACCATCTCATCTCCTCTCCTAGACTCCTAAACAAGACTTCCTGTATGTATGTCAATTGTTGGGCTTCATTGCAATTACTATCACTGTCTTCTTAAGACTCAATTTTATTTATGTAAATTGTGCATGGGGTCATTGCATATACTCAAATGCAACATAGAAGATAGACTGTGTGTGTGTGTGTGTGTGTGTGTGTGTGTGTGTGTGTGTGTGTGTGTGTGTGTGTGTGTGTGTGTGTGTGTGTGTGTGTGTGTGTGTGTGTGTGTGTGTGTGTGTGTGTGTGTGTGTGTGTGTGTGTGTGTGTGTGTGTGTGTGTGTAATAATTACAATGTAACAACACCAATAATAATAATAATAATAATAATAATACATTTGCTATTCCCTTCTTTACAGAGTTGGTGTGCAGCAGGCAAACCCAGTGATGCTACTGATCCCTCCTCATCTACAGTTGTGACACAGACACTCGAGCAAGCATTTAAAAGGCAGGCTGCTTATGCGCCCACATCAAAAAATGCTCAAGACCTCACTGCAGCCCTTTCATATTACATTGCAAAGGACATTTTTACATTTCAATCTCAAGTGAGCAAAGATGCATACATACAGGATGTTAGGCCAGCAGCACCTTATTTCTTTATGGAGGAGAGAACGGACATACAATCAGTGCTGTTCATTTGATTTGTTTACATATTTTGTGTTGTTATTTTAATGTCAACACCTGCAAATTGGATATGTTTCCATATGGTTGTATTGTTCTTACATGCACATTGCTCTACTTGTGTTGCTTTAATATGCACATTTGATTTGCTTACTTAAGGTTGTGTTCATTAAAACCTGCACTAGGGAAACTTTTACATCTCATGGCCACATGGTGCCATCTTTAATGTTCATGTTATTATTTTAATGTTTATGCACAAAAAGTGCATAGTGCTGCTAATTGTATTTGTTGTTTGTTGGTTTTCAATATACAGCTTGGTGAAATGATTTCAGTATGTGTATCAGTACTTTTTAAACATTTCCAGCACATTTTAACAATACCGTGATAATACTGATAACCGTAATAATTTTGGTCACTATAATCGTAATAATTTTCATACCGTTTCATCTCTAATATACACACACAGCACTGCGAAAGTGCATATTGATTTTTCTTTGCTTTTCTTTCCTTTTCTTTTTTTTTCAGGGGCTGAGAGTGTCGGGCTGGCTGTCTTGTTATAATTGGAGAGGAATATCTGGCTGGTGTCACTGAGTAGGCTACATATTCACAGCATTTGTTAGCTAAAGGGTTAGTATGGTTATTGGTGTGATAATGGTTTAAGAGCTATCTGACAGACTTGACACAATGGGTGCTTTCTGATGGTGTCAAGTCTAGTTTCCTTGATATTAAGAAAGGTGTACCGCAGGGGTCGGTATTGGGACTTGTTCTCTTTACTATTTATATACTGTACATAATATTGGTCTATGTATTAAATTATGTATGCCATTGCACCGGTTGTTGACCAAGCTACGCTATATGAACCAACGTATGTGGACACCTGCTCGTCGAACATCTTATTCCAAAATCACAGGCATTAATATGGATTTGGTCCATCCCTTTGCTGCTCTAACAGCCTCCACTCTTCGGGGAAGGCTTTCCACTAGATGTTGGAACATTGCTGCAGGGACTTGCTTCCATTCAGCCACAAGAGCATTAGTGACGTTTTGCACTGGTGTTGGGGCGATTAGGCCTGGCTTGCAGTCGGCGTTCCAATTCATCCCAAAGGTGTTTGATGGGGTTGAGGTCAGGGCTCTGTGCATGCCAGTCAAGTTCATTCACACTGATCTCCACAAACTATTTCTGTATGGACCTTGCTTTGTGCACGGGGCATTGTCATGCTGAAACAGGAAAGGGCCTTCCCCAAACTGTTGCTACAAAGTTGGAAGCACAGAATTGTCTAGAATGTCATTGTATGCTGTAGCGTTAAGATTTCCCTTCACTGGAACTAAGGGGCCTAGCCCGAACTATGAAAAACAGCCCCAGACCATTATTCCTCCTCCACCAGACTTTACAGTTGGCACTATGCATTGAGGCAGATAGTGTTCTTTTGGCATCTGCCAAACCCAGATGAATCCGTAAGACTGCCAGATGGTGAAGCGTGATTCATCACTCCAGAGAACACGTTTCCACTGCTCCAGAGTCCAACGGCGGCAATCTTTACACATCTCCAGCCGACGCTTGGCATTGTGCATGGTGATCTTAGGTTTGTGTAAGCCTGCTTGACATGGAAAGCCATTTCATGACGCTCCCGACTAACTGTTATTGTGCTGACGTTGCATCCAGAGGCAGTTTAGAACTCGGTTGTGAGTGTTGCCACCAAGGACAGACGATTTTTACGCGTTACATGCTTCAGCACTTGGCAGCTGTGGGCTACCACTCCACAGCTGAGCCGTTGTTGCTCCTAGACATTTCCACTTCACAATAACAGCCCTTACAGTTGACTGAGGCAGCTCTAGCAGGGCAGAAATTTGACAAACTGACTTGTTGGAAAGGTAGCATCCTATGACGGTGCCAAGTTGAATGTCACTGATCTCTTCATTAAGGTAATTCTACTGCCAATGCTTGTCTATGGAGATTGCATGGCTCTGTGCTCAATTTTATACACCTGTCAGCAACGGTTGTGGCTGAAATAGCAGACTACATTATTTAGGGGTGTCCAGATACTTTTGTATATATACTGTATGTTAGAGCTGCAATCTGATTTTGTTGCATTACAGAAAGCCCTTGTTGATTTAAAATATGTACTTAATGCAGGCAAAACTAAATATGTTCTGTAATAGCCTATCTGGGCGTTTTGGATTGATGAAGATCTAATGTTTAAAAAACATACGATGAACTAGTTAAAAAGCTTAAAAAGTGGGCTTCTTTTTTATAAATGGATCTTGCCTCTGCATGAACAGCAGGAAGCAACTTTCCTGCCAGTTCTTGACTATGGTGACACCATTTACCAGAATCCACTACTTTTAAACCATTGAATGCCTTCTACCATTGTGCCCTTCGCTTTATTACAGGTGGCAGTTTTAATACTCATCCCAGCATTCTGAACAGTGGTGTAAAAGTACTTGAAAGTACTACTTAAGTAGTTTTTGGGGGTATCTGTACTTTTACTTCACTATAAATCTTTTTTACAACTTTTACATTTACTCCACTACATTCCTAAAGGAAATAGTGTGCTTTTTACTCCATACATTTTCCCTGACACCAAAAAGTACACAGGACAGGAAAACGGTCTAATTCACACACTTAAAGAGAAAATCCCTGGTCATCAAGAAGTATTTTACTGGGTGACTTTCACTTTTACTCAAGTATGACAATAGGGTACTTTTTCCACTGCTGGTTCTGAATCTGAAGGTCAGCTGGACTTCACTAAAGTCCTGTACATCACTTCATTACTCCCTTCTTGTTTACAAAGCTCTGCTCCACAAGTTTCCAACATACCTCACTTCCCTGTTGAAATATAGAAATATGAGATACGTTCTCAGGGTTTGGTGGGCTCTTGAGGTTTTGTTTGTCTCCACAAAGATTGGTAAATCTGCTTTTACCACAGTTACCGCATACCTTACGAAACAGATGGCACCTGGATTCCCTGGTGCTGATAGGGCATTTTTAAACTCTGTTGTTAAATGAGTTTCCTGAAGTGTGGAATTGTTTCAATTGACTATTGTAGCTTGTCGTAATAACCTGATGGTAATGTCTTGTAGTTTTTATATTTTGTTTTTGTGTTGATGGTGTTTTTGTCCTCAAAATGAGCCAAGGATTTAAAATGTGAAGAACAATATGAGGCAGACGTCAGGGTGGCTAAGACACACAGCTGGTTCAAGCTACTCTACCTGGAATCCACAAAAACTTGTTACCTCAGTAGCCTTACACATTCTAAGCGCCATGATTACAAAAACACACCAAATGACGTACTGACGAGTTTCAGCCGATGTTCATTTTGTGGGCCTACGAGACAGAGACGTTTGATTGATCACAATGATTATGCTAGCGGTGTTAGCGTAGCCTCCCAGTAATAACTATGTAATGGGGCTAATAACTTCTTTAGCGTGATTGGACTGCGTTAAGAGTGAGTGATATCGGCATTAGCAGTGTGGCTAGGACTGAGGCTCGAGGAAAGATAACCAGTAGTGATACCCTGTTGAAAAATCTGCAAAATGTATAGCCTAACTCCAATACCTCATCACCCGGTAAGGGTATCAATACCTACCTACAGTATATCTGGGCTTAAAAATTATGTGCTACAAGGATATGTTATCGGTTTCACTGCTCTTAATTAGCTTTTGGAAAGCTATTTAGGCTAGGCTACTGTCGATGACGTGTGAATTCAGTCTGTGTGTGTGGTTTTTGTTTTTGTTTATCGGTTTGTGCCTGTACCCATGTGTGTTTGTGCCTGAGCTTGTGTGTCCACTTGTTTACTATGTGCATGTTTAAATATGTTTGTGTCCTTGTGCGTGCCTATGTAGGCTTATGTGTGAGAGAAGGAGAGTTGGGACATATGAAATAGGCCAGCGAATGAGCTGGGCCTAGAAGTAGTTAATGCCATATTAACAGCAGAATACTCCATGCAAGTGAATGATTGTGCTCTTCAGAATTCTTTCTTTCTTTCTTTCTTTCTTTCTTTCTTTCTTTCTTTCTTTCTTTCTTTCTTTCTCATCCGTTGACCCAGAGGCTGTTGTTCAACATTGATACAAGATTGCAAATGGTAGTTTGGGGGGAAGATACATTTTTGACTTATATATTCTTCTCAAAAGCCTTTGTGCATGGGGTGGGGAAGTTACGATTTGAAAGGAAACCCAGGGTTTTTGTTTCTGTTGTAGGCAGAGGGTGAAAATTGCTTTGCGAGTATATTGGGTGGGTTGCACTCGGTTTTCACTGCCAGCGTGTGTTGCCTGGGACGACACGTCTCATTTGGATCCCCACCGCGAGTGGCGTCAGAGAAAAAAATCAAAATCACACCTCTCGCTTCCTCACAGCTTGGGCAAAATGCAAGACTTATCTATGAGTCACCATTAAATGGGTCGTTCTTGGGCTCAGTTAATATTTCAGTACCTCTGAAGTATTAGTTCACCAAAATTAAATGTTAAAAGATTTTGTATCAGTTAGTGTCAATCCATCTAGGGCCCTGACACCTTTGATAGTGAGTGATGCAGTCGGTGGCAGAAGTCAGCGGGTTACGTGACAGCCGCCACTGTGGCCCGTAGTGGTAAGGCGCTTTGCTGGATAAAGGGACTTTCGCGTCTGATCGATTGGCTTGTTTGTAGGGGAGCTCAGCAGCACTGGACTCCGTTAATTTCTGTCATTAGAGGGTCCTCTCTCTCTCGCTCTCTCTTTTCTTTCAGTGCTAGAAAGTTCCGTAGAAGCCCTATCTGATAACAATATCTAAAAAAGGAGAGAATAACAGTATTCTTTCAGTTTCTGAAAGCTATCAACTAGTTAGCTAGTAACCAGATTGTTCTCTCTTATTCTCTCCGTGGTAAAAACATTTTCTGTCAATATTTGGAGAGAAATTCAATGGATTTCATGATTCTGATGTTCGAAAGCAATTTTCATGGGGGTTAATATTAATATATTAATAATATACATGATCTGATGCTGTCAGAGGGTTCAAACTGTGTATGAATATTCCTACAACCTCTTCTGTTAATTGCATGCAGTTTTACAATGTTTTCTATTTTATTCTTGGATTTATGAGTCACAAGCAATGTTCCCTCAAGCTTCGCCTGCGCAGCTCACCTTGGACTGCCGCGCAGAAGTATGAGCCCACACAGAGAAGCACGAGATTGAACTTCACTCAAATTTCTACAGTTTTCCCCTTTAGTTAACACTATCAACAATTCACTCTACTGTGCTAATTGTGATCGAATCAACGAAATATTAGCCACTCTCAATGTAATATACTGAAACAAAAACAAACTATGCGAAATTAACTGTGCAAGAGATTTTCTTGTAGGCAGAGCGCATTGGAGTAGGATTCTATTGCATTGACAGGAATGACTCAGGCCTGTATTCACCACAAGTCTAATGCAATGTAGACATTGAACACCACACATTGGCTGCTACTGAATGATAGAACGGCTATTTCCATGTTATGGGATGCGTTTTTCTCAATTGTGTTTGATGGTATGTCACTCTGGTAGTCCTACATTATGATCAAGTAGCCACAGTAGCCTACTTGGCCACTGTAACAACTTTAAAGCAAGTACTGCCTCAGTGTTCACAGTAAAAGTTGCAAAGTTCACGTTTGCGCTCAGCAGACCTGAAATTTGCTCAGTGCCCAAAAATATTAGCGTCATAGGGTAACAGAGGCCCTGTCGGATGTACCGAAAGTACATATAATTTAATTCTCTTGCTTTATCCGTTCAAACCCTAACCCTGTTTTACAAAATTAACTCAAACTATATCTAAACAGTTTGTTTTCTAGAATAATGTTGATGGCTCTTTTAGAACATGCTATTACATAGCGTGTGTGGCGTGTAAATGACAAAAATAGTTTGGTTTTCATAAAATCATGGATTTACATCCCAATAGGGCCTTTTTGAGACTGCTCTTAACCCTAACCCTAATCTTGTTTTACAAAATGAACTCAAACTACAGTATATCAGCAGACAGTGCCACAAAATTAACAATAGGTAACATTCCAAAATATTTTCACTTAGCAACTACACACTAATTTATAACAGCATTAGACATTTTTACTGTGGAAATGTAAGGTTATTGATACGGCAAATGTCCCTTCAAAATGTTCCATTCATCAGTTCAAATCACCATACCACTTTGTACAAAATCAACCTAGGCACTGCAGCCCAAGGCTTTGACCTACACTCCAGAAATACAGGCCTTTAAATTGTCCTATTTCCTGAAATAAATCCCCTATCAGACAAACACTGACTGCACTAATCAGACGAGACACAAAAACTAAAACAGGTAACATCCTGAAACTTTGTTTTTACTGTGGAAATGTAAGGTTATTGATACGGCAAATGGCCCTTCAAAATGTTCCATTCATCTGTATGGAACAACCCCTGACCTCTGTGTAAAATATGAAGACTTAGTAGTAGAGACATGTGCTTTGGATCTCTCTCCATCTATTTTGGTCTGCCCATCTCTCTCTCTCTCAGTCTGTCTCTGTCTCTCTCTCTCAGTCTGCCCATCTCTCTCTCTCTCAGTCTGTCTCTGTCTCTCTCTCTCAGTCTGCCCATCTCTCTCTCTCTCAGTCTGTCTCTGTCTCTCTCTCAGTCTGCCCATCTCTCTCTCTCACTCTCTCTCTCTCTCTCTCTCTCTCTCTTTCTCTCTGTGTCTCTCTCTCAGTCTGCCCATCTCTCTCAGTCTGCCCATCTCTCTCTCTCTCTCTCTCTCTGTCTCTCTCTCAGTCTGCCCATCTCTCTCTCTCTCTCTCTCTCTCTCTCTCTCTCTCTCTCTCTCTCTCTCTCTCTCTCTCTCTCTCTCTCTCTCTCTCTCTCTCTCTCTCTCAAATTCAGCTTTATTGGCATGAAAGTTACAACTTAACAATATTGCCAAAGCACTTTACAATGTAACAATAAAAATAAAAGGTTCATACTATTTTTAACAACAACAACAAAAGTATAGATCCATTACATATTAATTATCACATACACAACCAAACATATTCAAAATAATTGTATGTTGTATGTGTGTTTTGTGTGTGTAAGTTTGTTGGGAGATTATTGGTTGCAGTTGGGTCAACTGGCTGTCCCTACGGGTGTGGCATGATGCAACATATTTTGCACCATAAATGGCACAATGGACCTTTTCACCCAATAGGCATTGTAATTTTTCATCGTCTGTCCCTGTTTCAAATTCTTTATTTCAATTTTTAATTTGGGGAAAGAAAGTCTCTCTCTCTCGCTCTATCTCTCTCTCTCTCTGCCCATCTCTCTCTCCCCCTCTCTCTCTCTCTCTCTCTCTCTCTCACTCGGTCTGCCCATCTCTCTTTCTCTCTCTCTCTCTCTCTCTCTCTCTCTCTCTCTCTATCAAATTCAAATTCAAGATGCTTTATTGGCATGAAAAACATTATGTCAATATTGCCAAAGCAACAATGTATACAATGTACATTGTGATATAATAACAAAGAATAACAAATAATAATATAAAATTGTAGTAAATAGTAATAACAAAAAACAGCAACAATAAAATGGTAACTAGTAGAAATATAATCAATATAAAAGGCTAAACATGGAAAATTAATTACCACTACTATTTAGGATAATAATCACAAAAATATAAATTTTTGATCTTTGCTTTGTGATTATTTGGTTGGGCTGTCCTTAAGGCTCTATGGGGTTGGTTTGGGTTAGTGAACTGAGCCTCAGACTCTTCTGTTGTTTCATCTCTTGACATTGTAGAGCTGTGTGATGAAATGTTTCGGGGTCATTTGTTTTTAGATGCTTGCAAAATGTTATGGCTCTTTTTTTTATTCTAGTAAGGAGGGGGTATTGGCCCAATTCTGCTCTACATATGTCATTTGGAGTTTTTCTTTGCACTTGCAATACAGTCTTGCAAAACTCTGCATGCAGAGCTTCGATTGAATGTTTGTCCAATTTGGTAAATTCATTGGAAAATTTAGCCAGATTTTAATTGTAATTTTACTTAATGTTCCTTTTAATGGCATAGAATGCTCTTCTTGCTTTGTCTCAGCTCGTTCACAGCCATGTGAAAGCTAACTGGGTTGCTGCTATTTAGTCCTCATTTCCGGACCTCTTTTGGTCTGACAGAACCTGTGCAGATGATCTAGATGCTGCTGTAACTCCTCCTTAGTGGGAGACAATAGCACCAGGTCATCTGGTACAGCAGACACTTGATTTCAGTGTTGTGTATGGTGAGACCAGGTGCTGCCGATTCTTAAAATCTTTTTTGCAAATTCATTAATGTAGATGTTAAATAGTGTTGAACTTATTGAGCAGCCCTGTTTCACTCCACGTCCCTGAGAGAAGAAGTCTGTTTGCTTGTTGCCAATTTTAACTGCATATTGGTTTACAGTGTACATTGATTTAAGTCTACAAAACACTTGTTTGTCAGTTAGAGTGTGGAGGGTGTAAATGCGGTCTGTTGTGCGCTAATTTGTTACAAATACAATATGTCTTCTGCTCAAGACATTGTGTTCATCAAGGAAATTACATTGTCTGCTATTTCTGATACTACAAAAAAAATTATTTGGGTCAAATTTGTCAAATTTTTATAGATTGGTGTGATCCATCATTACTTCCAAATAATGGGGGAAATACCTGCAGTGAGGATAATGTTGAATAGTTTGAGTAGAGCCAATTTGAATGTGTGGTCTATATATTTGATCATTTAATTTTTTGGTTGTAGAGTGTATAGTTTTTCTAATAATTGTTGTTCTGTAATTGGGATATCCACACGATTCTGATAGTCTGACTGCTGATTCAAGGATTTGTAATTTTTCTTCTATATATTTTTGTTCTCAGCTCTTTGTTATATTGCTGTAGAGGTTTGCAAAGTGATTTTTCCACATACACTGTAACACCATTTTGGATAGCCAATTCCTCATGTGGTTTGTTTAATTTATTCAGATTCTACCAGAAGTGGTTTGAGTCTACGGATTCCTCAATTACATCCAGCTGATTTCGAATGGACTGCTCCTTTTTGGTTCTTAGGATGTGTTTGTATTGCTTCAGTGTTTCCCCATATTGAACGCGTATATTTTTGTAGTCTAGTTCTGTGTTTTTGATTAGATATACAGTTGAAGTCGGAAGTTTACATACCTTAGGTTGAAGTCATTAAAACTCATTTTTCAACGACTCCACAGATTTCATGTTAACAAACCATAGTTTTGTCAAGTCAGTTAGGGCATCTACTTTGTGCATGACACAAGTAATTCTTCCAACAACTGTTTACAGATTATTTCTTATAATTCACTATATCACAATTCCAGTGGGTCAGAAGTTTACATAAACTAAGTTGACTGTGCCTTTAAACAGCTTGGAAAATTCCCGAAAATTATGTCATGGCTTTAGAAGCTTCTGATAGGCTAATTGACATCATTTGAGTCAATTGGAGGTGTACCTGTGGATGTATTTCAAGGCATACCTTCAAACCTCAAGGCATACCTTGCTCGACATCATGAGAAAAGCAAAAGAAATCAGCCAGGACCTCAGACCTCAGAAGTCTGGTTCATCCTTGGGAGCAATTTCCAAACGCCTGAAGGTACCACGTTCATCTGTACTGTACAAACAATAGTACGCAAGTATAAACACCATGGGACCACGCAGCCATCATACCGCTCAGGAAGGAGACGCGCTCTGTCTCCTAGAGATGAATGTACTTTGGTGCGAAAAGTGCAAATCAATCCCAGAACAACAGCAAAGGACCTTGTGAAGATGCTGGAGGAAACAGGTACAGTAAAATGAGTCCCATATCTACATAACCCGAAAGGCCGCTCAGCAAGGAAGAAGCCACTGCTCCAAAACCTGCAATAAAAATTTACTTTGGTGTGAAAAGTGCAAATCAATCCCAGAACAACAGTAAAGGACCTTGTGAACAAGGTCCTTTTTGGTACAAAATGATCTATATCCACAGTAAAACAAGTCCTATATCGACATAACCATTGAATACCCGGTTGGCGCCGCCCTGTGTGGTCGCCTGTTAACTAGCTCCCATGTTCGTGTGTTAATTGTTGTTTTAGTATGTTTTTCGTGAGTTTTTCTTTTTAACACTTGAACTATATAGTCCAGGATTATGGAGTGCTACTCTTACGAAGGTTTAAACAGTCCTTTTTATCAATGAGGCACTTTTTCTTACGTTTAGCAGCGCCAAACGTACACGCAAGTCCTCAATTTACAACAGAGCCCAGCTATTGGATTTAGCACACTCAGCACTGCTGCAACCCAGGGAAAAGTTTGTTATTGTGGACGGGTTGAAAAGGCGATGGTGTGGACGCAGGGCGGGATTGAAGTTTAAAGCAAAGCTTAGGAAATACAAGCCGGCTATACCGTCTATCATTATGGGCAACGTGAGATCGCTGCATAACAAGATGGAAGAACTAGAGGGTCTTGTCCGTGGACAAAGGGAGTTTAGAGAAGTTAGTCTAGTGTTTTTTACAGAGACATGGCTGAATGATAACATCCCCACAGGGAACGTCACTATCTGCGGTTTCCAGACCATCAGAGAGGACAGGGATAGCGCTTCTTCCGGTAAGAGTAAGGGAGGGGGGCTGGCTTTATTAGTTAACAACAGATGGTGTAATCCAAGCCATATTACTGTTAAGGAACAGTTTTGTAGCCCGGACATTAGCCTGAGACCCTACTATTTGCAGAGGGAATTCACATTGCTGTTATTGTTTACATCCTGCCCTCCGCTGACGCAAACACAGCATGTGACGTCATCCACTCTGTTATCGCGAGGTTACAGACAGCGCATCCCAGTGCCTTTTTTGCCATTTCTGGGGATTTTAACCATGCATCTCTCCCTTCAACCCTGCCCACGTTCAAACAGTTCGTGAAGTGCCCAACCAGGAATACAACTCTGGACTTGTTATATGCTAATGTGAAGGATGCATACAACTCCACTGCACCCCCTCCCCTCGGTAGATCGGATCACAACCTTAACCACTTCACCCCATTCTACAGGCCTATGGTCCAACAGCAGCCAGCAACCACTAGGACCATTAGGAGAGGGTCCCCGGACATGAATTAGGTCCTACGGGACTGCTTTGAGACAACAGACTGGGATGTGCTCTGTGAGGCTAATGGGGAGGACATTGATGAACATGGGGACAAAGAAATATCCTCTGGTCGATTGAAACAAAAATAGAACTGTTTGGCCATAATTACCATCTTATGTTTGGACGAAAAAGGGGGAGGCTTGCAAGCCGAAGAACACCATCCCAACCGTGAAGCACGGGGGTGGCAGCATCATGTTGCTTCAGGAGGGATTCACCCAACTTATAGTGCGAAGCTTGTGGAAAGCTACCTGAAATGTTGACACAAGTTAAACAATTTAAAGGCAATGCTACCAAACACTATTTGAGTACATGTACACTTCTGAGCCACTGGGAATGTGATGGAAGAAATAAAAGCTTAAATAAATAACTATTTCTACTATTATTCTGACATTTCACATTCTTAAAATAAAGTGGTGATCCTAACTGACCTAAGACAGGGAATTTTTACTAGGATTAAATGACAGGAATTGTGAAAAACTGAGTTTAAATGTATTTGGCTAAGGTGTATGTAAACCTCCGACTTCAACTGTATATCTCAATGACTTCCTTAGATTTCTGCAATCATTATCAAACCATTTATCTATTATTTTTGGTTTGCTCTTTTGTTTCTTTAGCTTTTCCAAGGAGGCTAATTTGTCATATATAAAGTTCCAATTGGCCAAATTTACACCTTCATTGCTGTAGGAGAAATTTAAGGCAAAAACGTTTTCCTGGCGGGATTGTATTTTTTGGCTACTAATTGCTTTTTGGTCGATTTCTGTACTGTTTGGACTCCATCTCTAGGCATGTTTAGTTGCATGTAATTTATTGGGCAGTGGTGCTTCATGGTTGAGTTCCGCTCTTCTCAGATACACTGTGATTTTGCTGTGGTCTGAGAGAGGTGTTACTGGGCTGACTGTGAAGGCTCTGAGAGGGTTGAGGTCGGTGAGTCTGCCTTTCTTTCTCACATTCGCACTCGCTTTTGGTCTGCCTATCTCTCACACGCTCTCTCTCTCTCTCTCTCTCTCTCTCTCTCTCTCTAATTTTTCGATCTGCCCATCTCGTGCTCTCTCTCTCTCTCTCTTTCTCTCTCGGTCTGCCCATGTCTCACTTTTGGTCTGGCCATCTCTTTTTCTCACTCTCTCTCTTTCAGTCTGCCTATCTCTCTTTTTATCACTCTCTCTCTCTCAGTCTGCCTATCTCTCTGTCTCTCTATCTCTCTCTTTCAGTCTACCTATCTCTCTGTCTCTCTCTCTCTCCAGTCTACCTCTCAATCTCTTTCAGTCTGCCCATCTCTCACAATCTTTCGGTCTGCCTATCTTTCTCTCTTTTGTTCTGCCTATCTTTTGCTCTCTCAATTCAATTCAAACCACTTTATTGGAATCGGGTAAATATGTTTACACTGCCAAAGCAAGTTAAATAAACAATAGAAATGTACAGTAAACATTACTCACAAAAGTTCCAAAGAAATATACATTTCAAATGTCATATTATGGCTATATACAGTGTTGTAACAATGTGCAAATAAAGTACAAAATGGTAAATAAATCAACTTAAATATGGGTTGTATTTACAATGGTGTTTGTTCTTCACTGGTTGCCCTTTTCGTGTTGCAACAGGTCACAACTCTTGCTGCTGTGATGGCACACTGTGGTATTACACCCAGGAGTTTATCAAAATTGGGTTTGTTTTAAAATTCTTTGTTGGTCTGTGTAATCTGAGGGAAATATGTGTCTCTAATATGGTCATACATTTTTCAGGAGGTTAGGAAGTGCAGCTCTGTTTCCACTTCATTTTGTGGGCAGTGTGCACATAGCATGTCTACGGTTGCCTCTCTCAATAGCAAGGCTATACTCACTGATCCTGTACATAGTCAAAGCTTTCCTTTATTTGGGGTCATTTACAGTGGTCAGGTATTCTGCCACAGTGTACTCTCTGTTTAGGGCCAAACAGCATTCTAGTTTGCTCAGTTATTTTGTTAGTTAACACCCTGGAATTAATTATATTTTTGTTTTCTCATGTTTGTGTTTGTGAGTCCGCTTCTCCAGGTTCATCTCTCTGTAGGTGATGGCTTTGTTATGGAAGGTTTGGGAACTGCTTCCTTTTAGGCGATTGTAGATTTAACGGCTCTTTTCTGGATAATTAGTGGGTATCTGCATGCATTATTTGGTGTTTTACTTTGTACACAGAGGATATTTTTGCAGAATTCTGCATGCAGAGTCTCAATTTGGTGTTTGTCCCATTGTGAATTCTTGGTTGGTGAATGGACCCCAGACCTCACAACCATAAAGGGCAATGGCTGGTATTTCCATTAACAGCAATTCCAACAACTATTAATAATATGTTAATGCAATAGTAGTAGGCCAGTCTCAACACGACTGAAAAGTCACATGGTATGAAAGCCAAAACAAAACAAACTGGGTAATATTATTGACATTACATTGCACTTTTCACTGGCCATCCCTCAGGTTGTGGCGGGAGGACACATATTTGGCTGCCAACCCAATGAATATTAGATTTTTTTCTTCTTCTTATATAGTTTCAAATTCTTTGTACTGAATGATAATTTCGGTCTGCCTATCTCTCTCTCTCCCACTCTCTTTCGGTCTGCCCATCTCTCCTAATTAAATTCATTTCAAATGGCTTTATTGACATGGGAAACATGTTTACATTAACATAACAAGTGTCATATTATGTATATATACAGTGGTTTAACAATGTGCAAATAGTTACAGCGGGTGAAAAAAGTATTGAACACGTCACCATTTTTCTCAGTAAATATATTTCCAAAGGTGCTATTGACATGACATTTTCACCAGATGTTGGTAACAACCCAAGTAATCCATACATACAAAGAAACCAAAACAAATAAGTTCAGAAATTAAGTTATGTGTAATAATGTGAAATGACACAGGGAAAAAGTATTGAACACATGAAGAAAGGGAGGTGCAAAAAGGCATGGAAAGCCAAGACAACAGCTGAAAACTATCAGTAATTAAAAAGCAATCCAGCCCCCTGTCAGTGCAAATTAATATCAGCTGGTTCAGTCCCAACTGATGGCCTACAAAAAGGTCTCATTGCCAAGGTGTCACACAAGACACATCTCATGATGGGTAAAAGCAAAGAGCTATCTCAAGACCTTCGCAACCTAATTGTTGCAAAACATAATGATGGCATTGGTTATTGGCGCATTTCTAAGCTTCTGAATGTTCCAGTGAGCACTGTTCTGGCCATAATACGGAAGTGGAAAGACAATCATTTCACCATAAATTTGCCTCGACCAGGTGCTGACAGAGGAGTGAAAAGAATAATCAGAAGAGTTGTCCAAGAGCCATGGACCACTTGTGGAGAGCTTCAAAAAGACCTGCAATTAGCAGGTACTGTTGTCTCAAAGAAAACAGTAAGTAATGCACTCCACCGCCATGGCCTGTATGCACGCTCACCACGCAAGACTCCATTGCTGGAAAAAAAGCATGTTGAAGCTTGTTTAAAGTTTGCTGCACAACATTTGGAAAAGCCAGTGAAATACTGGGAGAATATAGTGTGGTCAGATGAGAGCAAAATTGAACTGTTTGGATGTCATAATACACACCATGTTTGGAGGAGAAATGGCACTGCACATCACCCTAAAAACACCATACCAACAGTGAAGTTTGGAGGTGGGAACATCATGGTGTGGGGCTGCTTTTCAGCAAATGGTACTGGCAAACTTCACATAATTGAAGGAAGGATGAATGGGCAAATTTACAGAGACATTCTTGACAAAAATCTGCTGCCATCTACCAGGATGATGAAGATGAAACGAGGTTGGACATTTCAGCAAGACAATGATCCCAAACACACAGCCAAGGAAACTCTCAATTGGTTTCAAAGAAAGAAAAAAAAAAAAGCTGCTAGAATGGCCCAGCCAATCACCTGACTTAAATCCCATTGAAAATCTATGGAAAGAACTGAAGATCAAGATTCATAGAAGAGGCCCACGGAACCTTCAAGATTTGAAGACTGTTTGTGTGGAAGAATGGGCCAAAATCACACCAGAGCAATGCATGCGACTAGTTTCTCCATACAGGAGGCGTCTTGAAGCTGTCATGACCAACAAATGCTTTTGTACAAAGTATTAAATAAATATCAGTAAGTGTGTTCAATACTTTTTCCCTGTGTCATTTCACATTATTACACATAACTTAATTTCTGAACTTATTTGTTTTGGTTTCTTTGTATGTATGGATTACTTGGGTTGTTACCAACATCTGGTGAACATTTCATATCAATAGCACCTTTGGAAATATATTTACTGAGAAAAATGGTGACGTGTTCAATACTTATTTCACCCGCTGTAAAGTACACATGGGAAAATAAATAAACATAAATATGGGTTGTATATACAATGGTGTTTGTTCTTCACTGGTTGCACTTTTCTTGAAGGCAACAGGTCACAAATCTTGCTGCTGTAATGGCACACTGTGGTGTTTCACCCAGTAGATATGGGAGTTTATAAAAATTGGGTTTGTTTACAAATTCTTTGTGGATCTGTGTAATCTGAGGGAAATATGTGTCTCTAATATGGTCATACATTTGGCAGGAGGTTAGGAAGTGCAGCTCAGTTTCCACCTCATTTTGTTGGCAGTATGCACATAGCCTGTCTTCTCTTGAGAACCCGGTCTGCCTATGGCGGCCTTTCTCAATAGTAAGGCTATGCTCACTGAGTCTGTACATAGTCAAAGTGTAACGAATGCCCCGTGTGGAGCTGCGGGACCTCCTCTCCGGCGCTCCTCCTCGCCTGTGTTCTAACCGGCGGCAGTAGGACGATGGCAGCAGCACCCTTCACCTCCGCACTTGTTTTGTGTTATGTCCTCTTTAAGTATCCTGTGTATTTGCTTTACCCCTCACGGGTTATTGTTTTTCTCTATGTTTCGTGTAGTTGAGGTGCTGTTTCTCGTTTTTCATTAAAGTTACGTTATTTTCATTTTGCTATTTTTGCCTCCTGTGACGGCGCTGGGGAGATGATGTTGCTCATGGCAACACGATCGGGTGGAGTCTCGTGTGGAGTCTCGACACGTCCAGAGGGGAGAACTCTGGAGAGCCGTTACAGATAAGTACAACGGCAATCCGGATGGATGTAGTGGATTCCTTCTCCAAGGCGACCTGTATTTGGGTGATCAGCCAGTGACGGACTCGGAGAAGGTATCCACGATGATCACCCTCCTCACGGGGCGTGCTCTCGAATGGGCAATGGCATTGTGGGAGGGCGGTGCCGAGGAATTGAGGTCGGTTCCCAGGTTCATCAATAAGTTCAGAGCAGTGTTCGATCACCCCGCGGAGGGGCGAGATGGCGGCAAGCGGCTTATGTGCCTGACTCAGGGTCAGGGTACGGCCTCGGAGTATGCTCTGTCGTTCCAGACGATGCCGGCGTCCAGTGGGTGGAACGAGCCGGGCTCTGAGGACTGCTTTCCGCAGGGGTCGGCGGACTGAGGTTCAAATGGAGCTGGCTTGTGTAAGCCAATCTATGACGCTGGACGCCTACATCGCCCAGGCCATTGTCATCAACGGGCAGCTCCGGGACCGTGACCGGCTGTTGTGCTGTTCTCATCTTCCTCTCCATGGATCAGAGCCGGAGCAGATGGAGCTGGGGATCTCTGCAGAGGAGAGAGAACGGCGGAGTCGTCAGGGCCTGTGCATGTACAGTGGAGAGAGGTGGCACTTCCAGAGGGGGTGTTCCTTGGCACAGGCTGGACACAGGAAGCGGGTAAGTGGCCAGATGGCACAGGTGGGCACAGCTTTGAGCCTTGTGTGCCAATCACATTGCTAGCCCTTTCTGTTGTTCAGTTGTGCTATCTGGTGACTTCCCCACCCATGTGTCCACAGCCTTGATCAACTCCGGAGCTGCGGGGAGTTTTATTGACCGATCCTTGGTAGACACTCTCCAACTGCCGTTGCGCCGCCCTCTATGCCCATCCAAGCCCTGGATGGCCGACCAGTGGGGTCCGGGTTGATTACCCACGCGACCCGTCCAATTACTCTCAACATCAACGGTTGCCATCGAGAGAGAATGGAACTGTTGGTGATCTCATCCTCCATACATCCGGTCATTCTGGGAATTCCATGGCTCCAGCAACATGATCCCAACATCGCCTGGCATGAACGAAGGATCCTAGGGTGTTCGGATAAATGTCGGAGGACCTGCTTGACCACTACGTGTGGTGCCACTTCGGTGGAGAGCGCAGAGAGCACCCTCACGGGGAGCATTCCGCCAGAATACGAAGATCTGAGTGAGGTCTCCCTCCCCACCGTCCCTGGGACTGCGCCATCGACCTCATACCTGATGCCACGCCCCACCCGAAGAAGAATATATCCGCTCTCTGTGGCCGAGACGGAGACGATGGAGACGTACATCAAAGAGACACTGGAGCAGGGGCACGTCCGCCATTCTACCTCCCCTGCCTCAGCCAGCTTCTTCTTCGTCAAAAAGAGGGATGGGGGTCGGAGGCTGTGAATGAATACCAAGTACTAAATGAGGTGAGGACGAAGTTCCGGTATCCTATGTCCCTGTGGCCATAGAGCAGCTGAGGGGGGCGCGCTTCTTTACCAAGCTGGACCTCCGGAGCGCATACCACCTCGTGCGTATCCGGGAAGGAGACGAGTGGAAGTCCGCATTCAGCACGGCGTCGGGTCACTATGAATGCGCCTTCCACCAAACGGCTGTTTCCTTCCTGGGGTACCACATCGCTCCGGTGGCGGTAAAGATGGAGGAGTTGAAAGTGGAGGCAGTGAGGTCACGAAGACCATCAAGGCGCTTCAGAGCTTCCTCAGGTTTGCCAACTCCTGTGCCTACTACTCCAAGAAGCTGAGCACTGCGGAGAGGAACTACGATGTGGGTAACCGAAAGCTACTGGTGGTGAAGTTGGCATTAGAGGAGTGGAGACACTGGCTGGAAGGGTGCTCATGAGCCGTTTACTGTCCTGATGGATCATCGGAACCTGGAGTACGTCAGGGCAGCCCGGCGCCTCAACCCCCGTCAGGCCAGATGGACTCTCTTTTTCGAATGCTTCCGGTTCACCCTGACCTATAGCCCGCAAACAAAGAATGGCAGGGCGGACGCACTCTCCCCGTATCCACGACCAGGGGGCTGATCTGCCTAAAGACACGCCCATCCTACCACCATCCTGCATCGTGGGTCATTCAACGGGCAGGGAGATGGGATCCCACCTGGGGAAGACATATGTTCCACAGAGAGTCCGGGAAGGTTGGTGACCTGGGCCCACACTACACCCGCTACTGGTCATCAAGGCATCAGCCGGACCCTGAAGGCGCTCCGAGAGAAGTATTGGTGTTCTGGGATGGGAAGTACTGTGCGAGCAAGGCTCCGGTTTACCGTCCAGGGGACAAGGTCTGGCTGTCCACGAGGGACCTCCTGTCTTAAGTTGGAGCCCCGGTATGTGGGGCCGTTCACTATCCTTCGGAGAGTTAATGAGGTCACCTACAAACTGAGATTAACCCCACTTTACACTAATCTCTCTCCATCTTTTCATGTCTCTCTCCTCAGACCGGTGGTTCCTGGTCCGCTGGGGGGGATCCAGCCCTGCAGTGGCGCCTCCACCCCCAATGGGGGTCTGCCTTACCGGGTGGAGAAAGTGCTGGACTCTCGGCTACGGCGGGGCCAGGTCCAGTACCTAGTGGACTGGGCAGGGTACGGCACTGAGGAGCGTAGCTGGGTTTGGGCGGTGGACATATGCGACCCCTCCATCACCACAGAGTTCCACGCACGCCGTCCGGACCGGCCAGCTCCTCCTCCTCGGGGTCGCCCGAGGCGCTGGCAAGAGGCGACGTCAGGAGCTGTAACGAATGCCCCACATGGAGCTGCGGTACCTCTTCCTCTCCAGCAATACCCTTCACCGCTGCAACTATTTTGTGTTATGTCATTATGTCCTCTTTAAGTATCCTGTGTATTTGCTTTACCCCTCACGGTTATTGTTTTTCTCCATGTTTCGTGTAGTTGAGGTGCTGTTTCTCGTTTTTCATTCAAGTTAAGCTACGTTATTTTCATTTAGCTTTTTTGGCCTCCTTTTTTCGTCACCAGCACTCGCAACCTCACACAAAGCTTTCCTTAAGTTTGGGTCAGTCACAGTGATCAGTTATTCTGCCACTGTGTACTCTCTATTTAGGGCCAAATAGCTCTGTTTTTTTGTTAATTCTTTCCAATGTGTCAAGTAATTATTTTTGTTTTCTCATGATTTGGTTGGGTCTAATTCTGTTGCTGTCCTGGGGCTCTGTGGGGTCTGTTTGTGTTTGTGAACAGAGCCTCAGGACCAGCTTGCTTAGGGGACTTCAGGTTCATCTCTCTGTAGGTGATGGCTTTGTTATGGAAGGTTTGGGAATCGTTTCCTTTTAGGTGGTTGTAGAATTTAATGGCTCTTTTCTTGATATAAGGGCAATGGGTTCTTTAACTGATTCAAGTATTTTTAGCCAGATCCTAATTGTTATGTCGAATTTTATGTTCCTTTTGAAGGCATAGAAGACCTTCTTGCCTTGTCTCTCAGATCGTTCACAGCTTTGTGGAAGTTACCTGTGGCGCTGATGTTTAGGCCGAGGTATGTATAGTTTTTTGTGTCCTCTAGAGCAACAGTGTCTAGATGGAATTTGTATTTGTGGTCCTGGCAACTGGACCTTTTTTGGAACACCATTATTCTTGTCTTACTGAGATTTACTGTCAGGGCCCAGGTCTGACAGAATCTGTGCAGAAGATCTAGGTGCTGCTGTAGGCCCTCCTTGGTTGGTGACAGAAGAACAAGATCATCAACAAACAGTAGACATTTGACTTCAGATTCTAGTAGGGTGAGGCAGATGGTTCTAGTGCACTCGCCAATTAATTGATATATATATTGAAGAGGGTGGGGCTTAAACTGCATCCTTGTCTCACCCCCCGGCACTGTGGAAAGAAATGTGTGTGTTTTTTGCTTATTTTAACCGCATATTTGTGTACATGGATTTTAGAATGTTGTATGTTTTTCCCCAACACCACTTTCCATCAATTTGTATAGCAGACCTTCATGCCAAATTGATTCAAAAGTTTTTTTGAAATCAACAAAGCACTTTGCCTTTGTTTTGGTTTGTTTGTTTGTCAATTAGGGTGTGCAGGGTGAATACGTGATCTGTCGTACGGTATTTTGTTAAAAAGCCAATTTGACATTTGCTCAGTACATTGTTTGAACTAGTCTGCTGTTAATGTTGGGGTGGCAGGTAGCCTAGTGGTTAGGGTGTTGGGCCAGTAACCGAAAGGTTGCTGGATCAAATCCCTGAGCTGAAAAGGTACAAATCTGTCATTCTGCCCCTGAACAAGGCAGTTAACCCACTGTTCACTGGTAGGCAGTCATTGTAAATATGTTCTTAACTGACTTGTAATAAATGATAATGCAGAATATTTTCCCAAGGTTGCTGTTGATGCATATCCCACAGTAGTTATTGGGTCAAATTTGTCTCCACTTTTGTGGATTGGGGTGATCAGTCCTTGGTGCCAAATACTGTGGATGCCAGAGATAAGGATGATGTTAACGAGTTTAAGTATAGCCAATTCGAATTTATGGTCTGTATATTTTAGCATTTCATTGAGGATACCATCAACACCACAGGCTTTTTTGGGTTGGAGGGTTTGTATTTTGTCCTGTAGTTTATTCAATGTAATTGGAGAATCCTGTGGGTTCTGGTAGTCTTTAATAGTTGATTCTAGGATTTGTATTTGATCATGTATATTTATTTGCTCTTTGTTCTTTGTTATAGGGCCAAACAGATTAGAGAAGTGGTTTACCCATACATCTCTGTTTTGGATAGATAACTCTTTGTGATGTTGTTTGTTTCATGTTTTCCAATTTTCCCAGAAGTGGTCAGAGTCTATGGATTCTTCAATTACATTGAGCTGGAAAGGCGTAGGCTCAGGTTTTCTGGGTGTCTATGTTTTTGGTTGGATAGGTTTCTCAATTTATTTCCTATGTTTTTGCATTCTTCATCAAACCATTTTTCATTGTTGTTAATTTTCTTCGGTTTTCTGTTTGAAATGTTTAGGTTTGATAGAGAAGCTGAAAGGTCAAATATACTGTTTAGATTTTCTACTGCCAAGTTTACACCTTCACTATTACAGTGAAACGTTTTGTCCAGGAAATTGTCTAGAAGGGATTGAATTTGTTGTTGCCTAATTGTTTTTTGGTAGATTTCAACACTACTTTCCTTCAATCTATAGCATTTCTTAATATTATTAAGTTCCTTTGGCTTTGATGCCTCATGGTTGAGCATAGCTCTGTTCAAGCAGAGTGTGATTTTGCTGTGATCTGATAGGGATGTCAGTGGACTGACTGTGAACGCTCTAAGAGACTCTGGGTTGAGGTCAGTGATAAAGTAGTCTACAGTACCACTGCCAAGACATTAGCTATACTGTATGTGTACCTACCGTAGGAGTCCCCTCGAAGCCTACCATTGACTATGTACAGACCCAGCGTAGTTGTGTCTAGTGGGGCATATGGGGAGGGAATGCTCTCCCTCCCTCTCTCCCCCTTTCTCTCTCTCTCCCCCTCTGTCTCTCGGTCTGCCCATCAAGGGTATGAGAAATCTCTTGTTCTCTCTCTTATACACTCATTCCCCTCTCTCTCTCACATAGGCCTACTCTCATTTGTTTTCTCTGTCCCTTGCTCTACTCCTCTTTCTTTCCATTTTCTCCCTCCTCTCTCCCTTTTTCCGTCCCTTTCTGTTTCACTTCTCTCTCTCTCTCTCTCTCTCTCTCTCTCTCCATCCTTCTCTCTCCCACTTGGGATCAGATGGTCTTTCAGCTCTGTCAAGTCAAGAGCCAGTCGCCTACGTCTGGCCTGGCCGTGCTGGATAGGCCTTGTCGGCCAGTGGTCCCTAAGTACTTATTGATTACAGCCACTGAAGGGGATGGAGCTCACTTACAGGCATGGAGCCCAGTTAAAGGGACAGAGCTCCAAGCGAGTGCCTGGTCCCCTGGAATTTGATCCCAACAGAGTCCAGACCTCTCACTGCAGCAAAACTCCCACATAAGTTTTGTTCAGACAGAAACACGAGAAGAGGCTGGAGATGAAGAGATTCAGAACGAGAGCCAGAGAACAATGAGAGCGTAACTGGGCTAGCTATTTTTAACCGGCACTCTTCGCTGTGCTGTGCTCATGGACTAAAGCGAAGGATCAGAGCTAGTCTCAGTGTGAACAGTGGTGCTGAGGGAACTCCATGCGCACACACACACAAACCACACAAACCACACACACACACACGGCACCACTGGGGTGTCTTTATCTCTTCCCCATCACTCACCATAGCGGAGAAGCCATGCTCAGTAGTTTAGTAAAGCCAGTATGTGGATGTGGAGAATGCTCTTTTGATCGGGGTGAAGCTTGAATGAGCCTCCATTTTGATCTCGGGGACTTGATTACACCTCATTATTTGCTGGGTGTGGTCAGTCATTGGTTCCCGCCGTTCGATCAACAAAGCTAATTGGGCCACGGCCTTTGTGTGTGCGTGCGCGCCCAATTAGATGACAAACACACAGACGAGCTAGCTTGTTTAGCATAGTGTCCCTAATTTTCAGCTTGCAGCTTGCAAAAAGTGAGTTGGGTGTGATGCTACATCGGTCACGAAGAAGAAAGTTCGTCATCCTTTTATTCCCTTCGGGCCGGGGACTGGGTCGTTAATACAATCCGCTTCATCCCTGCGGCACCCAGAGCGGCATGGAGGGGGAACTTAACAGATTCCTGTGGCATACTGCGCATCTTGTTAAAAGGCGCTTCAATGTGGAAGTAATTTCAGAACGGTTTTATATGCAATTCATTATTCATCAACTGGCAGCCAGCCAGAGAGTAGTGACTTTAATATGTAGTTTACAGGCACGGCGTGAACGAATGCCGCAAAAAAGGGATACGATCGCCATTATTCAGTCCTGCATGTGTGTGCGGAGCGAAGCAGACCTGAAGACCTCTTAACTGGTGTGTGTGCTTGTGTGCTTGGTATAAGGACATTAATGGGCCATTGCCCACAACAACAGGTGTGTTCAGATATGCTGCAGTTCTAATGGCCTTAGGCCTCTCAAAAAGTAACAACACTCCCTCCATTTTCAGACGAGCCCCATTGCACTGCTTTTCCTTTCAGGGGTTGAAACAAAATGATAAAGTAAAGCGAAGTTTTATAAACTTTACATAAAAACACGCAGCGCTGCTGCACCCCAGGGGAAAGTTTGATATTCCGGACGAGTTGAAAAGGCGACGCCGTGGACGCAGGGCGGGATTGAAATGTAAGGCAAAGCGGAGGAAGTACAAGCCGGCTATACCGTCTATTATTATGGGCAACGTGAGGTCACTACATAACAAGATGGATGAGCTCGAGGCTCTTGTCCGTGGACAAAGGGATTATAGGGAAACGAGCCTAATGTTTTTCACGGAGACTTGGCTGAACAATAAAATCCCCATAGAGAACGTCACTATCGGCGGTTTCCAGACCATCAGAGCGGACAGGGATCGCGTCTCTTCCGGTAAGAGCAAGGGTGGTGGGCTGGCTTTATTAGTTAACAACAGATGGTGTAATCCAAGACATATTACTCTTAAGGAAGAGTTTTGTAGCCCAGACATTGAACTATTAGCCGTTAGCCTGAGACCTTACTATTTGCGGACGCAAACACAGCGTGTGACGTCATCCACTCTGCTATCGCGAGGTTACAGACAGCACATCCCAGTGCTGAGGCTCATGGGGAGGACATTAATGGACTTACTGACTGCATAACGGACTATATTAATTTTTGTGTAGACAACACTGTACCCACCAGGAAGGTGCGCTGTTTTCCAAACAATAAACCCTGGGTCACCAGCGACCTGAAGGCCCTGCTGAATGAGAAGGCCAGTCTGTCTATTAAGTAAACTATTATTACCCTCGCTCATATCATATGCATTTTTAGCTACTGAAGTATTTCTCTGCCATCGACCGTATAGTATAGTTAACCATCCAACATCCACCATATTCAGCCAACCACCCATACTATGCAATGTCTTTTTATAGCTTTTTTTGCACTCCAGATATCTTGTATTTCTATACTTTTTCATACTGCCGCTCTATGTATCATGTATCGTGTATCTGTCTTTTGTGTACCTTCGTTGTGGCATTATGCACCTGCCCTGTGTTTTGTTGTATCTATCCATCTATCTATCCACACATCAGCACTGGGGCGGAGAACATAAGTAGGGAGTGCAATAATGTGAATGGGAACAGGTGTGTGTGTGTGTGTGTGTGTGTGTGTGTGTGTGTGTGTGTGTGTGTGTGTGTGTGTGTGTGTGTGTGTGTGTGTGTGTGGGCGGGCGGGCGTGTGCAACCAGGGGGATTGGGAACAGGTGTGGGAGCGTGGGAGTGGCTGCCATCATGCTCATGCCGGTGGCGGGAGGGGCACCATCGAGGTAGTAGGCACAGGCGTGAAATTCTCTCCACGTATGTGAAGATTGGACACGGAACCAACGCCAGCCAGGCCAGTGTCCCAAATGGCACTCTATTCCCCGTTTAGTGTACAACTTTTGTTGTAGTGCACTATATAGAGAATAGCTGCCATTTGAGACACAGCCCAAGTCATGCAGCTGGAGGCTCCCCCGAAAATAGCCTTGATTCAGTAAATAGCCGTGATGCGATATACCAAACGTTAGGAACAGGGTAGTGCAGGAGGACAGGAGTGCCCGAGGCTGACGTGATGAGGGAACCACCATAGCAAATCAGGGCATGCTCTCTCTCCCTCCCTCTTCCTCACTCTCCTTCCTCCTTTATCGGACTCAAAACAAATATTGTTAGCCATCAGAAAACCAAGAAATAAAGACAGCAGAATCCCTAACCAACACACACACACACACGCACTGAACATCAACAATGATGAGAAATGTGAAAATAGAAACATTCGTCCACCCCAGCCCAGTAGTCAGTCAGTGTGTCTATCCAGTCTTGTGAGGTTTTATAACCACCAGCCACAACAGCATAATCCAGGATAAGGGGGACAGGGCCGCCGCTGCTTGGGGCTTCGTAACTCGTCCAGCTGAAGGTCGAGGATGGAGCGGGCGCTCCCACGGGGGACACTGGAACAAGGAGTGCCTTTATTCACCTGAAACCGCCACAGATTTGGGGCACTGGAAAAGTCATAATGTATCCATAGTGTATGTTTACGACCAGAAAATGTATAGTGTAAACCTGCTCTGACTTCCAAGCATCATTCTCAGGTTTTAAGGCTCGAAATCCAAACCAGCATCACGCTACGTTTCACTATTGTTTAATTTCACTCGGCTACTTAGATTCAGATTTAGATTCAGAGGCTAGGAGGTTTTACGCATAACATGAGCAGTCAAAATGGTCACACTCCAATTATAGTTGTTAACCGATTTGGTCATTTTTTGCAGCATTCAAGTAAACCATTAGTCCGGTCTATATGTTAAGCCTACCAGTCCTGCTGTTTAGAGTGTGTAAGTCACTGTTGTATACTGTATTCAAGAGAGCAGCACATACTCTTTAGGTATTTAATCTGCAAATGTCAGAGGGTGATTGATTGAGCTGAGACTTTTCCCCCTGCCTCCTGAGCAGTGGCTTCCTTTAAACTATGTGTGGGTGCATGTGTGTGAAATGAGTACACTATCTGTGCCATTGTGTCTGTACAATGTGTCAAGTGATTACTTGTGAGTATGTGTGTTGTCTGTAAAAATGTATATGTTTGTCAGACTGGAAGGCATATCAAAGGGGTCTTTTACCAAATGTGGTTGTCTCCATCTCAAATTGCAGCAGAGCAGCTCAGCAAAACTGGTAGCAGGCCCGTGCCCATGAAAAACATATCATTAAACTTTAATGAATGCCACCACTGCAGAGAGATGAGAGGTGTGTGTGTGTGTGTGTGTGTGTGTGTGTGTGTGTGTGTGTGTGTGTGTGTGTGTGTGTGTGTGTGTGTGTGTGTGTGTGTGTGTGTGTGTGTGTGTGTGTGTGTGTGTGTGTGTGTGTGTGTGTGTGTGTGTGTGTGTGTGTGTGTGTGTGTGTGTGTGTGTGTGTGTGTGTGTGTGTGTGTGTGTGTGTGTGTGGAGAGGGAGAGGGAGATATGAGAGGGGTGTTACCGTGAGAAAAACACTGCACACTCTGCTTTTTACTGTACATTTGTGAAACTGTAATAGCACCACTGCTCAAACGTAGAACAGGAGCTGGACAAAAAAAAGATAGCATTGACAAGAAAGTCAACTTACAAAGGATAGTACTCTTACATTGATAGTACCCAGTGATAGTACTTTTACATTGATAGTACTCAGTGATAGTACTCTTACATTGATAGTACTCAGTGGTAGTACTTTTACATTGATAGTACTCAGTGGTAGTACTTTTACATTGATAGTACTCAGTGATAGTACTTTTACATTGATAGTACTCAGTGATAGCACTTTTACATTGATAGTACTCAGTGATAGTACTTTTACATTGATAGTACTCAGTGATAGTACTTTTACATTGATAGTACCCATTGATAGTACTTTTACATTGATAGTACTCAGTGGTAGTACTTTTACATTGATAGTACTCAGTTATAGTACTTTTACATTGATAGTACTTAGTGATAGTACTCAGTGGTAGTACTCTTGCATTCTGACCGACTTGTACGTGTACTATCCTACACTACTAGTCAAAAGTTTTAGAACACTTACTCATTCAAGTTTTTATTTTATTTTATTGTAGAATAATAGAATAATAGTGAAGACATCAAAACTATGAAATAACACATATGGAATCATGTAGTGACCAAAAAAGCTGTCATCAAGGCAAAGGGTGGCTATTTTAAGAATCTCAAATATAAAATATATTTTGATTTGTTTAACACTTCTTTGGTTACTACATTATTCCACATGCATTATTTTGTAGTTTTGATGTCTTCACTATTATTCTACAATGTATAAAATAGTACAAATAAAGAAAAACCCTTGAATGAGAAAGTGTTATAAAACCTTTGACCGGTAGTGTATATGAATTAATGTTTGTTGTTATCCCCTAAAGAGGAACATCTTTCCACATCTCACCGCATGGACAACAAGAAATACTCCTGCCCCTTGACCAGGGAACCATGACATTGACACATGACACATGTTGTTCATTGAGTTACGCACATTCACATAGTAAACTATACATGCTAACCGATCTTGTATGTCTTTTCTTCCATCTTTATGTCCTCTGCCTCACATCTTTTTAGAACCTCTGGTCGAGAAGATAGCGTAGCTAATCTAGGGGAGTGCATGGCAGCCATTTTGTGTGCAGTGGAGCCGCAGCGCGCTACTGTAACCCTATGGGGGGCAGAGTTAGCCAGGGGACAATGGGGGCATCTCATTCCCCCAGTTTCAAAGGCATGCCCCCACAGTCAATGGTGCCAATGGCAACTGTAGATGAGAGCTGTAATCAAAGAGGTCCCAGAACCCCACTCCTGGGACACAGGAGCTAGATAAAGTAGGGTCGGGTGGAGGGGGATAGATGCCCAAAAAGTCTAACCACTTGGTGTGATGATATTACACCCCTCTCCTCTTTCGTGGCTCCTGTCGCGCTGCACTCCAACAAGGAGCTCTGGGAGGGTCTAGTTGCATTCACTACTGTAGAGAGGCGTTGTGCTGCAGAGTAGTGAGAAGACTGTGTGTGTGCATTCGTGTGATTATGTGTGTCAGTGTGTGAGTTAGAGAAAGTGTGTGTTTAAGAGAGAGAGAGAGACTGATAACAAAGGTTGAGCTTGAGAAGAGATTGAGAACATAAGCGGCACCAGCTCGTGTTTATTATTCATAAAAACACAGACATACGCTCGCTTTGAGTTGCTTAAAAAAAAAAAGGATGGGCAAAAACTCTGTGAGCGAGAGGCCTGTTTATTCCCCCAAAAATGTCAGTAGCAGGTAAGACACGATTTTTAATTGACTGAAGTTTGGGGTTTCTCTTTCTATGTTTCCATCTCCAACTATCTTTCTCCCTACATACACATGGCAAGACCTCTTCTCTTTTCACCCCTGGACTCCCTCTCGTCTGTCTCCCTCTTGTGCGTTTTCTTCACCTGGGTTGTATTCAATAGACAGGCACACAACATTTTAAAACATTTCGCAACCGAAAATGAAAATGAACTGTTTCTAATTGGACAAGTCCAGGTAGTACCTTCCATTTTGTGCCTAATGAACGCAAACCTACTCTAGCTGGAATCTTGCGTTAGCGATTGAAGGAGCGCTTGTTATTAATATTTAATATTGCGTAACATGGTCCTTAGACTCCGCTATGCTGCAGTCAACCCCAGTGAAAACGAGATCCACTTATTGCACAGTTTTAAATGCGAAGTGGTCGGATTAAAAATAGATTTTACCTTGATACATGATTCGAAGGAACATGATTCTACTATGAATTGTGCATGTTAGATTTGTAAATGATGACTGCTCTCCCATTCAGCATCTTAACATTTTGTAGTCCCTACTACAAATGTATTTTTTATGATCTTATGAAGATGACTAGACATTCATACTATATCAGTTACCACTTACCAGCTCTATATTGAAATCCCCCTGATAAAAGTACAATGTATTGTCTTTGAGGTTTTAGAATTGGTCTTGTCGGATAGAACAGTACAATACCATTTCAAGACCGACAGACAGATGGATACAGTGCTCTCCATATGTATTTGGACAGTGAAGCTCTATACTCCATCAATTTGGTGAACATGAGGCAACCATATGGAATGGCACCTTTTATTTGAGATGAGGATAGTGAGGAGGAGAGGGAATGTGTATTAGGAGGAAAGGGAATGTGTATTAGGAGGAGAGGGAATGTGTATTAGGAGGAGAGGGAATGTGTATTAGGAGGAGAGGTAATGTGTATTAGGAGGAGAGGTAATGTGTATTAGGAGGAAAGGGAATGTGTATTAAGAGGAGAGGTAATGTGTATTAGGAGGAGAGGGAATGTGTATTAGGAGGAGAGGGAATGTTTATTAGGAGGAGAGGGAATGTGTATTAGGAGGAAATGGAATGTGTGGTGAGGCGTTCCGAATCGAATATATCTAACCTCTTTACCCTAGTTAGGAGATTCCCTTAGAAGAGGGGAATCCCTTTTCAGAGAGAAAGACCTCGGGGCTCCCCTCCCTCACACCTCCGTCTGACCTTCTGTTCTGTCTCCCCCTTCCACCCCCACACACACACCATCCATGCCCACAGGGCCGGCCCGTGGCATAGCCGGAATAGGTCAATGCTAGGGGCGCCGTCCATCCATAGGGGCGCCCAAATGAGTGAAGATTTTTTACTAATACTATTTTAATAGTATTAATTCGAAATATTACAAAATAGTGAAAGCCCCCACAACAACATAACTACATTTCTTATTAGGCCATATGTTCTGTGTTGTCCGCAGCGTCACCCCGGGGTTGCCACAACTAATAAACTGGGAATAGAATGTTTGGAAGGCGAGTTGGTGCCACGGTGCTCAATAAAACTAACAGGAGGCCTGTTGTTTTACATGATTATTTCAAAACTACAGCAAGCAGCTGGGAAATATGTCATATGTCATATTATGAAACTGGGCTCCATGGTGGATGCAATGAAATAGTTTTTATCAGAAAAAAAGCATTGTAAAAAATGTCATGTGTCCAGGCTACTACTAGCTAGTTTACTTTGGATGATACTAGTAACGTTCGCTAATTTAAATAGCTAGCTAGCTATAGTTAATTTCAGTTAATTTTATCTTAAATTTATTAGGGAATGTTGGAAAGACTATTCAGGTGTTTGGGGAATAACCTATAACATAGTTTTGAGAAATACACATTTTCTTTCAAGTGTGCTGCACGAACCACACTGTCTGCCTCAAGAAACCAGGCATTGGCCTACATTTTATTGACATCATAGCTAGTCTAGTTAGCCAACGTTAACCCTGCTTGTAAAAGTCAATTAAAATGCTTTTCCTTTCCCATCACCTTTTGTAATTAATAGTTGTAAGCCTTTGCGTTTTCATTATTGATTAGTCTTATATGTATTATAGCAAACAGCATGCTAGAGAAGTGCTCATTGAATACATGTTTTGTGCATGAATGCTAGGTGTAATTAGTCTTGCTTTTTCTGTTAAGGCTAATGTGGCTTAGGTGCTATTATTGTATAGTTTCACCATCAGCAGCTTTTTTATTAATATAATGTAACACCCAATGGTCACATATACTCCTCTTCTCTCTTCAGATGCACTTTTGAAATATTTGAATTCCACCTCTGCAAATCCTGGGCCACCTGCAGATACCTTCTCTACTTCAGTACAGCCGAGTGATGCAGCATCAAGCACTCCTGTCCCCTCTACCTCAGCACAGCCCAGCGATGCAGCATCAAGTGCTCCAGTCCCCTCTACCTCAGCACAGCCCAGCGATGCAGCATCAGGCATCTACAAAAAGGCTGCACCAATTGACCCTACTGACTGGCCATCTGTTTTAACTGATAAGGTAAGAACAGAGTTTGTTCTCAGAGGACATTATCAAATAAAAAACATTTTCACGTTTTCGAAACAAAAAGACGGGAGAAGGTGTCAGCATGACTATTTCAATAGAGTCTTAGTCAATGGAGAAAAAATCAAAAGAAGCTGGCTTATGTACTCAAAAAAGAATGGTAGTTTGTACTACTTCTGCAGCAAAAAAGATTCTCAGAGAGATTTCAAATTCAATAGAGAAGGACTAAGGGATTGGAAAAATGCAAGCCACTTGCTCAAGGCCCATGAGGATAGCCAGGAGCACAATACACACATGGCAACATGGAAGGTATTGGAGGTCTGTCTTGCAAAGGGGCTAACAATAGATAAGCAAGAGATGGCATTCGCTGAGGCTGAGAGAAACAGGTGGCGTGAAGTTCTTACCAGATTGGTGGCAATAATTCAGTCCTTAGCTGAAAGAAACATGGCTTTAAGGGGATGCACAGACACATTAAACAAACCAGACAATGGAGCTTATGGCCAAATTTGATCCAGTAATGAAGCAGCATGTTGGTAGGGTGGAAAGTGGAGCTGGTAGTCACACACATTACCTGGGCAAAATAATCCAAAATGAACTCATAGACTCCATCAGCGCAAAAATACTGGAAAAAAAAGTTGAAGAGATCAAAACATCAAAGTATTTCTCCATTATTTTAGATTGCACCCCTGATCTGAGTTATAAGGAACAGGACTCTGTCATTCTCAGGATTGTGTTACTGGAAGACAAACCACAAATTAAAGAACATTTCATGGGCTTTCTTGTGGCAGAGGAGTCAACAGGGGAAAGTTTGTCATCTCTCATCCTCAAAAGGCTGGAGGAGCTGAACATCCCCTTTGAGAACTGCAGAGGACTGTCCTATGACAATGGCACCAACATGAAAGGAAAAAATAAAGGTGTTCAGTCTAGGCTGCTTCAACAGAACTCAAGAGCCTTTTTCGTCCCATGTGGTGCCCACACTTTAAATCTGGTGGTAGCTGATGCTGCTAAGAGCTCACCAGATGCCATTGGCTACTTTTGATATTTAGAGAAATTATTCAAACTCTTCTCAGCCTCCACCCATAGATGGGATATACTCCTGAAACATGTCAAAACCACCCTGAAGTCATGGTCAGAGACCAGGTGGGAAAGCGGGATAAACAGCATTCAGGCAGTAAGGTACCAGGCTGGGCAAGTCAGAGAGGCTCTTCTGGAGGTGAGGGAAACTACTGCAGACCCTGTGGTGAAAGTTGAAGCCCAGTCTTTGGCTGAGGAGACTGGATCCTACCGCTTTTCTATTAGCACAGTCATATGGTATGACATCCTCAACAAGATCCAGCATGTGAGTAAACTGATGCAGTCACCCTTTTTGCAGCTAGATGTGGCTGTCGACTTGCTGAAGAAAACCAGAGATTCCCTTACCTGCTACAGAAACACTGGATTTCCTGATGCACAGACAACTGCAAAGGAAATGTGCGAGGAGATTAACGTGGAGGCTGTACTCAAACAAAAGCGGATGAGAACCACAAAAAGGAACTTTGGTTATGAGGCTCCAATGAGCCTACTGGTGATGCACTTCGAAAAATGGAAACCAAATTTGGAGTGCTCCTCAACTTCCCCAACATGTCAAAAGAAGAGTTGCTAGAGCACTGTCAAACCCTGTGCACTGCTCTAAGCCATGACGGACAGCCAGATATTGATGGCAGGGAACTTGCTGTGGAAATGCAAAACCTTCCATATTTGCCATCAAAAACTCTTGACCTTCCTGCACGAGAAGAAGCTGACAGAAATGTACCCCAATATGTGGGTAGCTCTGAGAATCACTGCCACTCTTCCTGTTACAGTGGCTGCTGCTGAAAGGAGCTTCTCTAAGCTCAAACTTCAAACTGATTAAAACCTACCTGAGATCTACTACCGTGCAAGAACGTCTCAGTGGACTTTCCATCATTAGCATAAATCATGTGGTCTCACAGCAGCTGTCTTATGATGATATCATAGATGACTTTGCTGCAAGAAAGGCAAGGCGAGTAAGGCTGTAGAACAATGTTACATTGGCATATTGCACTGAAGTTTCTGTAATATAGTTAGTTTTTTGTGCAATACTCTTATTTATAATTCGTTTTATACCACTTGTTTGCTGCAAGAAAGGCAAGGCGAGTGAGGCTGTAAAAAAGTCTCTGTAATATTGTTTTTTCGTGCAATACTCTTATATATTTAGTGCAAGGTGTACCAGCTAAAATTTTACCTAGGGCATCAAATTGGTCAGGGCCGGCTCTGCATGCCCAACACCCAATACCTGTATCTCCCAATATCCATCAGTATAATTTATATTTGCTGAGAGACCACGCAGTCTTATTTTAAGGTTACACTGAATGCTGTGAATAATAAATCACCTTTTATGTGTGTGTGTGTGTGTGGTGTGTGTGTGTGTGTGTGTGTGTGTGTGTGTGTGTGTGTGTGTGTGTGTGTGTGTGTGTGTGTGTGTGTGTGTGTGTGTGTGTGTGTGTGTGTGTGTGTGTGTGTGGTCAACAGAAGGAAGCTAACATTAACCTTTAACTCTAGAAGTTGTGTTTGTCTTTCTGTCGCTATATCCCCTTTCTCTCAACCAACTGAGAGTTGAGAGAGGGAACACTTAAAGTGTGTGAATGGAAATACATGTGTGTGTGTGTGTGGGGGGGGGTTCACAGTGACATGTTTAAAAGGTTTGTGTCTTTAGTTTGCTTGTCTTTGCACAGTGTGTACGTGTGCCTGCGTGCATGTGTTGGGAATCTGCAATGTGCTTCCTACAGCCCTAACACGAAAGCCGAGCTGGAAGCTTACTGACGCCTTCCTTTCCCTCCCCTCCCCCCACCGCTCCACCACCACGCTACACACAGCCCCACCACCACGGTCCACACAGCCCTACCCACAAACGAATGGTGTGTGTGTGTGTGTGTGTGTGTGTGTGTGTGTGTGTGTGTGTGTGTGTGTGTGTGTGTGCGCGCGCGTGCGTGCGCGCGCGTGTACGTGTGTGTGAACAGAACGGAATAGTAGGAGACTGACACCCTCAGGTTGAGTAGGTAGCTGCTGCCCTCTTGTGGTACTGCTGAAACATGACCACTCCACAGCATCACTCATTGAGTGGCCTACAATTCCAATTCTATTTTTAAACCCAAAGAACCAATGACCAGACCAACCCTCCTACATAAATCACTTTATTTATGCATCTTTAATTTAACCAGACGAGTCCCATTGGATGTATGCTTGAAAAGCCACTGACAGTGACAACTACAAGACATTTGTGTGGGCTGTCTGAGTCTAGCAAGCATGTTTCCTGGCTTGACTGAGTGTCTTGCATGTCTTGCTAATTCTTGATCACAACCGTCTCCCCTGAGTTAAACTGCCTTTTCACTATTAGTTGTTACTTATTTGCGTGCCAGACATTGAGCCTAGACAATTTCTTATTTTATTTTTTTCAACGGGGGATAACTTTTTCACGTAGGCTTTGTCTTGGAAGGGGGACGCTTTACTGCCTGGCAAAACATATTCAATGGGTAGAAGAAGAAGATTGCTCTATTGTCACAGGACACAGACACTTTATCCCAAACCTCTACCCCGACACACACACACATACACATACACACAGAGGTTGAAGCACAGGGTCAGATGCTGTTTAGGTGTTAAGTGCCTTGCTCAAAGGCACAACAGCAGGAAATAGTGACTACTAGGACAAGGAGCCACAGGCCCACTCCCAACAAGCTCCCAACAAGTATATGGTGTCGCCATACTATGATATTTGATATTGGCAAAATAGACCTGCTTTATGACATAGTGTGTGCTTTAGCTTGAGAAGTTTTCCCCCATAACATTAGGACTGTTTTCCTCAAGAAATTAAGTCTGTTTCCTTGCCAGCTGAGTATTGCGATACTGGTATCGTGACAACCCTACTTCAGATGGCTTTCCCAACCCATATGGTCTGCCATGTAAATTGTCACCCCAGAGGACAGATATATTATTCACCTAATTGAGGTGTGTATTAACAGCACTGGCGTGTTAGTGGGGGAGTGTCAGAATGTAGAGGTACTACTAGTTGTGGCAACCCTGGGCAGGTTGGGAGGAGGGGACAAATAGACAGTCAGCCAGGTACAAAGAGGAAACCGTCTCAAAGAGGAGGGCCCCGTTCCAATACGACCAAGGGCATCCTTCCATTCCTTCCTTCCTTCCTTCCTTCCTTCCTTCCTTCCTTCCTTCCTTCCTTCCTTCCTTCCTTCCTTCCTTACTTCACTCCCTTCTTCCTTCCTTTGCTCCTTTCTGTCCTTCTTTCCCTGAGAAGTTTGCTGATGTTGGTCGGTGAGAGCAATATGGTACAAACCTTGCTCTCACCTTTCCAACTTTGTCAGATAAGGAATTGGTTTTATAGTGGGGGAGGGAGCAATGTGTTTTTAAGGTCTTTGAACTTGGCTGAGTTTATTTTTTTTGTTATTCCCCTTGTGGAATGTTCCTTCTCCCTCCACCTCCTCCTCTCCCTTCTCCCCCCACCTCCTCCTCTCTCGCCTTTCAAAAGTCTTCCCTATATGACACATGGCCAGCTGTTCAAACGTCTTTGAAATTCGCTGGAAACATCTGGCCTCTCACCAGCCGTGCGGAGAGTAAATACAGAAGAAGCACTAGGAGGTCGGGAAATGCGTGTGAGTTTAACGAGATAACGGTTCCCCACATCGTATCCTAGCCTAAAACACGTGGTCTTCACCTCCCCAAATAGCACTGCTAAATTAAACCTATAAAGTATAAAGTACGTCCTCTGTCTGTCTCAGGAACATGTCTACCAGAAGGTTAGTTTTGTGCCACCTGATTAGTGATCACTACATAAAGGTTGTAGACAAACACAGCAAAGGGTACTATTGTGCTGGAATAGTGTGTGGTGGTTGGTTTGTATAAGTCAAACGCAGTTACCCTTAGACTGATCAGTAAATGTTAGGGTTAGGAATGGAGGAGGACAAACTGATCCAAGATCTGTGCATACTAATAGTAAAGGTTGCAATTGGGGGATGGGAAACTGATTCTAGATCTATTTAACTAGGCAAGTCAGTTAAGAACAAATTCTTATTTACAATGACAGACTACCTACAGGGTCAGCCATAGTAGTACAGCACCCCTGGAGCAAATTAGGGTTAAGTGCCTTGCTCAAGGACACATCGACAGAATTTTCACCTTGTCGGCTCAGGGATTCGATCCAGCAATCTTTCGGTTAGTGGCTCAACACTCTAACCACTAGGCTACCTGCCGCCCTAGACACCCTGCCGCCCTAGACCTATACCCAGTGCTTACTGGCAACTTGTATCCAGACAGAGCAGGTTTAACCCTGAGGTATGGGTAAAGGAGAAGAACATCTGCTGCCACCGATGTAGGAGCTGAAGGACGAGGGCCTGCCCGCCCGACTGCCTGTATGCCTGCCTGCAGTTTATCTGCGGGCACACAGGTGCCCCCCCTAGGGTGCCTGCCACCTCCATGCCCTGCTGATGTCAGGGAAAAAGAGACCGGCAGTGCCACTCCACATTGGCCCCAGGGGGAGTAGCACTGAAGGACTGGCACACTGTTAGAGGGCATGAGGTTGGAACACTGTGGGGATGGCACAGGGTAAGAGCGTAGAGGGCAGACTTCGCAAGGCTGAGTCTGAAATCGCACACTATTCCCTGTAAAGGTCCTGGTCAAAAGTATACAAGGAAAAGGGAGGTGATTGCCCCTTCTCTAGTGTGAGAATCAGCTGTGCTATGAACCAATTGTACGCCGTCCATGTGAAAGCATGGGTGTTCTCGCTATTCAATGCCCACGTTGGAGAGAAGCACAGCAAACAGCGGTGAGGAGAAACAGGCATGTGTGGAATAATGCAAGTGTGATAGAACGTATGTGTGCAATAGAGAGAGATGCAGAGTGCTGGATTATTGATCAAATACACACTTTTTTTCTTGTCACCCGCCGAGCAGTCAGTCTTTCCCCAGTACTTGAATATCCAGGAAAGACCTCCAAAATAACATCAGGGTCCTTAGCCATCAAAATATGTGAATGTAGTCTATGTAGTCTTTTATTGGTTGACATTCAAAAATATGTGAATAAACCACTCTGGTGGGGGAGGGCCACATTTCAGTATTCCCGGCTCTTTTAAAGCCAGACATATTAACCGGCGCCTGTTGTAAAGGCCTGGTAGGTTTATAAAAAGGCACAGTACAGCAGCTCTACTCTTTTTAAAAGCATGCACACAGTATAAGCAGGTGCAAACTGTTATATACAGTTAAAAGCCTGGTTGGTTTATATATCCACGTACAGTAGATGCTCTGTGCCTCCTGTTCTGCCTGTGGCTCTTTTTAAAGGCAGCCGTAGGGGGTTCTGATGGATGGCCCGTGTCAACAGGACACGGGCCATATTTACACAGGGGTGGGGGCTCGGCGAAATGGATCTTAATGCTCCTCTCCGCTTGGCTCTTTGCTGAGCCATCCCTTTGAGAAATGAACGGGCGCAGCCTTAGCTGACCTTGCATCTTTTGACCGTCGCTCTCCCTCTCCCTCTCTCTCTCTCTCCCTCTCTCCCTCTCCCTATCTCTCTCTCTCCCACTTTCTCCCTTTTCCCGCAGGGGCAACAATTTGCCGCACTTAACAAGCCGGGCTTTTAACCGATGGCTTCCTTGACTCACTTTGAGGTGTCTTTAATGCCAAAGCCATATGTTAGGTTTAGCCCGGGTGTCAGTCAAGAAAGTGTTTGCATGGGGAGAGAGATGGATGGGCTGCTTTGGTTCTGTCGATACAGCAGGTTAGGGTGTGTGTGTGTGTGTGTGTGTGTGTGTGTGTGTGTGTGTGTGTGTGTGTGTGTGTGTGTGTGTGTGTGTGTGTGTGTGTGTGTAGTATGTGCACCGAGTGCTGATAAGAGTTAAAAGCTGTTAACAACTTAACACAGGTGAAATGTGATTCAAAGGCTGTGTGTTTAGGATAGACAAGGATTGTCTACTTTTAATATTTGCAATAGCTGGTGATTGTCATGAATAAATGCATTATATGCACAGATATCCATAGCAAAAATATGTATTTGAATCTGAACTGTTCAACTGGCAGCACATTTAAACAGATTGAACATTTATCAAATGTGCATTCATGAGGAGTCCGGACTGTCTATTCCAATTTCACAGCGGACTGTCAGAACAGGTCACCAGATATTGATACTGTAGGTCACAGCTGTAACTTGTAGTATGGGGTGAACTGAACTTTGCTCCCAGGGTTTCAGTTCAATGTTGATTTGTTAGACATAGTCTGCCAACAGTATGCATCTGAATCACTGAAATGTTGTGTGGAAATGAAGTCTTACTTGTCTGACAACCTCACCAGCCAAGCATTTATTTTGGGCACGCAAATTATCCCTATAGAGTGATGTGTATTTACAAAATCAACCAGTTTTACAACTCATTTGTTAAGATTGTGAAGAACGACATATCACATTATGGAATTTTAGTTGGCTTCCCCTTTTTATGTCACGTTTTGTTTCTCTACACAGGTGACCATAGGTAAGATGTACCTGACCCAGAAGACGGTCGTTGAGGGGTAGGGGTCAAAGAGGAACTTCTGATGGCCATTGGGGCAGTGATGGACTGCCTTAAAACGAGAGGAAACGATGTCAAAGAGACCATGGCAGACGGAGCACTGAACCTCAACCTCACTTCACTTTCCACACGGAAGCTTAATTTCCCACCGCCGCCGTTGGATAGATATGGGGGAAAGCTTTGTGGGAGGCAACTAGATTCACGGGACGACTTTTGTCGTAGCGGATGGTCAGGGGTCAGAACATAATTATAATATTTGTACACTGCAACTAAGCCCCAAAAGAGATTGTATTTAAAGTATTTTTATTCTTATTCTTATTTTTAAACAGATTTCTTAAATTAAATTCATTTTATTTTTTTGGCTAAAAACTTTGAGGGGCCAAAATAAATGACTTGCAGGCCGGCTGGGCATACTTTGTCCAGTCTGAAGTCAAATTGTTATGCCTTATCCCTAGACCAGTTTTCCCAAATCCCTAGACCAGTTTTTCCAAATCCCTAGACCAGTTTTCCCAAATCCCTAGACCAGTTTTCCCAAACCCCTAAAGGGCTTGCTGATCGTCAAATAGGCCTGAGAAATGCCACCTAGCCCTCTAGTAGTCAATAGAGATTCCACCACATTGCTTTCACCTATAAGTATAACACAGATCTACGAGGTGGGAGTAGGGAAGAGGTGAGGGGTCGGTTGATTTCGGACTGGGCAACTGTCCAGCGTTGATGACATAACTATTTTTCTTGGTCACTATATAACCTCTCTTCACCATAGTATAATATTTAACTTTTCACGTTTCTTTTGTGAGCCGTAACAATGCATGCAACAGACAGCCTTGATTTCTTTGTTATTATTTTTGCCAGTCTTTTTTGTGTATTGTAAATAAGGTATGATTTGTCATAATGTAAAATGGCGTATAAATGGATTAAAGATATGCATATCTGAATTGAATTACTGTCTCTATGTTCTTTAGTCATGACTGAGTCAGTAGAGCATGGCACTTGCAACGTCAGGGGTCGTGGGTTCGATTCCTGCTGGGGCCACCAATACTGTACGTAACATGCATGCAGGCATGACTAAGTTGCTTTGGATAAAAGCATCTGCTAAATGGCATATATTATTATTTTATCATGACAAGTCTTATAATGGATTAAAGCCGCATCACAATTCATTATGCCTGCAGATTAATAATATACCATGTATGGAAATGGATGACATTTACTCCTGATGTATTTACCTGTTGCAACCTCTACAACCACTATGATTATTATTTGACCCTGCGGGTCATCTATTAACGTTTGAACATCTTGGAGAAAGAACTGGCCTTAACGGCCATGAATTGTTATAATCTCCACCCGGCACAGCCAGAAGAGGACAGGCCACCCCTCAGAGCCTGGTTCCTCTTCCTATGTTTTTGCCTTTCTAGGGAGTTTTTCCTAACCACCGTGCTTCTACATCTGCATTGCTTGCTGTTTGGGGTTTTAGGCTGGGTTTCTGTATAGCACTTTGTGACATCGGCTGATGTAAAAAGGGCTTTATAAATAAATGTGATTGATTGATTGATACACTTGATTTGAGTTGGGTAAGAGGGTGAATGTATCCCACAAGGCCACCTGTTCTAAAAAAATAGACCCTTTGTTGGTTTTGGATGAGCAGTGAGCTAGATGTAGACAGAGACGGGTGTAAAGATCATATTACCTAACAAATAATAAGGATCAAAGTTGAAAGCTCCGCCAGAGGTCCTTTCTAAATATCTTGTCTGCTTCTGATCAGGGTGATCAACAAAGTACATGGACATCAAGGGGAGTAGATCTGAGTTCAAATACTATTTTTAATCAATTAAAATACTTTATCTCCACTTGATTAAGCTTGCCTGGCTTAATGGACCAATAGAATATTCCCAAATGGCAAGCCGCGACCATCTAGCACTCCAGGCAGGCTAGAACAAATGCTCAAAAAAGTATTTGTACGATTTTAAATAGTATTTGAACCCAAGAGGCATCACTGATGCCTGGGCCTGATTTGAATATTAAGAAAGGATACTTTTGTAATCAGTTTGTAATCATTATCAACATGTCATGCACTGTTGAAGAAAAAGAGGATTCTGCATTTGAAAATGTAGTATTTTATTGGTAGACATTTAATAGCCCAATTGATGGTATGTACAGTGCGTGAATCCCAGGGTTAAAATATCATCAACAACATATCATGCTACACTGTTACATCAACATACATGCATGTACCATTTACAATTGAGATTAACTTTGCATTTTCACATTGTCTATAGTCTGTTTTTACATTCAGTTCAGTAAGCCAAGATTCTGAGGCAGACTGGACAGTTACATAAATTAGTACACGTTCTATCAACATGGATGTTGTCTGGACACCAGACCGGGGTTCTAATTCTATTCTAAATTATTTAAAATAGTATTTGAACCCAGGTCTGTGTGGATGCTGTCCGGTGAGATCCCTGCAGAGCTGAAGCCTAGAAACCAGCCATTCCCTGTTGACAGAGTAAACACTTCCACGCGATTTTGCTGACTTGCCTCTTAAACTTTGGTCAGGGGACAAGTACGGGACAACAACCTCACAGCCACCATGTAGTATTTTAGTAAAGGGTACATGACAGGCCAAACAAGGGAAGTAACATCACTGGCATCAATAGTGTGCTGCTCACATACCCATCATCAGTATTACAAACGCACTCTGAATGCTCTGATAGTAAAGAGATCGATGAAGGAGTTTTGGTAAGGTGATATCATAGAGATCCTATGTAATTGTATGGATGTCATAATGTCAACAAACACGTTTTACATTAAACAACTGTATCACAGAATATTGTAATGGGCCTATTGTATGTATGACTTTATAGCTACTTAGATGTGTAATGTATGCTTTATAATATACCACCCCACCCCAAACATAACATGTAGAATGGACATAATTCAGTCATAGCTGTAATTTGGACAGAAATGCTGTTAACAACACCAGGAAACCAGTGCTCTTCAGAGCAGTAAATACGTTTTCTCTTCCACGAACCTGCTGCCTCAGACCATTTGATCAAGCTGTTCGCTGTGTAGCCACGCACACTAATATGACAGACAGATTGCTCGTTAATCATTCCTCTGTGCCCATGGGAGTATAAACAAGAATTCATATATTTCATGGCAGAGAACTCTTTGACAGATTTTGCTTCACATGATGGCATTATAACTAGGATAAATCACACATTTTCATACTCTGCAATATTCTGGGCCCTGAATCAAAGGCGATGTCTGAAATGGAACACTATTCCCTTTAAAGTGCACTACTTTTGACCAACCAGACCCTTTAGTCAAAAGTAGTGCACCAGAGATAGATAGTACTACTTTTGACTAAAGGGACTGGTTGGTCAAAAGTAGTACTATCTATAGGAAATAGGGTGCCACAAGTTTAGCACAATTCATATAAATGACTGAACTGAATCCGTAACTCGGCACAGTAGGATAGCTCTCTTTCTGATTTGATTACACGATAGGCAAATATGGTGTAGAACAGGTAAAGTCCACTAGGATATGAGATGAGCTGTATATCATGTGTCCTAAAATGCCTAATTTAAAGTATTTTAGTAGGGTCCCTTGAGTCTAGGGTCTGTTCAGACCCCATTGGCAGTGTAGCTGAGAGATGTTCATCTGTCCATCCATGGCTCCTGATTTGTTAATTTCCCCATTTTAGACAATGAGATCTAACTGCTAAATCAGTCCAACAACTATTATTAGAAATTCTTGTCTTATTGAATGTCATTCCAGAACAGGAAAGAAGACACAACTGGACAGAGGCAAACTTGTCAACTCCATGATTGACTTTACAGAAGGAATGGTTCAGTAGGCCTAGTGTCCTAATAATCATTATGAACTCATGAACGCCTTGATAACAAAACGGTGGGCTCATATAGCAAGAAGAAAATACATTAACTTCATTGAAAAATACATTTCAATTCACGTTATGAAGAACAATCTCATTAGAGACCTGGTTGAGCGACACCATCTTTACGCAGCGCGGATTTCAGGTTATACGGAATGCTGCGCTCGCTTAGGTCGGCATACCTGTACCGTGATACTTCAAGGTATAGTTTTGACCATGGTTGTTATCCCAAAACTCGCCCTGCTCATTCCTTATGTACACGGCGAAGTGCACAGAGGAAGATGGTTCTAGGAACGGAGGTGTATACATGGTAAAGGTATAACGGTCAACGACAATATTATCATCCACGGGCATGGGTATCGCCTGCGCGTCCACGAAGGAGAGCCACTCGTTGAATGTGTACCTCACACCAACTTCCCTCTTGCAACAGTTGGGAGAATTTGTCCGTATCTGGCCACGGATGTCAAACTGAGTAATGATCACCTTCTCTAGGTTGACGTGGCGCTGCAATACCGTGGTTTCAAAATCATCAGACTCAATTGGCATCTTGAAAGTTGGGATAAGACGTTCCATGGTCAAGTTAGATTTAAAGTTTACGCACATGTCCCCAATCGTATACTCTCGGTCCTGTGGTTGAGGGGGAAAGCTCTGCAATCTCGACAAAACCTTGGAAGGGATTTTTGGGTCTTCTGTTGTGCTGAAGTGCTTCACGCTTGCCAAATCAAGCCCCATGGAGTCTGCGAACTTCACCCGTTTTCGGCCGTTATTGGCTATTTCTTCAAAAAGCATAGCTTGCTCCGGGTATGCGGGCAGAGATTTCGCCCTTCGCCTGTCTTTCTTATACATTTCTGTTGGTTCGATTAAGCCATCTTCCAAGTCACCATTCTCCGTTGGCTCATCTTCACTCCCTGAGAACATGGTTCCCCCTGATTTAGGAGAACACTGCTCGGAATCACGCATAAAGGCTGAATCGGACATCGTTAATGCGTTTAGATTCCCGATGGAACTTTTCACTTAGTGTGATACGCCCACTTAAAAGCTCATCATACAACTAACTGCGTGTTGTCGTATTCAGCGTCATTGTAACACGTCATTGCAACGTAAGCCTACTCCAAGTTTACAAACAATAGCTCACCTGCCCAGCGTTATTAGGCTATAAAGTAATCGAATTATTCATGATCAATAAATCATGTTCAATATTCATTATAAGCAAATTACTGTTTTATGCCAACATCTAGGATACATATAGTTTGGTGACAATACAATAATGTGTAGTCTATATTCTTCCATCAGTGAAATAATAGATCTAAATTGGCGACAAGCAAACCCTTTTTAATATATGTAATTACACTGTAACAAGTATTGTTGTAGTCTGTAATTACAGGGGTGTAACAATGAATCACACCATATTTCAGCCTGCACAAACCACCTGATAAGTGTAAACCAGTTGAAAACCTACCACCTCATGGACACAACTATGCAATAAAGATCTGGAGTCTGATGCCCAGGCCCAATGGCAAAAACGGTTAATAACGAATACCAGTTTCAACTGTACCAGGCAGATGGCAGACATGGGGCCTGGGCATGGGTGAGTGGTTTGCTCAACGTTTTGAACATGGTGCCATGGTGGCGGTGGGGTTATGGAATGGGCAGGCATAAGCTATGGACAATGAACACAACTGCTTTTTATCAATGGCAATTTGAATGCACAGAGATACTATGACGAGATCCGGAGGCCCATTGTTGTGCCATTCATCTGCCGCCATAACCTGCTGCACTATATACAGCGGGTGAAATAAGTATTGAACACGTCACCATTTTTCTCAGTAAATATATTTCCAAAGGTGCTATTGACATGACATTTTCACCAGATGTTAGTAACAACCGAAGTAATCCATACATACAAATACACTAAAACAAATAAGTTCAGAAATGACACTGGGAAAAAGTATTGAACACACTTACTGATATTTATTTAATACTTTGTACAAAAGCCTTTGTTGGTAATGACAGCTTCAAGACACCTCCTGCATGGAGAAACTAGTCGCATGCATTGCTCTGGTGTGATTTTGGCCCATTCTTCCACACAAACAGTCTTCAAATCTTGAAGGTTCCGTGGGCCTCTTCTATGAATCTTGGTCTTCAGTTCTTTCCATAGATTTTCAATGGGATTTAAGTCAGGTGATTGGCTGGGCCATTCTAGCAGCTTTATTTTCTATCTTTAAAACCAATTGAGAGTTTCCTTGGCTGTGTGTTTGGGATCATTGTCTTGCTGAAATGTCCACCCTCATTTCATCTTCATCATCCTGGTAGATGGCAGCAGATTTTTGTCAAGAATGTCTCAGTAAATTTGCCCATTCATCCTTCCTTCAATTATGTGAAGTTTGCCAGTACCATTTGCTGAAAAGCAGCCGCACACCATGATGTTCCCACCTCCAAACCTCACTGTTGGTATGGTGTTTTTAGGGTGATGTGTAGTGCCATTTCTCCTCCAAACATGGTGTGTATTATGAGATCCAAACAGTTCAATTTTGCTCTCATCTGACCACACTATATTCTCCCAGTATTTCCCTGGCTTTTCCAAATGTTGTGCAGCGAACTTTAAACGAGCTTCAACATGCGTGGTGAGCGTGCATACAGTCCATGGCGATGGAGTGCATTACTTACTGTTTTCTTTGAGACAACAGTACCTGCTAATTGCAGGTCTTTTTGAAGCTCTCCACAAGTGGTCCATGGCTCTTGGACAACTCTTCTGATTATTCTTTTCACTCCTCTGTCAGCACCTGGTCGAGGCAAATTTATGGTGAAATGATTGTCTTTCCACTTCCGTATTATGGCCACAACAGTGCTCACTGGAACATTCAGAAGCTTAGAAATGCGCCAATAACCAATGCCATCATTATGTTTTGCAACAATTAGGTTGCGAAGGTCTTGAGACAGCTCTTTGCTTTTACCCATCATGAGATGTGTCTTGTGTGACACCTTGGCAATGAGACCTTTTTGTAGGCCATCAGTTGGGACTGAACCAGCTGATATTAATTTGCACTGACAGGGGGCTGGATTGCTTTTTAATTACTGATAGTTTTCAGCTGTTGTCTTGGCTTTCCATGCCTTTTTGCACCTCCCTTTCTTCATGTGTTCAATACTTTTTCCCTGTGTCATTTCACATTATTACACATAACTTAATTTCTGAACTTTTTTGTTTTGGTTTCTTTGTATGTATGGATTACTTGGGTTGTTACCAACATCTGGTGAATTTCATGTCAATAGCACCTTTGGAAATATATTTACTGAGAAAATTGGTGATGTGTTCAATACTTATTTCACCCGCTGTACATAGAATTGGAATCACTGTTGTTGTGACATGACTTTAACATTAATCTGAAGACAGTTTTCTCTAATTAACTAACTATGTTTAATTGTTACCCGATTAAATGAATCATGTAACAATTAACTCATTAGGATCTGGGGCACCCCGAGAGTGGTTCTTTAAAGAATCACCATCTCCTATAAACAGTCAACTTATTAATCATAACCTCGTATCATATCATAATTCTGAACAGTTGTAACCATCTGCAAAAACCTGAGCCTTACTTATGATTCAGTACTACACAAATTGGTTTAATTATTTATATACTAGCATGGGTACACAGGATAAACACACACACACTGTACCGGTTATTAACTGGAAACTTAATATGATGAAAACAGGTCCCTGTGTCACGACTCCTTCCGAAGTTGCCTCACCCCCTTGTTCAGGCATGCTTCGGCGATCATCGTCACCGGCTTTCTAGCCACTGCCGCTCCCTCCTTCATTATCCATTTGTCTTGTCTTGTCATTACGCACACCTGGTTCTCATTTCCCCCCAATTACTTCATGTATATATGTTCCCTCTGTTCCCTCATGTCCTTGTCGGTTATTGTTTGTTGTGACTGTGTATGTTACGGTGTTCTATATTTCCGAGTAGACATTTATTCACTTGTGGTTTTGTTTCCTAGGCGGTGCCTAGTTATAGTAACACCATTTGTCATTTCTGGATCAGTTGTACCATTTCTGTTCAGATTTGTATACTTGCTTGGTATTAAACTTATACCTTTATTCCTGCGCCTGGCTCTCTATTATATATTCACGCCGTCACACCCTGGCGGAATTCCGTCAGGCTGACATGCCCTCTGACCTCTCTCAGGGGCGTGACTATGTAGTGTGCAAAGTTTAGGAAAAACAATGATCTCTTAGAGCTTCTCAAATCACATCCCTCTCTTAACAAAAATACTTTAATCATTTTTCATATTACATGCATAACGCATAGGATGGACACTTCGGTCATGTAGTGGGTATACTTTCAAAGTTACAGTATTTCCTTTAGAACATTTTTTATAACATCACAAAATAACAAACAAAACGACATGTGTTCTAATAGATTGCCTCCTGTAAGACTTTATCAGGCAATACGTCCTCCAACCACTAGGGGTCACACTCCTGCCAGGACCAGCGGTATGGCCCCCAGTCACTAGGGGGCGCAGGAGGTCTTTTGCCTGCAATCCTCCTCCCAGTTGCCAGGGGGAAACCATTGGCAAGAACTCTGTTGTAGTTAGCAATCATTGTTGATGATACTCACCTGTGTAAGGCCCTATTTAAGTTTGCCTTTTGTCATTGTTTTTTGTTCAGTCTTGAGCCTACCAGTACCTGTGTATCCCGTGAGTTTGCTGTGAGCCATTGTGCTCGTTTTGTTTTCCTTTTTGTGACCATTGGAAGCTTTGCTTCTAGTGTATTTGTTTGTACTTTGTTCTTTTTTTGATTACTTGAAGTTTATGCTGCTCGTCTCCTTAAGATTTTTGCTACTCCTCTGCACTTGGGTCTCAACATCCTCAACCGTGAGTTAGTTCACTCTGGAGGAACACCAGCTCTGTATCTAGGAGACCGGGGTTCTAATCCCGTTAAAAACACATTCCAGGTCTTAGTCCATAGTCCCTGGTCCTATATCATAACACCTCCGACCATTCCCCATGTTCTACATTAGAAATATTGTTCCAGTATTCGCTTTTGAACGTGTTAAAGTTTCAGCGGGAAAAAGACTGAAACAAAGACATTCCTTTGGTAGATCTAGAGAGGGAGAGCCTGTGCCTTCTCCCTTCATTTACGCAGGCGTGAGTTAACTCCCACTATTCCTTCCTTCCCCCTCTATGGGTGAAAGGGGGTCTGATTGAAGTTATTCATTGCAAACATGACCTGATCTATTTGGATATTCGTGGACAGTCATGACACTATTCTACTATGTCTCTCAGACATTGCTCATCCAAATATTTAATTCCATTATCCTACTTTTAGATTTGAATTGTTAGATACTGGGAAAATACTTACAAGAAAGAAATGTGACAAGACAAAGACAGAGTTGTCGAATTATATTGTTACTGGAAGGGAAGAAAAAGACAAACCTATTTTTCTAAATTAGCTAGCTAGCTATCTAGGCTACTCGCCATACTATCTAGGCTACTCACCATACTATAGGCTACAGATCTGAATCATCACTAGAATAGTTATTTTAATGTTATTGAGTAGGCCTATACTGTACATCTTTGTTTAATCTAATTAATCAAATTATTAATCTAACAATAAAAGTCCTTATTATTTTGTAAGAAATGTAAGGTATTTTTACCTGTTGCAATAAAGCTGACCTAAAGTAGAAGCTTGATAAAGGAATTTGTATGTTTAATGTTAATGACTAAGATGTTTCACCCTGAAAGTGTGTAATGTGTAAGATGTATTAGAAATTACATAGACAATGTTTAGAATGTTACTAATTGGTAAATGAGTCAGGATGTAGTTCTTAGGCTAGCAGGAGATTAGCCATAAAAGTTTACCACCCTCATCTATCAGAGTGGGGGTCTTGTCCCTGAGGTGGGTAAACATTAGCAACTGAGGGATGCCTTTGAGGGGAGTGACCTGAGATAACAGGACAGTGTCTTTGAAGGCAGACCCTGAGGACAAAACAGGGTGGGGGCTTGACTGTGACTAGATGGTATAAAAGTGTTTTGTGTTATTTCTTTCAGGAGAATGTTCTCTGAATAAAACCTGACCATTGTAAAGCTGGAGCTCTCTCTGTATTATTTAAACAAACTGAAGAATTTACAACCTTCAGGATACAGATAGAGTTAAAAAGTTCATTTAGAACATTGGAATAAAAATATTTGTGACAAAGCTCATATTTTGTTTGTAGGTATTTTCACTTGGTAATGAGTAATAACTAATTATATAGAAATTGTTTATAGGTAACTATAAAATTAAACTTCACTTTAAATAGCTAAATCCTGTGTAAGAACTAGTGACAACCTTGTACTTATGCAGATATTACAGTTATGTACTCTGTGGTGTATTAGTGTGTTTTTTTTCTCACTTGGATGGTTCTTTCAGAAGTTGATGAGTAGATTGTCAGAATGGGTAAAGTACTTTGTGGGTACACAATAATTATAAGTACGTACACCTCAAGCAGTGGAGGCTCCTCAGAGGAGGAAGGGGAGGACCATCCTCAGTGAATTTCATCAAAATAAAAATAGTGAAACATTAAAAATGTTATCCTTTTTAGATAAAACTATTCTAAATATATTCACGTCACCAAATAATTGATTAAAACACATTGTTTTGCAATGAAGGTCTACAGTATCCCAGCAGCACCATGGTCTTGAGCTTCTATCCTCCTCGTGGTACGTTGACATCAATACAAAACCTAGGACGCTCATGGTTCTCACCCCCTTCCATAGACTTACACAGTAAATATGACAACTTCCGGAGGACACCCTCCAACCTCTCAGAGCTTTTGCAGCATGAACTGACCTGTTGTCCACCCAAACACATCAGCTGTCTATACTAAACTAGCTAGCTGCATTAACTAAAACTGTTAAACTATTGTCTTTCTCTGAGTCAACTACTCACCACATTTTATACACTGCACTGCTAGCTAGCTGTAGCAACATATTTTTTCTCTGATCTTTTGAAGTCCACAAGCAAAGGGAAAAGGTGAGTGGAGGAGAGCGCATAGATAGTTACGGGAAGGAATTATATATACAACGAGCAAAGTAATCTGCTGTTTTTATGTGGCTGCTATGTGCTATGTGAAATGTGTCTGCGTGTGATCAGGGGTGTTTTCATTTAGCCGATTCTGTTGAAAAACCTTTCTTAAATGGAAGCAAACAGAACTAAACGGGGATAAACATATATGAATCTGTCTGGGAATCCAATAAGAACCAATTGAGCCTCCAATCTTTGTAATCTCGGACAGCCAGCCCATCTGTCCACAAGAGATTACAACCTTGTGACAGTTATTACTGAATCAGATGCAGCTGAGAATAAACTAAATTGGTGAATTTAGTGGAAACTTGCCCATTTGTAACAAGCATGTTAACAAGCATTTGTGATTACACCTCTGTAATTACAGACTACAATAGCATTACAGTGTAACTAAATGTTATTACAATTAACTACAATACGTGTTACAGTGCAATTAAACATGTAATTACACTGTAATAAGGACCGCTTAAAATTAAGCGTTCCAATTTTTTTTTCTTCTGATGAATGATCATGGCTGTTATTTCAGCCAACAAAACAACACAATTGCATAAGTGATAGCCTACTGTAGTGCTAGTTGCGTCACAGTAGACAAAATCAATAGAGGTCCACTGCACGCACATCATACCTACGACATTTGGTTCACTTTTTGTTCGATTTTTCACCATATTTGTTCAAGCAAGTGGGTATATCTGTTAACATCAACAGCATCTAGTACATACGTTTTTTGTCATATCTTCTGACTCGCATGACATCAAATGGCCTATTTTGTGTCTGTGTAGATTATATAAAGTTTATCAATGTTTGTCAGTACTTCTTAGGTTCATGTTTCATCCAGAATGTGAAAGTGAAACGTTGTACCTCTCTCTCTCTTTTTCCTCCTTATTTAGGTCTATCATTATCTCAACGAAGTAAAAACAATAAAAATACATACAAAAAAACAACAACATCTGAGCTAATAGGCTAGAACTACTGACAGAATATTTCCTGATGACAAACAAAATCCTAGGTGTGGTCTCTATGGTAAACCTTTTCTCAGCACAGCAACTTTTTATCCAGTAGATGGTGGTATATCACTAACTATAAGTACACATTTAAACGGTGTGATGAGCCTGCACAGAGGTGGGTTTTGAAAAAGTAATACCTAATCAAAATATGACAATAAAGTTAGGCATGTGACACATTATCATACTTTTGATGGTTTAATACCCACTGTGTACCAATGCATAATTGATTATATTTATGGTCAAATTAGGCAACTGTAACAACACTTTTATGAATCATTTTATTGAAAAAACAAAAATGGCCGCTGTACAATTACATTTGATCGACTGTAGATTAGAACATTCAGTGGTGAGCTTCTTACACACATTAGCAGCTTAAAAGTAGGGACAACCAGGATATTTTCCATTAAAAAACACATTGTACTTTTCAAGGGAAGTCACATGGGGTCAACTTAATCCCCACTTAGTTGTTGCCCTCTTGGCTCCCCAAGCGTGAGTCTGCACAGTGCAAGCTTTTGGCCTCCTCTCTCTACGGAATGTTGATACCAATGGTACCAGAAATTTGGGACCACTGGATTTAGTTTTGCATATTGATGTTAAAATCAACTCATTCACTCTTTATAGCATATATTATGCACACATTACTCTACTGACATACATTGTGCAATTTAAAGCATCTCTTGCTATATGCATATTGATTAAAAAAGACACAGCTAATGCAAAACATTATGTAACCTGAGCCTTTTTGATTTGAATGGCAGGGTGAGCTGCAAAGTCATTAGTTCTGTTCCAAAATGAAAGTTAATTCAGTCTACCTATGCACAGGTAAGATGACATAGCCTGCTTTTTTAAAACTAAACTGTAATTTTCTGTTTCAATTGCAGGGTTACAGTATGTTCGAGTAATAGTCAATCTTAAGATATTACAATGACATAATTACAATTTTTACATTCTGTTAATCTGTCTAAAAAATATCTCAATATATGTAAATATAAGTATTGTATTTATATATCAATATGTAAATCAGGAGAGGAAAATAAGATTAATACAATAACAACAAAAGCTTCATTAACATGATGCTGAGTGATTGGATGAAAAACATTAAATGGGTCCTGGATACTGCAGTACTGCATATGAGCTGTGCAAATCCCCCCAAAATAGCAGTGGTTTCTCAGGGATCAAATACAGGCTCTGTAGCGGTCATTCTGAAGCCAGTGATTTTGATTTACATTTGATTGGCAAAGGTGAGGGACCAATGGCGCGGTTACTGCTCCACAGACGTGTACATGCGGTACATAACCGTGACGACTGCCGCAGCCAAACCGGGGATCAGCCAGTTTGTCCACCAACTGTTAAGGGAAGAGGAACAACAAGAGCTCTGATACAGTACATCAGTAAAACGGACAGCTGAAATGGTACAAAAATGATAAACACTGTCACAGAATAGCAAACAATAGTTCTGCCAGATTGCAGGACTAACCTGCATTTGAAAAATCACCCCATAGAATTTTAAAACATACATGAGGATGCATATTTGCCTATATAAACATAAACAAGAATCTGAAGTATACATAGCTCATGCAGATGCAAACTTGCCCAAATAAAATCTGATTTGAATCCGTTTTGTTTCAAACTGATTCAAAACCAAGAATATAAAAACGGCATCAGAGGTGCCTACATACCTTGAGGTTTCCTCGACTGTGGTGGCAAGTGACTCCTGTAAGAAAAGGAAAGTCTGTAAGGCCTAACAAGTCTTTATGATTAATTTTACTGTTTTATATATACTGTACAAAACTACAGTTTTCAAAATAAACCTTGAGGAAGGCAGCTTGCCATCGAAATGTTGGTGACTTATTATCATCGGCGCAAAAACATATGGCTACATCTTCCGATGTGTGCTGAAATATGAGTAGCGTAACTTTTCACATATGAGATACAGTTTATTTTATTAAACCTTTATATAACTAGGCAAGTCAGTTAAGAACACATTTGTATTTACAATGATGGCCTACCTACAGGGTCAGACCCTGGAGCAAATTAGGGTTAAGTGCCTTGCTCAAGGACACATCGACCGTTTTTCACCTCTATGGTATTCCAACCAGCGACCTTTCGGTTACTGGCCCAACACTCTAACCGCTAGGCTAGCTGCCGTTTTACTTACTGAAGGTTTGGCCATCTTTGGCCGGTCATCCTATATATATGAGAGAGAGAGAGAGAATAGAGAGAAGAGAGAGAGAGAGAAAAGAGAGAGGAGAGAAAGAGAAAGATAGATTGTTTATTATGCTACGAGTTGGCAGGCATAATAAATCAATAAGACCAGGCTTTCCTTCCCCTTTAGATTACACTCGATGTGGAGGAAGGCTGAGAACTCAATTATCTCTATACTCTGGTGCAAAGCAGTTTACCAAAACAGACAAAATGTAGAGCTATTAAGTGTCACATCAGCCAACTGAAACCAGAATGATTTATTATTCAACAAATATACCCAATGAGGTCTCTTCCATATCATTGCCATAGTAGGACTATGGGACCACTGAAACGTCCTACACAAAATCACGGCCAAATGCATTCAATCAAGATGGCAAAAAGAGAATGGAAGGGAAGACAATGTCAGTATGCTTACATTCAATGAACACAACAGGGCGGACAACACAACCACAATACCATACTGTGTTCAGCCACTATAATCTGCCCACAGTGCCAGACTAGTCTTGAGCAGCTCCTCCCAACCAATAGGTCACAGGAAGACATCTGGAGTTGTGTAAGAAAGGACTCTTAAACAGCAACTTAACATTTGTCTGGGTGTTTAGTTTTTAGTCGTATTGTAACAATCCAGTCTCGTGCCTCAAAAGAGAGAAGAATTTGCCTTCCAACTCTGAAACCTATACAACTTCATGTTATGGTAAAGAAGATGACTGGGACTTACAGGCAGAGGATCCCAGCATAGCCATTGTTACAGATACAGAAAGAAAGCTTAGTTTCTGATTGCCAGAGACAAAAGCAATGTAAAGCTTTTAAAAAGACAGGTTTGAAACATGAAGAGTGCTTACTGGATGCAGTTCTCCAATGACCATGTTGGCAGCCATCTCCCTGGCATCTGATGAGTGTCCAACGTCTTCAAAGCTCTCTGTGGCATCACCGCCAGCCTGTTCCCTCAAGACCTCCTCTCCACCTGGGTGCTGTAATATACTGTACATGTCAGAGTATTTTTTTCCCCCCAAGCAATTTAGGCTTATTGAGTGCATACTAACAAGTGTCCATTCCCACTGTTTTATTCTCAACCATGCTAATGTTAAACTGTAGCTAAATGGACAATTGGTCAAGGCGAGGTTCAGAAGCAAAACTGTAACATAGTATTTTTTGCATAACATTACAGAAACATTAAAAGGTCTAGAACACACACCTACATTTGGAGACTGTAAAACAGGATCAAATATTTTATCATGGGTGAACCCAATGGAACAGTAAGCATTTTATAGGCCTAATAAGGAATCCCCAAATTGCACAATAAACTGTGTTTAAGGTAGCTTCGTGAAACCCGACTGAACAACTGTGCAGAGAAGAATAGAACTTTATAAAATAGTACTTTATTGTCCATCAATAAAGTGAATTTGTCTTTTGCTCCTAAGCCCAACCCCCTAGACACCACATAAACACACACACACACACACACACACACACACACACACACACACACAGAGAACATATTTTTGTGGAGAACACAGAGTACCACAGAGCAGCTCCCCTAAAGAAGTTAAGGGTTAAAGGTGCAATATGAAGAAATCACATTTCCTGGTTGCTAAAATGTCAGTTTATGTGAGACTCATTGTACCATCTAAACCGCTGTGAAATATATTTTCAATAATCAAACTGATTGTATTTTTAGCTGGTGTACAAAACCAGAAGTAAAAGATGCAAAAACAACTTAAGAATGGGAAGCCTAGAAATAGCACACATACTGTAGAACAGATCTACTGCTTCTTAGACTTCCTGAGAATGACAGATCTACAACACACATTTCTATGTGAATTTGATCAAGTCGCCCAAAAAGTTATATATTGTAGCTTTAAGTGTCTTGCTCAAGGATGGATATATCTTTGCTGACCATCAATGAACGACTTCCCATTGAGAAAGCATTGGAGATCACGGATATGGATAAAATCAATGGGCCAGTCTGGCCTCGCCTTAACTCGTCTAATTTTGAGACTAATTTATCTGGCCTTATTTCATTTTGTCATTAAGCTACATTGTAATAACAATAACAAAGAAAACCAACAGAGAAAATGACATTGATGATGGCAGATTTTGACCCCCAACGTGAGATATGAGTAGGAAAACATACAGGGATGGGATATGCCACTGTACTCCAAAAGTTATACACCGAGAAGATTGAAATACAGCTAGTAAGAAGTAACCATTTAGCTCATTTGTTGTTCAATGGAAGTGCCATTCCATGTGGCTACTGCTAGTTAGCATGAGGACAAGAAAGGGCTGTTTTCTGGGAGAACTAGCAGTATTTTAATCTTCTCAATGTATCAGTGTGGATAAATGTACAATTTGGAGTACAGTGGCATATTCCATCCCTGCATTGAGGTATGTTTTCCGACCCATATCTCGTGCCGACTCCACAGTGTCTTAATGATTGCGTTCAGACCCCAGCGCCGCTCAGTGTAAACAAGCTAAAGGTAGGGTCTTAATCTGCTGGCTACCAGGAAACAAAAGGCTACAAACCCTCTGCAAGTTTGATCGCTAGAGAAACGTCAGAGAGTTATTCATGCTATAATGTGACATTACTATCCTCACATAAAAATTATTTATGGAATGTTCACACAATAGTAGGCCTATATGAAATTAAGCCTTGGATGATTGCTGATAAAAACTGACCGTGGGGTTTAGTTCAGTTTCTCAACCCTGGTCCTAGGCATGAGAAACACTGGTTTAGTTGACTGTTGGCTGTTGCCATTGGTATATTATGGACATTAGCCTAAATCAAGTAACATTTGATGGGCTATAACATTAACCATTCGTGTAACCTAATTTTCTCACCTCTTCCAGAAATTTGGTGACATCGTAGACGTTATGGTTGATTATAATCCATGTACTCTTGAACGTGTTTTGTTCCTCGATTTCTGACAGTCGATAGTATTTTACAGCTTGTCCGTTCTCCCCTTTATCTTCCATTTATCTTTTCAATAAATATACCTGATATGAATGTGAATCCAGGAAACAATGATGTTCCAATCTTACAAATACTTCGATGCAGTGACAATACACAAGCGCACACGTAACGACATTTAGCCTAGTTTAAAAAAATGAGTTCGGAGATTTCTATCGCAGTTCTTGGCACACACCAGGAACCTCCTCCAGATTTTACCATTATTGCGGTGATTGGTTATTTTAATGTTTCCTTTTCATTTTGATGCTCTCTTATTGGTGTACTCCATGTCAGTCTGTCCCTGACCAAATAGAGTTCAGGATGATGACTCGGCTAAAATTCACGCAGCATCTCGCGGACCTATTTCTCACGCAATAAAAATAGCCATGCATTTCTACCTGTGCATTGTATATGTCAATTGCTTTAAACTAGAACTGTTGCCCAAAATTATGCAACAAAATAAAAAAAGTGAACCGCAAACTAAGCGTTGTCCTTTCCTGCTGTGTACAAGCCAAACTAAATGTTGTTTGGGCGACTCTTTAGCTTAGTCTAATGCAAATCCCCAAATATACCAACAACAACAAAACCATATAGGCTAGCGAGTGTTGGTCATGTATGGGCTACAGTGAATGCTATTGATTATACATAGGATAGATAACCTTGTTAATTATGCGATTAAACCGAGGAATTGTGCGCTGATAGAAATGTTGACTTGAAACATTGTAACCACACACTTTGAGGATGACATTTTATGCACCATAGTAGAAACACTGTTAACTATTTTGTGATACCTGATGGTGCAGTGTAATCGGGTGCACCATAACATGATACAGGCAGTGCATGACTCGGGATGCACGCGATGGTATTCCCGCCAGAATGAAGAATGTTAGAGCTAGCTAGGTCGAATTTCGAATGTTTTCTGACATTTTCCTTTGTAGCTTAGCTAGCTAGTTAGTGGTCACAAAATCGACATGTTGTCTCAATTAAAATCGTGTTAGCCAGTCAAGCCAGATAGTGTTCTTGCTTATAGACTTGTGTAGCATACCCAGGTCAGTTATTTAGCGATCTAGTCAAAGAAGAGGACAAGGTTACCTAGCCAGCTAAAGAAGAGGACAAGGTAGCTAAAGGTGGCTAGCTAACGTTCGCTAACTAGGTACAGAATCCAGTTCCACCTAGTATCTGTGACACAACTGTTCTGCAGGTGAGTTATTATTGTTGGGATTCCTTGCTATATTGTTCATCTCCAGGCCAATGATGGTGAAAGGCTTCCAAAGCTCATGTTTGGGTTCTCTACAACAGGGGTTCTCAAAATGGGTTCTGCTGAGGTAACTTTACCTCAGTGCAGGGGGTCCATGCCCAGATCTCAAAGTAAATATACATAGCTAGCTATATTACATTTTATTTGTCACATGCACCGAATACAGCTGGTGTACACTTGACTGTGAAATGCTTGCTTTTGAGCCTTTCCCAAGGATGCAGCGTTTTAAAAAATAACAAGAAAAAAAATAGTAACACAAGAGGAATTAGATGAATTACACAAGAATGGAGATATACATTATACAGGGAATACCAGTACCAGATAAATGTACAGAGGTACAAGGTATTTGAGGTAAATACAGTGCCTTCAGAAAGTATTCACACCCCTTGACTTTTTTCCCACATTTTGTTGTGTTACAGCCTGAATTTAAAATTGATAAAATAAAGATTTTTTTTGTGTCTGGACTACACACAATACCTCATAATGTCAACGTGGAATATATATTTTTTTTTTTACAAATGTATCTAAAATGAAAAATGTAAATGTCTTGAGTCAATAAGTATTCAACACTTTTGTTATGGCGAGCGTAAATAAGATCATTAGTAAAAATGTGCTTAACAAGTTACGTAATAAGTTGCATGGACTCACTGTATGGAATAATAGTGTTTAACATACTTTTTAAATGACTACCTCATTTCTGTACCCCACCCATAAAATATCTGTAAGGTCACTCAGTCAACTAGTGAATTTCAAACACAGTTTCAACCACAAAGACCAGGGAGGTTTTCTAATGCCTTGCACAGAAGGGAACCTATTGGTAGATGGGGGGGGAAAGGCATATCTCTTTGAGCATTGTGAAGTGAAGTTATTAATTACACTTTGGATGGTGTATTAATACACCCAGTCACTACAAAAATACAGGCATCCTTCCTAACTCAGTTGCCGGAGAGGACGGAAGCCGCTCAGAGATTTCAACATGAGGCCAATGGTGACTTTAAAACAGTTACAGAGTTTAATGGCTGTGATAGGATAAAACTTCCCTTTTTGTCTTGAATACAACGTGTTATGTTTGTGGCAAATACAATACAACACTGAGTACCACTCTTCATATTTTCAAGGATGGGCATGGCTGAATCATGTTATGGCTTTGCTTTTAATCGTTTGGGACTGGGGAGTTTTTCAGGATAAAAAATACATGGAATTGAGCACAAGCAAAATCCTCCAGGAAAACCTGGTTCAGACTGCTTTCGACCAGACCCTGGTAGATTAATTAATCTTTTAGCAGGACAATAACCTAAAACACAAGGCCAAATCTACACTGGAGTTTCATACCAAGAAAACTGTGTGGCCAAGTTACAGTTTTGACTTAAATCTACTTGAATCTCTGGCATTATAATTCTAAAAGCCTATTTTCGCTTTGTCATTATGGGGTATTGTGTGTAGATTGATGAGGGCAATTTTTATTTAATCCATAAGGCTGTAACGTAATAAAATGTAGAAAAAGTAAAGGGGTCTGAATACTTTCTGTAGGTACTGTACAGTATGTACATTAAGGCAAGGTAAAGTGACTAGGCATCAGGATAGATAATAATAAGAGTAAAATAAAGAACACAGTAGCCGCCGCAAATTATGAGTGTGAAAGTGTGTATGTGTATGTATGTGTGTTTGTGTTGTGTCGGGTTTTGTGTGGCAGTGTCAATGTATAGTGTGTGTGTGAGTGTGTATATAGTGTTTATACATTTTTGTCTAGTGAGTGTGCGTAGGGTCAGTGCAAGATAGGGTCAGTGCAGATAGTTCTGGTAACCATTAATTGACCATTTAACAGTCTTACGGCTATTTAGTGGTCTTATGGCTTTGGGTTAGAAGCTGTCTCGGATCCTGTTGTTCCAAGAGCCAACGCTCCGGTACCGTTTTCCGATGCAGCTGTAATATATTTTGAGGATCTGAGGGCCCATTACAAATCTTTTCAGCCTCCTGAGGGGGAAGAGGAGTGTCCGTGCCCTCTTAACGACTGTGTGGTTGTGTGTGGACCATATTAAGTCCTTAGGGATGTGGACGCCAAGGAACTTGAAGCTCTCGAGCCGCTCCGCTACAGCCCCGTCGGTTTGGATGGGAACGTGCTCTCCCCTCTTTCTCCTTTAGTCCATGATCAGCTCCTTGGTGTTACTGACGTTGAGGTAGAAGTTGTTGTCCTGGCACCACATTGCCATCGGTGATCAGGCCGACCACCGTTGTGTAGTCAGCAGACTTGATGAAGGTGTTAGCGTTGTGCGTGGTCACACAGTCACTGATGAACAGGGAGTACATGAGTGGACTAAGCACACACCCCTGAGGGGCCCCTGTGTTGACGGTCAGCATGGCGGAGGTGTTGTTGCCTACCCTCACCACCTGGGGCCAGCCCATCAGGAAGTCAAGGATCCATATAGGGAGGTGTTCAGTCCCAGGGTCCCTAGCTTGGTGGTGAGCTTGGAGGGGACTATGGTGTTGAACGCTAAGCTGTAGTCTATGAACACCGTTCTGACATAGTTATTTCCGCTCTTGTCCAGGTGAGACAAGTGTGAAGTGCAATTGAGATTGCGGCGTCTGTGGATTTGCAGTGGTGTGCTGGGGAGCCGGTGATGCTTCTCGGGTAAATAAGCTGATCAGGAAGGCTAGCTCTGTTCTGGGGATTAGCCTTGACACTCTAGAGGAGGTGGCGGAGAGACGGATCCTGGCCAAACTACTGGCCATCATGGACAACGACACCCACCCTCTGCATGCCATGGTTATGACGCAGAGGAGCACCTTCAGTCACAGACTGATCCCACCACGGTGTGCCAGAGAGCGCTACAGGAGGTCCTTCCTGCCGGCAGCTATTAGACTATTTAATGCCTCACCGGGGTGCCGTGCCGTCGGCAACATAGACCTGGAACTGTTGGGGTGTTAGGACCTAGTTTAACAATTTGTGCATCCATCCGTGAGTAACTCTGGGTTCAATGGGTTCAAGTTATGTATAGCAACCCCAGATGTAAAATAGTACATAATCGTTACTTCTCAGAAAGTATTGAGCTTTTAAGAGGAGTAAAACAAGGCTGTCTGTTGTCGCCATATCTATTTATTATAGCCATTGGAATGCTAGCTATTAAAATGAGATCCAACAAGAACATCAAGGGGTTAGAAATCCAGAAGATAAAAACAAAAGTGTCAAAGTATTCCGATGACTCAAGTCCTCAATCTGGATCCCTGCACAGTCTCATTGAAGATCTTGATCACTTTTCTAGCCTCTCTGGACTAAAACGAAATTATGACAAGTGTACCGTATTACGTATTGGATCATTAAAAGACACAGTGTTTACACTACCTTGTAGTTTACCAATGAAATGGGCGGATGGTGAAGTAGATGTACTTGGTATTCACATCTCAAAAAATATAAATTAACTTACCACAATTAATTTCAATAGAAAGTTTGCAAAAATAGATAGGATTCTGCAACCATGGAGAGGTAAATACTTGTCTATTTACGGAAAAATCACATTGGTTAACTCTTTGCTCCTGTCACAGTTTACTTACTTACTAATGGCACTGCCTACTCCAGACGACTCATTTTTTAAATCATATGAGCAAAAGATATTTCATATTATTTGGAATGCTAAGCCAGACAAAATTAAATGTGCTTATTTATGGGGGGGCTAAAATGACTAAATATTAAAGCTTTCACAAAAAGCTTCACTCATACATAAATTATACTTAAACCCAAAATGGTTCTCCAATAGATTATTAAGAAAATCCTTTGTTCAAAAATTGCCTTTTTGCCTTTATAGAGATTACAACTTCCCATTTCCGACTAATTGAAAATGACGTTTTGTTCAAAGTATCGCCCTTTCTTAAACAAGCAATACAAAGTTGGTTACAATTTCAGTTTTATCCTCCAGAAAAGATAGAACAAATATTACAACAAATGTTATAGTTAAATACTGATGAATAAAAAAAAAACATTCTTTATGGAAACAATTATTAATAATTGTATTATTTTTATTAATGATATTATGAATAGAAACGTAGGCTTTATGTCACATATGCAGCTATCGAAAATATAGGGGAATGTATGTTCAATCCAAACTTACAACCAAATGATTTCAGCATTACCACAAAAATAGAGGAACTGGTTTGCCTGCCATGTATTAAAGATACAAATTGGCTGAAAGGAATTGGTATGAATATAAAAATATACCAGTTTAATTTGAGGACAAACATTTTGACAGCTGCGCCATACAGGTTGCAAAATAAATCGGAAAAAATGTTCGATGTACCGATGCCATGGCACATAGTTTATGAACTGGTACAAAAAACAACACTTGATTCAACTCTTCCAAGTTTTTCAATTTAAATTATTATACTACAGAATGTTATATATATGGGGCATAAAACAATCTCAGCTCGCTAGATTTTGTTGTGAAGAGACAGAATCGCTTGATCATTTATTCTGGTGTTGCCCCTATGCAGGTTGCTTCTGGTCACAGGTTCAGGAATGGTTAAAAAATCACAATATTGACTTAAAATTAACCTTACAAATAGCAGTGTTGGGAGATTTGGAAAGCCATAGTCAGTCAATAAATAATATAATAATACTTGTAGGAAAGGTTTTCATTTTTAGCTCACAATCTGTGGACACTATACGATTAAAAAGGTTCCAAATGTATGTAAAACATCATAACACAATTGCCACATGGAAACCAAACAAGGGTGGTCTACAGTGAAAGGTGGGATGGGCTGAGAGCGGCTGAGGGGTGGGATTAAATAGTTTGTTTGGTAATGTATTATTGTTATGTGACTGCTTTATATAAAAGTACCATGTATGTCAAATGTAAAATGTGTATGTAAAATTTGTATGTAAAATGTATATGTAAAGTGTGTATGTAAAATGTGTATGTAAAATGTATATGTAAAATGTATATGTAAAATGTATATGTAAAATGTGTATGTAAAATGTATGTATACGTAGCAGAAAAGCTGTAAAAAAAAATAGTCAAAAAAGATGTGTCCTCCTAAGACGGGGGGTGGTGGAGGGGTTAATAAAAAATAATAATAATAATAAGGTTAAACTCTGCTCTACCTTACTCTACTTTACTCTACATTTCCGCTCTAGAACAGGAATTACGTCGAAATAGCTTGCTCTCTGATGGCGTCCTTTAAAGCTGCAACAACAAAAAATCTCTGCCCCATGACAAAATGTGTAGATTTACAGGAAATCACAATAGTTTGAAATGTGCAAAATGTTCTCTCCAATGCCAAGCCTTTAAAGTGTTCCTTCCCAGGGCCTGAGACTTGATCCGTCCGGCCATGCACTGCCGATGTCAGAGTAAAACTTCTTGTATGCTATTTTTATCTCACTCAAGTTGTGTTCTGATTATGAGGGGGTCCCTGATGAATTTGCGAACACAAAAGGGGTCCCCAGCTCAAAAAAGCTTTCGAACACCTGCTCTACAACTTGCTTTAACACCTTATGATTCATAACAATAACCAAAAAAGGACCTAGCAAGCTAGCTAGCTACAACTCCATGTTTATGTTTTGGTAGTATCATATTTAAACAAAAATGATATCTAGCTTCAAATACTGTATAAAATTAAGGTTGCCCTAAAAAATCTGCTCGGTACTGTTGATTGATCTAGCTACACATGATTTTCACCACCACTGTGTGTGGAGCACTAGCTGTTACCACTACACTGCAATATCACTTGCAAGTCAATGTTAGAGAGCTGAACACTCATGATGCCTGCAAAGTCATCAATTCCACAGTTATTGGAAGACTTGAGCACAATGAAAAGAACATTGGACTCTCTGTACCAACAGAGCAATTGTTCATTGCTTGACACAGCCTAAGATCCTTACAATTATATTTCTGTCTTTCAGCAGGATGAGTGGAGCTGGAGGTGGAGAGCAGTCCCTGTTCTTTCTAATTCTCCCTGACCTGAGGAAGCTGTGCTGTGTCACCCTGTCCTTGCAGTCTGATGGCGGAGAAGACAGAAACAAGCAGGTGAAAACATGCAGGTGAGACAGCTGCTCAGAGTTAGCTTGGAGGTTGCCGGAATAAATACAGGTTCTTATGTTTTGATTGATGAATTAGCTCAAAATGGCCGATCTCTTCTTAACACAATGGTAATGTATTTATCTTTATATAAGAAACTCAGGTTGTTTCTGAAGGAATCATGAAAACCTTTGAGGTGCAGAAAGATTGCACAGTTCTTCTCTAGTTGCTGTTCTCAGGTTAATAAGCGGACCAATTGAATTAACTTTTACTATATTCACTTTCAGGGAGCTGTTGTTATTGTATGCAGACATCATTGCCTCTCCGGTATTGGGGTCCTTCTCAGAGATCACAATGGTGATGGCGGTAAGTGTGCACTCAAGTCTGTATTTAATAGTCCATAAAACAGACAGACTAATCTCCTGTGGACAGATGCGTGTAGATAATTATAATGTGCCAGGACTGAATGTGATGTGTGATATCCGAGCAGCGTTAGTTCAGTTTTTGGGGTTTTCATGTCTGGTTATTTGGACATATCAGGATTGGGCGAAGGCGGTGCTTAAATTGCTTCGCCTCGAGTGCTTTGGCTGTGAATTTCCATTTAAGAGGGAGAAGACTTTGTTTTTGCAAGTTAATCACACAGTTTACCAAATTACACCAGATTTTACTTCTGGTTAACGTTTGACAAAATCTACTTGTGGCAACAAGCCAACACAATACTTTTTCTCCTGCAAATATTTGAGTAAGATATTGATTTTTGAAACAATCAGGCGGCAGGTAGCCTAGCGGTTAGTGTTGGGTCAGTAACCAAAAGGTCGCTGGTTCGAATACCCGAGCCGACAAGGTGAAAAACTTGTCTATGTGTCCTTGAGCAAGGCACTTAACCCTAATTTGCTCCAGGGGCTGACCCTGTAGGTAGGCCGTCATTGTAAATAAGAATGTGTTCTTAACTGACTTGCCTAGTTAAATAAAGGTTAAATAAAATAAATAAATAAAATCATGCATTTATGAATTGTGTGAAATGTATTTAACTCAGTATTGTCAGTAGTTCCCCTGTATACTTTGTCTCATACACCTTCATTAGTACGATTACCAGTGACTGCTCTAAAGCAGGTAATTAGAGCCTTTGATCTACCAATTGTTGGAGGTTATGTAAGTGCATAGTGAGTAAAGATAGGTACTTAGATAGATAGGTACTTTATTGATCCCCGAGGGGGAAATTTCTTAGATATAGATTTTTGAAAAAAACACCACCTTCACATCGAATCAAATCAAATTGTAGTCCTTACCGTGAAATGCTTACTTACAAGCCCTTAACCAACAATGCAGTTCAAGAAAGAGTTAAGAAAATATTTACTAAATAAACTAAAGTATCACAATAAAATAACAATAATGAGGCTATATACAGGCGGTATCGGTACCGAGTCAATGTGAGAGCGTACAGGTTAGTTGAGGTAATTTGTACATGTAGGTAAAGGTAAAGTGACTATGCATAGATAATAAGAAGCGAGTAGCAGCAGTGTAAAAAAAACAAAGGGAGGGGTGGCCATTTGATTAATTATTCAGCAGTCTTATGGCTTGGGGTATTTATTTATTTTTATTTCACCTTTATTTAACCAGGTAGGTCAGTTGAGAACAAGTTCTCATTTGCAACTGCGACCTGGACAAGACAAAGCAAAGCAGTGCGACAAAAACAACACAGAGTTACACAGTAAACAAACATAGTCAAAAACACAATAGAAAATCTATATACAGAGTGCAAAATGTAGTGCAAAATGTAGTAAGGTTAGGAGGTAGGACAATAAATAGACCATAGTGGTGAAATAAATTACAGATTATCATCATTAACACAGGAATGAAGGATGTGCAAATTATGATGTGCAAATAGATATACTGGAGTGCAAGATTTGTGAAAATAACAAAAATAAATAGAATATGGGGATGAGGTAGTAGTGTGGGCTATTTACAGAAGGGCTATATACAGGTGCAGTGATCGATAAGCAGCTTTGACAACTGATGCTTAAAGTTATTGAGGGAGATAGGAACCTCTAGCTTCAATGATTTTTGCAATTCGTTCCAGTCATTGGCAGCAGCGAACTGGAAGGAATGGCGGCCAAAGGAGGTGTTGGCTTTGGGGGTGACCAGTGAGATATACCTGCTGGAGCGCATGCTACGGGTGGGAGTTGCTATCGTGACCAGTGAGCTGAGATAGGGCGGGGATTTACCTAATAAAGACTTATAGATGACCTGGAGCCAGTGGGTTTGGCGACGAATATATAATGAAGGCCAGCCAACGAGAGCATACAGCTCGCAGTGGTGGGTAGTGTATGGGGCTTTGGTGACAAAACGGATGGCACTGTGATAGACTACATCCAATTTGCTAAGTAGAGTGTTGGAGGCTAGTTTGTAAATGACATCGCCGAAATCAAGGATCGGTAGGATAGTCAGTTTTACAAGGGCATGTTTGGCAGCATGAGTGAAGGAGGCTTTGTTGCGAAATAGGAAGCCAATTCTGGATTTAATTTTGGATTGGAGATGGTTGATGTGAGTCTGGAAGTTGAGTTTACAGTCTAACCAGATGCCTAGGTATTTGTAGGTGTCCACGTATTCTAATTCGGACCCGTCGAGAGTAGTGATGATAGTCCGGTGGGCGGGTGCTGGCAGTGTTCGATAGAAAAACATGCACTTAGTTTTACTAGCGTTTAAGAGCAGTTGGAGGCCACGGAAGGAGTGTTGTATGGCATTGAAGCTTGTTTGAAGGTTAGTAAACACAGTGTCCAAAGAGGGGCCAGATGTATACAGAATGGTGTCATCTGCGTAGAGATCGATCAGAGAGTCACCAGCAGCGAGAGCGACATCGTTGATGTATATAGAGAAAAGGGTTGGCCCAAGAATTGAACCCTGTGGCACCCCCATAGAGACTGCCAGAGGATCGGACAATAGGCCCTCCGATTTGACACACTGAACTCTGTCTGCAAAGTAGTTAGAGAACCAGGCAAGGCAGTCACTTGAGAAACCAAGGCTGTTGAGTCTGCCAATAAGAATGCGGTGATTGACAGAGTCGAAAGCCTTGGCCAGGTCGATGAAGACGGCTGCACAGTACTGTCTTTTATCGATGGCGGTTATGATATCGTTCAGTACCTTGAGCGTAGCTGAGGTGCACCCATGACCAGCTCGGAAACCAGATTGCATAGCAGAGAAGGTACGGTGGGATTCGAAGTGGTCAGTTATCTGTTTGTTAACTTGGCTTTCGAAAACTTTAGAAAGGCAGGGCAGGATGGATATTGGTCTATAACAGTTTGGGTCTAGAGTGTCTCCTCCTTTGAAGAGGGGGATGACCGCGGCAGCTTTCCAATCTCTAGGGATCTCAGACGATACGAAAGAGAGGTTGAACAGGCTAGTGATAGGTGTTGCAACAATTTTGTCTGATAATTTCAGAAAGAGAGGGTCCAGATTATCTAGCCCAGCAGATTTGTAGGGGTCCAGACTTAGCAGCTCTTTCAGAACATCAGCCGTCTGGATTTGGGTGAAGGAGAAGCGGGGGGGGGCTTGGGCAAGTAGCTGCCGGGGGTACAGAGCTGTTGGCCGGGGTAGGGGTAGCCAGGTGGAAAGCATGGCCAGCCGTAGCAAAATGCTTATTGAAATTTTCGATAATCGTGGATTTATCGGTGGTAACAGTGTTTCCGAGCCTCAATGCAGTGGGCAACTGGGAGGAGGTGCTCTTATTATCCATGGACTTAACAGTGTCCCAGAACTTTTTGGAATTAGTGCTACAGGAAGCAAATTTCTGTTTGAAAAAGCTGGCCTTTGCTTTTCTAACTGACTGTGTGTACTTGTTCCTGACTTCCCTGAATAGCTGCATATCGCGGGGGCTGTTCGATGCTAATGCAGTGCGCCACAGGATGTTTTTGTGTTGGTCTAGTGCAGTCAAGTCTGGGGTGAACCAAGGGCTATATCTATTCTTAGTTCTACGTTTTTTGAAAGGGGCATGCTTATTTAGGATGGTGAGGAAAGCACTTTTAAAGAACAACCAGGCGTCCTCTACTGACGGGATGAGGTCAATATCCTTCCAGGATACCTGGGCCAGATCTAATAGAAAGGCCTGCTCGCAAAAGTGTTTTAGGGAGCGTTTGACAGTGATAAGGGGTGGTCGTTTGACCGCTGACCCATTGCGAACGCAGGCGATGAGGCAGTGATCGCTGAGATCCTGGTTGAAAACAGAGGAGGTGTATTTGGAGGGCAAGTTAGTCAGAATGATATCAATAATGGTACCCATGTTTACGGATTTTGGGTTGTACCTGGTGGGTTCCTTGATAATTTGTGTGAGATTGAGGGCATCTATCTTAGATTGAAGTACAGCCGGGGTGTTAAGCATATCCCAGTTTAAGTCACCTAACAGTACAAACTCTGAAGATAGATGGGGGGCAATCAATTCACATATGGAGTCCAGGGCACAGCTGGGGGCTGAGGGGGGTCTGTAACAGGCGGCAACAGTGAGAGACTTATTTCTGGAAAGGTGGATTTTTAAGAGTAGACGCTCAAACTGTTTGGGCACAGACCTGGACAGTATGACAGAACTCTGCAGGTTATCTCTGCAGTAGATTGCAACTCCACCACCTTTGGCAGTTCTATCTTGACGGGAAATGTTGTAGTTGGGGATGGAAATTTCCGAATTTTTGGTAGCCTTCCTAAGCCAGGATTCTGACACAGCTAGGACATCCGGGTTGGCGGAGTGTGCTAAAGCAGTGAATAAATCAAACTTAGGGAGGAGGCTTCTAATGTTAACATGCATGAAACCAAGGCTTTTACGGTTACAGAAATCAACAAATGAGAGCGCCTGGGGAATAGGTGTAGTACTGGGGGTTATAGGACCTGGGTTTACCTCTACATCACCAGAGGAACAGAGGAGTAATAGAATCAGTATTCGGCTGAGGGCTTTCAGAACTGGACGTCTAGTACGTTGGCTACATAGAATAAAAGGAGCAGATTTCTGGGCGTGGTGGAATAAGTTGAGGGCATAATGTACAGACAAGGGTATGGTAGGATGTGAGTTCAGTGGAGGTAAACCTAGGCGTTGGGTAATGAAGAGAGAGGTTGCATCTCTGGAGACACCAGTTAAGCCAGGTGAGGTCTCCGCATGTGTGGGGGGAGGAACAAAGGAGCTATCAGAGGCCAGTTGAGCAGGACTGGGGGCTCTACAGTGAAATAAAACAATAATAGCTAGCCTGAACAGCAAAAGACAAGGCATATTGAAATAAGAAAGGGGCAAAAAATAAAATAAAAAATAACAGTTAATTAAGAGAGCTAAGACAACGACAGGTAATGGAGATGAATGGACAAAGAGGGTCAGTTAGAAAAAGTGATGTACTACACACAGGACCTGAGGCCTGATAGTTAAACAGAAAGAAATACCATATAACCAAACAGTCCTGCAGGCATCAGCTGTGAAGCTGAGCAATCATAGGATCCGATGAATAGCAAAGTGGTGAGCCGGGGATCAGTTCAATGGGCACGGCGTTCAGAGTGTTAGCAGGCCGGGGCTAGCAGGCCGGAGCTAGCAGGCCGGAGCTAGCAGATGAATCTTCGGCGACGTCGCAGAGGAGAACCCTGTTGAGACCGCGTCGGACAATTACGTCGGCAGACCAGTCACGGTGGCTCGGTGGGGTTCCGTGTCGACAGTAGAAGGTCCAGGTAGGTTGACAAGGTACTGGAGCCCGGGAGAGTAGCTAGCACTTGTCGGATGTCCGGGAGATGAGCCTAGCTCACGCTAGCATTGGTAGCGTGTAAACAATGGAGGTTAGCTATAAACGTCGGTCACTCGAATGCAGCTAGCTAGCTGTGATGATCCGGTGTGGTGGTCCTGTAATTTCAGTGGAAATCCGGTGAAGTGGAAGGGAACGCAGTCCGATAAGCGCTGGGTTGGTAGCGCGCTGGGCAGACTGGTCAATATTGTCCGAACTGAAAGCTGGCTGAGCAGCCAGAGCGGTGGTGAGGACCGCTAGCAGTGGTTAGCGATGGCTGGTTAGCAAGCTAGCTAGCAGGCTAACTTTTGACTGCGGTTCAGTTAAATAGTGGAAAAGCACGGATATTTGATCCGATATTTGATCCGTATCACGTTGGGTAAGGTGGCTTGCAGGAGGGGTAAATCGGGAACAAATAAAAATGTATGTAAAGACAAATTACAAACTACTACAAACTATTTACACGGGACACGAGACGGGACAACAAAAAACACGTCTACACTGTTACGCCATCTTGGAAACTGAGGTATAGAAGCTGTTAAGGAGCCTTTTGGTCCTAGACTTGGCGCTCCAGTGACTCTTGCCGTGTGTTAGCAGAGAGAACGGTCTATGACTTGGGTGACTGGAGCCTTTGACCATTTTTTAGGCCTTCCTCTGACACCGCCTAGTATATAGGTCCTGGATGGCCGTACGAATGACCCATCTGTAGGTCAGATGCCGAGCAGTTGCCATACCAGACAGTGATGCAACCGGTCAGAATGCTCTCAATGGTGCAGCTGTAGAACATTTTGAGGATATGGGGTCCCATGCCAAATCTCTTTGAGGATCTGAGGGGGAAAGGTGTTTTCGTACCCTCTTCACGACTGTCTTGGTGTGTTTGGACCATGATAGTTTGTTGGTGATATGGACGCCAAGGAACTTGAAACTCTCGACCCGCTACAGCCCCGTCGATGTTAATGGGGGCCTGTTCGGCCCTCCTTTTCCTGTAGTCCTCGATTAGCTCCTTTGTCTTGCTCACGTTGAGGGAGAGGTTGTTGTCCTGGCACCACTCTGCCAGATCTCTGACCTTCTCCCTATAGGCTGTCTCATCGTTGTCGGTGATCAGGCCTAACACTGTTATGTCGTCAGCAAACTTAATGATGGTGTTGGAGTCGTGTTTGGCCACGCAGTCGTGGGTGAACAAGGAGTACAGGAGGGGGCTAAGCACCCCTGAGGGGCCCCCGTGTTGAGGATCAGTGTGGCAGATGTGTTGTTGCCTACCCTTACCACCTGGGGGTGGCCCGTTGGGAAGTCCAGGATCCAGTTGCAGAGGGAGGTGTTTGGTCCCAGGGTCCTTAGCTTAGTGATGAGCTGTTGAACGCTGAGCTGTTGTCAATGAACAGCATTCTCACATAGGTGTTCCTTTTGTCCAGGTGGGAAAGGGCAGTGTGGAGTGTGATTGAGATTGCGTCATCTGTGTGTCTGTTGGGGCGGTATGCGAATTGGAGTGAGTCTAGGGTTTCCGGGATGATGGTTTTGATGTGAGCCATGACCGGCCTTTCAAAGCACTTCAGTGCTACGGGACGGTAATCATTTAGTCAGGTTACCTTCGCTTCTTTGGGCACAGGGACTATGGTGCTCTGCTTGAAACATGTAGGTATTACAGACTTGCTGTGTAACATGACACCAACCAGGTGTGCATGCAAGGGAGGCTTTGTCACGACTCTCCAGTCATGGGAAATGGTTTGTGTTCCTTAGAGGGAGATATATGGGTTGTGTTCATTAGGCACCAAATGGAAGACAATGGTCTGAAATGGGAAAGGACTTCCTGGACTTGTCAAATAACAAACGCTCATTGTCGATTTCAGTTGCAAAAAGTTTGAAAGCAGTTTCCGTTGCATGCCCTAATGAACATGACCCTGGATTTTATAGGGATTTTGAGGAGGGATTTACCCGGTTTCACATTGCACAATTACAAAATCATCTTCTCTCGCTAATCTATCATTGTAACTTGATTAAATAGTAGTGTTTAATAATCTTTTATGGAGCGACAAAAGGTTACTCTTTAATTGATTAATTAATCTACTGAAATACTGTCTCTGGTTTAAGTGGATGATGTAAACAGGTTAATAGTGCGTGAGACAATTAGAAGTGTGTGTGCGTGTGATGTGTTTGTGAGTGCAACATAAGTGTGCGTGTGATGTGTTTGTGAGTGCAACATAAGTGTGTGCGTGCCTTCACGTCTCACCCAAAATAGTTGGTCTGCATTCCAAACATTTTCTTCACTCCTTCTGGATTGTAGCGAAAATAATAGAAAAACAATATTATAATTGTCCAACTGTAGTATCATTTTAAGTTGCGTATAACGGTTTGAGCTGCTTTAGCATATGGTTCTCTATATTTTAATCTTAATTTCAAACAAAAAACAATCAATCAATGGTTTTCTATTTGTGAAAAAACAATAACTTCCTAACTGGAAAATCCACATTATTAACCCTTGCATGTTAACATGTGATCTACATTGTGCATCTGCTCCAGCACTCCCATTTGCTTTTACTAGTGCTCCTCACGCTGTTCTGGTGAATCATTGACTGTGTTGCAGTTGTCTTCAACAATCTTCCCTTTAACCGAGTGTGTCAGCAGAAGACTCAATGATCCCTTGTTTGATCAAATAATTGTTTGTTTCATATTATTGAATTCAATCTTTTCCCCCTAACAGATTCCCTTTTTTAAGAGAGGAATACTACAATCTTATGTACAACGACACAGTCTACAGGTAAGCTTGGGCTGGTCTAGTTGTCATTCACTCTCACTCATTACTTCTGCAATTTTGACCAAGTTTAGAAACCAATTCAGATACATTTAATTTTACAGTCATTAAACACATCCACATTTTAAATATCATTGCATGTCAAACAGTTGTTTTCCATGAAATGTGAGATATTTTGTTTTTACTGCTGTTATTTTCTACTTGTGAGGTCTTGCCCTGATTTTCTTGTGACCCCTTGAAAGCTCACGTAGACCCCACAGGGCTCAGTACTAGGTCCTCTGGTTGAGAATCACTCATATAGAATGCTGTATCATAGATGGGTGGATGCTGTCCCGTCTAGTCATTTAAGTTACATGTATTGTGTTTGGGCAGATGGGCTGTCCTCAGAGGGTTCTCCCTGGTATTCTGCAGACCTGTCTGTCATACTCCTTGACCAGCAGGCTGGCTCCAAACTGGAACAAAGTCGGACAGTTCCTTATTGCTGGTTTGTACTAGTACTGTATATAGAAATATGGAATTAATATAATGGTACTGTTTTAAGTAATACTATTGTTATGGGATGGTTATTATGATATACAGTAGTTAGCCTACCACCTGTCTGTTTTATCTAGGAGTGGAGATCGAGGAGGTCTTCTTTCTAAATTGTATTGTTTTGAACTCATCCATCATGGCTGCACAGTAACAAACCCCAGAAACGGTCATGCTGTAGAAAGTTGACAGTGGCATTAATGGATGACTAGTAATCTGACAATTCTGCAAACCTTCCCATATCTTCAGCCTTTATCACAACCTTAACACTAGTCTCATTTTTTTAAACACTAACCCTTACCCTAGCGCAGGGCCCTTTCCCTGTCTTACATAGAATTTTGCTTCTAGTTGGAAGTGATTTTGCTAGGCGGTTGCAAAGGTCAATGTTTAACCGCGGTCCTGTTAAGAAGGCATGTCTATAATCGCAGTGACTCTGCAAATATGTTACACCCCCTCCATTACCTTCACCTTGGGCCTATTTGATATGACAGGGAGTATTTGATTCTGAGTTCACACAGGGCGCTACACACACACACACACACACACACATATATATATATATACACGCAGGCCGCTGTCTATTTCCAAATGTTTTCTTGCCCTTGACTGAAACGAGCAAAGTGAAAATGTATTTGCACTTAACCCTGGGTTGCCTTCTGTTGCCTTCCAACATATTCCTCTATTTAAATGGATGTGATCCACGAACAGCCGGTCTGGCACTTAATTAGATTAGTACTATGAGAACAGGTAGCCTTGCGGTTAGAGCGTTGGGCCAGTAACCGAATACCCGAGCAGACAAGGTGAAAAACCTGTCGATGTGTCCTTGAGCAAGACACTTAACCCTAAGTTGCTCCAGGGTCTGACCCTGTAGGTAGGCCATCATTGTAAATAAGAATTTGTTCTTAACTGACTTGCCTAGTTAAATAAAGGTTTAAAAATGTTTTAATTTAAATTGCTGTTTAGACAACTACAGTAATGTTATCATTAATGCTGCACTGCCGTTGCCTCTCTTGCAGTCCAACCAGCCCCCATAATCTATAAATATATGAAGCGGATTATTTTATGACTCCATCTCAAGAGCCTGGCAAAGAGGAGAGAAAATGAATCTGACGTCCTCCAAAACCTTAATGTTTTACATGAGTTTGTCCATGTCTTATGATAGCAGACCGGGGAAGGCCAGACTGTCCTTCTACTTGCTAAACGCAACCTTGCCAACTGTAATATTTTTTATCTAGTCTTTCATGGCTGCCACACACACACACACACACACACACACACACACAGAGAAAGAAACACACACATCTCACACAGACATGCACGCACACAAACACACACAGAGAGAAACGCACACACTCATCAGTAGATGACTAGTGCTAATCCAACTATATTGTATTGCAACAACACTACTGTATGTTTGATTACTTAACCATGTCTGTTGATCTCGTTCACTTTCTAGGGAGGGATTTTCTGTCTGATTCGGGGAAGCTCAACGCCATTGGTAGGTGTTTCCGTGTGAATGATCACCTGTTACACTTTCAGTATCCTTTACAACATTGGTATAGAAGTTATTTGAGCTATTTCTCACAACCTTTAACTTATAGCTCTCGAACTACAGTGGTATACGCAGAGCCATATATAGAGATATAGAGGTCACTATACTATATATGGCTCTGGGTTTAAGGTTTCCTATAGTAGAAAGTCTATAATGACAATTCTAGTTGCTTTAACCAAATGCATTAGGCTTAATTCGGAGTTATTGTTATTTGCTCAGTAAATGACAAATCTTAGGACATAGTCCATGTATATGAACAACGAAGCTGAATTAAAAAATGTGGCTCTGTACTCCAGCATTTTGTATTTGAGATCAAATTAGTTCATATGAGGCGACAGTACAGAATGTAGGGTTGTGAAAATAGAAGATTTTATCTTTGTTTGACTAGGCATGTCAGTTAAGAACAAATTCTTATTTACAATGACGGCCTAGAAACAGTGGGTTAACTGCCTTGTTCAGGGGTAGAACGACAGATCTTTACCTTGTCAGCTCAGGGATTTGATCCAGCATCCTTTCGGTTATGTGCCCAATGCTCTAACCACTCAGCTACCTGCCTCCCCTTATAAACACTCTTACATTCATTTGGATACTGCCGTGTTAATAAAAAATCATGAGTGAGATAATGATGATGATGAGTGAGAAAGTTACAGAGGCACAACCCCCTGAAAAATGCTATTGTTGTAGCCTCTAACTTTTATACCCATCATTATGCATGATCCATTAATGAATTATCTGAATTATGGCAACATCAGGATACATTTAGAAGTGTTCAGAAACATCTCTGCTCATTTACAAAGAAAATGTATCCAGACACCATTCCCCATTCAGTTGCTTTTGGGCAGAAATGCACCCAACAAGTTTGTAGTCACAATCTTGATATGTTCATTGGGTGCAAGCGATATGGGACCAAATACTGCTAGACTACTACACTGAACAAAAATATAAACACAACATGTTAAGTGTTGATCCCATGTTTCGTGAGCTGAAATAAAATATCCCAGAAATGTTCCATATGCACAAAAAGCGTATTTCTCTCAAATGTTGTGCATAGTTTTGTTTACATCCCTGTTAGTGAGCATTTCTCCTTCGCCAAGATAATCCATCCACCTGACAGGTGTGGTTTATGACAAAGCTGATTAAACAGCATGATAATTACACAGGTGCACCTTGTACTGGGGACAATAAAACGCCACTCTAAAATGTGCAGTTTTGTCACACAACACAATGCCACAGATGTCTCAAGTTTTGCATGCTGACTGCAGGAATGTCAACCAGAGATATTGCCAGAGAATTAAATGGTCCTCCTGGAATCAGATGTTTTTTTGACTCAATGGAGGAACGTAGTCAGAGAAATGCTGATGAATGTCTTGCTTGAGACATGCTTTATCTACTCATTTGCTGCTAGATGCAGAGTTCAACAGAGTTCAAGTGAAGGTCAAGCAAATCATAGAGAAAGCAGACTATATTGCAATCATCTCTGATGGTTTGTCGAATGTTCGTGGGCAAGGAATAATTAACTACATAATCTCCACCCCTCAACCAGTATTCTACAAGAGCACAGACACAAGGGACAACAGACACACCGGTCTCCACATTGCAGATGAGCTGAAGGCAGTTATCAATGACCTTGGGCCACAGAAGGTATTTGCACTGGTGACAGACAATGCTGCGAACATGAAGGCTGCTTGGTCTACAGTGGAGGAGTCCTACCCTCACATCACACCCATTGGCTGTGCTGCTCATGCATTGAATCTGCTCCTCAAGGACATCATGGCACTGAAATCAATGGATACACTTTACAAGAGAGCCAAGGAAATGGTTAGGTATGTGAAGGGTCATCAAGTTATAGTAGCAATCTACCTCACCAAGCAAAGTGAGAAGAATAAGAGCATCACATTGAAGCTGCCCAGCAACACCCATCGGGGTGGTGTTGTCATCATGTTTGATAGTCTCCTGGAGGGGAAGGAGTCTCTCCAAGAAATGGCCATATCACAGTCTGACGATATGGACAGCCCCATCAAGAGGATCCTCCTGGATGATGTATTTTGGGAGAGCGTGGTAAGCAGCCTGAAACTCCTGAAACCTATAGCAGTAGCCATTGCACAGATTGAGGGAGACAATGCCATCCTGTCTGATGTTCAGACTCTGCTTGCAGATGTAAGAGAAGAAATCTGTACTGCCCTGCCCACTTCACTGTTTCTCCAAGCAGAGAAAACTGCAGTTCTGAAATACATGAAAAAGCGTGAAGACTTCTGCCTAAAGCCCATACATGCCGTAGCGCACATGTTGGACCCCAAGTATTCTGGTAAGAGCATCCTGTCTGTTGCAGAGATGAACAAGGCCTATGGTGTCATCACTACCGTGTCTCGCCACCTTGGCCTGTATGAAGGCAAGGTTCTTGGCAGTCTGGCAAAGTACACTTCCAAGCAAGGGCTTTGGGATGGAGATGCAATATGGCAGTTGTGCCAACATATCTCATCAGCCACCTGGTGGAAGGGACTTTGTGGATCTGAGGCTCTTTCCCCTGTTGCCTCCATCATCCTCCAAATCCCACCAACATCAGCCACCTCAGAGCGCAACTGGTCCTTGTTTGGGAACAGACACACCAAAGCACGCAACAGGCTGACCAATACAGGGTTGAAAAATTGGTGGCCATCCGGGCAAATTTTTGGCTTTTTGAGCCTGACAACGAGCCATCCTCAACAAGGTTAGAAAGTGACAGTGAAGATGAGGCCTCAGAGTCTGATGTTCAAGAGGTGGACATTGAGGAGGTCCAGGGAGAAGACATGGAAGCCTGAGAGGAAGACAACCAAAGCTTTTAGTTTCTAGTTTCATACATTTTATAGATGTATGTTGAAAATGTTTTTGGGAGATGCGATGGATCATTGGGGATCATTCAATATTCCCTTTCTTTTGTTGTTCAGTGAAATCATACCATGTAAAGAGTCAACTCATTTAATTAAAGTTCAATTCGTAACTAAATTGTTTTGTTTTTTCTATTGGAAGGATTTAATCATTTTCAATTATGTCTACTTATGATAAGGTAAAAGGTTTATGTTTCTGTCTCCATATGATATGGTAAATATATCCAATGCAAAAGACATCTACATTTAAATGGTATTGATATTATTTACATATATTTCTGTTAATTACCATATATTCCCGTTAATTACCATATATTCCCGTTAATTCACACTGAAAGTTTTCACCTCTGAATATTCCCCAAAATGTGCAACCCTAGTCACACCAGATACTGACTGCGTGTCTGATCCACACCTCAACCTTTTTTTAAGGTATCTGTGACCAAGTCATGTGAAATCCATAGATAAGGGTAATCTAACCTAACCTAATTTCAATTGACTGATTTCCTTATATGAACTGTAATTCAGTAAAATCTTTTATATTGTTGCGTGTTGCGTTTATATTTTTGTTCAGTATACTTAGTAAGACTACTTAGCCTACTTATTTAGACTACTTCAATACACTATAAGTCAATTTGTCCAAATACTTGGGGGGACTAGATATATATAAAGTACTTTTATGTCTAAATGGTAAAACAGATATTTATAAAAATGTCCCTTAAATAAAAGGTGACATTCTGTACTATCTTGTACTATCTTCTCAACTCCTGATGGCCCGCCCCAGGTGGTAAGGGTAGGCAACAACATATCTGCCACACTGATCCTCTACACTGGGGCCCCTCGGGTGCGTATTTAGTCCCCTCCTGTACTCCCTGTTTACCCACGACTGTGTGGCCAAGCACGATTCCATTGGTAGGCCTGATCACCGACAACGATGAGAGAGCCTATAGGGAGGAGGTTAGAGACCTGGCAGTGTGGTGCCAGGACAACAACTTCTCCCTCAACGTGAGCAAGACAAAGGAGCTAATCGAGGACTACAGGAAAAGGAGGGCCGAACAGGCCCCCATTAACATTGACGGGGCTGTAGTGGAGCGGGTCCACATCACCAACAAACTATAATGGTCCAAACACACCAAGACAGTCGTGAAAGTGCACGACAATCACTTTTCCCCCTCAGGAGACTGAAAAGATTTGGCATGGGTCCTCAGATCCTCAAAAAGTTCTACAGCTGCACCATTGAGAGCATCCTGACCTGTTGCATCACCGCCTGGTATGGCAACTGCTCGGTATCCGACCATAAGGCGCTACAGAGGGTAGTGTGTACGACCCAGTACACTGGGGCCAAGCTTCCTGCCATCCAGGACCTCTATACCAGGCGGTGTCAGAGGAAGGCCCTAAAAATTGCAGAAGACTCCACCCATACTAGTCATAGACTGTTCTCTCTGCTACCGCATGGCAAGCGGTACCGGAGCGCCAAGTCTAGGTCCAAAAGGCTTCTTAACAGCTTCTACCCCCAAGCCATAAGACTGCTGAACAATTCATCAAATGGCCACCCAGACTATTTACATTGTTTTATACTGTTGCTATTGTTTATTATTTATACATAGTCACTTTACCCATGCCTACATGTACAAATGACCTCAACTAACCTGTACCCCCACATTGACTCTTTACCGGTACCCCCTATATATAGCCTCGTTATTGTTATTTTTTTAATATTATTTTTTACTTTAGTTTATTTAGTAAATATTTTCTTAACTCTATTTCTTGATCTGCATTGTTGGTTAAGGGCTTGTAAGTAAGCATTTCACAGTAAAGTCTACACCTGTTGTATTCGGCGCATGTGACTAATACAATTTGACTTGATTTGATCTCAAATTCAACTTGCTGGAGTATAGCGTTACTGTCCAAATACATCGGGTGAGGACTACAGGATTTACAAATAAACTTCCACCTGTGAAAAATCAACTTGAGTAAAAAGATGTTAGGATTCACCCCTGTACAGTCCTCACCATATGTATTTGAGGGAATTATACCTAATTATATTTTGGTGTATTTAGGCCACCTTCAAATGAAGTGTTACCGGCCTCTAATCTAACAAGAATGACAAGGTTCTATGTTTCCATTGCCAGTGATGGAGCTGAGTGCCAATGAGAGCCAGCTGTGTGTCAGTGTGGAGGCCAACACTGTCCGACTCCCTCCAACCAGGGTGAGCCCAGCAGCCAGTCAAAAAAATCCTATGTACTCACACACACACACACACACACACACACACACACACACACACAAAGCAATCTGTTAAATATTGCAGTAAAAAAAAACATCACTGTCAGATATTCCATAGAACACTGCTAAAACAGAAGTATGTTAGAAGCACCAAACCTACCAAGAGCCTATTCATTGTCCCCCCCCAACACAATGTCTTGTACCATGCATCACACTGTTGTCCCCCCCCAACACAATGTCTTGTACCATGCATCACACTGTTGTCCCCCGCCCCAACACAATGTCTTGTACCATGCATCACACTGTTGTCCGTCCCCCCCCAACACAATGTCTTGTACCATGCATCACACTGTTGCCCCCCCAACACAATGTTTTCTACCATGCATCACACTGTTGCCCCCCCCAACACAATGTCTTGTACCATGCATCACACTGTTGTCCCCCCCCAACACAATGTCTTGTACCATGCATCACACTGTTGTCCCCCCCCAACACAATGTCTTGTACCATGCATCACACTGTTGCCCTCCCCCAACACAATGTCTTGTACCATGCATCACACTGTTGTCCCCCCCCAACACAATGTCTTGTACCATGCATCACACTGTTTTCCCCCCAACACAATGTCTTGTACCATGCATCACACTGTTGTCCCCCCCCCAACACAATGTCTTGTACCATGCATCACACTGTTGCCCCCCCCCAACACAATGTCTTGTACCATGCATCATACTGTTGTCCCCCCCCAACACAATGTCTTGTACCATGCATCACACTGTTGTCCCCCCCCCAACACAATGTCTTGTACCATGCATCACACTGTTGCCCCCCCCCAACACAATGTCTTGTACCATGCATCACACTGTTGTCCCCCCCCAACACAATGTCTTGTACCATGCATCACACTGTTGCCCCCCCCAACACAATGTCTTGTACCATGCATCACACTGTTGTCCCCCCCCAACACAATGTCTTGTACCATGCATCACACTGTTGCCCCCCCCCCAACACAATGTCTTGAACCATGCATCACACTGTTGCCCCCCCCCAACACAATGTCTTGAACCATGCATCACACTGTTGTCCCCCCCAACACAATGTCTTGTACCATGCATCACACTGTTGTCCCCCCCCAACACAATGTCTTGAACCATGCATCACACTGTTGGACAGACAATAACAAACTATACACCTTATTTTTACCTTAACCATTCATCAGTTCGACGTTATAATAATTTGTTCTCAGAGCCTTCTATTTAAATTCTCATTAGTTATCTCTAGTTGTACTCAGTAACATTAATTTTTTAAAGGATCGTGTGGTTGACTTTTAGTTGGCGGACTTTGACATCCCTCTCATGGTCCTGAGGAACTTCCATAGCCAGCCAGATGCTGTTATCCAGACCTTCTCCATGTCCAGCAACTGGTGTTACATTCTGCCAAGGTCAGCACTTTGACATGTTTCATTTTCCTTTTAAAGGTAGACTCAGAAATTTCACAGCAGTCATGTCATCACATTTTAGTCAACGCTTTTATCCACAGCGACTTACAGTAGAGAGTGCATACATTTTCACTTTTTTCATACTGGTCCCCTGTGGGAATCGAACCCACAACCCTAGCGTTTTAAGCACCATGCAGATTTGATTCTTTCAGTATTCATAATAACAAGTGTTATGAGCACACAGGCAGGAGTTTGAAAACATAGACACTGTGTAAACCAGTGGAGGATGGTGGGAGGAGCTATAGGAGGACGGGATCATTGCAATGGCTGGAATAAAATAAATGGAGAAAAAAAACATTGCGATGACACGTTGGATTGAACTGAATTCTTATGTATGAACAGAGAATAACATAAAACATAAGAACATCAAAATCAGGGTTGGGCTCAATTCCGTTTCAATTCTGTCAATTCAGGAAGTGAACATACATTTAGCAATTTCAGTTTACCTGCTGAATTTACTGAATTGAAATGGAATTGAGCCCAAACCTGATCAAAATAGAAGGTATAGGTTCAGAATCTTTATTTTAGGCTTAAAAAGGCTTCTGAAGTTTGTAATTTCCACTTTTCCTACAAAAATGTCCATGAATTATAATCACATAATAATTCACTTGTCCTGTTGCTGCAGGATTATTTTCCTGATGTAGCATACTGGCTCAAATTAAATTTGACAAATTAAGATCCGAATTAAGATCCGACATCTGTACACCCTGTCAATCTTGTATGTCTTCACTGATATGTTATAGGTACACTTGATATATAGCTTCCGTCTGTGTTTTGTGTAGCATGAAAAGGGGTCAGATCGTCAGCATCAGTCACCAGATGCCCGCCGAGAGCCCCTTCCAGTGCTACGCTGACATCCAGAATCACTGGAGCAGTCTGGTAGGTTACAGCCTGGTCCCACATCTGTTTGTGCTGTCTTGCCAACTCCTATGGTCAGTGTCATGACAATGGCCATTTGAGTTGGCAAGACAGCACAAACCGATCTGAGACCAGGCTAGGCAATTTACACTTCACATGAACTACCCTTCATAAGGGCTGCATGAAGCTGCCATGAAAGAGACATCTCATATGTCATAACTACAAGTGTTTCCTGACCACTTTACCTGACTAGGAAAAGCTATGGGCCCTAGTTAAAGGTTATGATTCCAGGTTGGGTCAAGCTGACTGTAATGAACCATGTGTCACTGTAAAATCAGACTTATTCACTAATAGCCCACCTTCTTGGCTAGGCATAACACCTGCTTGCTATCTTAACTAAATGATTGTCAGGCTCTGGCCATAGAGAAGCCTTTTGCTTCTCTATGTAGCCTTGGTCAGAGTCTGACAGCTCTAGGTTTTTGTTTTCTATGTGGTGTTTTGTGTTGGATCCCTAATTAGAGGAAGCTGCATTGCATTGTCTCTAATTAGGGATCTTACTTATGTTTGTAAGTTCCACACCCTAGGTGTGGTCCATTGTCGTGAATGTCATCGAATAAGTAAGTGTGTTCTCATTTGTTGTTGTAGTCATTATTTGTTTTGTATAGTTCTGACAAGTAAAGTTTATGTTAATAAATAGTGATGTCAAACTATTCCTGCGCTGCGCCTTGGTCTCTCCACACACCCGATCGTGACAGAATGGACCACCACTTGACCAAGCAGCAAAACTCGGGAGAGAAGGAACAAAAGGGATGACAGCGTCGAAATCGGGGCTCAGGAGGACGTAAAGCCCGAAGTGTTGGGGGGCTATGGGGGTGGTCTGGCTACGAAGAAGAAGCACCAGACCACTCCCCATGTGGACGATGGTGAGGCCGAAGTACCAATGGGGGGCGCAGAGTAGGGAGGAGGAGTATTTGGAGGAGTATTTTGGAGCTGTTCTGGAGGAAATGAGGGAGATAGAGGAAGAGGTCGAGAAGGAGATGACGGAGTGGCTCAGTCCGGCATGCTCCACTCCCATGCCAGAGCAGTCCGCTCCACCGGTGCCCAATCCGGGTCCGGTCGTCTGCTCCGCTCCCGTGCCAGAGCAGTCCGTTCCACCGGTGCCCAGTCCGGGCCCGGTTATTTGCCCCGCTCAATGGCCTGAGCCGTTTGTCCCACCGGTGCCCAGTCCGGGTCCGGTCATCTGCTCTACTCCCATGCCAGAGCAGTCCGGGTCCGGACCTCTGCTCTGCTCCCCGCACCCGACCTCCAGTGCGTGCGCCCAGCCAGGTGCTTCCAGTGCCGGCTCCACGCACCCCACCTCCGGTGCGCCTCGCCAGTCCAGTACGTCCCGTGCCGGCTCCCCGCACCCACCTCCAGTGCGTGGGCCCAGCCAGGTGCCTCCAGTGCCGGCTCCATGCACCCGACCTCAGGTGCGCCTCCCCAGTCCGGTACGTCCCGTGCCGTTTCCCCGCACCCGACCTCCAGTGCGTGCGCCCAGCCATGTGCCTCCAGTGCCGGCTCCACGCACCCGACCTCTGGTGCGCCTCCCTAGTCCGGCACGTCCCGTGCCGGCTCCCTGCACCCGACCTCCAGGGCCAGAGCAGTCCGCTCCACCGGTTCCTAGTCTGGGTCCGGTCGTCTACTCCACACCCGTACCAGAGCAGTCCGCTCCACCGGTGCCCAGTCCGGGTCCGGTGGTCTACGCCGCTCCATGGCCAGAGTCGTTTGTCCCACCGGTGCCCAGTCCGGGCCCAGTTATTTGCCCCGCTCCATGGCCGGAGCCGTTTACCCCATCGGGGCCCAGTCTGGGCCTGGTTAATTGCCCCGCTCCATGGCCGGAGTCGCCTACCACACCGGTGCCCAGTCCGGGTCCGGTGGTCTACGCCGCTCCATGGCCAGAGTCGTTTGTCCCACCGGTGCCCAGTCCGGGCCCGGTTATTTGCCCCGCTCCATAGCCGGAGCCGTTTGTCCCTCCGGGCCTGGTTATTTTCCCCGCTCCATGGCCGGAGCCGTTTACCCCATCGGGGCCTAGTCCGGGCCCGGTTAATTGCCCCGCTCCGTGGCCGGAGTCGCCTACCACACCGGTGCCCAGTCCAGGCCCGGTTATTTGCACCGCTCAATGGCCTGAGCCGTTTGTCCCACCGGTGCCCAGTCCGGGCCCGGTTATTTGCCCCGCTCCATAGCCGGAGCCGTTTGTCCCTCCGGGCCCGGTTATTTTCCCCGCTCCATGGCCGGAGCCGTTTACCCCACCGGGGTAACCCAGTCATCAGGAGAAGGACAGGGAGGAAGCTGTCTACTTCGCCAGGGCCAGAACTGCCACCGAATTTTCCCTCCCTAACCCCCCCCCCCCAACTGTGATTTCTGTGTTTATTTGTCTTGCGTTCGGGAGTCAGCGCCTTTGGGGGGGGGGGTACTGTCAGGCTCTGGCCATAGAGAAGCCTTTTGCTTCTCTGACAGCTCTAGGTTTTTGTGTTCTATGTGGTGTTTTGTGTTGGATCCCTAATTAGAGGAAGCTGCATTGCATTGTCTCTAATTAGGGATCCTACTTATGTTTGTAGGTTCCTCACCCTAGGTGTGGTCCATTGTCGTGAATGTCATCGAATAAGTGAATGTGTTCTCATTTGTTGTTGTCATTATTTGTTTTGTATAGTTCTGACAAGTAAAGTTTATGTTAATAAATAGTGATGTCAAACTATTCCTGCGCTGCGCCTTGGTCTCTCCACACACCCGAGCGTGACAATGATATGTAGTGTCACAACCAACTATGCATCAACTATGATTTCTGTTATGTCAACAACAATGCAAACTCACATTGGGGTCACACACACAAACACACACATACTATATACATACGTGGACTACTCCAGGGAACTGTTGTTCTAACTACAACCGCGTGTTTGTGTGTGGACTTGGCCCGTCAGGATGACGGTATGTCTCAATAACATTGGCTGGAAACAAGCCAGCAGTTAATTAAGGTACTGTTGCTCCTAAAATGCCCAACATGCATTGCCAAAACCCTCTCCCCAACATATGTTATTAATTGAGTATATTATACTGCTGTGTGACTATTGTATCTCAGCCTTGAACAAGAGCTCTCATTGGCCCGTGGGGTTGGGCCAGTGGATAGAACATATGGACGGGACAGCTGGCTGAGATTAATGCTTGACATGTTAGTGTTGGTGTTGGTCTGTCGTCACATCTGGGTGAGTGCTTAACATCCAGAGACGCTGTCTCTCCTACTCACCCCCTCTGTTTGACACTGCTAGCTTACACACACACACACACACACACACACACACACACACACACAATATACAGTCACACACACTCACACACACACAGTTAACTTGTGAACGTATTTGTCCTTACCACTTCTTCTTCCTTGTTTTTTGTTATTTTTCAGTATGGCTACCGACTCCCCCAAATTGATGAGGAAGAAGTGATTTATTGCAGCGTATACTTCAAACTGGTTGGAGAAAGGCTGTTCACGTATCCTTTTAAGCCTGTGATATGGATTGGGGACCATCTGAGGCATCTGCCTTTGGTCCACTTGTTCACTGTTATGTTGTTACACTGACTCAAAACTGTCACGTTTATGTCTACTCATGCAACTACTATTGCGATAGGCCACAGTTATTGTTTTTTTGTAACTGCTTGTAACCAGCATTTGTCCCTTGATAGGCTTAATCAAAATCGGGAGGGAGAAAATAACAAAACAAACAAAGTGTGAAATGGTTCACATATGGTGTTCAAGTCAGTGTTCACTGTTCGTTCAACTTTAATTTAACAAGCTTATATTTTGGCTTGTGATAGGGTACAACAGTTGAACTAAGCTTGTGAGGCATTTTTATAAGTTATATTCTTCAAACATCAATGGCTATACATCATTCATTTAAAAGTCCACAAATGGATGTACCAAGCCCAGATGGATCCTTTAAAGTGAGTTCCATGCAGACAGTGAAGGTGTTTAGTTTCTTTAAAGGTCCAGTGCAGATTTCTCTGTTTTATATATACAGCGGGTGAAATAAGTATTGAACACGTCACCATTTTTCTCAGTAAATATATTTCCAAAGGTGCTATTGACATGACATTTTCACCAGATGTTGGTAACAACCCAGGTAATCCATACATACAAAGAAACCAAAACAAATAAGTTCAGAAATTAAGTTATGTGTAATAATGTGAAATGACACAGGGAAAAAGTATTGAACACATGAAGAAAGGAAGGTGCAAAAAGGCATGGGAAGCCAAGACAACAGCTGAAAACTATCAGTAATTAAACAGCAATCCAGCCCCCTGTCAGTGCAAATTAATATCAGCTGGTTCAGTCCCAACTGATGGCCTACAAAAAGGTATCATTGCCAAGGTGTCACACAATACACATCTCATGATGAGTAAAAGCAAAGAGCTGTCTCAAGACCTTTGCAACCTAATTGTTGCAAAACATAATGATGGCATTGGTTATAGGCGCATTTCTAAGCTTCTGAATGTTCCAGTGAGCACTGTTGGGGCCATAATACGGAAGTGGAAAGAATCATTTCACCATAAATTTGCCTCGACCAGGTGCTCCTCGCAAGATTTCTGACAGAGGAGTGAAAAGAATAATCAGAAGAGTTATCCAAGAGCCAAGGACCACTTGTGGAGAGCTTCAATAAGACCTGCAATTAGCAGGTACTCTTGTCTCAAAGAAAGCTAAGTAATGCACTCCACCGCCATGGCCTGTATGCACGCTCACCACGCAAGACTGAAAAAAAGCATGTTGAAGCTTGTTTAAAGTTTGCTGCACAACATTTGGAAAAGCCAGTGAAATACTGGGAGAATATAGTGTGGTCAGATGAGAGCAAAATTGAACTGTTTGGATGTCATAATACACACCATGTTTGGAGGAGAAATGGCACTGCACATCACCCTAAAAACACCATACCAACAGTGAAGTTTGGAGGTGGGAACATCATGGTGTGGGGCTGCTTTTCAGCAAATGGTACTGGCAAACTTCACATAATTGAAGGAAGGATTAATGGGCAAATTTACCGAGACATTCTTGACAAAAATATGCTGCTATCTACCAGGATGATGAAGATGAAACGAGGGTGGGCATTTCAGCAAGACAATGATCCCAAACACACAGCCAAGGAAACTCTCAATTGGTTTCAAAGAAAGAAAATAAAGCTGCTAGAATGGCCCAGCCAATCACCTGACTTAAATCCCATTGAAAATCTATGAAAAGAACTGAAGATCAAGATTCATAGAAGAGGCCCATGGAACCTTCAAGATTTGAAGACTGTTTGTGTGGAAGAATGGGCCAAAATCACACCAGAGCAATGCATGCGACTAGTTTCTCCATGCAGGAGGCGTCTTGAAGCTGTCATTACCAACAAAGGCTTTAGTACAAAGTATTAAATAAATATCAGTAAGTGTGTTCAATACTTTTTCCCTGTGTCATTTCACATTATTACACATAACTTCATTTCTGAACTTATTTGTTTTGGTTTCTTTGTATGTATGGATTACTTGGGCTGTTACCAACATCTGGTGAAAATTTCATGTCAATAGCACCGTTGGAAATATATTTACTGAGACAAATGGTGGCGTGTTCAATACTTATTTCACCCGCTGTATACTTCCACACTATGAGGCTGGAATAATACAGTGAAATTGTGAAAATGTTGATAATGTAAGATGTTTAGTGTAAGAGTTATTTGAAAAGACTGCATGAAATTTCAGCCTGTTTAGGTGGGATGAAGTTTTGGCCTGCCTGGTGACATCACCAGTCAACGGTTAATAGACCAATAAGAAAGAGTGTTCTAAACCTCTCTGCCAATAACAGCTAATTTTAAGTTTTTCACTCCCTACTCAGACTACTACTCCCAGGCAGTGGTAGCAAAATTCTTGCTTGAGAAATTGCTATTATCTAAAAAGCTTTTTTTTTTGTCATTTTTGACCATTTTAATTGAAAACATTCACAGTAGGGTATTGAATTGTTACCCAGAAATTATTTGATACAAAGATAAAAACAGATGCATTGGACCTTTTAACTAGTCTGCTAAGATACCCTCTGAGCTGTATCCGGACTGAGCCGGTGCAGCGCTGTCCCAGGGTCGACCTCCAGGGGTCGCTCATCTCCTTCCTATCCCACCTGAGGGAGAGCCTGCAGACTGTCTGTGGCTTCCCAGCCCGCATGACCAGCAAGCCCTGCTACCACACCACCAGCCTGCTCAGCATCGCCTCAGCACAGGTACAGGGTGCACACTAGTGGTGCGCGGGTCAGCTGTTTGTTCACCCGCACATGCCCGCAAATGCTAATAATTCACAACTGCCCGACTATATAGAAAATGCTCTATAGACAGAGATTTTTTGACAGGGGGTGCAGGACATTTTAGTAGGCTATTTGTTAGTCAACTTGTCTATAATTAGATCCATGCAGCTTATCTTCTGTCAGTATATGTTGCCCTAGAAGACTAAATAAAGCCTTGATCACCAGAATGTCTTAAATCGATAGAACGAATGCTTCAATCTAGTTGACATCTTTCATGGAGCAAAGACTCAGTTTGATTTGTTGTGAAGAAATAGAAAGCTGTGAAAACGTCCAACATTTCAGTTCGGTATTCATATTTTATGCGGTTGAAATACAGCACCTCTACAGATGGTAGTTAACTGAACATTAGTATTCTCTCAAGGTGCTGAAAGAAAGAAATATTTCTCCACTCCTGTTCCCTAGTCCAAATGTTGCCTACATTTGGTGTAAGTTATCATTTTAGTGTAAGAAATGCTTAATTTTGCATGAGTTAATATTAAGGCTATGTGAGAGGCCCAGATTTCACTTTCTATTCAACCCATTTGAACAGCAGGCTACAATTCCCTTGACATGCCATAGACCTATTTGAAGTCCACCGACTGTGGAACTTGTATAAAGCCTCACAATCACCACACATAACATCATCCTCTTTTACCACTTCAACCAATCTTTCCCATACATTACTTTTCTGGCCCTCCCTTCTCTTTATTTTCATCTCTCCTTTCACAGCTTTTCTCTTATTGAATTAAACTCCGACATTGTCCTTTTTGCCTCCGTGGATTGACCTTAACTTTTTTTGCTCGCAATTGGTGTGTAGGCTGTTTGCGTTTATACAGTTAGGCCCTAAAGCTTAGGCTAATGCACTAATGCCAAATAGCCTAAAATAATGAAAGAAAACTCAATGTAGCCTATAGATCAGGGATGGGTAACTTTGATGGGGGTGGGGGCCACAAACTGAACTCATCACACGTAGATGCAAATACTGTTACTGTATTGGCCTTGGTGCCTCATATCGCTCTTGTATTTCATATTACACTGTTCATGACTTGCCCAGTTAAATAAAAAAAATGATAAAGATTTATTTTAATAGTAGGTTGATATTTCCCACTTTAGTTTTATCTGTCGAATTTATCTTCACAAAATAAAATTAAGCCTTCCATATCTTAAGTTAATGTTTGACAATTTTCTCATCCCAGCCTGTCAGAAAGGAGCTGTGATGGTACATGTCTGGGTCCTCCCAATAAGATGGGAGAAACGAGTAGAGAGAGAGAAGGCGCCGGTTCCCTCCTCCTCCGTCCACCCACCCTTTCTGGTGATTAATTAGTACAATCTTGGCGAATAATACAAGGCAGAGAAAATCCTTGAATTTCCAAGTTGAAACAATGGTGAAGCGTTCTGCTAGCAGCTAGGTCATATCCTCCTCCCTGGGTCATATTCATTAGCACACAACGCAGCAAAACGTTTTGCAATGGAAAACAGTTCAAGAAAACAAACAATTCATATGGGATAACTTCAAGTTAGTCCATCCCTGTTTCAGTCCGTTTTGCGTCTGTTTGGTTCCTAGTGAATACGACCCTGGTTTGTTATGGCCGACAGATGGTGTTGGTGGAAGCACTGGCTGTCAAAGTGAATAGAGTTTTATTTGTGCTGGACCTGGAACGCGACACTGTTATTAAAGTTTGACAAATTATGTGTCAGGTAGCCTACCGGTTAGAGTGTTGGGCCAATAATTCAAAGGTCGCTGGTTCGAATAATTGAGCCGACAAGATTAAAAATGTGTCCTTGAACAAGGCACTTAACCCTAATTTGCTCCAGGGGTGCCGTACTATTATGGCTGACCTTGTAGGTAGGCCATCATTGTAAATTTGTACTTAACTGACTTGCCTAGTTAAATAAAGAATAAATAAATGTGGGAGCTTGTTGAAACACCTACCCACTGGCCACTCTATTCTATGTCGGTTCAATGTAATTTCATTGAAATAACGTGGAAAAAATGTTAATTCAACCAGTGTGTGCCAAGTCGGTATTTACAGTGTTTAATGAAGAAGTAGGACTTGAACTCACAGTAATCATCTGTTTTACAGGAGCAATAACTGTAAATGTATCTTGATTTGGTGGAATGTAATATATGGTTTATGGAGTCATACATGTATAGTATACTGGGCATTATATACAGTGGGGAGAACAAGTATTTGATACACTGCCGATTTTGCAGGTTTTCCCACTTACAAAGCATGTAGAAGTCTGTAATTTGTATCATAGGTACTCTTCAACTGTGAGTGACGGAATCTAAAACAAAAATCCAGAAAATCACATTGTATGATTTTTAAGTAATTAATTTGCATTTTATTACATGACATAAGTATTTGATGTCAGAAAAGCAGAACTTAATATTTGGTACAGAAACCTTTGTTTGCAATTACAGAGATAATACATTTCCTGTAGTTCTTGACCAGGTTTTCACACACTGCAGCAGGGATTTTGGCCCACTCCTCCATCCAGATCCTTCAGGTTTCGGGGCTGTCGCTGGGCAATACGGACTTTCAGCTCCCTCCAAAGATTTTCTATTGGGTTCAGGTCTTGAGACTGGCTAGGCCACTCCAGGACCTTGAGATGCTTCTTACGGAGCCACTCCTTAGTTGCCCTGGCTGTGTGTTTCGGGTCGTTGTCATGCTGGAAGACCCAGCCACGACCCATCTTCAATGCTCTTACTGAGGGAAGGAGGTTGTTGGCCAAGATCTCGCGAGACATGGCCCCATCCATCCTCCCCTCAATACGGTGCAGTCGTCCTGTCCCCTTTGCAGAAAAGCATACCCAAAGAATGATGTTTCCACCTCCATGCTTCACGGTTGGGATGGTGTTCTTGGGGTTGTACTCATCCTTCTTCTTCCTCCAAACACGGCGAGTGGAGTTTAGTTTGTCTCATCAGACCACATGACCTTCTCCTATTCCTCCTCTGGATCATCCAGATGGTGATTGGCAAACTTCAGACGGGCCTGGACATGCGCTGGCTTGAGCAGGGGGACCTAGCGTGCGCTGCAGGATTTTAATCCATGACGGCGTAGTGTGTTACTAATGGTTTTCTTTGAGACTGTGGTCCCAGCTCTCTTCAGGTCATTGACCATGTCCTGCCGTGTAGTTCTGGGCTGATCCCTCACCTTCCTCATGATCATTGATGCCCCACGAGGTGAGATCTTGCATGGTGCCCCAGACCGAGGGAGATTGACCGTCATCTTGAACTTCTTCCATTTTCTAATAATTGCGCCAACAGTTGTTGCCTTCTCACCAAGCTGCTTGCCTATTGTCCTGTAGCCCATCCCAGCCTTGTGCAGGTCTACAATTTTATCACTGATGTCCTTACACAGCTCTCTGGTCTTGGCCATTGTGGAGAGGTTGGAGTCTGTTTGATTGAGTGTGTGGACAGGTGTCTTTTATACAGGTAACGAGTTCAAACAGGTGCAGTTAATACAGGTAATGAGTGGAGAACAGGAGGGCTTCTTAAAGAAAAACTAACAGGTTGTGAGAGCCGGAATTCTTACTGGTTGGTAGGTGATCAAATACTTATGTCATGCAATAAAATGCAAAGAAATTATTTAAAAATCATACAATGTGATTTTCTGGATTTTTGTTTTAGATTCCGTCTCTCACAGTTGAAGAGTACCTTTGATAAAAATTACAGACTTCTACATGCTTTGTAAGTGGGAAAACCTGCAAAATCGGCAGTGTATCAAATACTTGTTCTCCCCACTGTAATATTTTTTCAAAAGGCCCTGCTGTAGCAAGGTACATTGTTAATGGACAAACATGGCACCAAATGCCAAGTTAATTAGCAATCATTTAACAATACAACATGTAATGACGGTGCAGTTACATCCACTTTGATGAAAATGTTTTTACAGAGCTGCAGTACAGTTTCACTTTTTAATGATCAGAGCTGTATGTTTCCATGTTCCAACATCACAGCACTGTGCATTCCTTTGTGGTCGCAGGTGGCTAGTGGCAAACCGGTGAACTTGACGACCAAGTCAGCTAGTAGGCCCGTGCTGAGCCAACTCCATGCTTCCTGCCCCCTCAAGCCCTCGTTTGGGGGGGCACCAGGCACCCAGACTCTCAGCCAGCCAGTGGGACAGAGTAGCAGCAGCAGCAGCTATCTCAGCACTGGAAGAACCCAGGCTGTCCATCCCACTCCCCCTCAGAGTTATACCCCAGGGAGAGGATTGCCCTCCTCCTCTCTCTATCCCAGTGCTGCCCCTCCCCAACCCACCACACACCCCCAACACAGCCAGGCCCCACCGACTGGACCCAAGATGGTACCCATCTTCAAGAACAAGGCCCTCCCGCGCTATGTCAATGTCACCCAGCTTCTGGCTGAGAAGCAGCAGAGGAGAGCCGAGGAGCAACGGCAGACACCTGTGTCGGGACAAAAGAGGCCCAGCTCGGTCTCCTCCTCCTCCTCGTCTGTTCCCCCCTCTTTGTTTTCCTTGTCTACCTCTTCCAAGTGGCCACAGGAAGTCCGCCGGCCCACTCCAGCGTGCATGCCTCACTTTACCCCCCGTCCGAAGCCTGAAGGGGTTCCCCCACATTCCTCCCATGTGCACGCCATCGAGAACGCTTTCAGAGTGAGGGATGAGATCAACGTGGGTCCCCCTGATCCTCTTCCACCCGGCCCGCTAGGCAACAGAGGGGTGAGTTACCACCAAACACACTCTAGATGTAATTGTAATTTGAGATTTAGTCCAATCACATTTTAGTTTAACAGTTTGGAAACACCTACTCATTCAAGGGTTTTTCTTTATTTTTAATAAGACATCAAACTATGAAATAACACATATGGAATCATGTAGTAAACAAAAAATTGTTATTAGATTCTTCAAAGTAGCCACCCTTTGCCATGATGACAGCTTTGCACACTCTTAATTTTACATTTTGAAAAATATGAATAACATTCCACCCATGAGGCCACTAGGTCATTTGACTGCAGGAAAGGCCTACGATGTGATTTTAATCTTAGGAAATTAGATTAGCTTGCCTAATTTAAATCTAAGGTCAAATCTCCCATTGACATCAGTGCTTGATTGTTTGTGTGAAGTCAATGCTTTTCTAAGGTGAGGATTTGTCCCTGTACTGTATGTTTGAAAGACTGTACAGTAGTCAAATATGTTTTATGTATGTGTATTTGCTGATAATTTATAATTGTTTTTTTATTTTGATATAAAGATACATTGTTTTGTAATTAAAGTAATGGGTTCTCACCTCTCAGGGGGACTGGTTTGAGTCAAAACCAAAGAAGCCAAAGTCTGCAGTGCAGGATGTGGATGTGGAGAAGCATGCGAGAAGTAACCAGGTATATGCTTTACTATACTGTTACTTTTACCTTGACCTTTACTATAGCTTTGATTTACAGTGAATTTTTATTTATTTTGCAAATGTTCTGCATGTTGAGAGAGGTGATAAATTCAACGAATGGTTTGAGGCAAAACATCCCACCAAAGCAGGTTGATCAGGGGACGATACATCAGAGTAAGTGTTTAGCAAGATCCATAAACCAAATAGATTTTCCCACTACAGCCGTAATTGAATTCCATTACAAGCTTTTACTAAATGAGATCCATCTAGTGTCTTGTTCCCCAGCCAGAAACAATTTTTTACAGATACTATTTTAACGAAAGTTACGACTCGGTTGATCATTTTTACGAGTGAGCCGGGGAAAGTGATTGCTGCCATTTTGACTGATTCGTTTTCGGACTGGGACACACAATGGCACTGAATGGACATAGTGACCATACCTAATATACTTTAGGGAGGGCCAGATGGAATCTATAGGGATGGTTACTCTTCAAAATTACTTTACAGTGTCTGCATAGTTAATTATTACAACTGCAGTCATTTATCTTTTGTAGCTGCATCGGTTTTGGCTTTATTTGAATAAATTACACAGGTCTACACACAATCAACAGAAAGTACATTTTCATGTACAATAAAACAACTAAGGATCTCAACACATAACGTATGGAGGATTCACATAAGAAATGTCTTGATGTTTGATTTGCTCACCCCTCAGAAGGTTAAGGTTTCTCACTACTGTGTCTGATGACATCACTCTCAAACTGCTGAAGGATTTTCAAAAAATATCTTTCCTTATCTGTCCAATTTGAGAGCTATAATTCAGCAAGCAAAGTAAGCATCCGAAAGATGACATTATACAAAGATTACAGTATATCTTTTAGGAAATTCTCTATCACCTCAGATTCTTTCTCGACCTACAGTAGGATAAGGAGGATGTAAGAAGTGCTTTATGAAATACATTTGATTGATTGATTGGCTTTATAATTGAACGTGTCTTGTTTGCTATTTATTCAGCTGTCGAAGATCAATGTGGCGACCCTGCAGGCCTGGTTGAAGAGTCGCGGAATGGTGGTGCGGGCCAAAGACAGGAAAGAGGAGCTGGTGTCAAAGGTCATGCGTTGCCTGAGTGAATCTTGAGTAGTGAGGGTCACTTTCCAGACAGACACAGAGAGGGCCGTTTTACACTGAAACATCACAGAGAACGAGCTGGTTTTAAGGATCATTGATAGTGAGCTTTGTATTGCTATCAGGTCTCTGTGTAATCATTCTTGAATGATATGTACTGTACCTGTATGCTGTTCTTGTTACTGGGCACAGACGTCATTTCAACAGAGTTAGTAAGATGTTTGTGGCCTTGAGTTTGAGGTAAGTACAGATCATTTTATGTAATATAGTTATTTAATGTATTTGTTTAACATAGTTTATAGTTTTGTTTTATATATTAGTGATTTTTATTAATCTCCATTTCTTGCTTTTCTTGTTCAAGATGTCATTTTCTGTGGTATGTCTCAGAATTATTTCAGAAAAGATAAAAGCAAATGTCTGTTAGTAGAGTTTTCATTTTCAGAGTAGTGCTTATTCATTATTCAGATCCTTTGAAATTGTGCCTACACATTGTGAAAATACCACCAATGTGAAAATCCCACCAAAAGCACTAAAACTCAACATTTCTTGTGACAAAACCATCAGAGGAGTTGAAAATGCGATGGAAACCCATTTAACTTGTGAACTACGTCATCACGCACAGCCTTTAATCCTCAACAAGTCATGTTTTTATGCAGATTTTAGAATATTCGCCAGTTGGATGGAACCCTAGCTAGAGAAAGAATTATAGAGTGTGATGGCTACTACGACAGCACAAAAGTATGTTGTAATGATGATACCTTCAGTCTGGATCGACTGCAGAAGAAGAAATTGCATTTGAGTGAAATGTAAATGGATGGCAACTTTGATTGCAAGCATTAGAAGCCAAACTGCATGTACACTTGAAGTCAGTAGTTTACATACACTTAGGTTGAAGTCATTAAAACTCATTTTTCAACCACTCCAAAGATTTCATGTTCACAAACTATAGTTTTGGCAAGTCGGTTAGGACATCTACTTTGTGCATGACAAGTATTTCTTCCAACAATTGTTTAAAGACAGATTATTTCACTTATTATTCACTAATCACAATTTCAGTGGGTCAGAAGTTTACATACACTAAGTTGACTGTGCCTTTAAACAGCTCGGAAAATTCCAGAAAACACCTCCAATTGAATCAAATGATGTCAATTAGACTATCACAAGCTTCTAAAGCCATGACATCATTTGATTCAATTGGAGGTGCACCTGTGGATGTATTTCAAGGCCTTCAAAATCATTGCCTCTTTGCTCGACATCATGGGAAAATCATCATTGGGAGCAATTTCCGAATGCCTGAAGGTACCACGTTCATCTGTACAAACAATAGTACGCAAGTATAAACGCAGCCATCATACCGTTCTGTCTCCTAGAGATTAAGGTACTTTGGTGCGAAAAGTGCAAATCAATCCCAGAACAACAGCAAAGGACCTTGTGAAGATGCTGGAGGAAACCGGTACAAAAGTATCTATATCCACAGTAAAATAAGTAATATATCGACATAACCTGAAAGGCCGCTCAGCAAGGAAGAAGCCACTGCTCCAAAACCACCATTAAAAAGCCAGACTACGGTTTGCAACTGCACAGAAATGTCCTCTGGTCTGATGAAACAAAAATAGAAGTGTTTGGCCATAATGACCATCGTTATGTTTGGAGGAAAAATGGGGAGGCTTGCAAGCCGAAGAACACCATCCTTACCTTGAAGCACGGGGGTGGCAGCATCATGTTGTGGGGTTGCTTTGCTGCAGGAGGGACTGGTGCACTTCACAAAATAGATGGCATCATGAGGAAGGAAAATTGTGTGGATATATTGAAGCAACATCTCAAGACATCACTCATGAAGTTAAAGCTTGGTGGCAAATGGGTCTTCTAAATGGACTATGACCCCAAGCATACTTCCAAAGTTGTGGCAAAATGGCTTAAGGACAACAAAGTCAAGGTATTGGAGTGGCCATCACAAAGCCCTGACCTTTTAGTTTAACAATTATGCATCCATCCGTGAGTAACTCTGTTCCGCCAGCACTCATCCACTCAGGACCTACTTATTCATACAGGTCTGTATATACATACCCATGTACAGTTGTTATGTTAGATCACATGCAATATTGTAAGTAATTATTGGACCTAGGCATTCACTCAGGAATGCATATTAGTATCCTGCCAGTTGCACCTTTTCTCATTGCTTTTAGTATATCAAATGTGCAATAAGTGCAGTTGTCTGTAATTAAACCCTGCGCACTAAGGACTGTATTTTAAGGGAATTACTATTATTACCCCAATGATATCATACACACATTTAGCTATTAAAGTATCTCTTCCTGTCATTTACCTGTACAGTTTGTGTAAACATGCAAGTATTCACTTATCTGTAAATATAACTGTATACCTAACTGTACAGCTAATTTAACCATGAAAAATTTTCACTTACCTGTTCATTTACCCAGTCTGTCTATTAAGTAAACTATTATTACCCCCGCTCATATCATACGCATTAGCTACTGAAGTATTTCTCTGCCATCAACCTGTATAGTATAGTTAACCATCCAACATCCACCAATGTATAGTGTACATATTCAGCCAACCACTCATACTACGCAATGTCCTTTTATAGCTTTTTTTTGCACTCCAGATATCCTGTATTTCTATACTTTTTCATACTGCCGCTCTATGTATCATGTACCGTGTATCTGTCTTTTGTGTACTTTCGTTGTGGCATTTTGCACCTGCCCTGTGTTTTTGTTGTAGCTGCTTGATAATGAAATTTCCCCCCCGGGGGATCAATAAAGTACCTATCTATCTATCTATCTATCTATCTATCAATCCTATAGAACATTTGTGGGCAGAACTGAAAAAGCGTGTGTGAGCAAGGAGGCCTAAAAACCTGACTCAGTTACACCAGTTCTGTCAAGAGGAATGGGCTAAAATTCACCCAACTTATTGTGGGAAGCTTGGGGAAGGCTACCCGAAACGTTTGACCAAAGTTAAACAATTTAAAGGCAATGCTACCATATACTAAATGAGTGTATGTAAACTTCTGACCCACTGGGAATGTGATGAAAGAAATAAAAGCTCAAATAAATAATTCTCTCTACTATTATTCTGACATTTCACATTCTAAAAATAAATAAAGTGGTGATCCTAACTGACCTAAGACAGGGAATTTTTACTAGGATTAAATGTCAGGAATTGTGAAAAACTGATTTTAAATGTATTTGGCTAAGGTGTATGACTGTATTTCAAAGAGGAGACTTTAAGCTCTTTCTTTATAGTTTATTCGGGCAAAAGCTTAATGATCCGTACAAATCTAACATTGAGAGCTTTGCATTTAGTTAGGGTTCATGACAGGGCAAGATTCAACTTTTCTTTCAAGGTTTTTTAAAGCCATTATTTTGGAGGGGTGGTATTTCATACATCACAGTTTTAATGTGAAACAGACCGTGTTTTAATGTGAAACATGATTTTTATTCTTCCCTTTCTTGGCTTTAAGGGCAACTCTTAGTCATTAGAGTTAATGGCTCCAAGCATCATGGTCCTTTTATGGATGAAAGTTCTCTTTGTGACAGTAATGTGATATTACTTTGATAATTATCATTACCTAATTTCACCTCCCTTCTCTTCCTCTGTATCCACTGCTAAAGCCACTTTCTATCACTCTTAATAGGAAACTATTTTCCACCTTCTCCTCCCTCCTTAATCCTCCTCCCCTCCCTTCTCCCTCTCTGCGGACCACTTTGTCAACCACTTTGAAATTAAGTTTGACAACATCCACTCCTCATCCTATTCCTCACTTCCCTCATCAACTCATCCCTGACCACAAGCTGAGTCCCCTCTGACGTCAAAAACTACAGACCTGTATCCCTTCTTTCTTTTCTTTCCAAAACACTTGAGAATGCTGTCTCTGACCAACCCTCTCGCTATCTCTTTCAAAACGATCTTCTTGACCCTAACCAGTCAGGCTTCAAGACGGGTCACTCAACCAAGACTGCTCTTCTCTGTGTCACGGAGGCTTTCCGCACTGCCAAAGCTGACTCTCTCTCCTCTGTTCTCGTTCTCTTAGATCTATCAACTGCCTTTGACACCGTGAACCATCAGATCCTCCTCTCCACCATCTCAGGGCTGGGCGTCTCAGGCTCTGCACACACTACTAGGTGACGTGGAGAGGATCTGTGTCTGCACCACTTACTCTCACTACTGGTGTCCCCCAGGGCTCAGTTCTAGGCCATCTCTTCTTCTCTCTATACACCAAGTCACTTGGCTCCATCATATCTTTTATTTTATTTTTTATTTATTTAACCTTTATTTAACTAGGCAAGTCAGTTAAGAACAAATTCTTATTTACAATGATGGCCTACCCCGGCCAAACTCTCCCCTAACCCGGACAACGCTGGGCCACACACAGGAGCTGCTAAAGGTGCTTGAACAAAGTACTGAGTACTGAAGGGTCTGAATACTTATATAACTTATATGTGATATTGCATGATTTAATTTTTTTTATTAATTTTCAAAAGTTTCTAAGAACCCATTTTTTTTTGTCATTGATGAGGGGGAAAAAACGATTTTATCAATTTTAGAATAAGGCTGTAACGTAACAAAATGTGGAAAAAGTCAAGGGGTCTGAATAATTTATGAATGCACTCTATGGTTGTCCCACCTAGCTATCTTAAGATAAATGCACTAACTGTAAGTCACTCTGGATAAGAGGGTCCATAAAAAATGTAATTTTTCATTGCCCATAGTACAGTAGTTGTGTTTCACTTGTCTTACAGAGAGACATCATCGAGACATGTGTCTCTTGCTACGGAGGGAAATGGGGACCAAAATCACATTAAAGCTATTGGTCTTAATCTCTTGTCAGTTTGGAGACAGACTGACAGACAGACATTCGGAGAGGTGTAGAGACAGACAGGTGCAGGCAGGCAGGCAGACAGACAGAGACGCACAGACAGAGAGGTGTACAGACAGGTGTGCAGAGTAGCTGGAGGAGACCGAGGTTGAGTTGCTGAGAAACAACCTATCTTTGATTGCTGTTGCTCCAGGGTTGGAGCCCACATTCCGCTGGCTGAGGCGTGCCGTGTCTCGCACCGTGTATGTGGTTTATCCACCGGTTGCTGCATGACAAGGCTCTGTTTACCCGATCTACGTAACCTACAAACTTTTAATGATTGCCACCCACAGACTAATGATACCGAGGTATCTGCTCCCTTTATTACAGCCTTGTCATGTGGACCATAAACGGTGCTTTTGTTTTCCTTTCAAGGCGAATGTCAGGAGGCTTAAACAATATTTATATCACACCCCTGTTTAGCCTGTACTGTAGTCACTTGCTTACAGCAGTTGCTCATTGACTAAACAGCATTAACTATTTGTTTCAAATAGTCTTGGAAACAGGTATGTACAGTGGGGAGAACCAAGTATTTGATACACTGCCGATTTTGCAGGTTTTCCTACTTACAAAGCATGTAGAGGTCTGTAATTTTTATCATAGGTACACTTCAACTGTGAGAGACGGAATCTAAAACAAAAATCACATTGTATGATTTTTAAATAATTAATTTGTATTTTATTGCATGACATAAGTATTTGATCACCTACCAACCAGTAAGAATTCCGGCTCCCATTGACCTGTTTGTTTTTCTTTAAGAAGCCCTCCTGTTCTCCACTCATTACCTGTATTAACTGCACCTGTTTGAACTCGTTACCTGTATAAAAGACACCTGTCCACACACTCAATCAAACAGACTCCAACCTCTCCACAATGGCCAAGACCAGAGAGCTGTGTAAGGACATCAGGGATAAAATTGTAGACCTGCACAAGGCTGGGATGGGCTACAGGACAATAGGCAAGCAGCTTGGTGAGAAGGCAACAACTGTTGGCGCAATTATTAGAAAATGGAAGAAGTTCAAGATGACGGTCAATCTCCCTCGGTCTGGGGCACCATGCAAGATCTCACCTCGTGGGGCATCAATGATCATGAGGAAGGTGAGGGATCAGCCCAGAACTACACGGCAGAACCTGGTCAATGACCTGAAGAGAGCTGGAACCACAGTCTCAAAGAAAACCATTAGTAACACACTACGCCGTCATGGATTAAAATCCTGCAGCGCACGCAAGGTCCCCCTGCTCAAGCCAGCGCATGTCCAGGCCCGTCTGAAGTTTGCCAATGACCATCTGGATGATCCAGAGGAGGAATGGGAGAAGGTCATGTGGTCTGATGAGACAGAAATAGAGCTTTTTGGTCTAAACTCCACTCGCCGTTTTTGGAGGAAGAAGAAGGATGAGTACAACCCCAAGAACACCATCCCAACCGTGAAGCATGGAGGTGGAAACATCATTCTTTGGGGATGCTTTTCTGCAAAGGGGACAGGACGACTGCACCGTATTGAGGGGAGGATGGATGGGGCCATGTATCGCGAGATCTTGGCCAACAACCTCCTTCCCTCAGTAAGATGGGTCGTGGCTGGGTCTTCCAGCATGACAACGACCCGAAACACACAGCCAGGGCAACTAAGGAGTGGCTCCGTAAGAAGCATCTCAAAGTCCTGGAGTGACCTAGCCAGTCTCCAGACCTGAACCCAATAGAAAATCTTTGGAGGGAGCTGAAAGTCCGTATTGCCCAGCGACAGCCCCGAAACCTGAAGGATCTGTATGGAGGAGTCGGCCAAAATCCCTGCTGCAGTTTGTGCAAACCTGGTCAAGAACTACAGGAAACGTATGATCTCTGTAATTGCAAACAAAGGTTTCTGTACCAAATATTAAGTTCTGCTTTTCTGATGTATCAAATACTTATGTCATGCAATAAAATGCAAATTAATTACTTAAAAATCATACAATGTTATTTTCTGGATTTCTGTTTTAGATTCCGTCTCTCACAGTTGAAGAGTACCTATGATAAAAATTACAGACTTCTACATGCTTTGTAAGTAGGAAAACCTGCAAAATCGGCAGTGTATCAAATACTTGTTCTCCCCACTGTATGTAGTCGGAAAGGTTGGAAACTTTAGGAGGTGTCATTAAATCAGACGGTGGGCTGCAAATGGTCCCCAGGGTTCCTGTTTGCTGCATATTTCATGTTAACCCATACATGCTTAGGGAAAAATAAGGACACATGGGATGTAAAGGAAACTCAGGGAGACTGTTTATTGTTGGTGCCAACGTTTTTGGAACAAAGTCTGTCCCAAAATGCACTGGGGCCATACTTGCGAACATGAGAAAAAGTTGAGTTTAAGCATCAGCCAACTAAAATTGCAGCTGATCAAAGGCTTCACGTTAGCTGTTACCATTACATAACCTGACACATTTAGTCTTATGCGAACCTTACTAGGTGGCAGTGATTATTTCCTGTAACAAATTCGCATCAACCCATCAAAGATCTTTTTTTATCCACAGCAAATGGCATTTGTTAACCCTCTACCGCATAGCGTTGCCCTCAGGCAACAGAATACCTTTTTGGCTCTCACAACTAGCCATACAGATATTTTGTTAATTTAAATACTTGACACTGATCCTGACATGTCAGGAAGCAATCCAATGAGATGGACAAATTGATATGATGCAACAGTTGGGGGAGGAGCCTTCTTACAGGAAGACCATTGACATGAGCATGTGGTTTGAGTGAAGGGTAAGCAAAATGTCATTATTTTGGATGTTTAGATACTAAAACGTGAGAATAAAAAAATATGTGCTTGTGTAGCAACATCTAAGGAAACATATTAAAATGTTTTTTAACATATTACTTGGTTAAATATATATATAAAAAGTAGTTTTGTTTTTGTTGCCTCAGGGCAACGTTATGCAGTCAAGCTAGTTTTCACCTCAATATCATGCTAATGACAGACGTGACTTTCTTGAAGGCCAAAATCAGTGTTTTTGATTTTGTATTGTTTTCTGCACTGATGTTTCCAGGAAAATGGACACAGAGACATTTTATGGTAGAAAGAAGAGAAAGGAGCTATTAGTGAGAATAATACCCACCAATGGATTTTGTAGTGAGGACAGTGAGCTTGAGGGAAGTGACAGTGATGAAGAATGGACCCCAGAAAGAGGTTTGAGAGGCAGAAAAAAACTAGTTTCATATTCAGTCAATTCTGAATAAAAGGCATGTTTAAATCTTAAATACAGTAACTCCTGAAGAAAATAGGATTACAGAAAGTACAGTTGAGTCTACATGCAAAGACAGAATAAGGAAGTTTGGAGGGAAGGAAGGCAATTCTATCAATGTTACAATTTGCAATTCAGTCAACCATAAATGTTCTCTTTTTCAAGGTGATGAAGTAAACAATAATGAGGGAAGTGAAGAGGAAAATGAATCTGAGGATGATGATGGTGGGGATGTCCCTCAGCAACCACGGTGGAAAACCAGCCATGATCCCAGCTTCCCTGCATACCCCGATTGGCAAGGCAGCCTTCCACAAGCTGATGACATCCTGTCCCCTTATCAATACTTTAAAACATTCTTCTCTGATGATATACTTGCCGTCATTGTAGAGCAGTCAAATTTGTATGCAGCACAGACTGATCTTAACAAGCCGCTCAACCTATCCACATCTGAACTGGAGCAGTTCTTGGGCACTGTCTTATACATGTCCTTGTTTGGATTGCCAGCAACACGCATGTTTTGGAGCCCTGCAAGCAGAGTCTCTCAAGTAGCAGACACATTGTCTCTAAACAGATGGGAAGAAATCAAGCGATTCCTGCATTTCAATGATAATGATGATCAACCAGTTCGATCTGATGACAATTTTGATGAGCTGTTCAAGATCCGGCCCCTGATTACTCATCTTGTCTCTAAAATGAATGCAATACCCATGTCAGAAAAGATGAGCGTTGATGAGCAAATGGTCCCATTTAAGGGACGAAATCGCCTGAAGCAATATCTGCCCAAGAAGCCCAAAAAATGGGGGTATAAGCTTATGGTCTTGGCAGGTTCTGATGGTATTCCACACAATTTTGAAGTGTACACTGGGAAAGTATTGCAGCCCCCCCAGTTGGTAGACGTAGGAGCCAGTGGAAATGTTGTCCTCCGCCTCGCTCAACCAGTGCCACAACACAAAAACTACAAGCTGTACTTTGACAACTGGTTCACCAGTGTCCCACTACAACTTGAGCTAGCTCGTCAAGGGGTGCACTGTCTTGGCACTGTTCGCTCCAACAGATTACCAGGCAGTAACATGGTTTCTGATGCTGAGCTGAAAAGATCTGGCCGTGGGTCTTTTCAAGAAAAGACAGCAATTGTTGGCGATACCGTGTTGCATGCAGTCAAGTGGTATGACAACCGCTCAGTGACCCTACTGAGCGATTATGTAGGAGCACACCCTGTCACTCATGTCCAACGATGGGACAGAAGAAGTAAGGCGGTCATTGATGTCCCATGTCCGGCTGTTGTAAGAGACTATAATCAGCACATGGGAGGTGTTGACCTTCTCGATTCTCTTATAGCCCTCTACCGGACCAAAATTAGATCTAAAAAGTGGTATCACCGTCTGATTTTCCACTTTCTAGACATGGTTGTGGTGACCTGCTGGTTGATGTACAAACGGGATTGTAAACACAGTAACCTGTCAAATGCTGAGGTAATGGCGCTGTATGCATTCAAATCCTACATTGCACAGGGACTCTGCAAATCTGGGAAAAGTCTGGAGAAGAAAAGAGGCCGGCCTAGTGGTGGGATTTCAAGTGAGTATGAGGCAAAGAAGATGAGGCAAGGACCCACTGCTCCAATCCCAGTCCCAGATGTGCGGATGGATGCTACAGCCCACTGGATCATCATGAGTGAAAAGAAGGGCAGGTGCAGGGTACCAGGCTGCAAAGGCACTCCGAAAGCTAAATGCAGGAAGTGTAATGCCCACCTCTGCTTCACAAGCACTACCAACTGCTTCTTGAAGTTGAAAAAGTGAACACTGCAAACATGGGTTAGGGTTAGGGGTTACAATCTTTTTAAAACTACCAGTTGTGTATATAAACTGACAAAAGAGTTTTAGTCAAATAAAATACTTGTTAAGATGTATTTAAGTGGCCAAATGCCATAATGAAACATTTGTAACAGATTTTCAATTGAAAAGAGTATCAGTTCCCTCTTGATGTTCCTAATAAATGTTGAGACAATATTGGATATTTCTCTGTGATTTACTACCTAAATGCATATCGTTGCCCTGAGGCAACAAAATAAAATCTGCTAAGGGGGGGTGTGATTTAAAAAAATATATATATTTTGTTAATCTGTTATCCCAAATCTTCCATAAAATAAGATCAAATATTTTTTTAAAGTACAAAATCATAAATCATGCATTAGAGGGTTAAAATAGGTCAACTTGGCCACCAGAGGGATATATTTAAACCTCCAAATTCAAGGTATTGCATGATCATCGCATCCTTGACTAGGCAACGTACAAATGTTACGTTAGACAAAGCTTGTTTTTGCATATATGGCAAAATTCCACGTTTTTTTATTTATCTGTTTCAAATGCATCTATGTGCTTTTACGAACCCCCTCCCGTCAAGCTTTTTTGTTAAGGAAAAAACTGTTCACTGCTGATTCTTGATGCTCTATTCAAATAACGCATATGTGACGAAGTGGATGATTATAATATTGCATATAAAACGTTTTGCATGTAAGTGTAGCCTACACAAGAAATTAATTGGTGTTTTTGCTCTAACAGTAATGTTTTACTATGCAGTAGCTACTCTTCCTGGGGTCCACATTAAACAAGCAACATTCTGAGCGTGGCTCCGCCACTGGCAGCATTGCACCCCTGTGTAGGTGTGGCCTATGTGTTGGTCTGCAAGAGGGATTCCGAGAAGCTCCTCATTAAATATATTTGTAATATTAATTTACAAGGTTTAGGCTGCACTTCCCTTCACACCTCACTATCACAATAAATGTAATTCTACATTTCAAAGAAAATAAAAAAAACATCTCACCTGGGATTTGAACTTGCCATTAATGGCGAAAAGTACCAGCAGTTAAGGTAGCTACACTGTGAGATAATTATCCAGTAGAAATGTCTTGTGTGTTGTAAGTTTGGATAGCAGATCGTGCCGTTTGACTTCTGTTAAGGAGGCTTCCATTAGTGTTGGATCACGTCCAACTACGTCAACAGTTTAAATTGGCTGATACAGAATTTGAACAGCATATAATCACCTGGTGAGGTTAGCATAGGGGTACATTTGCCAGTTCATGTAATGGGAAAACCTAACTTAAACTAACATTTTTACTTTTTCTGAAGTTCGCAAGTATGGCCCTGAAGTGAGATAGGTCTTGCTGTTTTTCTTCACATCCACTGTGTAGCACTGATCTTATTTCTACCCATATACTGTATGCTGCCATTTCTATCCAGCTATTGATTTTTAGTATAATCCACTTGAGCACCAGGAAGCTTTGGTGGGAGTTGCTCATCAGCATACAAGCAGTCCAGCGGCTCTCTGCTGAGCTGACACAGTTAGCATGATATGCTCCTCTTGCTTCCTGCATGTCCTGCAATATGGATAACACCACCATGTCGGGGACATTGCCATTACCACGCTTATACAGGTTAAGACAACATAGTATTTCAACTAGCAACGCTGGTCCCATTTTTGCAACGAGTTATGGGATATTAGAATCCCGCTGTCTTAAACTTTGTCATCTTCAACCACGGCTTTAGTCAGGCTGTGTTAGCTCTGCAGCAGGTGGCAGCTGGCTTCGTTCACCCTCTCCGCTCCATCCAAGTACATCTGTTTAACCCTTTCTCTGACCCCTGAGTCTCGATGCAAGCTAGGATGTCTTATGGGATTCCTTTGATGTTATCCAGTCACCCCTAAGAGCAGTTCTCAAAAATGTTGCAACCAAAACATTCACCCCCACACAGGTAGATCAATAATGATGGAAGAATTGAACAGGTCTCGCTTGCAAAATAGATTTTATCAAGATGAGAATAACCTTTATAGATAAAGGTTAACTAAGTAGTGACCAAAACACTCACTCTATTTCTGTGGCTCTTAAACAAAAGTCATTTCACTGTTCAGTGGTTTGAATCGGGTGGAAAGGGTTGGATTTGAAACAATCATGAGGTTGTATTCAAAGGGCAGTAGGGGGGAAAGAGGAGGTGGAGAAGGCCTCACATAAAGGACTCAAGTGTAATATGTCTTGGTTCCTCTGTCGATGTAAAGGGCTGGGGACCCAGTCTATTGTACTCCCATAGTTAATGAACATGAGAGTTTCACAGTGACTTAATTATTTTCACATATTTGAGAGCGAGAGCAGTTCATGTAATGTACTAGTTATTGTTTTCTTAGCTGGAGAGTCCATTTCCACACTGCCATAGGGACAAGCCAGCTGCATTGGCTATGGAAAACATTTTTTTCTGGTGGGAAAATAAATCCCTCAATGAAGAAACTCAATTGGCACTCATTTTATTTTCTTTGGACTCAAATTATCGATAATTAAAGATTTGTTACAGAATATCGATATCACTTTGTGACCCCTAAATTCAGATCTTCATAGATAAACGTGCCAATAGTATGGTCATGATGGATTAATGTGACTGTTCCTGGCTTTTCCCAGGAAGTCTTGGGAAGTCCGTACATATACTATCCTAGCCTCTAGTTTCCATTTACATCCAGACATTCCGAGTTCAGTTGTTTGAATTTGACTAAGAATCATCTATGGCCTTTATCATAATTTTCTGGGATATTTCTAATGTCCTTTCTAAAGTAATGTGTCCAAATTAATGTCATGTTAAGGTTTGGATTCAATCACATAGGTCCTCCTCTGCAGCTCACAAACAGATTCATGTGGTAAAAGTATTTCCATGATTTACCTCATATTTTGCATTGTTCATTCAAGAGTTGGTTGTGCCAATTCAACTTTAAAGTACAGTAAAATTCCTTACAGGTGAAATCATTGTACGGTGAAATCATTGTACTCCTGTTCCCTCCTATCAGTAACATATCAGTGCTCCGCCATCCCTGCTTACATTTCACCACATCTGGTCCACTTGTCTCTTGGCGAACACTCCCTCACTTAAACCATGCTCGATGTACTTTTGATGGCGATGGCTCAGCAAAAGTTTGGGGAGTAGCCAAGAGACAATTCCCCCTAATCTTGTCATTTCCCCCGTGTGACATTCCTTGCTTCCTGACCTGGCTTTCCTCACCAGCGGATGAAGACCGTCCAGCCTCACGAAATAAAACATTAGCCATCAGGGATGGGAATATGTCCTTGCATGCACACATACCATCACTTGGACACATCTGTACTGTAGAGGGACAAAGTTTTTCCGATAAACAGATATGGAATCTCGGAAGTGAGGCATCACTGGGCAGTTCACACCCTTCCCCCGCCCTACACCCTCTGAACTGTCTCAATGTCAGCTCACAGTTTATAGAGGCCTGGAACAGATCATCTCAAATGCAAATGCCTGAAGGAAAGGAGTTTCATCTATATTGTTCTCCATGGACTGTGCAGACCCATTCTGTCTCTCTACACTTGATAAAATATTTCACAGGTCATATTTTCAGGTGTGAAAATAATTGAAAGATTTAGCTGCATTTTCCCTTTCAGTATAACCACATGGCCAGTTCTACTCGCAGCCGATGAGGCTCTAGTAAATGTGACTGATTTAGGGCCGGTGGGTTTAGGCGGCACCCCAGGGCAAATAAACTAAGAGCTGAAAAGATAGCAGAGAAAGATATACTGATCACTCAACCTCTTTGAACTTTTCCCCTCTACCTAATCTGACGTACTTGTCCCCTGAAGGTATGGTCATTCAGTCTGCCTTGGACATTCCTGAGGGTTCAAACACCACCATGAGTTTGTGCCCTCAGGAAAATGTTTCAGAAACATTTAATGTTTCTGTTATCTACTGTGGAGACTACTACTGGGTTTCACGTTACAGGACTTTTTTGAGAGCCAAAACCAGGACTCTTGGCTGCACTGCAACTCTGAATCCCTTTAAGCACTGGCTTCAGAGCAAGTGGAAACTTGTCATCCTAAAATTAATGGGTTCCTGTAAGAAAGCCTGCGCCTAAACTCAAAGCATTAAATTGAATGCCTGCTATTTATTTCTCAAGGAGCTGACGTCAGCCAATTGGGGAGAAGCGCCAGACATCACAAAGCAGCCTTTGTTTTTGCGATATGGAAGCTAAATCGTCGCAAGCCAAGACCAATATTAATGAGAATATCCTTGTAAACCCTGATTGCCCCCACAATGAAAAGGCTGTCTACAAGTTGGTAAACAGAAGGATTATGGGAAATCCTCTAATTCAGTAGAGTTGTGGAGATGGCAGGACAGGTGGGGACCGGCATGGAGCTTCTGCAGGCTTAATCCAGCCCTTAGGGAGCGATTAGCCAAGTGAAGAGGGAGACCTGCCTCAACACAGGTGAAAAATGCCAGGGAACTGAAACATTTTACACCCCTGCTGTACTAAATGAAAAAAATGTAATCACTTTGAAGGTAATCACAACATTGTTTATTTCAAAAGTGTGCAGATGGAGGTGACTGAGCTCACTCTTTATTTAGCAAGTCACATTGACCACATTGGCCTTCCTTCAAGCTCTGAGGAAACAATGTCCCTCCCTCCTTTTTTGACAGGTCACCATCGTTCACCATACTCAGGCACTGCCCGTGTGGGTGCACAGAAAGGACTTTTTTATTTGTCTTCAAATTAGATAAATTGTGATACATGAGGACAATACATTTAACAAATGTATCAAATAAGCACAAGGGAGTATTTAGAGATTTAGCTACTGTAAATTGTCATCCATCAAGTTTCCCCCTTTCTTTTATTTGGCATGACAAAGGTTGAACAGAGAAAGGACTCATTCATTTGGTGTTTGGCTGACCTAGAAAATAAAAAGGTACTGGCAACCATAAAAAAGTCTCTCTGTCTGCCTTTGTTGGGTGACATTTCTCACACGTCACTCCAATGGGTTGTCCTGGAAACTTGCCGTTTTCACCATTTTTGTGAGCGCAAGTTGTCCCTTTGGATTAATCAGTTCACCTTTTTGATTCTCCATCCTTTTCTCTGTGCGGTGATAGTCAATGCCCTTTGACGTTGAATGTTTGTGGAAAAGGTGTGCATTACTGGAGAAAGTGAACATGGCATCTTCCCTATCTATATTAGAATGTCAGTAGAGATTGCCAGGATAGCCATCAAAGGCACGTTCCTCTGTTTTTTGTTGTTCTTTGCAGTTTCCCCCATGATTTGACCTTCATGAAATTCCATTACTTTAGATTTATACCTCATTGGGTGAATGTTTCATGTTCCCCTGCTTTTCCCATCCACAGTACGTCAATGAGGTGATGTATAAATTGTGTACTCATCCTTATCTTCTGCACTGCCACCACATGAGGTTTTAGATGTTCCTTTTATCACAAACAGACAGACTAGTCAAAAACGGTCCAATATTTTAGGACAGTACTGTGTAGACTCTACTTGTGGTATGTGCAGTAGTGTGATTGACTGGGTTTCGAAGCTGGGTCTGCAGCACACCAAAGGACTGTTATCCCGCTGAGCTAAAGCTTACGCAATCGCTCTGGGGCCTGCCTTAGGCATTAGCTCGGGGACCTAACGTCTTCAGGTCTACTCATTACATTAGTGTGGTTCACCGTACCATCTACAATACAGTATGTAATGCACTTGATAAGAGGTATCAACAGTGAAAGGTATTTTTCTATGAGAATGTTATGAAGTTGCTGTTGTATCTGGGAAACCTACTGTAACAGCCACTGTTTGGGATCCTTGGATACATTTCTCTAACTTATCACAGATGTCAACTGGAGATTCATGGTTTATGAAATGCTCATCACAATTGCCAAAGCTCTCCACTGTGATCCATGTCACTCACTGTTGGCCAGGTGATTCCCATCATGGCAGAAAGTTCAACACCTCTATAATTTGTGGGATCCCACACAAACACGGCAGCAGTGTGTTTTCCCATGACACACTGGAAATGTATATCCTTACTTGGGAACATGACTAGAGTCTAGCCCTGATTTGTCACCATCATTCACTCTGCACCTTTAAAAAACATAAGTGCTTTAAATTATATTTTTCCCCTCAAAGAATGCATTCCTAACGATCCTTTTACTCTGGCAAGGGTATATGTAGTGAATGACACAGGTCTGACTGAAAAGATGATGAATGAGAAATTATCAGAATTTTAGATGCAGTTAATTTAGCCAATTAATCGCACTAAGGAATGCAAGGCTTTTGGCCAATAATGCCATACATGAGCACTATATGACTGCCGATATTTCTTGAACTGTATTGTTGGTTAAGGGCTTGTAAGTAAGCATTTCACAGTAAGGTCTACACCTGTTGTATTCGCCGCATGTGACAAATAAAAGTTTTTTTGATTTGATATTGAATCAGGTGTTATTTTGCCCTTTCCATTTCCATTGCTTATGTGGAATGCATGGTCCTACAAACTATTGAAAAGAGCACTGCCTTGATTCTTTTAAACCTACTTTCTGCTTTCATTTTTGAAAACTTCATCATATGTATTAGGCCTGAAACGAGGACAGACTATGCATCAAATATTTAATCTATTTATGCAATTTGATTATCAATGCTATTGATCATTTTGTGCCTATGAGTTAACTTCAACCATATTCCATATCCTTCCATGACTACACTGTAAAACATTTACTGTAAAATTTACAGGAACCTACTGGCAGCAATTGGCCAGTAAATTAATGTAATGTATATTACAGCACAGCTACTGTAATCCATTTTACGGTACCAAAAATGTTACTGAAATCTAATTTACAGTATATTACTGGAATTACCCATGCAGCAACATATTACCCAGTGTTCTTTGCCAGTTTACATTTTTACATTCACATTTTGGATTATTTAGCGGACACTCTTGTCCTTACCAATTTACAGGATGATTAAATAGCTAGTAAAAAGTACAATACAGTAAAATTGACTATTAACTGTAAAACAATTATTTCTACCATATTTTACTGTAATTACAAGGGATTAGCGCAAGTAGGTTGTCTTTGAATATTACAGCATATGTATGGATACTGTGTTTTATATCGCGTGCACTTCTAGTGGCCTAAATAAAGGCTTCTAAACTGGCTGTGATTACAGGGAAAAATATATTAAATGGATATGGGTAAATATTAATCTATTAAAAGGTTTAAGACCCACTACGACTCTGATCTATTTAATTGTTAGGGAAATACAACCACATATCACTTAAATTGCTACAGGACTCTCACTAACGGGTCAACAAATATAGAGTGTGCAAAGCTGTCATCAAGGCAAAGTGTGGCTACTTTGAAGAATCTCAAATATATTTTGATTTGTTTTAACACTTTTTTGGTTACTACATGATTCCACATGTGTTCGTCATAGTTTGATGTCTTCACTATTATTCTACAATGTAGAAAATAGTTTTAAAAAAAATAAGAAAAATACTTGAATGAGTAGGTGTGTCCAAACTTTTGACTGGTACTGTATATATGAAAATTAACATACCAAACTGAACTACAAAGCACACTGGGTATTATTATTGGCCTTGTTTTGGGGCGGGCTCATAAGAATAATACTCAGCATGCTTTGCAATTGTTAATTTTTACACATACATTTATATTTAGCTTATTTAGCAGACAATCTTATCACATCATAGTCCCATCAGACTTCTGATACCAATGCATGGGTGAAAGGGGGGCACAAAATTCTCAGACGATCCCGCAGGTGAAGAAGCCTGATGGGGAGGTCCTGGGCTGGCGTGTTTACACGTGGTCTGCGGTTGTGAGGCCGGTTGGACGTACTGCCAAATTCTCTAAAACAACATTGGAGGCGGCTTATCATAGAGAAATTAACATTCAATTCTCTAGCAACAGCTCTGGTGGACATTGCTGCAGTCAGCATGCCAATTGCACGCTCCCTCAAAACTTGAGAAATCTATGGCATTGTGTTGTGTGACAAAACTGCACATTTTAGAGTGGCCTTTTATTGTCCCCAGCACAAGGTGCACCTGTGTAATGATCATGCTGTTTAATCAGCTTCTTGATATGCCACACCTGTCAGGTGGATGGATGGATAGGGGTGGCAGGTAGCCTAGTGGTTAGAGCGTTCGTCCAGTCACCAAAAGGTCGCTGGTTTGAATACCCGAGCCGACAGGTGAAAAACCTGTCGCTGTGCCCTTGAGCAAGGCACTTAACCCTTGTTTGCTCAAGGGGTGCTGTACTATTATGGCTGACCCTGTAGAACAATGTAGGCCGTCATTGTAAATAAGAATTTGTTCTTAACTGATTTGCCTAGTTAAATAAGGTTAAATAAAAATATATAATAAATTGTCTTGGCGAAGGAGAAATACTTCCTTACAGGGATGCAACTAAATTTGAGAAATTTGATTTCTATGAAACATTTCTGGGATCTTTTATTTCAGCTCATTATTTTTAACTACAAAATTATCAGTGCTCAACCTTAATATGTGTTGACTATTACAACAGAACAGATGTTTGCTCTAACATGACATTTGCTCTAACGCCTCCAGTTTTTGTGGTGGCTCATAGCTCAATAACCCAGCATCAGCAACCCAACTTAAGAAAGAAATGGGTTGTTTGTGAGACAACGGGCTGGGTCAAAATAATCCAACATGTGTTCTGTCCAATATTTACCCAGCTTGGGTTGTTTTTAACCCAGCCTTTTTTAGAGTGTAACATTATCCCAACCAACATTTGAACTCTTGACTTTTTGGTCATGAGTCCATATAAGTCAATCCACAGCAGTGCGCTGTTTCCCAAAGGACACTGACGAATGTCAACACATTAATCCATCACTAGATATAAAGTCAGTGAGAGACTTTTGCCTAACCCACATAATTCCTTCCATAGCCCCATCGCTAAAATTGTCCAGACGACTGAAGCGCAACAGAGAATCTCTGCCGGAGACATGTAAAACTGTTTAGTTTGGCCTACCAGCCATATATCAGGTTGGTGGCCCATATGATAGCAGTTGATCAAATCCTTGCTACACATTTCCTCTATGACTTCCAGACGGATGGTGGCATTCAAGATTCTCAACAAAAATGTGTAATTTCGCTGGATACGAGAACATGCCAGTTATGTATCTATCCAGTTTTATCTAGTTAGTGGGACATTACACTCCAAAATCAAAGTTTCTCAGATATTTTCAAACCACAAAAGTAGTCTGCAGACCTGTATGAGTGAAAAGATAAGCACCATATTATTTCAATTTTTGGGGTTGTGCTATATAGCTGGATGTACAAAACAAATGGCCTGGCACATGGATTTATTTCAACAGAAGATCCCGTGTGAGGTCTGAAAATAAAGGACAAACTTAGATTTTGAAGTGTAATGTCCCTTTAAATTGCAGTGAGGCAAATTAGTTATCTAAGAAAACTTAAATAGTGATAAGATTAATAATTGCACAGAACTCGCTTTTCAGTGTTACATTTCCTATTACTACTTCGGTACGACTGCTGTTTGGAAAACTACAGTTTACTTACGTACTTACGATAGAATTCTATCGTAAACTGTAGTATTCTGTAGAATATTATACTACACACTGTAGTATCCCTCGATCATGTGTAATACTTAATAGAAATCTTCCACTTAATCAAACAAAGACACTGAAGTAAATACAGTAGTCTACAAAAACACTACAGTGAATACTATAGTATTTATATACCACAGTATACGATAGTATTTTTCTCATGTGGTATGTAGCATGCTTTCCTCAGGTCTCCGCAAACTATTATAACAGTTGACCTTTCCCAGCTTTTTTGCAAAGTAGAGAACGCTCAAAGCATGTGACCAATTTCCGCACATCTGTGTGCAATTCACCAGGCTTGCATCTCCAGTCTAGAAATCAACTTCAAAGTGTCACGTGAAAATATGCATTGCTACAAAACACAGAACAGTGGTTCTAAGCCCACCAATGACAAGGTGTGGAAGCTTGAAACTGCAAAGACGATAATAGTAGTAACTGGGTTTTTGTTTCAGTATGTTAGATTTCTCTCTGCACTGCAGGTGTATATCTTACTGGAAAATACTGAGCTGTGTGTGTTTTGAAGTTGGTGCGTATTTCATGATTCAGATTTTCCAAATTTGTGCTGCTGTCTAAACAAAAGATTGTCAAACTTTGGCAAAGCAGCTTGTTAGCCTGTACGTTATCGCTGATTAGTATTTTATCTCATTCACACTTCTGTCTCTTCCCAATTCAATAACATAAGGGTGGCTTGGGGTTAAACGTTCCCCCCTCCTGTAATTCTCATAGAAATCATGTCGGCAATATTTTTCAACACTTTGCCTGAATGCCACTAGCCTTGCTCAACAAAAAATCTGCCTCATCTCAATTTTTTATATCACTCCAACAAAACGGTATACACTGAAAATATAAACGAATCATGTAAAGTGTTGGTCCCATTTTTAATGAGCTGAAATAAAATATTTTCCATACAAAAAGGGTATTTCTCTCTAATTTTGTGCACAAATGTATTTACATCCCTGTTAGTGAGCATTTCTCCTCTGCCCAAAAAAATCCATACACCTGACAGGTGTGGCATATAAGCTGATTGAACAGCATGATCATTACACAGGTGTACCTTCTGCTGGGGACAATAAAAGGCCACTCTAAAATGTGCAGTTTTGTCACACAACACAATGCCATAGATGTCTCAAGTTTGGAGGGAGCGTGCAATTAGCATGCTGACTGCAGAAATGTCCACCAGAGCTGTTGCCAGAATGTTCATTTCTCTACAATAAGCCACCTCCAATGTTAAAGAATAATGCTCACCTTTCGATGGCCACTGGCACGCTGGAGAAGTGTGCTCTTCATGGATGAATCCCGGTTTCAACTGTACCGGGCAGATGGCAAACGGTGTGTATGGCGTCGTGTGGGAGAGCGGTTTGCTGATGTCAACATTGTGAACAGAGTGCCCCAGACTACCAGGACGTGTACTCCGAGCATGTGCTGACCAACTGGCAAGTGTCTTCACTGACATTTTCAGCCTGTCCCTGACTGAGTCTGTAATACCAACGTTTCAAGCAGACCACCATAGTCCCTGTGGCCAAGAATTCTAATATAACCTGCCTAAAGGACTACCGACCCGTAGCACTCACGTCTGTAGCCATGAAGTGCTTTGAAAGGTTGGTCATGGCTCACATCAACACCATTATCCCAGAAACCCTAGACCCGCTCCAATTTGCATACCGCCCCAACAGTTCCACAGATGCAATCTCTATTGCACTACACACTGCCCTTTCCCACCTGGACAAAAGGAACACCTATGTGAGAATGCTGTTTATTGACTACAGCTCCACGTTCAACACCATAGTGCCCACAAAGCTCATCACTAAGCTAAGGACCCTGGGACTAAACACCTCCCTCTGAAACTGGATCCTGGACTTCCTGACGGGACGCCCCAAGGTGGTACGGGTAGGCAACAACACATCTGCTACGCTGATCCTCAACACCCTCAGGGGTGCGTGCTGAATCCCCTCCTGTACTCCCTGTTCACCCATGACTGCATGGCCAGGCACGACTCCAACACCATTATTAAGTTTGCAGTCTAAACAACAGTGGTAGGCCTGATCACCGACAACGATGAGACAGCCTATAGGGAGGAAGTCAGAGACCTGGCCATGTGGTGCCAGGATAACAACCTCTCCCTTAACATGACCAAGACAAAGTAGATGATTGTGGACGACAGGAAAAAGAGGACTGAGAACGCCCCCATTCTCATCGACAGGGCTGTAGTGGAGCAGGTTGAGAGCTTCAAGTTCCTTGGTGTCCACATCACCAACAAACTATCATGGTCCAAACACACCAAGACGGTCGTGAAGAGGGCACGACAAAGCCTATTCCCCCTCAGGAGACTGAAAAGATTTGGCATGGGTCCTCAGATCCTCAAAAAGTTATACAGCTGCACTATCAAGAGCATCCTGGTTGCATCACCGCAAGGCACTACAGAGGGTGTCAGAGGAAGACTCCAACCACCCTAGTCATAGACTGTTCTCTCTGTTACTGCACGGCAAGCGGTACCGGATAGCCAAGTCTAGGTCCAAAAGGCTCCTTAACAGCTTCTACCCCGAAGCCATAAGACTCCTGAACAGCTAATCAAACGGCTACCCCTCCCTTTGTTTTTACACTGCTGCTACTCTCTGTTTATTATCAATGCATAGTCACTTTAACCTCTACCTCAACTAACCGGTTCCCCCACACACTGACTCTGTACCGGTACTTCCTGTATAAAGCCTCGCTACTGTTATTTTACTGCTGCTCTTTATTTATTTGTTATTTGTATTTTTTACTTAACACTTATTTTTCTTAAACTGTATTGTTGGTTAAGGGCTTCTAAGTAAGCATTTCAATGTAAGGTCTACACCTATTGTATTCAGTGCATGTGACAAATACAATTTGATTTGATGGTGGCGGTGGGGTTAGGGTATGGGCAGGCATAAGCTACGGACAACGAACACAATTGCATTTTATCGATGCCAATTTGAATGCACAGAGATACCATGACGGGATCCTGAGGCCCACTGTTATGCCATTCATCCACCGCCATTACCTCATTTTTCAGTAGGATAATGTTGACCCAATCTGTACACAATTCCTGGAAGCTGAAAAAGTCCCAGTTCTTCCATGGCCTGCATACTCACCAGACATGTCACCCATTGAGCATGTTTGGACAGAGTGTTCAAATTCCCTACAATATCCAGCAGCTTCGCATAGCCATCGAAGAGGAGTGAGACAAAAAGCTTATTTCTCTCAAATTTTGGGCAAAAATGTGTTTACATCCCTGTTAGTGAGTATTTGTCCTTTACCAAGATAATCCATTCACCTGACAGGTGTGGCATATCAAGAAGCTGATTAAAATGCATGATCATTACACAGGTGCGCCTTGTACTGGGGCACAATAAAAGGCCACTCTAAAATGTGCAGTTTTGTCACACAACACAATGCCACAGATGTCTCATGTTTTGACGGAGCATGCAATTGGCAGCCATTGAAGAGGAGTGGGACAACATTACACAGGCCACAATCAATAGCCTGATAAACTCTATGCGAAGGAGATGTTGGTCAAATGGTGGTCACACCAGATACTGACTGGTTTTCTTACCTTTTATTTAAGGTATCTGTGACCAACAGATGCTTATCTGTATTCCCAGTCATGTGAAATCCATAGATTAGGGCCTAATTTATTTATTTAAATTGACTGATTTCCTCATATAAACTGTAAATGTAAAATCTTTGGAATTGTTGCATGATGCATTTATATTTCTGTTCAGTCTATAAAATGATATTCAGTTTTGTGTCAATTTTAAGAAATGTTAGATCTATACACTTTTTACACCATTAGGGGAGTCTAAAGATATTTATAAAAGCAGGTAATTTGGATCCTGGATGCTGATTGGCTGAAAGCCATGGTATATCAGACCACGGGTATGACATAACAATTATTTGTACTGTTCTAATTACGTTGGTAACCAGTTTATAATAGCAATAAGGGGTTTGTGGTATATGGGCAATATACCACGGCTAAGCACTCTGAATTGCGTATAGGGTAAGAACAGCCCTTAGCACTTGGTATGAGATATTTTTTTTTTAAATGAGTTTTTAATAAAATAGTACAATTTAAAGTGAGTATGTTTGGGGCTAAATGCCCCAGGGCAATCAATGCAAGTCAATGGTACCTACAATGCATTCATAAAGTATTAAGATATACATGGCGGAGGCTCAACCAAGCCAGTTGTCTTGATTACTTTCTGCCATTCTCTCTGGCACCAAAGTGAAATAGGGGACAGAACGAGGTCGGACCATCAAATAATTGGCATATACAGTGCATTCGGAAAATATTCAGACCCCTTGACTTTTTCCACATTTTGTTACATTACAGCCTTATTCTAAAATGGATTAAATAAATGTTTTCCCTCATCAATCTACACACAATACCCCATGATGACGAAGCGAAAACAAATGTATTTAAAATAAAAAACAGAAATACCTTATTTACATAAGTACTCAGACCCTTTGCTATGAGACTCAAAGTTGAGCTCATGTGCATCCTGTTTCCATTGATCATCCTTGAGATGTTTCTACAACTTGATTGGAGTCCAGCTGTGGTACAATCAATTGATTGGACATGATTTGGAAATGCACATACCTGCCTATATAAGACCCCACAGTTGACAGGGCATGTCAAAGCAAACACAAAGCCATGAGGTCAAAAATCTTGGGATGGGTACAAAAAAATTCTGCAGCATTGAAGGTCCCAACGAACACAGTGGCCTCCATCATTCGTAAATGGAAGAAGTTTGGAACCACCAACTTTTGGAACCACCTTGGCCAGGGAGGTGACCAAGAACCCGATAGTCACTCTGACAGAGCTCCAGAGTTCCTCTGTTGAGATGGGAGAACCTTCCAGAAGGACAACCATCTCTGCAGTACTCCACCAATCAGGACTTTATGGTAAAGTGGCCAGTTGGAAGCCACGTCTCAGTAAAAGGCCCATGACAGCCCGCTTGGAGTTTGCCAAAAGACACCTAAAGGAATCTCAGACCATGAGAAACAAGATTCTCTGGTCTGATGAAACCAAGATTGAACTCTATGGCCTGAATGCCAAGCGTCACTTCTGGAGAAAACCTGGCACCATCCCTACGGTGAAGCTTGGTGGTGGCAGCATCATGCTGTAGGGGATGTTTTTTAGCGTCAGGGACTGGGAGACTAGTCAGGATCGAGGGAAAGATGAACTGAGCAAAGTACAGAGAGATCCTTGATGAAAACCTGCTCTAGAGCGATCAGGACATCAGACTGGGGTAAAGGTTCACCTTCCAACAGGACAATGACCCCAAGCACACAGCCAAGACAACGCAGGAGTGTCTTCGGGACAAGTCTCTGAATGTCCTTGTGTGGCCCAGCCAGAGCCCGGACTTGAACCCGATCGAACGCTCCCTATTCAACATGACAGAGCTTGAGAGGATCTGCAGAGAAGAATGGGAGAAACTCCCCAAATACAGGTGTGCCAAGCTTGTAGCGTCATACCCAAGAAGACTCAAGGCTGTAATCGCTGCCAAATCTGCTTCAACAAAGTAACGAGTAAAGGGTCCGAATATTTATGTAAATGTGACATTTTCATTTTTTATTTGTAATATATTTGCAAGAATTTCAAGAATATTAAAGTAATTTTGCTTTGTCATTATGGGGTATTGTGTGTAGATGAATGAGTGAAAAAAAATCGATGTAATCCTTTTTAGAATAAGGCTGTAAGGTAACAAAATGTGGAAAAAGTGAAGGGGTCTGAATACTTTCTGAATTCACTGTATATGAGCATTTTATAAATCATGTCCAAATCATCTATAAGTAACTTCTTTTAGTTACACAATATATTTTGAGATACTTTAGGATGATTTGTACAGGAAGGGCAAACATTTTAATTAAATAAAAAAGGTTCCATTGACTTACATAATAACCTCAATATAGTGAGGATATTAATAGTGAGATGTGCAATGTCATTTTGTTCTGATATTTGATTTATTTTTATTAAAATAAGATACCTAGATTTGAGCTTGTAGGAGTCAATTACAAAAAAAATTACAAAATAAAATGTTTTTAACACACTAATCTTCAGGGGACATTTTGCCCAGATATTGGGTCAAAACGCCCCGTTTCTAAAGTTGTTGTTTTTATCGAATAACAACAAAAATCTGCCTGTTTATTTCCCTTCAAAATGTGTTTGCCTAAGGATAGACATTATGCACATATCTAAACCTTACCAAACTTTGGTTTTTAAAATAGAAATTTGCCTTAAGGCGGGGGCGTTTTTTCCCAAGTTACCCTATTTCCCTGATCATTAAACGTAGATAATTATTCCAAGCTATAGTATCCAGTCAACTCATTAAATCTGCCTTGTCCATTATGAAACAGTTATTGGGACATTGTGATCATCACATTACTGATAGGTTGATATTTAACATGATTTCTGGGAGAGAAAACGTCAGAACGTCATTGGTCAAGTGACACCATTGGTCAGGCATATCAAGTGACACTTCCCCATGTGTTTGTATGAAGAGTTAGAGCACGAGCAGAATGCAACCGCTGATGACTTGTGACGCCGATTTTATGATCCAATCTTATAAAAAACTCAATGTTTTACGATGTCTGTGTCTGCATACACAAAAACACGAGCATGGTTAGTATTAGAGGTCAGAAGATTACTACTGCTCACTTGAACCCAGGAATAAAAGCCCATGGCTTTTTCTTTCCTATAAAGATGAGGTAGTGGAATGTTGACAGTAGGGACTGGAAAGAGTCTTGTGTGCGCTCACTCTTTTTCCATCTCTCCGTTTTACAGTAACTCTATCTAAAATATCTGTCCATCTCCGAGTGTGACAGTGATCTGGCTGAAGACCTTCAGAGAACCTAGAGTGCACTAATCTCTCACTCTACTGCAGTACCTCCACCATCCCCTGGCTTAGTGCCTTGGAGCAGACCCAAACCAGACCCTCACGATCGCCTTGGAGACCTTGTGAGCTGCAGAGATCTGTTTTTTGAGAGAAAGCTGAGACACTTGAACAGAAATCATTGGCTCTCCCTGTAGGTCCCCATAGGGCCGGAGTTCACTTGCAGTTAAGATGTTACCAGATCCGTGTCACACTCTCGATGCCCCTTCGGATGTGATGTGTTTTGTCCCCCATCCCACCCTCCCTTCCCGTCCAAAGCCTGGGCTTCGTCTTCTTTCCTCCCCCTGTCCTGTGGTGAACCAGCTGGAGAGCGTAGGGAACCTGATCAGGGGAGTACTTGCACGACAGCGTCGCCATTTCCCATTGGAACAGGTGACCGGGCCGGACGGTGGGAACCAAGCGTTGTTTCTGATCTATACTTCTCCCCGTCCATTAGCCTGGAAGGTGTTGACATGTTACTTGAAACAAAAGATGGACCAGACAACAGGCAGCTGTAGTTTTGGCTAGTGGATCGCAAGCGGGTAGATGACTACCTACCAACCTTTTGTTCAAACCGATATTGGGAAACATTTTTAAAAAGCTATGTGCATCATACTGCATGAGTGTTATCGAAGTAGCTTTTTATTAAAAGTGATCATCATGAGATCATAGTAATAGATTGACTGTACAAAAGGGTTCAAAGAAAGTATCTGCATTTATTTAAGGTAAAGATGACTCAAATAAGAACCACTTGCGTGATAGACCACCAATTATTGGCAGATGCTGTAGTTCTACCTCAGAAACATCCATAGTCTGCTTGCTGTAGGTACTAAAGGCACATAGTCAGTGCTACCACCATCAGTACATTTTTTGTTACATCAACAACCAGTATCAGTCTGCAAGAACCACATCACAAAATATCTAAACACTTTAAATAATTGTCTCATGTAGCCAATATGATTGGTTTCTTCACTGTATATTTTTTGTGATGGTGAACAGTACAATGTCTCAGAGTTTAAGAGCTGTGTGGGTGTGAATGCCCTTTCCATCTGCACCCCCACGCTCAGAGGAGGTCCCCTGGTGGAGAAGGCGTGTAAGGAGGTGCAGCAGGCGCTTCTGGACGACCTGGGCACGATCCTCGTCCTCTCCGCAGGGCGTCTCGGCGCACTCCTGCACCGCCCGTTGGAGGTCCACCTGGAGGGGGAGGCCCGCCTTGGCGCCCAGTAGCGTGGGAGAGAACCAGGGCCTGAAAATCTTCTCACAGATCACCTGTCCAGAGCAGGAGAGAGAAGAGGGGATGACAGTCCAGAGAGGAGCGAAGAAAGGAGGAGCGAAGAGGGCGTCAGAGACCCAAGAGGAAAGGAGGAAGTGGGGTAACAGAGAGGAGAGAGAAGAGGAGGGGACAGTCAGAAACACAAGGAAAGGTGGGGAGGGGAGATGACAGAGATGGACCGTCAGAGAGGAGAAGAAAGAGGGGTGGACAAGAGAAAAGGAGGGGGGGTTGGTCATTGTGAGAGTGACCTACTGTTCCTTAGTTCTTATTTCATTATCAACGGGGCCATCATCAGTCATATTCTTATTACATGCTCGTTTGAAGGGGACGAGAGCCCCGAGACACAAATCGTCTCCTTGACCCCCGCAATCGTTTAAAGACAAAGCCACCATTGTCTCCCAGATGGCAGGCAGAACAATGGTGAGGTAGGGGTCAGCGAGGTTTGCGATAAGTGATCAGGAGGAAAGGTATCATTCGCAGCCACCTGTGGCGTTGAGGTGGACCTGGTGTCATCACGTATGCGACATTGTCAGGGAGCTCTCCGTTTCTCCAGTGCATCCGGCAGTATGAGTGGAGACAGTATTTCAACTTATCAATTGGGTGCGTATTATGTCAAAGACTAGGTATTGACTAGGGGGACAACATGTCACGGACCGCGCCGCATTTTGGCCTTTTGTCCAGCGTCCTGCAACCGAAAAATCATGTCCCGCATTCATATCGACAAACACAAACACCAGTCATTTACAAAAAAAGGTTCATTTGTCCAGTATTTCTGTCAGACATTCCAACCTGTCTCTTTTGCAGCCATGTTGCGCTTTTGTACTGCATTGCCTTTTTGGCCGGGTTTCAAACCGTTCGCGGATTTGGACAATAGCCATTGAAAGTTAATTTCCGATTGAGCATTCACCGTGAATGTAGTCTATGCGGAAACATAGCATTTAAAACAGGTTTTGCTGACAAATCCCGACATCTGCTGTGTTTACAGCGAAAGTGGGAAATTGTCTTATTTATGCTGGGTTTTCTTCTTGTATTATAATCATGCTCTGAAATTCCATAGTGTTATCATAAGCAATTAACATTCCTTGCAGCTCTGAACTACACATTCATAATTAAAAGAGTATAGCTCTTGAGAGGAGCAACCAACCCAATAATTGAATTACTTACTTAATGGTGAGATGTTGCGTGAGTTGAAAATAATATGGAATAGAGTTCATATTTTGACGCAATCACACTTACCTGCAGGTTGTTGTTCCTCCGCTTTGAGCTACACTTGTTAGTCTTCATGTTGCATTTGGAGATGCAGTCAAAGAAGTTGCAGTCGTCGTCGTTAGTGCAGTTCTGCTCCAGGATGTCTCGCATTTTGGGCTCAAAGAAAGCCATGTCCACATCTATAGCCACCACCTGCCGAACAGCACAGAGAGAGGGAGTAAGTGCCGGAGTCTGATAGAGTTGCATTGCTGCCAACTTCGGAGCTCACATTGACCCCAGAGGCAAGGGTTTAATCAATCAAATGTCTTTTATATAGCCTCATTTATTTTCAGTATCTTCACTTAAGTTCACTACTTTTAGTCTTACTTTCCCCCTTTCATCCATCTCCCTATACTTTCAACACTTGTTATTTTATTTATTTTTTATGAGAAAGGAATAAATCAAGGATAACCACATTGCAACTATGGAGATATTTTAAATCTCATTGACATGGAATTATACAGTAAAAAACAGCCAAATCAGCATAGCGTTTCAAGGAGCTGTAGATCTGACAGACAGGATAATAACTGGTATCCGCTGTATGTATCACTTACTACTGCTAATGCAACGACGCAAGCCAACCAAATATATACTCCTAATATACAATATAGCCCCTATAATATATACCCCCCCGCCCCAACTAATATACACAATACACCCTCTCAATATTACCCCCCAGTATATAACAGATAGAGATTTCCTTTCCTTTGTTTATTATCATATGAGAAGACTAAAGCAGGGATCGGCTGCTCAGTAAAAAACCTAAGTATCTCCTGGAGCTATATACACGTACCTTTGAAATAAAAAGAAAGGAGGGATTGAAAGGATACTGTTTTTATTGATGCCACAGCAGGATCGTAGACAATAACAAGTCTTCTTTGGACTCCTGATCTTTGTCCACACTATCAAATGAGCTCACGGTTTATGTAAACTATGATAGGGAAGATAGTATTATATTTAATTACAAGCAGTGTCATCTTTTTACTTTCAATGAATTGGAAACGTACAATTTACAAAAACATGACCAACATTTTATTTTCTTTTTTTTTCTTCGTCAGAGCATTCACAAGTCAAATAAAAGCTTCCATCTTTCTTTTTTATTGCGTGTTTCTTTTTTTACTTCAAAGGCTAATTCGTATTTTGGCATGCACATTGCACACTAAATGATGTCCCTATAACAATGGTTATCTCATCAAGGACCTCATCAAACTAATTATTTCCAGTTTCGGATGCCGCCGCCAACATGAGCAATTGGTGTACAGCAACTTAAGCCAAGTTGAATGAAAACATAAATAATTCTACTCACTCTAAATATAATACATATGTTTTTCATTGATTGCTCAAATAGCCCTGGCAAGTTTCTCAATGTTTTATGGAAATCAAATGAAAATGGTGCCACCCAGAGAGGACTGTTAATAAATTGTAATACCCTCTATTGTAACTATGCTTTTGTATTCCCCTTGTCTCATCTAGGCTACTCAGAAAGAGTTCAAGTTGGATTTCTGTCTATGCTTTGAATCACCCATCAACAGAAATGCTATGCGTTTTGCACCGATTATTGGCACTCTGATGGCACAATTGGGGTACAAAAAAATGCACAGCGAGGTGTATAGGCACCTTGCTCTCAGTCCTTGATAGGTCAGAGTCAGCCAAAGATGCATAGGTTTCAAACAGAGAAACTCCGGTGAAACTCAGACACACTTATATCGTTGAAAGCCTCGAAAACCATATTTATATTAAACTCTAATCCTATTCCTCGGTGTGTGGCCTGGATCGTGGGCTTCCTCCATGTTAGCAAGAAACATAATATAATTTTGATAATTGGCACAAGCGGATGTTTTTGTCCTCGTGGGAAACAATTAAACAGCTTGGAGCCTCGTCGTTCTTCATAAGGGTGCGTTGTTCTCATCAAACGGTTTTCATTGCGGATCAATGTGCTGCAGTATTGCGTGGATAAACAAATGTCTTACTGTGAAAAAAGTGAGCTAAATTGGAGCCTTTCTTGTTTACACAGAAAGAATCTGACCTCCTCCACTAAAGAGAAACAGATCTCAGATCTGTAAGGGGTATTAGCGTGTTTTAGCGTTCCTGTGTGAAAGAGTCAGCAACATTGCTTTGAAGCATGTCTATGGCTGCAGTCTGTGTGTGAGTGTGTTCGTATGTGTGTGTGCGTGCATGTATGTGCAAACGTGGTCAGCTCACCGTAAGGTCCTTCCGGATGGCAAAGTTCTCTGGTTTGATGTCGCACAGGTGGAGGCGGTGCGAGAAGTCATTGTCAAAGCGCCACGCCATGTCCAGGAAGCTGAGGGCGATGCGGTGCACCATGTCCCTCGCCGTCCATGGGCCCGCCGATACCTCCTCCAGAGAGAATATGTTCTGGTCCCAGGCGTGGCCCGCCGACAAGTACTCGACCGCATAGAAGTGTCCGCAGGAACCCAGCACCTTGGCCACGTGGTGGCTGAGGTCCTGCAGCACCCTCAGGAAGATGTACTCCTCCTGCTGGAGCAGGGACCACAGCGATGCTAGCTCTGCCCGTGAGTAGGGCCGCCCGCGCTCCCTCAGCCTCTGACCCCACAGCGGTGGCAGCGAGGTGTTGCCACCCATGTCCAGCCCAAGAGAGTTTCTGATCTCCAGGGTGACGTAGAAGACCACGTCCAGGGGAGCGAGCTCCTCGGCCGGGTCCTGGTACTCCAGGAGGCCCAGGCTTTCGTAGGAGGAAAAGTTCTCCAGCTTGGACTTGAGCACCACGGGCGTGCCACGCCACCGAGCCTCGATCACCTTCTTGCCATTCTCGTAGTAGAGGCAGCGCTTGTATTCCACTTGGCCGCTCACGCACAGGTCCTCGCACAGGTCACCAGTCAGGGCTCCCTCGCGGTACTCCTCACACTGGGACAGACAGACAGACACACAGACAAAATCTAATTATTTTTTGTGTGCGTAGTACGGTTGTCATTCTTTTCAAAAAATGAAGCACCAACAATTCTGCGGGATACAACGGTTGTTTGTGAACAGCAGATTTGAAATATGTGATTTGCAGTCCACATCTCATCCTAATAAGGGAATGGCACTGTGTGGTTGTGCTACTGAAATTAAAATGGACAATCCTGTTCAAGGCAGTACAGTTTCTGAACATTTTTCAGTTGATGGTGAATTCAATTACATCACACTATACTACAGCTCTATCTAACCTGTTCTTGATGTCTCGGATTCGCGAGCGAATGTGATTGTTGTACGTCTCGATGCATAGATGTACATCCAGAGGTTGGAAATGATTAGTGTTCCCAGGGGATTACATAGAAAATCCCTCTCTGCCTAAATTCCAAAGTAAACAGCTGTCATCTTGAGTCTCTCAAGATTTCAGCGAGATGCCTAATAGCCTTGACTGGGTGGCATGGCATTAACACGTTAGCCATAGTTGTGTTATCAACATCCCTCACAAATGTGTTGGTCTTTCCCCACACTTTGCTCTCTGCGGCCTCTCTTACATGTTGCACTGAAATTGCAAGCCTACAAGCCTAGTTCAAACTTTACATGGTTGTGGACTATTTATTTTCATTACAATTTAGTGGTTGTTTTATGTTCAATGCAGATGTGTTCCCAAAGCATTAACATAACAACAACTTATATTTAAGTGTTGTCCATGTAGAATAATCATAAGTATATTTCACAAAATCAATGAAAAAGAGTTAACCGTATTCTCCTCCTTCACTGCTTGGCAGGTGCCTGATATTTAATACACAATATAAATTAGTTGAGTCTCATACTATGTTTGTATTGGCAGACTTTCCTGCACTCCAACTATGCTATTTGACAACACAAATGAAAGTGGCCTGTCTTGAGCTGTATCACATAGTTTGGCAGCCATTGCAGCCAGCTGAAAGGCCTAAGTGTCCTCCCCTTATCTCCAGAGGGCTGAACTCGGAGACCCCTGCAATTATTTTGAGGCCCCTAATGCATCCCTGCTATCTCTCGGCCTCGTGTAGGCTAACCGTTGCTGTGGCCATAATGTCCCAGGCATCTAGCCCAGGCTGAATCGTGTCTATTCTTTTTTTTACTTTACCCTTCTCAGCGAGGCTGCCAAGTTCCACACATCCATTTGAATTCCCTGGATTTCCTGGGACTTGCACCATTTCAGACTGCAGCTGTTTTTAGCTTCTGTTTGTATGTAAACTTTCCCACCGTGGTGTTTGGACTGTGGGAAAGTCTGTGATGATGTATTGCTTGCATTTGTTTACGCGTCGGAGTTTACAATGTACATATCATTGCTTTGTGGAGAAACAATGTACATAAATACTCCTGTATGTAAAGCCAATTCCTAATGAACGTGGCTTCAGCTATAGTTTACATTTCATACTGTCAGATGTGGAAATGTACAGAGAAGCAAAAATACAGTACAAGAGTTAGTCAATAAATAGCCCTGCTGACGCCCACAGCATGTTTCTTTGGCGTTTCAAACTAGCTAATGACATGAATAAGTGGGCTCATAGAAACAATACACTCCAGACCCTGAAGTAGTCCAAGTCATGAACTAACCTTCGGTTAACCAGCCAAGTCACATCATCATGATTAGAGGGTGGAGACAGTAAACATCTGCAGGGGTTTGTTTTCTGTACTTTTCCTCCTTTTACATTTTATGTCTTGAAATCCCCAAAAAGGCAATGAACAAAGCAAACGACTATTGGCCATCAATCAGAATCAGGGAAATCTCTGTTGGCTGGGCAAAACCCAAACTCCATCTCTGGGGAACATTCCATATACTAAAGTCCAAATACAGTGACCTTAAAAAGGCACAACAAAACCTAATTACATACATTCTTATTTAGCCCAATGGCAAGGTTTACTAAAGCATCTGCACCACTGCAAACATTGGTCCACTTTTCTATATTTGCTTTTTAATTGCACCATTTATGTTTTATTCCCATTTGGTTAGTTTCCTGTTATTAAAAGCTTAAAAACATAATTATTTTCTACAATTATTGTAAATGGCTGAACTGTAGTGGCTTCAGTTCACACGACAGTTCACAAGTTTCACACAAGAAAAGTGCTGTGGACCAGAATGCTGTGGACCGTGGAGCGGAGCGCAGTCCGGCCCAAGCACTGGTCAGAGTCGGCATGTCTGGAATGTCCTGCAACAGTGGCCTTAGCTCTACTTAGATTTCTCTCACTGGAAAAATGAGCCAGAAAACAAAGATGTGCTCAAATACGTTGTGAGAAGACCTTTTGTTCCCCATTAGTCGACGGACAATCGTATAAATATATACATTGTAGCCTAGATTATATACATTTGGCTCGAAATGCTAAGAGGGAACAATGTCAGAATTATTTGGTCTCACTCACGGCCAATGTAAGCCAGTACTGTAAATCAAATCATCAAGCCATAATTGCTCTTATTGTGTGGAGTGTGAATGTGGGGTGGACATCACTGTGTTAATACCTTTTAAACAGAGAAGAACAGTAAATACATTCGTTTTGAGGGCACTGAGAGGGTTGCCTGTTTTAAGAGAAGTCCAGTTCACTGGAAGTACTAGTATCCCATCATTATGTACGCATGCCCAATACACAACCGGTTATTTGGAAACTAAACCTCTTTATTTAGTAGCCTAGTGTTGCATGATCTGATCGTTTAGCTGTGGGATTCAAGCCCTCGTCATATTGTTTTTTAATCTCAAATAGTTACTAGCACATAATACAAAACACAAAAGTTACCACAGGCATTATATTAATATTATATTTGTCTGACCTGTTCCATCTCCATATGTGGTTACATACATGTGAAGCCATATATACAGCACCTTCAGAAAGTATTAATAACCCTTGACTTATTCCACATGTAGTTGTGTTACAGACTGAATTCAAAATGGATTCAATAGACGTTTTCTCTCACCCATCTACACACAATAACCCATAATGACAAAGTGATAACATGTTTTTAGATATTTTTGCAAATGTAGTCAATACTTTGTAGAAGCATCTTTGGCAGCGATTAGCTGTGAGTCTTTCTGGTTAAGTCTATAGGAGCTTTCCACACCTTGATTGTACAATATTTGCCCATTATTCTTTAAAGAATACTTAAATCTCTGTCAAATTGGTTGTTGATCGTTGCTAGACAACCATTTTCAGGTCTTGCCATAGTTTTAGAAGCAGATTTAAGTCGAAACTGTAACTCAGCCACTCAGGAACACTCACTGTCTTTTTGGTAAGCAACTCCAGTGGAAAGCAGACTAAACAAGGTTTTCCTCTAGGATTTTGCCTGTGCTTAGCTCCATTACGTTCATTTTATATCCTGAAAAACTCCCCAGTCCTTAACAATTACAAGCATACCCATAACATGATGCAACCACCACTATGCTTGACAATATGGAGAGTGGTACTAAGTAATGTGTTGTATTTAATTTGCCCCAAACATAACACTTTGTATTCAGGACAAAAAGTGAATTGCTTTGCCACATTTTTTGCAGTATTACTTTAGTGCCTTGTTGCAAACAGGATGCATGTTTTGTAATATTTGTTTCTTTTCACTCTGTCATTTAGGTTAGTATTGTGGAGTAACTACAATGTTGTTGATCCATCCTCAGTTACCTCCTATCACAGCCATTAAACTCTGTAATTGTCTTAAAGTCACGAGTTTCCTTCCTCTCCTGCATTGGCCTCATGTTGAAATCTCTGAGTGGCTTCCATCCTCTCCAGCGACTGAGTTAGGAAGGACGCCTGTGTTTTTGTAGTGACTGGGTGTATTAATACACCATCCAATTAATAATTAATAACTTCACCATGCTAAAAGGGATATTCAATGTCTGCTTTATTTTTATACATCTACCAATGGGTGACCTTCTTTGCAAGGCATTGGAAAACCTTCCTGGCCTTTGTGGTTGAATCTGTGTTTGAAATTCAAAGCTTGATTGAGGGGTACAGAGATGAGGTAGTCATTAAAAAATTATGTTAAACACTTATTGCACAGAGTGAGTCCATACAACTTATTATGTGACTTGTTAAGCACATTTTTACTCCTGAACTTATTTAGGCTTGCCATAACTAAGGGGTTGAATACTTATTGACTCAAGACATTTTTTATTAGTAACATTTTTGAAAAACATCATTCCACTTTGACATTATGGGGTATTGTGTGTAGACCAGTGTAGACACCCCCCCCCCCCCCCCCCACAATTTAATTAATTTGAAATTAAGGCTGTAACACAACAAAATGTGGATTTATCACACTATTATTAATCAATCATATTATTCACAATGGCATGGCATATTTACAGTTGCTTTACAGATGGCACAATATATAATGTATACTTTTGAAACAGTAGCCCACTGTAATTATCCTATGAAACACAACCATCATTAGAATTCACATTGAAGTGACCATAACTATCTCCAGGCATTGCCATCTGTGCCTGGCTAAATGCGTAAATAAAGAATCAAATAGCCAAGCTGTAGTATACTGTGATACCTGGAGCAAAAATCTATTAATGTGTGCAGTATAAAATCTCAAAGGGTTTGTTCAACCGGCAAAGGCTGCCAAAAGACCTCAGAAAAGTGCCACCAGTGTGTACAACAGATGGCTCCACTGTTTAAAAAGAGGTCTCACAACATAGCCTTTTGAATGGGATCCTTTTAGATTTAGTGTGTTCATTTGGCATACAGATAGATGTAGGATCTTAATTTGAGCCAGTTTGCTAGTAATCCTGTAGCAACAGGACATTTTTTATAGGGGATAATACATTCTTCATAAGGGAAAATCAAGTCTGACATTTCTAAGTGGAAACTACAAACTGCAGAAGCCTTTTTAAACCTCAAATACACTACAAGTTCAGAATGTCATGCATTGGAGGAAAGTTCTCCTGCAACAGGGTGATCAAATTAAGATCCTACATCAGAACCTGACTACAAAGCACTATTAGGGGCGGGGTGTTGTTGTGGGTCTTTATGTGGTTAGATAAGGAAGTAAACAGGCATTCCAAAGTGTTTTTTTTTAGGTTATATTCAAACTTTTGTTGTTTTCCTTCGTTTGCTTTTGTCTGTTATCATTACGGATGAGAAAAGAGATTTCATGGATATTGCAACTTTACAAACAATATGACTTTACCTGAGGAAATCCTCAGAGGATTTTTACCGTTCTTTGATTATTCCGACTGAACGCTTCACAGATAGACAATAGTCCAGAACACATCCAGACACTTTCATGTCTGCTCCGGGCTTAGAAGCATAGCTACGTAATGTTTATCTAAACCACAAAGTCCCTATTGTGAAATGAGTATCTATGCCCCTTTACCATCGTGAGAAGTTGTTCCAAGCTGTAGATATGCTTAATTGCACATCAAGAAACCGTAGCAAACCATAGCAATATTGGGTCAATGTTAGTCCATGTATATCATCAGGATATGGGGCATTTCCATCAAGGTCCACTCTCAAAGTTACCTGCTGCCTTCACTGTGTGTGGTTTTAATAATAGGTTCACAGGGTATCAGTGTGATAGTTTTCATCTAGTAGCTTAGTTCAAAACACACAATAAACAATTTAGCTTCAAGCCTCAGTGGTCGCCTCAAGCCACATAATATATATAGCCTCCTATGCAACGAAATGTATATTGAAAGCTATATAATTTATATGCCATGATGAAACGTCCCTTAACCTGTTGACTGTTGGCCTGTTGCAAAAGCAACCACTGTTTGCCTATTTTGTGCTCATTTCTTGTGTCACCACATGATATATTAGACTGGCTGCATAATTTCAAAGCATGTTTGGTGTTATTTATGAGTTTGGCAGAGTAAATGTTGATGGATTGCCTGCATTTAATCGTAATATGAAATCTACCTCTCATTACTTTGTGTATTTTGTTTGTGCAGGCTTCCCTACCCAAAATGTGCGTAATGTTCATTAGGATTCAATGATGTATCAATGCAATAAGCAATTGGTACTTAAGTGTTTGCCCTTAAGACACGTTGTCTTTTTTTTGTGATTGTGTCAGGTACCCTTTCTCTGAGTCCTTGTTTCCCACTCTACTAGGAGAGACCTTTCTGTGGAATCAAAAGTTAGCCTACTGCTTTTGTCGTTGAGCTGAGGCTGAGGCCAAGGCCTTCTCCCCGAGGAGACAGAGGGGTTGTAACATTTCCTCTGTGAACTGTCACGGCACTCAAAATAACGTCAAGAGAGAACACACAATGTTTGGGTTCATGTCTCCCCTTGAAGTTTCCCCTTGACGTGTGTCATCCATATTAAAAAAAAGTGTTTTATTGCCCAGGTCATTTGGCTGGCATTTCAATGTTTATATCATAGGAAGGTCAAAGGCATACATTTGCTCTGAAATATTTATGAGAAACGCATACCCTATAATGACAAAATTAAAACATATTTTTTGAAATGTTTGTAAATGTATTTAAAATGAAACAGAAATATCTAATTTACATAAGTCTTCACACCCCTGAGTCAATAAATGTTAGAATCACCTATGGCAGCAATTACAGCTGTGAGTCATTCTAGGTAAGTCCCTAAGAGCTTTGCAAACCTGGATTGTACAATATTTGCACAATTATTTAGAAAATTATTTAACCTCTGTCAAGATGTTTTGTTGATCATTGCTAGACAGCCATGATCAAGTCTTGCCATAGAATTTCAAGCCGATTTAAGTCAAAACTGTAACTAGGCAACTCAGGAACATTCAATGTCATCTTGGTAAACAACTAGTGTATATTTGGCCTTGTGTTTTAGGTTATTGTCCTGCTGAAAGGTGAATTATTCACCCAGTGTCTGTTAGAAAGCAGACTGAACCAGTTTTTCCTGTAGGGTTTTGTCTGTGCTTAGCTCATTCAGGTTCTTTATATCCTAAAAAAACTCCCTAGTCCTTGCCGATGACAAGCATACCCATAACATGACGCAGCCACCACCATGCTTGAAATGAAGAGATTGTGTTGTGTTGGATTTGCCTCAAATTTATGTTTTTGTATTCAGGCAACACAAGCTCACACCCAGTTCATGCAAATATGTAACAAAATTTCATGCGTTTTTGTGCGTTTTTGTGTGGCTTAATTCATGTGAAAATACACACATTTTCGTGAGACTTCATTCATAGGAAAATATTTTTGGGGTGGGCAAACTTCGGAACAATCTTTTAAAAGTTATTGGAGCAATGCATTTTGGGCAATGGTGTTCTACACTGCCTTTCTTTGTATCACACATTTATTGATATAAAAAACAAACTTGTTAACAACCCAATATTGTTAATCAACCAAGTTGTCACCGAAATACTTATCATAAAATAGTAGCCTTACGTTTTTCTTTTATTTATGCCAATGCTGTACTCTTTGCTTGTTTTCGCTTAATTCTTCTCAGATTTTATGAGGGTTGCCAGATTGGAGTAAAAATCTGTATTTATCAGGGTTTTTTGTGGTATCGATGAAGGTATTTAATTGGGGATTTGGGATTCATTTTCATGATGGGAAATTAATTAATTAATTAATTAATTAATTAATTAATGTGGGGAAACAGAAGACCTGCAAAAAAAATCTGTTTGGTTTAAATTCCCCTGATGTAACTGCATGGTATTTGCAACTATAACAAGTCTGGACTATGATCAATTAAGCCGTATCAATGCAGTTAAACAGGTTAGTGTAAAATAATGAATTATGTTGGCTTATACTTATGGCACTTCCAAGGCCGTTTCATGATGATTATTACGGTAGTGTCAATCATGTTATATACTTAGGCTATTGTAACAAGGCATCTGCCTGCATTGTAGGCCTACTGCCTCTACCCAGAGGCCTACTAGGCTTTCATGGCAACGGACGTTAGAGCTCACGTTGCCACCTATGAGCCCTGGTTAGAGTCCCTGTTACAACTTTCACTGTCTTCCGCTACATTGGTGGCAGCGTTGGGATCACGTCCAGCTCACGTCTAGTTATGTGATCTAGTGGTGGGAAGCATTCTGTTTTTAAACACTGTGTTGGGTGCTATTACATTGATATATCGAGTAAACAATGAATGTGACAGATAGAAGAAGTCACTACAGGTGTGATCAAGCCTTCCATCAAAGTTGCTTGAAGCTGAATGGAAAGTGCTATACTCTGCCCAGTTATTCAGAAGAAAAACCTCTGTGACTATCTCATTTACATAAGTTAACTTACCAGTGTGGACCCAAAACAAACACATTCTACACATTTACAAACTGGCTGTTCAAAGTGTTATTACTACCATGGTGTTCTTTTGTTACTGAAGCTTGTATATCAAATAACCTGACAATGATCCACATCATATGGGTAGACAAATAATGTAGGTGTGTTATTCAGCAAAACACAACTATCCTTTTTTTAGGATGCAAACCAGTAATATGAATCACTGTTGATCCATGCTGTTCTGATCTAATGAGATGGATGTAGGATTTTCCCAGTCATGAAGTACAAAGCTAGGCCACTCTTGGTGCTCATTGGCAAAGACTGAACTCAAGTTAGGGGTTATATGTCAGACTCTCCTGTACCACTATTCCCAACACGTTATATCCCATAGGTTGTAAATAAACAATTTTTAAGCTGATATAACTTGTATCATTATTATAGGGCTGTGAAACCCAGTGCCGAATGGCTTCAGACTGAGCATTTCTCACCGTTTATTTACGGAGAGCAATTTCTGTTTTATAACAGGTGGTGTCCATTTATTTACAGTAGTGTGTTGATTAACTATTGCTTTCTTCAGTGGAAATACAGAATATGTATAAAAATGCCAAATATATCAAAAGCTAAATCAAGCAGAGATTTACGACTATTTAACCATGTTAATCATTACTGAAAGATCCAAATTACAAACATTCAAGCAGTTAAATATAATAAACACATTACAAATATTTTATTAAAAATAATTCAGACAAAAGTCAAGAGTTGGCTATAACATAAGTACAAAGTGAGTGTGTATATGTGTGTAAGTGTTTGTGTGCGTATTATAGAGATTGTGTTGATTCAGGGCATATAGTTAATTTCTTTGCCACATTTTTTGTTGTATTACTTGTGCCTTGCTGCAAACAGGATGCATGTTTTGGAATATTTCTATTCTGTACAGGCTTTCTTCTTTTCACTCTGTCATTTAGGTTAGTATTGTGGAGTAACTACAATGTTGTTGATCCATCCTCAGTTTTCTCCTATCACAGCCATTAAAATCTTAACTGTTTTAAAGTCACCATTGAGTGGTTTCCTTCCTCTCCAGCAACTGAGTTAGGAAGGACACTATCTTTGTAGTGACTGTGTGTATTGATGCACGATCCAAAGTGTAATTAATAACTTCACCATGCTCAAAGGGATATTCACTGTCTGCTTTTTCATCTATCGATAGGTGCCCTTCTTTGCGAGGCATTGGAAAATCTCCCTGGTCTTTGTGGTTGAATCTGTGTTTGAAATTCACTATTCGACTGAGAGACCTTACATATAATTGTATGTGTGGGACACAGAGATGAGGTAGTCATTCAAAACTCATGTTAAACACTATTATTGCACACAGAGTGAGCCCATGCAATTTATTATGTGAGTTTTTAAGCACATTTACTCCTGAACTTATTTAGCCTTGCCATAACAAAGGGGTTGAATACTTATTGACTCAAGAGAGCTCAGCTTTTCATTTTTTATTAATTTGTAAACATTTTAAAAAACATAATTCCACTTTGACATTATGAGGTATTGTGTGTAGGCCAGTGACCCAACATTTCAATTTAATCCATTTTAAATTCAGGCTGTAACACAACAAATGAGGGAAAAGTCAAGGGGTGTGAATACTTTCTGCCATAAAATAGTGTTTTATATGTCTTTTTTTTTGTGATTGTGTCAGATACCCTTCCTCTGAGTCCTTGTTTCCCACTCTATATTTTGTTTAATCTTTTAATTATACCCTCTAAACTGAATTCCCTTCGGGAAAAATGCTGCAAATTTTGCACATTGTGCAAAAGCTTCGCAAATACAGCCTTTTATGTCTTGCACGGTTTTGGCAATGAAGTAATGACGCTTTCTTCTTGTTATGATTTGGGTGAGAAATAACAACTTCAGTCTCGGTTTACTCAGAAGAGATTTGCGCCTCACTTCCATAAGTGACACACAGAAACACAATTTCATCGTACACACAATATTGTGTGTAATCCACTGGTTCAAAAGAGAGATTTATGAGAAAGCTTTAGAGCAAAGAAGTAATCCCAGACAGAATTGCGGTCCATGAAATGCATAGTTCGTGAAACGCCTCAAGGGCTACATAAAAATGCTGGGGTTGAAACATTAGGCGGTGTAATTGGTAGAGAGCAGCGCAGAGATAATTATGTCTACTAAGTAAACAGCGGGATTGATTGTGGACTCTGGGAGCCTAGAGCAAAATGTATATTTTTTTATTTAACCTTTATTTAACTAGGCAAGTCAGTTAAGAACAAATTCTTATTTACAATGACGGCCTACCTACAGGGTCAGCCCCTGGAGCAAATTAGGGTTAAGTGCCTTGCTCAAGGACACATCGACAGGTTCTCTCACCTTGTCGGCTTGGGTATTCAAACCAGCGACCTTTCGGATACTGGCCCAACGCTAGGCTACCTGCCTCCCTATGCATCAATATGGTAGGTTACACACAGCAAATTCTCCAGTGTACATTTTTTTTTATATTAACACAGTGTTAAATCAACATAAAGTGTTTTGTCTGTGGACCCATATAGACACCAGAACAGTGTTAAATTGTGTTAATTTATTTTATGATAAAATGTTTGCTTAGAATATCACTTGGTGAAGTCTATAGGACTGAGAAAATGGATGAATGCAACAACCATGTCTCTGTCAATAACAAATACAGCCATGGGTGGGAAATCTACAATTTACTCGGAAGGCAAAGAACTCTAGGAAATATTTGAATACGACTTTAATTTAACAGTGTTCTGGTGTCTATATGGGTCCTCAGACTTGACACTTTCAGTGTTGATTTAACACTCAGTGTTCAATTATTTTTTATAACACTGGCGAATTTACTGTGCAGTAGCCCAGAGGAAGTTAAGAAAGAGGTTAAGAATAAGGGAGAGGTTTATTGTCTTTTACTGCTTAAGAATGGTCTTCAATTGAGTCGTGATTCAATTGAGTCAATTCAGCTTAATTGCATCACAGTGTGTTGGTTGGTGGAATTAAAAAGGTATTTGTCCAAGACATATGTCTATTGATTAAATAACTTTACCCTGAGAAAATATTTGGTTTCTGAGTCAGTTTGTTTGGATCAGTCAATATTTGAATCTGTCTACTCTACATTATTTTAATCTGTTCTTGTTTTGCTTAGTATCTGGTTTGTGGCATGTTTGTCACACAAACACTTTATACTGTGTGGGTGTCAGTATACAAACTAACCTCAAGTTCAGTGTCAACATTCCCTGTAGGCTACTCACCACTCTCTGCAGGATCCTCTTGCTCTTGTCGTCCGTGCAGTAGTCAGAGAGGATGGTCCGGTGCAAAAAGACCAGGCCATTGAGGAACACCCAGGTGCCGAACCAGAGCAGGGCGAACACCAGCGTGCTCCTGCGGCACACCTTCAACCCCAGCCACCTGAGCAGGTAGCCCCCCCGCGATGGCCCCGGCCCCGGCCCCATGGTCCTCCGCAACGACCACATCTGTTGACTGCAACCCCTCTCCCACCCCTGGTTAAACCACTCAGGAGCGAGAGCTAGCTAACCGGCCCCCTCTCATCCTGTTTGTCTCGCATCTCTGGTAGAAGTGGACGTCTGGTGTTGGAGAGCTGCAGGGCTGCTGGTGAGGGTCTGTGTCCTGCTGGGTACACGTTCCTCTGGTTTTCCCTCTCTCTCTCCGGCCTCTTTGCTCCCCATGGCTGGCTGTCTGTCGCGTCGCTTGTCTGGAGCCCCCCTCCCCTCCCCTCCCCTCCCCTCCCCTCCCCCTCCCGCGACTGCTGCTGGTTCTCAAACTCGCATGCTCTGCCCCATTCGGTTTCCTCCTCCTGTGTTGCCTTCCCGGTTCCCAGCCCTTCCTCTGTGTGTGTCTGTTTTTGTAAGCGTGTGTTTTCCTGAATGAGCGCAGTCAAGTGCTCTGATTGAGAGGCTATGCTGAGAGCATTCACAGCCAGTCAGCTCTTCTGAGTCACTCTTATAAAACTGGAGAGACTCCCATGCAGTTTCCCTCCCGTTCTGCCTCTAGCCCTTATTTCTTTCAACGTCTCTCTTTCAACATGTACTTCTTATCTTCCCCACCTTTTCCCCCTTTCCTCTGCCTCCCGCCCCCTTCTTGTGGACGCGCCTCCTTTTGGGTCGTCTGGACAACCTGCTTTTCTTTAACATTACCATGGCAGCTGGGACTAACGCTTCAAACACACCGACTGTGTCATTGCGTTTTGGTACACCAGAAGTACATTCATTTCCAATGGAACGCTTTGAACACACCGACTGTGTCATTGCGTTTTGGTACACCAGAAGTACATTCATTTCCAATGGAACGCTTTGAACACACTGACTGCTCATGCACAAAATAGTGTGCAGCATCATCTAGATATGTGCGCACCAAAAGTTCAACATTCACCTTCTGCTACCATTTCTGTCAACACGTTTAGGCATACAATTTGACACATGTTTGATAAATCCAACATATGCACCACACAGAACGAACTGACCTTTGCAACGCGACGCTGCAAGGCAAACGCAGTGTTCCATTGGAAATGAATGTACTTCTGTTGTCCCAAAATACCATAACACAGTCGTTGTGTACAGTCGCCATGAACTGATTTTATTTTATTTGGTCTGAGGGTTTTATTTTTACTCTCAGTCTTAGAAAATACAAATAGTTCACTGGAAGGATCATGTTTGAGAAGCTTAAAAATAATGTACCTTTCTAATTTTGGTTCTGCTGGGAATTTCATTTTTTTCGCACTTGCTCCATTCTCTTCCTCTCTCTCCCTCTCCCTGTTAATTCTCTCTTACTCTCACTTCATCTCAGGGAATCTTTGATGCGATCTTGAGAGCAAGAGTAGCAAGTGTGCAGAACAGAAGTCTATCGATGACTGTTGACTATCATATGTAGCATGGATAACTTTTAGTCCAGTGGCTGAGAACCAAATATGCCAAAAAAGTATGTGGACATCCCTTCAAATCAGTGGATTCGGCCATTTCAGCCACACCCGTTGCTGATAGCTGTATAAAATCGAGCACACCGCCATGCAATCTCCATAGACAAACATTGGCAGTAGAATGGCCTTACTGAAGAGCTCAGTGACTTTCAACGTGGCACTGTCATAGGATACCACTTTTCCAAAAAGTCAATTTGTCAAATTTCTTCCCTGCTAGAGCTGCCCCGGTCAACTGTAAGTGCTATTATTGTGAAGTGGAAATGTCTTGGAGCAACAACGGGTCATCCGCGAAAATCGAGAATTGTTCTTCAGGAGCTTCGTGAAACAGACAGACAGACAGACAGACAGACAGACAGACAGACAGACAGACAGGCAGACAGACAGGCAGGCAGGCAGGCAGGCAGGCAGGCAGGCAGGTGCCAACTTCAAAGTTTTGTGGAGAAGGAATAATGGTCTGTGGCTGTATTTCAAGGTTCTGGCTAGGCCCCTTAAAATTAGCACAATTAATAAGGAATTTCCATGGAGGCTGTTGCTAAATATGCCAAACAAAAATAAATGAATTGCAAAGACAGGCAATCCAGCTCATAAAGTTATACATATATAGGGAGGAGCTACCGAATGTCATTTTTGGTGAATTTTGACATTTATCAGCTAATGTGAACAAGAGACATTATGCAAATTAACACTATTTTGTGCAAATTAACAACATTTTGATGCATACTTGTCTGAATGAAGAACAGTACTGGCTCTGGAGCAGAATGTGTACATGCTGTGTCTGTGTGGAGTCTGGAGTCGCTAGGGCAACAGGCCTGCTTGCTCTGCTCAGGACAAGAGGGGGGAGGAGAAAACCGGCCGAGAAAGAATGCATGTAAATCAAGTGGCAACTGTACGAGTAACTAATCCAAAGGGCTTTGATTTCTCAAACACGGCCGAAACCTAACACAATATGATGCCCCGTCACCTTATTAATTCAGCTACTTAGATAACTAGAAAGTTAAACGTAGAGGTCGCATTAACACAGAATTCTGCATTTTTCACGCAGGAGAAAAATATAAAACACATAAGAAATATCTTGCTGTGTTTTGTAAACGGCTTGTTTCTCATTTCTGCTCGGCATCAGACTAATTTTGTGCTTCAGTTGCACTTCTCCACTTGAATGCAGGAACGGGCATTCTATCAGCAGACAGCACTGACTGATGTGTAGCTACTTATCTCCTGTACTTTTCTCTGGTAAAATGCAAGGTTAACTTTAAGCAAAACATTAGGAAATGTAGCATATTTCCAATATGGCCACCAACCAGCTGCAAAGGGCTATGTTGGACTTGATTCACATGGCCATATCTCCATAAATAATTGTTGCATAAAGCCCAATGATGGCTTAGAATGTTTGGGGTCTGGAGAACACAATAGATTGGCCCAAAAATGCCATATATACGTATCCTTTAAACTTTTTGTAGAAAAGTGGTGAAAACGGTTTGTTCAAATAGTTTACATGTACACACTTTAAAAAGTAATATGTGTTCCCTGAAGTCTACTCATTGCAATGATATATAATATGATATTCTGTTTTGTATGAAGAATGACAGGAAACCTGTTCTGTGCACATCACTTTAGGTAAAATCACATAGGAATGTATTATGTCCAGCAGAGAGAAAGATAACCCATTTGGGTCAGATGGTTTAGTCCCTTTCTTCTTTAAGGTTGCTGCCCCTAACATCACCAAGCCTATCTCCGACCTTTTTAACCTGTCTCTCCGTTCTGGGGAGGTTCCTATTGCTTGGAAGGCAGCCACGGTTAGTCCTTTATTTAAAAGGGGGGATCAAGCTGATCCTAACTGTTAGAGGCCTATTTCTATTTTGCCCTGTTTATCAAAAGTGTTGGAAAAACTTGTCAATAATCAACTTACTGTCTTTCTTGATGTCTATAGTATTCTCTCTGGTATGCATCCTGGTTTCCGCTCAGGTTATGGATGTGCCACTGCAATCTTAAAGGTCCTCAATGATGTCACCACTGCCCTTGATTCTAAGCAATGTTGTTCTGCTATTTTTATTGACTTGGCCAAAGCTTTTGATACGGTAGGCCATTCTATTCTTGTGGGCCGGCTAAGGAGTATTGGTGTCTCTGAGGGGTCTTTGGTCTGGTTTGCTAACTACCTCTCTCAAAGAGTGCAGTGTATAAAGTCAGAAAATCTGCTGTCTCAGCCATTGCCTGTCACCAAGGGAGTACCCCAAGGCTCTTCTCAATTTACATCAGCAACATAGCTCAGACAGCAGGAAGCTCTCTCATCCATTTATATGCAGATGATACAGTCTTATACTCAGCTGGCCCCTCCCCGGATTTTGTGTTAAATGCTCTACAACAAAGCTTTCTTAGCGTCCAACAAGCTTTCTCTATCCTTAACCTTGTTCTGAACACCTCCAAAACAAAGGTAATGTGGTTTGGTAAGAAGAATGTCCCTCCCCCTCAGGTGTGATTACTACCTCTGAGGGTTTAGAGCTTGATGTAGTCACCTCATACAAGTACTTGGGAGTATGGCTAGACGGTACACTGTCCTTCTCTCAGCACATATCAAAGCTGCAGGCTAAAGTTAAATCTAGACTTGGTTTCCTCTATCGTAATCCATCCTCTTTCACCCCAGCTGCCAAACTAACCCTGATTCAGATGACCATCCTACACATGCTAGATTACGGAGACATAATTAATAGATCGGCAGGTAAGGGTGCTCTTGAGCGGCTAGATGTTCTTTACCATTCGGCCATCAGATTTGCCACCAATACTCCTTAGAGGACACATCACTGCACTCTACACTCCTCTGTAAACTGGTCATCTGTTTATACCCGTCGCAAGACCCACTGGTTGATGCTTATTTATAAAACCCTCTTAGGCCTCACTCCCCCCTATCTGAGATATCTACTGCAGCCCTCATCTTCCACATACAACACCCGTTCTGCCAATCACATTCTGTTAAAGGTCCCCAAAGCACACACATCCATGGGTCGCTCGTCTATTCAGTTCGCTGCAGCTAGCGACTGGAACGAGCTGCAACAAACACTCAAACTGGACAGTTTTATCTCAATCTCTTCATTCAAAGACTCAATCATGGACACTCTTACTGACAGCTGTGGCTGCTTTGCGTGATGTATTGTCATCTCTACCTTCTTGCCCTTTGTGCTGTTGTCTGTGCCCAATAATGTTTGTACCATGTTTTGTGCTGCTTCCATGTTGTGTTGCTACCATGTTGTTGTCATGTTACGTTGCTACCATGCTGTGTTGTCATGTGTTGCTGCCTTGCTATGTTGTTGTCTTAGGTATCTCTTTTGGTAGTGTTGTTTTGTCTCTCTTGTCGTGATGTGTGTTTGGTCCTATATTTATATTTTATTTATTTTTATTTATTTTTATTTTTAATCCAATCCCCCGTCCCCGCAGGAGGTCTTTTGCCTTTTGGTAGGCCGTCATTGTAAATAAGAATTTGTTCTTAACTGACTTGCTTAGTTAAATAAAGGTTAAATAAAATAAATTAAATCTTGAGCATGCCAGAAAACGATCATACATATAGCAATCATACATACAAAAGAACATCACAGGAAGCCCCCAACATCTAACAGGTACCACACACACACACACACACACACACACACACACACACACACACACAAACACACAAATGTGTCATAACTCATATGGCTCAGATTAGGGTTGCAATGAATAAACTCCAACCAGAGCCCTTTTCACCTGCAGAGGGGATTTTGGCAGATTCACAGCCGGTCGTAAATCTAAGAAAAAAAAGCTAAGAAAGAAAGAGTAAAAACTCCAATCTAATTACAAGTGGGAGGAATTTCACATTATTTGTATGGAATATGCTTGATCATAGTGACACATCATATATGTATTTGTATTTTCACACCATTCAGTCTCTTTGTTGACCACTTGCTACCTTGGTGAATAAGGAACCATTCCAAGACTAGAAATATACATAGACTTTTACTGAATTCTAACAGCACGGTGTATAACCTTCTTAAAGCTGTATCACAGCGCCATCTACTGGTCGTAGGTACATGTGATAGGTTAACAGAAGAAGGTCCTGTATTCATTCATCCAGTACATCTTCATTTAGGATCTTGATATTCATCTTAAAGTATATCTTGCTATTTCCACAAATTGCATGGTAAAATTCTCCAAAATGTGCATCTGACTAAACCCTGTGTATTTTGTGAACCTTTAAAATGAGATAAACATAAAAACATTCAATTATCTTTCAAAGTTACATTCCTGATGTGTACAAACAATATAAATGATGGTTCTATGTGGAACCATACTGACCCAAAGAACCCTTTGAGACAGTCAATGGTTCTTTGGCATTCAAGAAAGGGTTCTTTCAACTTTTTATTTAAAAAAATTTGACAAGTCAGTTAAGAACAAATTCTAATTTACAATGACGGCCAACACCGGCCAAACTCAGATGACGCTGGGCCAATTGTGCGCCGCCCTATGGACTCCCAATCACAGCTAGTTGTGGTACAGTCTGGATTCAAACCAGGTTGTCTGTAGTGACAACTCTAGCACTCAGATACAGTGCCTTAGACCACTGTGCCACTTGTGAGCCCCTTTTAGTGATAATTAAAATGTAGGGGCTTTTTTTTAGGGTCATTATCTTATCTTATGCTATTACATGTTATATATGACTATGTCCAGTGATGGTATGCTTCAGTCTATAGCTAGAGGACTTCTGATATCTCCAGGAGTGATAAATACAATTTTTGTCTTTATCTGTTGTTGTCTAGTACTGTCTTTTTGCTAGCTAGGGCCATCTACTTTAAGTGCTGCCTGTCTTCCCAGAAGCCTACTTGGTGTGTGAACTGCTGACTAAATTGCAGATGATCGTCGACGCATCAACCAGGATTAAAGGGCAGGGCAATTTGTGACTTGTTTAGGTCATCAGTGGCTGTATTGGAGGGAGAGTGGTTTCTCCTCTTCTAGGCAATCAGCAATTAGTACCTTGAGGTGTGTTCTTCCTCTGCTAGTCAATTAGCAATTAGTGTATGAGATTATAACGATGACAGAAGTACGTTTGTAGAATGTTGTGGTCGCACATTGAGATTAGTGGTTGCAAGTATTATTCGCAAATTTCTCATTTAATTTTGCAAGCATGATGCCATTAGCTAGCTAGATAGCTAAAATGAATCTACTCAGGGAAAGCTAGCTAGCTAACTCCAAGTCCCACCAACATCACTGCAGTGTAGCTAATGTTAGCCTCTATAGGTTTCTAGAAAATAAAACATATTTGCTAGCTCTATATACATATACACTGTATATATCTCATCTCTCTATTTTCTCTCTCACTCCACTCATATGCAAAGTGGAGAATCCCTATGCACCATAAACCTGTCTACTCCTGGAGTAACTCCCTGTCAGATTAGAGGGTTTTGCTGGAGGCCCTGGGCCAATGGTGAGGGCTTAGTGGTCAGAGGGAGTGAGAGCAAAGTTACAGACAGGAAGATACAACTTGAACCCCAGAGTAAGGCTACTTTCAAACCGAAATGCATGTCCAACACAGCAGTTTTGTGGGGAAATACGCTGTTTTACGTTTTTTTTATTGGTTGATGGACAGTCTTTGCAGCTTCTCTGATGGACATTGAAAACCATTGAGTTGCTGCATCTTTTACGCATCCATTTGTCTGATTGGAAGACACCCTTATAGTCCTAATCAACAATGTAAATGTTAACTCTCTTGCTCTCTCTTTCAAGATCATTCAGTACCTCTATACATCTCTCTACTTGAGACAGACGGGTTCAAGGACCTCCAGAGCCTTCTGACCAACTACCTGCGATCTCTCCAGAGCACAGAAAAGTAATCTCCATTCATAATAGTATACTTGATGCATGTAAACCTCCTTCAGTATGGCAATCTGCTTGTGATGCTAGCATATTATCCAGGGCCAATGGTTGGATTGGATTTACTGTAACTCATGTGCTCTCCTCCCACAAAAAATCTCTCCGACTTTTATAAAACCAAATGTGTCCATCCCTTTATTTCCAGGTGAGTCTGCTGGGCCATGGAACTCTAGAGCAGCAAATAAAAATACCTGCCACCCTGGTGTCAGCTTTCAGACAGTTCCCTGAGGAAGGATGCAACTATGAAGGCTTTAAAATGGTCACATTTGGTGGATGACCATCAAATGTAATAAAGTTTTGTATATACTATTAATTCATTTTCTAATAGGTTACAAAACAATAACTGTTTCGTGGCCATCAAGACAACACTTAGAGCTTATGATTCAAAAAGGTCTAAAATCAATACAAGTCTCATATCCAGGGCGAATACATGTTTATTCATGTATAAAGAACAGATGTTCTTTATACATGAATATGTATATTCTTCTATATAGAATAGGACAAATAGGCTGTGTTTAGATATTTTCACTAATTGATCTCTGCGAAAAGAGCTGACATTAAAAGATTAATGTGATTGGACAAAAGACCAATTAGTGGAAAAAGATCAGAATTGGGCTGCCTGTCTAAACACAGCCAGGGGCAAGTGAATAAAAGTCTGTTCTTGTGTTCATAGCAGTTTGTATGAATTTGAGTGGTTAAATACAGTACATGTTAAATGGCTACGAGACAGATAAGGAGACTTGCTGTAATCAATGGGAAGGTAACACTGAAGGCACCAGTATTCAGGATGGCAGCTTGATGCAGATGTGTGTCACCATCCAGGCCCTTGTCACAGCATGTAGTGGCCTGATGGGGAGACGACAATAAACATATGTATGTTTCACCACCAAAGCGGTGTTAGCATTTACTACACATGTTGCTGAACAATCCAACCATTTTGTTAGTGTCATTGATATTAATGGGCAATTCAAATACAATATCCAGTTCATAAGCATTGACTGTAATACCTCTAGTGTCCTGTGGTGGTCTGGCAGCATGCTGCTTTCTAGGGATTTTACTCCCTCTGCCTGAAATGCAATAACAAAAACATGAATAACAATAAACCTAGTCAGTCAGTAACTTGGCTAATTAAACATGTAAATATGCACCTAAGCCAAATGATACCCAACCAATACAGCCTAGTAGTCTATTTGCAGTGAAATTGGGAGGGGCCAACGTTTTCAGTCACCAATTATTGAATAAACAGGAAGTGGAATTAAGTAGTTTGATAAGTGTTCAAAAGTCAGTAACGAGTCTTTAATATATAGCTAGCAAATATATACATTTTTTTTCTAGAAAGCTAGCTAACATTGGCTACACTGCAGCGATGATGGTGGGAGTTAGCTAGCTAGCTAGCTTTCACCCAGCAGTTTCAATTTAGCTAGCTATGTAGCTCAACTTTATCAATCAGATGGTTAACTAGCAAATATATTCATTTTCCCCTCGCATCTAAAGCTGCCTGATAAAGCTAGCCAGTTGATAGTAAAGCTAGGATGAATGTCTGAGGCCAGCTACCTAACACAATTAAGGCTGTCAATGCAATGGCTGGTCTGTAGTTTGTCTGAAATGTACCATTATATTTCACATGATAATCAAACTACTGTCATGCCTTTTCACACAAAAATAGATGAACACAAATAAAATAAATAATTATTTTAAAGTAGATTGTCTTGTTTTTATTTACCTCATCCTCTCTTGCTCATGTGGTTAGCTACTTCCTGAGATTTGATTGATGGAAAGATCCAGCCATTGGTTAGGGTGCTGTGGTTTTGGGAGAGGGAACTGATTGGTCAGGAGTAAAAGGTCCTGCCCCCAGAGCGCAAATCACATTTTTACTTGCGAACACTTTTTCCCAAGCAAACAAATCTCTTGGTAACGTGTACAGAACTCTGAGCATGCGCAGATACTGTATTTTTGATTCACAGAAGAATATTCATACTCGTAAATTGACTTTATACTTGCACATTTTATTGAATGTATTCAAATGTCAAGTTACAAATTTGCGACCAATATGAAAGCTTTCACACATCATGATACAAGCTTGCGAAATTAAATGACGCATTTGCGAATAGTACCTGCAACCACTAATCTCAACGCGCAAAATACAAACTCACGTAGTTCTGTCATCATTATAATCCCTTATTAGCGTTAGTGCTAGTCCTTCAATCTCCCGTATTTGTCAACTAAGACTGTGGCCGAAACAAAGACGGTTATGCCAAGTTGTTCGAGGAAGGAAAGAGATTAAGGCTCCACACCACTCTCTGACTTCAGTATTTTATCTAGTTATTTTCTGATGATTTCATTTTGCTCTTTTATAGCATGAACATTCCCTCCAATTAGAAGGGATGGAACCCACACGACAGACAAAGAATTCGGCCGGCCCCCCAAAATTATTAACCTGACTACCAACCACAACGCAATAATTCCAACTCCTCCACCTGTCGTGGTAGGTATAAGAACGGCCCATACACGCAAAATAGGTCGTATGACAGCCAACCTAATAAAACACACGCTGCTAACCAGTCAGACAAAAGGTCAGACCAAAAAGGCAACAAAACATTGAATGGGAAGGCAATGCTGAGCACTGCCTCTGTGGAGGAAATTATCAAAGAGATAAAAAGACACAAAAAGCTTAACAGGGAAAACAAATCACTATGACTAGGCCTGGAACATGCAACACATAATCTCGCTCAGGTTAACCTCATTAGTAGTAACATTAACGTGTCAGCTCCCACATCCATGTGTCCTCCAGACCCAGAAATAAGCACATCTGTTTTAACCATCAAAACAAATACTAATGAAGAGCCACAACGCTATGAAACACCCCCTCTCCACTTTGTTGGGGAGATGGCAAAGAAAAACAACTCTAAGAGGCCTTACCTTTGTGACATGCCCTGAGAATCTCTGATAGATTCTGATTCTACCAATTCCTTCATGTCTCTGACATTACTGGATGACCTTTAAAGGATCGTCAACCCGGCTAAACGTGAGTTAAAATTGGAACGTTGTGACTCTAAACTGAGGGTTCACACAAACAACTTCACCAATCACAATGCAGATTCTCCTAAAACTAACCTTCCAGAACGTGTCCCTTGTTCAACCTATGTATGTTACCAGCCTCAAAACCAAGCCACTGTTGACAGTTCCAACCTTCCAAAACGCTTCACAGAGCACCCTTACAACGCAATGGTGTATCTTATCCCTGGAGGTCAATCCAGATTAGGATGGGATTCCTTTGTTTGATCCTGGCACTCTGTGCCCTTGTCGAATCAAACCAACCAGATGTACTAACGAGCGGACCCCCAGCGGGTATCGTCCTGTGCAACGATCCAGGACTATTAATGACCATCTGTAGAGTACACACTCAGAGAGTGTACGTCCGCCTGGACTCTGAGAACGTGTACGGTAAACACATTCCCCCCAGCGCACACCTGAGTTGGGCTGGATTTTATCAGCCAGGCAGTTAAGCACGCCCAGCTAGACACTGCTCACATGTTGGCCCAACTCCAAAAATGTGTTCATTACTTATGCCCTAGCGAACCATTTATTAGGGACAACACCGAACGCCTCTGCATCCTTAAACCCCTAGCCAGCGATGAGTGCTGCCGTGCAAGACTGACAACCAGGGATGATATGACCACCGCTCAGGTGGAGGTAGTAGTAGACAAGTTGCTTGTTAACACACCATTCACCTCCACTACCATGACTTATGACTGTCATGACTCAATCACTCAAATTGCCATTCCTAACCAGACTATCTTTGTAGGTTTGCAATTGGTGCAATTGTCCACATAGGCGACCTAGCTCTGTACCATCTCCCCGGGGACAGACTGGATACTGAGATAAAAATCCCTGATTCCTTTGCAAAACGCACTCTTGAATTGGCACCTACTATTCAAGACCAAATTCTTTATGAGGGACCGATGGCCGTTGATCTTAGTCTACTTAATGATAGCCTGGTAATCAACCCTGCTGACGATAAACCCAAAGACTGGTCCGTCACCCACTCGTAGACAATGCCTGACAGTATTTTGACCGCTATCATGATCCTTGGTTTCATTGCCCTTGGCGTCCATTCTTACTACATGCATAGGCGCACACACCCAATGGAGGATGTAATAAGGGCCTATACTAGAATCACTAGTGCCAGGTCTGAGTCAATACCAATCTTTGGTCAGCTGGCATGTGATCCCGAAACTCCTATAAGCAGTACAGCCACTGCCTCCCCAGAGGTCTGCAGGTCCACCCTGTAGGCTCTGTAAACTGATGCCCCTAAATCCTTATGACCTTTATAAGTAATCTACAACATATACTAGTGACTTAAGCACACCTGTCAGGCTCTGGCCATAGAGAAGCCTATTTGCTTCTCTATGTAGCCATGGTCAGAGTCTGACAGTTCTATTCTTTCTGTTTCTGGTGGTGGTTTGTGTTGGATCCCTAATTAGAGGCAGCTGCAGTGCATCGTCTCTAATTAGGGATCCTACATAGGTTTGTATGTTCCACTCCGGGGTGTGGGTTATTAATTCTCCAGTCACGGTGAAAAGTAAGTGTGCTACTTTGCGTGTGTCTATCGTGTTTGTTGTATTCATTGTTCTGTTTATTTTAGTTCGGCATTGAGTTGTTTTTATACATAGTATAAATAAAATGTCGAACTGCAATCCCTGCGCTGCGTCTTGGTCTGTATATGCACCCTCTCGTGACAACACCACTGAAGTAGGAACGCGCTAAGTAAGACATCTTTAGGCAAGCGTCCTAATAGAGTAATTTATTACAAAAGTCTGCTTAGATAGTTAAGGTGTGGTAACCAGAATGAAGGTGTTTGTTTACCTTTTTTAAAATCTTTTGCCTAAACTGCCATGAACAGTCTTCCATACAACCACAAATTAAGTGCCACAGCGTCCACTCATAGGAAAATAAATATAATGGTGTATTGCTTGAATGTCAATGCCATTAACTTTGTCGCTAAGTTATTGCCTAGGTCAACCAAGATGGCTGACTGGACGACATGGTCAGGAAACGCAGCACCAAAAGAACACCTCGTGGCCAGTCCTATATTGTGGTTCACAGCTCGGGAATCCCTTCCAAGCTGAAACCACAAGGGGAACTGTTGAGAGCCCACGAGTGGACAGAGTACCACACCCCAGGCCAAGATTTACAGTTCTGTAATTGACGGCGCCCCGATTCAAACCATCACAAAAAACAATAAACTGCTCTTCTTTTCTCCCTTTACAACTCTGAATGGCCCTGAGCAGGTAAAGGAGACATAAACCAGACCTTTCTGCAAGTAAGCAGACCACCTGGGGATCTGCATGTGTATCCGAAGAGGAGAGTCAGGAATTGTTAAGCTTTGAAACAAACAGAAAATGGCACCAAGAGTGCAAAAGGACATTTAAACACTTTTCTTCACTGTATTACAACTGAAGGACTCATGACATGTTGATATAACTTGAATATCCATAGCTAGCTAGCTAGCTAGTTAACATGAGCCTACAACAGGTCACAAGCAGACCAGAAACAGATTATTTTTCAGACAATTACTTTTTGCTTTTGATGTGATTTGTTTGGTGTGATGCCAAATCCAAACTGGCCTCCCTTAGGGGGTGTTTTGCTGCTAAGTTACTTATGGGGGAGTTCACGTGTTGTTGGAGTTATTGTAACTTCTGAGATTTGACCTGGGAAGTTTCACTTTAACAACCCTCCAAGTAATTACAAGTGGAGAACTCTGAGAAAAATGGTGTTTCCCAAGATGCAGAGTTTTGACGTTTCACCACCATGTTTCACCCTTTCAACCAAAAGATGACAACAAATCGTTTTTTTACAATTAAACTTATCAAAGTGGATTAAGTAGCTAGTTTGACCATACAACCATATTATGTTAGCTAGCTCGTCTAGCTAGCCTAAATCTGATTGGTTATTGTGTTCCAACTTCAAAAGCACTTGAACATAATCATAATCATATCAGACTCAGCTTTTCAAAAAGGGGCATTCATTTTCATGCTATATTTATATACTGTATATGCAACAAATCTTCCACCAGAAGTTTCAGTACCAATGCACAACATAACCAAAGATTAATTTTTAGGCAATACTAGGAGCGCCGGAATTCCATAACTACTAGAATGGCCATGAAGACCATTGACATTTCAATTGTGTAAATATTCCATAATAAATAATAAATTGCTAAATGAATGCATTTATGTTAAAATAGGTCATAAGAAACCTCAGGATACAAAATGTAAGTAGTTTTCAGTCAGAAAATGTATTGATTGATCCAGAAGCGCATAGACTGTAAATACTCAAATAAGACAGTTGGCCTCTGTATTTTCTGAATGTAAGACAACAGTTGCCTGCCCAGCTAATGGCCCATCCAAGGTTTCTAATTTCTTGAATAACTATGGCTCATGGGAGTACCATAGGCCTACTGGCTCCAATCAACAATAGCCATTGGAAGACACATTTCAGTTGAATGCATTCAGTTGTACAACTGTCTAGTATCCACCTTTCCCCATTTGGGAAAAACATATTTTATATTTTGTTATATTCCATTATATTCTTACTGTAAAATATATGTGCAATTTATTTTCTCCGTCAACCGTTCCATCACATCTTAAACTTCTTACTGGGCGAGCACTAGGACCTGGGGTAGGCTGCTGATGCAGAGGCTGCTACATGCGCTAGTGACTGTTAGGCCTACTTGTAGCTAACATTTTGGTTAACGTTAGCTACTTCTGTGGCTTGAGACTGCTAGCTAACAGTAAACGGACAGGAAAAGGCTCTGACAGGACGGATTCATGCAGATAGGCTCCGATTTGAATTTGTGGTAAGTTAGAACAGAGAGAGAGAGTATTCATGTCACTGACCTTCGAAATGAGTGACCAAGGCACAGCGCAGGTTAAGTTCGACATCTTTATAAAAAATATAGAATATAATGACCATCGTTATGTTTGGAGGAAAAAGGGGGAGGCTTGCAAGCCGAAGAACACCATCCCATCCATGAAGCACGGAGGTGGAAGCATCATGTTGTGGGGGTGCTTTGCTGCAGGAGGGACTGGTGCACTTCACAAAATAGATGGCATCATGATGAAGGTAAATTATGTGGATATATTGAAGCAACATCTCAAGACATCAGTCAGGAAGTTAAAGCTTGATCGCAAGTTAAAGCTTGATCGCAAATGGGTCTTCCAAATGGACAATGACCCCAAGCATACTTCCAAAGTTGTGGCAAAATGGCTTAAGGACAACAAAGTCAAGGTATTGGAGTGGCCATCACAAAGCCCTGACCTCAATCCTATAGGAAATGTGTGGGCAGAACTAAAAAAGCATGTGCGAGCAAGGAGGCCTTCAAACCTGACTCAGTTACATCAGTTCTGCCAGGAGGAATGGGCCAAAATTCACCCAACGTATAGTGGGAAGCTTGTGGAAGGCTACCTGAAATGTTTGACCCAAGTTAAACAATTTAAAGGCAATGCTACCAAATACTAATTGAGTGTATGTAAACTTCTGACCCACTGGGAATGTGATGGAAGAAATAAAAGCTTAAATAAATCATTCTCTCTACTATTATTCTGACATTTCACATTCTTAAAATAAATAAAGTGGTGATCCTAACTGACCCAAGACAGCAAATTTTTACTAGGATTAAATTGTCAGTAATAGTGAAAAACTGAGTTTAAATGTATTTGGCTATGGTGTATGTAAACTTCCGACTTCAACTGTACAGTGCTGCGGCCATTTCACAGACATAGGCGGTGACTCCACTTCCGTCGGCTGCATAATTTTTTGGGACTGCTGGGATACTTTTTTCGGCTATTAACCCAACTTGAACATTGGTTGATGCAATCCACCATCTGTCTCAGCTAAAGCGAGGTAATGCAAAACCACCAATGGCCGAACTTTTCCGGTTCACACTGGGTTCATAGCCCACCAAAAAGTGACTCAGCGGTCAAGAAAAATGTAGCCGCCAACAGATGTAGAGTCACCGCCTACGTCAGTGAAATGGCTGTGAATTGCAGCGCTGAAGTTGGTCTCTACCTACTGGCTCAAGCAGCAAAGCTGCTCAATGAACAAAGGACTTTTGGGCGGGAAAGAGGAGCACTGACAGTTATGCTAATTATCACTATCTACATGGGAGGTGTGAATTCCCGGCTACTACCAATTGCCATGCTAGGTGCTAGTAGCAACATTAGCCTAGCCATTAGCCAAAACAAAGAACACCATCTTTGAAAGTTGATACCTGTGCATCCAGGTATACTTATGTGGGTGTGTCAACCTCTTTTAATGACATTATTTCATATGATTTAATAAATATTATTAACAAAGTGTGCTCCATTTGAAGTAGAAATCTTTAACTTTAATTACATGAAACAAAACTTTTAACAATTTTCACATTACAGGAAATAGGTTGACTGCTATGTTAAACATCTGCTGTAATGGAGTCTTTTGACTGTAGAAAAACAGGGATCTCTAAAGTTGTCCCAGGTGAGGCTGGCAACTCAGCGAGGAAGGGCCAACTGCACAGGCATTTTACTTCGTTGGTCTGGAGATACAGAATCTTACAGTGCAGTTGTCTGTAATTAAACCCTGCGCACTAAGGACTGTATTTTAAGGGAATTACTATTATTACCCCAAATGATATCATACACACATTTAGCTATTAAAGTATCTCTTCCTGTCATTTACCTGTACAGTTTGTGTAAACATGCAAGTATTCACTTATCTGTAAATATAACTGTATACCTAACTGTACAGCTAATTTAACCATGCAAAATTTTCACTTACCTGTTAATTTACCCAGTCTGTCTGTTAAGTAAACTATTATTACCCTCGCTCATATCATACGCATTTTTAGCTACTGAAGTATTTCTCTGCCATCGACCTGTATAGTATAGTTAACCATCCAACATCCACCAATGTATAGTGTACATATTCAGCCAACCACTCATACTATGCAATGTCCTTTTATATATATATATATATATATATTTTTTTTATTATTATTTTTTTGCACTCCAGATATCTTGTATTTCTATACTTTTTCATACTGCCGCTCTATGTATCATGTACCGTGTATCTGTCTTTTGTGTACTTTTCGTTGTGGCATTTTGCACCTGCCCTGTGTTTTGTTGTAGCTGCTTGACAATGAAATTTCCCCCCCCGGGGGAGCAATAAAGTATCTATCTATCTATCTATCTATCTATCTATCTATCTATCTATCTATCTATCTATCTATCTATCTATCTATCTATCTATCTATCTATCTATCTATCTATCTATCTATCTATCTATCTATCTATCTATCTATCTATCTATCTATCTATCTATCTATCTATCTATCTATCTATCTATTGCGCTCATCTCCATGATCATGTTCCTCTTCTCAGGCGTTGGATTGCATCAACCAATGAGCCAGTTCCTGATCAGTGTCCCAGCTGCCTCGGTGGAATGGCTGTGCACTGCAGAGCGCTGTAGTTGCTCTTCAGTGCCTGGCTGACCAACCTGTTCTCAACCCGAGACACTCTATTTAATATCAAATCAAATTAAATCAAATGTATTTATAAAGCCCCTTTTACATCAGCAGATGTCACTAAGGGCTTATACAGAAACCCAGACTAAAACAGCAAGCAATGCAGATGTAGAAGCACGGTTGCTAGGAAAAACTCCCTAGAAAGGCATGAACTTAGGAAGAAACCTAGAGAGGAACCAGGCTCTGAGGGATGGCCAGTCGTCTTCTGCAAGAGATTATAAATGTGCATGGCCATTACCTTTTTCAAGATGTTCAAACGTACATAGATGACCAGCAGGGTAAAATAATAATCACAGAGGTTGTAGAGGGTGCTACAAGTCAGCAACTCAGGAGTAAATGTCAAAAGGCTTTTCATAGCCGAGCATTCAGAGGTCGAGACAGCAGGTGCGAAAGAGACAGGGAGAGAGAGAGAGCGAGAGAGAGAGAGAGAGGGTCGAAAACAACAGGTCCGTGACAAGGTAGCACATCCGATGAACAGGTCAGGGTTCCATAGCCACTGGCTATGGTTCTAGCAGCCGTGTTTAGTACTAACTGAAGTTTATTTAGGGCTTTGTCCGGTTAGGTGGAGAGTCTCTACATTGCAGTAGTCTAATCTAGAAATGGCAAAAGCATGGATTAGCTTTGCTGCATCGTTTTTGGACAAAACGTTTCTGATTTTTTCAATATTATGACGATGGAAAAAAGCTGCCCTTGAAATATTCTTGATATGTTCGTCAGAAGAGAGATCAGGGTCCAGAGTAACACAGAGGTCCTTCACAGTTTTATTTGAGACGACTGTACAACCATCAAGATCAATTATCAGATTAAACAGCAGATCTCATTGTTTCTTGGGACCTAGAACTAGCATCCCTGTTTTGTTGTCCACATAGCAGTGAAAATGTACATTGTGTTTCCAAATGACATCACCAAGAGGCAGAATATATAGTGGTCCTAAAACGGAACCTTGAGGAACACCGAAACGTACAATTGATTTGTCAGAGAATAAACCATCCACAGAGATGAACTGATATCTTTCAGACAGATAAGATCTAAACCAGGCAAGAACTTTCCCGTGTAGACCAATTTGGGTTTCCAATCTCTCCAAAAGAATGTGGTGATCGATGGTGTCAAAAGCGGCAGTAAGGTTTGGGAGCCATTGAAAGGGCCTTTACCACCTTCATGAGTGTAGTCGCGGTACTATGATGGGGTCTAAAACCAGACTGGAGCGTTTTGTATACATTATTTGTCTTCAGGATGGCAGTGAGTTGCTGCACAACAGCTTTTTTTTTGAGGAATGGGAGATTCGATATAGGCCAATATTGTTTGTTTTGTTTTTTCGGGTCAAGGTTTGGCTTTTTCAGGAGAGGCTTTATGACAGTCCCTTTTAGTGCGTTTGGTACATATCCGGTGGATAGGGAGCCATTTATTATGTTCAACATAAGAGGGCCAAGCCCCGGAAGTAGCTCTTTCAGTTGTTTACTTGGAATAGGGTCCAGTAGGCAGCTGAAAGGTTTAGAGGCCATGACTATTTTCGTGAATGTGTCGAGAGATACAGAATAAAAAAACTTGTGTGTCTCCATTGATCCTAGGTCCTTTGGACAACCGAGTTTTTGATAAATATTCAGATTCAAAGAGGAGTCCGTAATTTGCTTTCTAATGATAATGATCTTTTCGTTGAAGAAGTTCATGAATTCATCACTGCTGAAGTGAAAGCCATCCTCTCTTGGGGAATGCTGCTTTTTAGTTAGCTTTGCGACAGTATCAAAAACACATTTAGGATTGTTTTTATTCTCCTCAATTAGTTTGGAAAAGTAGTCTGATCGAGCAGCAGTGAGGGCTCTTCGATATTGCATGGTATTGTCTTTCCAAGAAGTTGGAAGACTTCCAGTTTGGTGGAGCACTATTTCCATTCACATTTTCTGGAAGCCTGCTTCAGGGCTTGGGTAGTTTTAAATTTAATTTAGATCCTTGCTTAGGTGATTAACTGATTTTTGTACTCTGACGTCCTTGGGGAGGTGGAGGGAGTCTGGAAGGGCATCTAGGAACCTTTGTGTTGTCAGAGAATCTATAGCGCAGCTTTTGATGATCCTTGGTTGGGGTCTGAGCAAATAGGTTACATTTTGTATTTGTATGTATTCATTTGTGGATGTCCATCACCCATTTTGTATGATATGTTACGTTTCGTATGGTATGTATTAATTTGTGGATGTCCATGACCCATTTCATACGATACACTACACTGCCAAAAATATGTGGACACCTGCACATCGAACATCTCATTCCAAAATCATGGGTATTAATATGGAGTTGGTGCCCTCCCTTTGCTGCTATAACAGCCTCCACTCTTCTGGGAAGGCTATCCACTAGATGTTGGAACATTGCTGCAGGAACTTGCTTACATTCAGCCACAAGACTATAAGTGAGGTCGTTGGGCAATTGGGCCTGGCTCGCAGTCATCGTTCCAATTCGGCATTCCAATTCGGCATTCCAATTCATCCCAAAGGTGTTCGATGGGGTTGAGGTCAGGGTTCTGTGCAGGTCAGTCAAGTTTTTCCACACTGATCTCGAAAAACCATTCATGTATATACCTCGCTTTGTGCCCACAGGCATTATCATGAGGAAACTGTTGCCACAAAGTTGGAAGCACAGAATCGTCTAGAATGTCATTGTATGCTATAACCTTAAGATTTCCCTTCACTGGAACTAGGTGGCTAATGTTAGCTAGCTGGCTAACGTTAGCTAGGCTAGGGGTTAGGGTTCAGTTTAGGAGTTTTGTTAAAGGGTTAAGGTTAGGGGAAGGGTTAGGGTTAGGGTTAGCTAACATGCTAAGTATTTGCAAAGTAGCAGAATGTTGTAAGTAGTTGCTAATTAGCTCAAATGCTAAAGTTGTGCGTGATGAGACTCGAACTCACAACCTTTGGCTTGCTAGAAGTTCACGTTATAAGTAACTTAAGTAACCATCTGTCTTATGTAACGATACCAAAAGTAATAAAATCGTTCTACTATGTTACGTCTAGTCTATGAGACCAGGCTGGACTGACAAGGAGCAATGCTGCACTACAAACAAAAGCATTTTAGGGGGGGAAGAGGGGCAGAGTTGTACTTATGTGGGTGAGTCAACAAAGTGTGCTCCACTTTGAAATGGAAACTATGCCTTGTTACATTAAATAAAAATGTCATACTTTTGAGACTACATAAAATTATTTGACTGCGATGTTAAATAAACTGAAGTCTTGGTTGTCAACAGCATTTAGGCTATTTTAGTCTTCACTGTAAGAAAACAGGAATCTCTAAAGTTGTCCCAAGTGAGGCATGCGGCACTGCTCCCTGTGCCTGACCTAAACGGACTGGAATGACCTCAATATTTGCGGCGCTGCTTGTGCCACCGTTAGAATGCTTAGTCTATCTTTAAAATAACTAATTTGTCATTTGATTAAAATTAAAATTTTATGACAGCAGCATAACTCATCTTGAGGGAAGAAAAACTATCCCTTTATGGTTTATAAAAACATGTCTTATACAAAATTACCAAACTTTAATAGCCTATAGGCTAAGGCTGCCATAGGCTGTATAGGCTCTAATTGCGGGTGCATGTGGGGATATGCCATAACCCTTGATAAAGAAAAGGGCTTAAAAGCACCCCTTGTTGGCTCAAAAATCTGGAAAAGCAACAGCATCATTATCCTACTTTAGGTAGTTGTTCACTATCTACCCACCAGAGGGTGCCATTCATGCGCATACTGTATCTCCCTATGCAGGGTCAATGTGCGCTTTCCATTCATCTCCATTAAGTACATACACTAAGTCACACTTCCCCTTATTTGGCAATATTTTTATAACCCAGTCTGAGAGCCAGCGCACAGTCCTTCCTTAATAGGCAGTGGGTTTCTGCTAGAGTGAGGCAGCAGAGACACATGGGAGGGTTTCACTGGGTCTTTAACAGCTGCAAGTACTGTCTCTTTAAGACAGAGTCCAACAATTTCACCAACTGTGGTTATTTTAAATCTTCAAAATCACAAGAAATTGACAATTTCAGGGAAACATTTATTGATGTTTGATTCACATACTATTCAGACCCCGAAAATGCTCTAAGATAGTTGCAACATCTTACTTAATAAAGACAAATGCTTGGTTGTTGATCTTGACATACTGCAATCTAGCATATCTGGTTCTGGCTCTAATGCAAGAACAGCTTTCTATAGAGAGTTCAATTGTCTTTCTTTTGTTCACATATTTGTTCTGCTATCAATGATTAATTTCATCACTTTCTGAGTGAGTGAATCCTCCTTTACAGAGATAAACAGTTACAGTATACTTAAACAATCACTATTAAATAAAAACACTTGTCAATATCATTGCTGGATATATGTGTTTCCAGTGCTAAAGCCTTAGCTTTCGCTCAGTGAGATAACATTGTCTTCAAAGATGGGGGCTTCGAGCTATTGGGCTTCACGGTTCCATTCCCTGTTGGATACAGGATACAGTTAACATGTATCAAGATCAAAGTGTAATAAACAGCCTGCTCACACACACACACGTACACACGTACACACACACACACACCCTGGAGATGTTCTCAGGGTCAGTGCCAATGTAATTTGAGTGGCATGAACCACTTCTGCAGCTGACTTCCCAGCTGACTGGCCGGGCCAAGACTGTCTGTGACACCAGCTGTGCATGCCACGCCAAGCCCTTCCAACCACCACGTCAAGTCAACGTACACCCGTTCCCCATGGCCCTAACACTTCGATGTTCAACTTCCACCTTACAGATCTGTAAATTTTGTTAGCGCCAAGTACCCACTATCGGGCTGATATAGTGAGAGAGCCTTTAAAATCAGATGGTGATCACGCTTCTTGTTCATATCACAGGGCAAGATTCACTTCCAGTTTGCTTCATTTTCCTAAAGCACACAAGGTGCTTTTATTGTGGCATTTAGTAAAGTCATCTTTAAAAGGTATCAACCTTTTCACACATACTTGGTATCCGTTTCTCACTTCAATGCCTCCAACTTAAGCACTGAGCTGACGCAGTTAGCTAGTACGTGTATGGCAGAAGACTCATTGAGGCCATGAATGGCTCTAAATAGTTTGGTGCAGACTGGAGGTCCCCTATTGTTAGCTCCACAGTTCTAAGTAGAGAAAGCCTTGCTCAGCAGCTGTTGTGAATAACCAGGGGGGATTTGCCCCCACCATAGCAACGTTGAAGCCTGTCTGCTGTGGTACATGACTGAGGCGGATATGAACAAAGCACTTGGGGTTTACAATGACTGGTTCTCTTTCTTTGTCCCCTAAATAGAACTGCTAGGAAATCAAGTTCTAAACATAATGGAGGGAGAACGATTAGCAAGCTATTGACAGTGTACTTTTCTGTATTGTCCATTATCACAGCCTGGAGCTATATCTACTGAACATTTACACCATCAAGGAAGTCCCTTAAGGCTTGACACTTCTTTTGTGGCCGAGACAAATGGAACAAGTTACATTCTAAAGGTATAAGGGTATAAAACACAAAATGTTTAAGGTAAAATAAAGTTTAAGAGATGAATAATGAAAAGTTAATCAAGACAGTTTCATGTTTTGCCTTTGTCTTCCATTCACTTTGCACTAGACTATAGCAGAAGCATAGCAAATCAGTCGCCCAATGTACTAATCTTTTATTTAACTAGGCATGTCAGTTAAGAACAAATTCTTATTTGCAATGACGGCCTACACCGGCCAAACTCAGACGACGCTGGGCCAACTGTGCACCGCCCTATGTTGTCTGTAGTGACACCTCTAGCACTGAGATGCAATGTCTTAGACCACTGCGCCAATAATCAAATACACATAAACCATAAACATGTCATGTCCACAACAGACCAACATGAACTGAGAAAAATACAGATTTGAATATGGGGTCGTTCCATTTGATTTCGATCACTTGTTGACCGCACCCCCTTTGGATTTGAACTAAACTTTCTATACATACAGTATTTGCCCATGGTAGAAGTGTTCAGAAAGTGACTTTTTGGACCTCAATGCAAAAACAGTCAGGAGATAGATAGCATACCCGTTTTTCATAGCCCACCCTACCATAATACATCCATGTGTTCATCACTGGAACAGTTAAACAGTTTGATATCATTTAAAAGCTCAAGAACAAGGTTTTATTATTATTCATTTTTATCTTTAATGTCAATTATTTAAAAAAAAATTGTCAAATACACAGCATACTCTTGAAGACAGGGTGGGTAATTTCAATTATATAAATATAATTCATAGAATGGACATATCCCTTCAGACCACAGCAATTTAGCTGGTACATAATTTACATTTAAATTGAATTGAAATATTAACTTCCAATTGCTACATCAAAGATGAACGCCGGTCAACCCACCGTTGAATGTCATCTTAATTGGGAATGTATATTCTATTAACTATATTTCTATGATTTCCTATGGAAGATTGACACTATAATTTAAAACAAATGATATTCCCATTCAGTCAACATTTGACCTCCAATCATCTTTGTGCTACCATTTTAAAGTTGAAACGTTATTCCCATTTTAGTACATTTATCAGCCAACATGAAAACCCTCTAATGTAAAATAGGGTCTAAGCTACAATAAGTGAAAAAATAGTTTACACGTTTTTAGATAATTTACATTAAAAGGTTAAATAATGACTATTTCTTTTTTTAGAAATTATAAAATCTTTCTTGTAAGCTTTAAAATTTTATCAAACTCAACCGTTATTTTTTTTTTCTCCAGAGATTAAGGAATGGATGTCTCATGGTAGGGTGGGGTATGCAAAAAACTTTGCACACATCTATCCCTTAAATGGTTTGGCATTCAGGTCCAAAAAGTTACTTTCTGACCACTTCCACCATGGGCAAATATGTATAGAACATTTTGTTCAAATCAAAAGGGGTGCGGTCAAAAAAGTGATTGAAATCAAATGAAACGACAACACACACAATGCAAAACTCCACTAGATGAAAACTTAAAATACAACACATTCAAAGCCTTCAAAAAGGTTTTATTTCCACCACTGTTTCCGAGACCTCTGGACATAAGTTTTAAAACAGTACACATCAAAACACACGTAAAAAAACTATTTTATTTTTTACAAACTTGCAACATTATCCTTACTCATTGAGCTCTTCTTCCTCGTCGTCGAATGTCTCTTCCCCGTCATTGGCCGTGGCCTCCTGGTACTGCTGGTACTCAGACACCAGGTCGTTCATGTTGCTCTCGGCCTCTGTGAACTCCATCTCGTCCATGCCCTCCCCGGTGAACCAGTGCAGGAAGGCCTTGCGACGGAACATGGCTGAGAACTGCTCTGAGATGCGCTTGAACAGCTCCTGGATGGCCGTGCTGTTGCCGATGAACGTGGAGGCCATCTTAAGGCCGCGGGGCGCGATGTCACACACGGCCACCTTGACGTTGTTGGGGATCCACTCCACGAAGTAGCTGCTGTTCTTATTCTGGATGGCCAGCATCTGCTCGTCAACTTCCTTCATGGACATGGGCCCTCGGAATACAGTGGCAACGGTGAGGTAGCGGCCGTGGCGCGGGTCGCACGCCGCCATCATGTTACGGGCGTCAAACATCTGCTGGGTGAGTTCGGGCACTGTGAGTGCGCGGTACTGCTGGCTCCCCCGGGCGGTTAGCGGTGCAAAGCCAGGCATAAAGAAATGCAGGCGTGGGAAGGGCACCATGTTGACGGCCAGTTTGCGAAGGTCGGCGTTGAGCTGGCCAGGGAAGCGCAGTGAGGTGGTCACACCGCTCATGGTGGCCGACACTAGGTGGTTGAGGTCTCCGTAAGTGGGCGTGGTCAGTTTCAGGGTACGGAAGCAGATGTCGTAGAGCGCCTCGTTGTCAATGCAGTATGTCTCATCCGTGTTCTCCACCAGCTGGTGCACAGAGAGCGTGGCGTTGTACGGTTCGACCACCGTATCAGATACCTTGGGCGAGGGCATGACGCTGAACGTGTTCATGATGCGGTCGGGGTACTCCTCGCGGATCTTGCTGATAAGCAGGGTGCCCATGCCCGAGCCCGTGCCCCCACCCAGGGAGTGGGTGAGCTGGAAGCCCTGGAGACAGTCGCAGTTCTCGCACTCCTTCCTCACCACATCCAGCACAGAGTCAACCAGCTCGGCTCCCTCAGTGTAGTGGCCCTTGGCCCAGTTGTTCCCCGCACCGGTCTGCCCTGCAACGGAAGCAAAAATAAAAAGGGATGAAAATTGTCAGTTAAATCCTACACCCCATCCCTGCAGTAACCCCAAATCAACTACTCCAACAAACACAAGTTCATTGTGAGCCATTTGTTATCCTGTGTAGGCCAAGAGAAATGTGGGGTCAGTACAGGGCGTGTGTGAGGAGAGTTCTCAGGCTCAAGTCCTGGGTGTGAGAGTCCACGCGAAAACCCTGAAAAATTTATGAAACAAAAATATCCAAGACATTTAGGCAAGAATGTAGGTTGAGTCTGGCATTTGTACAAGCTACATGTTCTGTCAAATAGTTTTCCCCGTAGCTGCTAAAGAAAAGGTAAATGCCTGGGGCCATGCATCATACATCTTCTGACAACTTCTGTTGGGACCACCACACTCCATCCATCCCAGTGTTCATTTCTTAAAATGAAATGAGTTTTTCTTATTGGACAAACTTAGGTAGTCCCTCCCTGTTTCACTCAGCTTTTTTTTCATTTCATCCCTAATGGTGCCTAATGACTATATCCACCCCCTGAAAAATACTTCTGGCATCACCACACTTGAACCGAGGTAGAAATGTTTGTACAGGGACTTCGAACAGAAGAAACTGTTCTGTGAGGGACTTCCTTGACTTGTCCAATATGCTGCTATCAAATCCTTGAAGGATTTCCCTATGGTAACCAATTGGAGATGGGTAGAAACGTGCAACTATTGTACATACCACCCTAAAAAACAACCAGTCATCCTTTTTGAGAGTGCTGTTCAGAACATAAACATCCATTGCGTTGATGCCATGGCTCATCTAGGGAGCTTTCGGGGGCTTTGTGTTATAAACGTGATAAATTCTGATCCCCAGGGCCCAGTTTATCAAAAGTTATCTGATCGGATTTGATTAAATGTTAGAATTGACTTTTTCAAAACTGGGTTTTTCAAACCTGAAAGTTTAAATTCTCATCCTCCGGGTAAGGATTTGGATTTTGTAATCCAATTTTACCTTTAAATCAGGATTAAATGTCGTTTTGATGCCAAAAACCAGGATTATCTTAATCCCACTGGAAGGCTGGATTCAGGGTGTATTTAGAAAGGTGAAAGGCACTACAACCAAGACATTGCAATGGGGAGGTTTAAAAAAAACATTATTGCATCTGAAAACTACAAGTTAATCATGTTAAATTGACAACAGTGTACGTATGGTCAGTTATTATATCAAATAAATGTATGTACTTACTTATAATTGATATGCAGGCTAATTTATTTTCTTTTTTATTTTAGGAACCTTTATTCACGTAGTTTACTCCTCTCTGCTTTCCTATGACAGTGTAGAAGTAGTACCATAACCTGTCCAGTAGATGGAAAGGTATAGGTTTTTTCAAAGCACTGAAAATCCAGATTCTGTGATCTTGTGGTGTCTGGATCAGAATGATCTTTCAGATTATTATGTTCTGAAAAACTGGCTCAAAAACAGCCAGATCGATTTGATCCTGGATTAAACATTTTTTTTAAACGGCCTAGTAGACCTCACGTGACTGCAGCAAAACCTCATGCTGTGTGTCCCTATCAATATTGAAGAAACAATGAAAACACTTAATGGTACAACTAAAACAGCCATTTTGAATCAGTTGGAAAAAAAGGTGTTTGCTACATTGAGAGACAAAATAAGACATATAATAGGATATTATAAATGCTCTTAGATGCCTATAAAACATTGTATAGCTGTTGATTTTAAGTGTTACAGTGTCCACTTACCGAAGATAAAGTTGTCAGGTCTGAATAGCTGTCCAAAGGCCCCCGACCGGACACTGTCCATGGTCCCAGGTTCCAGGTCCACAAGGACTGCTCTGGGAACATACTTGTGTGCTGCAAAAAAATACAAATGTATTTGAATGCATGGTATTGTACAGTAGGCTGTTTCACAAGCAAGACTTCATCAGGTATGCCTATTACTTAAAACACAATCCTCAAGACATGATAACATTTCCCTTTTCAATGCAGCCTGCCATCTTTCCCTCACATTGAATATTCCAGTCCAAACAAACACTAACTTTGAAGGCTGAATTAAACATTCATCCTTTATAAAGGCCTCTATATAAAAGGTGTATATACTGTAGATGCTTCAGAAATCTTGTATTCACATCAAGCTATATAAAACAGCCTGGTCTCAGACTAGACTCAACATAGTAAAAGTAAGATAATAAAAAAAGCTAGAGATATCCGGGTTTTTTTTGCATTGGATGAGTCTCAATCCACCTCGTTCGCCCTGTTGTATTTCTGCATCGGCGGTCATTGTCAGACTATGAGATGTCCCAAAAATTGGCGCTTGCAACGCCAGGGTTGGGGGTTCTATTACCACGGGGGACCAGTACGAAAAAAGTATGAAAATGTATGCACTAACTAAGTTGTCTGCTAAATGACAAAATGTAAATGACCAACAGATGCATATCCGTATTGACCCAGTCATGTGAAATCCATAGATTAGGACCTTATGAATTCCTTTCCATTCACTGATTTCCTTATATGAACTGTAACTCAGTAACAAGTTCATACAAGTTCCTGGGAGTCCATATGGACAACAGGCTGGAATGGGCTGGTAACACCGGGGCCCTGTACAAAAAGGGCCAGAGCCGACTCCTTTCTGAGGAGGCTCAGGTCCTTCAACGTGTGCAGTAAATCTACTGCATACCTTCTACCAGTCTGTTGTGGCCAGTGCCATCTTTTTTGCAGTGGTGTACTGGGGAGCCAACATTAAAGCCGGTGATGCTTCTCGGGTAAATAAGCTGATCAGGAAGGCTAGCTCTGTCCTGGGGATGAGCCTTGACACTCTAGAGGAGGTGGCGGAGAGACGGATCTTGGCCAAACTGCTGGCCATCATGGACAACGTCACCCACCCTCTGCACGCCATGGTTATGACGCAGAGGAGCACCTTCAGTCACAGACTGATCCCACCACAGTGTGCCAGAGAGCGCTACAGCAGGTCCTTCCTGCCGGCGGCTATCAGACTATATAATGCCTCACCGGGGTGCCGTGCCGTCGGCAACATAGATCTGGAACTGTTGGGGTGCTAGGACCAAGTTTAACAATTATGCATCCATCCGTGAGTAACTCTGGTCTGTAATCACTCATTCACTCAGGACCTATTTATTCATGCAGGTCTGTATATACATACTCATGTACAGTTGTTATATCATATCACATGCAATATTGCAAGTAATTCTTGGACCTAACTTACTTAGTCATTCACTCAGGAATGCATATTAGTATCCTGTCAGTTGTATCTTTTTTCATTGCTTTTAGTATATCGAATGTGCAATACGTGCAGTTGTCTGTATTTAAACCCTGCGCACTAAGGACTGCATTTTAAGGGAATTACTATTATTACCCCTAATTATATCATACACACATTTAGCTACAGAAGTTTCTCTTCCTGTCATTTACCTGTACAGTTTATGTTACCATGCAAGTATTCACTTATCTGTAAATATAACTGTATATTTACCTGTACAGCCAATTTAACCATGCAAAATATTTACTTACCTGTTCATTTAGCCAGTCTGTCTATTAAGTAAACTATTATTACCCTTGCTCATAACATATGCATTTTTAGCTACTGAAGTATTTCTCTGCCATCGACCTTAACCATCCAACATCCACCAATGTATAGTTTACTTATTCAGCCAACCACCCATACTATGCAATGTCTTTTTATAGCTTCTTTTGCACTCCAGATATCTTGTATTTCTATACTTTTTCATACTGCCGCTCTATGTATCATGTGTCCGTCTTTTGTGTACTTTCGTTGTGGCATTTTGCACCTGCCCTGTGTTTTGTTGTTGTAGCTGCTTGACAAAGAAATTTCCCCCTCGGGGATCAATAAAGTATCTATCTAACATCTTTGATATTGTTGCATGTTGTGTTAATTTTTGTTCTGTTTAATTAGAGTTCCATTTACATTTACTTTGTTATGTCTATCCCCGAGTTCAGGTTGCAGCAAAGGGTGGCAAAAGGGTTATGGCAATTTGTCAAAGCACCAGAAGTAAGAAACCTGTAGTAGCCCATGAGTGTGCTTATGTTAAATGCCTTTAAACGTTGGGAACAACTTGGAAGCATGATGATTCATTCAACCACAGACAGACTCACTTACAGGACGCTTCGTTGTAGTACACATTAATCCTGTCGATTTGAAGCGAGGAGTCACCCACATAGTTTCCTGCCGGATCGATGCCATGTTCATCACTGATAACTTCCCAAAACTGTAGAGTTATCAACAAAGGAGGAAAAAATTATACAGTTAAAATATCCAAAAGGTGACGACATGGTGAAATAACGATTGGATATTGTGCATCCTTCGGTCTTATTTGATGACTGAAGCACGCTCAGCTGCTGTAACGGATAGACTCGCACAGCGCGAATTTCATGCCACTCCCTGGCTGAACGCTAGGGACGGGTATGAAGTTTATTATAGGCTAAATATAATTGTAATTAAGAGATGGCAATTTACATTTTCAAAAGACAAAGTCGTAGCCTATGACCTAAAGCATGAATTTTGAAGTGTAAGGCTATACAACATTCGCCTATAATTTGTCACATCAGCTTCTGAACATTTAGGCTAAGGCCACACGGTATATTCGGAGTTAAGACGGACCGTTCGTTCGTCACCCGTTGCCATTCATCTGGCAACGGATGATTCCCAATGAAAATGCATTGGCTTCAGTAAAAATTATTGGACACAAAATTGGTGTGCGACGGCTTAATAAAGTTAAGAAATTGTTTTTCTCCACAAAACATGCCATTCAGTTCAAAGGTCTATACTTGCCTTGGTGCCAATCTGATTCCCACATTGTCCGGCTTGTATGTGAACTATTTCTCTCATTCTGTTTGTGTGCAAAGGTGTCTAAGCGGCGGGAGTGTGTATGAAGCCTGGTGAAACTCAACTGATTAGCAGGAGCGCTAAATTCCTGTTCTCCTCTGCCAAACTTCCACGCCCAGTAGGGCTGGACAAGTGAATGACACCCCAGCTGGTCAATATACTAGCGAACCGTCATCTTCCATCCCAACTCAGTTTTTAAAAGAGAAATATCTTATCATGCTTAGCTCGTTGAAATAATGTATTTAATTCAATTCGGTTGTGACTTATGATGCAAATGTAGGCTATTAAATCATTGTTGATCTGCAGTCTTTATATAGACTTACATAAGAGCATGTGACAATATTGTAATTCATATTGTAGCGCTCTTAACCAAACACTGAGCAACCTAGTAAAGTACAGACCTGTTGATGTGATGGTTAAGGTGTTGGCTTGACAGTCGCTGGACCCAGGTTTGAGTCCCAGTTGGCGCTACCCTCGGAATTTGCTACATCGTTGTCAGAAGTGGGATGGTGAAGTGTTTAAACAAGGGACTTAGGTTAATATTTGCCACTTGAAAGGGAACAAACATCTTTCACTGTGGAGGTACCCTAAAAAAAATAGAAGTGTACCACGTAGAACAAACAAGATTGATCAGTCATGTATTGGGAATAATGTCCGTGAGTAGTCTGATTGCACCCATAACGATTCTAAATGCCGGTTTACAGAAATGTGTATGTCTATTGCTCTGGTGAAGGATATGTAAAAAAGTCACTGTGGTTACCCAGCAGAATTAGTGAATTACGGGAAATGTACTGTACCATTTCTGACCACCCATCACAAGCACACAGCTCAATGGATTTAAAGAGCTTAAGGTCGACAAAGGAAATCATGTCAGTCTGCAAAATGACTGCAACTAGGCCCTTTAACTGAAGCGTGGGAGCCTCCATGTATTTAACATAGCCCACAGGAAAAATATATACAATCACGTTGACAAAGAACTAAAAGCTTGCACCATGTCAGATCTGAGACTTTTTACAAAAACCTTTATTTATAGATTTGACAGACAAGGCAAATATTCAGTGACATTTTAGATTCAGAGAGCAGTCCCAGACAGTTGGGCTTTCATTCAGTCTTGGAGTAAACCCCATTTTAGTCAATTAGCAGACACTCTTATCCAGAGCGACTTACAGAAGCAATTAAGGCCTTGCTCAAGGGCACATTAACAGATAGTCAGCTGGGGGATTCGAACAGTCAACCTTTGTTACCTCCTTTTGAGGATGTGAGAAATCAAGGAAGTCTTTCCTTGATTTCTCACATCCTCAAAAGTCATTGGAGGACATGATCTGAGGCGATCTTCTCCTACAACGCAATTTGAGAAGATGCGAGGAATCAAGGAAAGACTTGAGATTCACCCTAGCAGATTGCCATTCTTCTGATGGGGAATGGAACCACTAAAACAGTCACCATCTCAGGTCAATCCAAGCAACATTTTAGGCATGCTTTTCTCACACTAACCCCCACTGTTTAAAAACATACAATGAGGCCATCCAGATTTCAAGGGATAGTTTAAGAACATTGATCTTTTACAACAGACTTTTTAAAAATCAACAAATCACACTGTCACATAATGTGGGCCAAATCCCAACTAGAGATGCATGCAAGTTGGGAAATATGTGTATATACTGTATTTAAAATCCTCCCCCAGCAGGCCAGTGCTTTTATTTAATGTGTCATCAACATTGTTTTACATACACTTGCGATAGCTCATCTAAACCAGACGGTAACAAGGCACACATGCATCTCTTGAAGGAAATATTCCCAGTTTCTTAGTGAGACAAATGTTATTCAAGAGGCCCTGGACACTGTTGTCACCTGGTGCATTTTAAAAAGCTCACAGAGCCTTGGACTTTGGTCATGCCCTAGTAGGCGTCATCCCCAATGTACTGCAGTATGTATGAGGAACCACACAGAAGCAGCTGCCCCGCCACTCTCGCAACATACGTCAGACAACGCAGAAGAGATCTAGAGAGAGAATGCGAAAGGGAGAGCTGAAAACTTCCTGAAACAGTCAAAGCACATTCTGATATCTCAGAACTTGTTCAGTGAAGACCCATTTGTAAGCCCCAACTTGTTCATGTTAAAAAACAAGTGGAATCTCAAGAGATCCTTGCAGCCAACCCACTGGGTACAAACTGGTAGAATAAACAGTTTCCATGTCATTTAAACCCCCAAAATTGTCCCATCTGATGACACTGAATCAACGTGGAAAACTGGCAACAAATTATATATTTCTTAGTCCAATGACATGCTTTAATTTACTTGTTACTTTCACTTTGAATTCACGTTAGTTGCCAACTCCATTAAATGTCAATCAAAACTAGACGTTTAACTGACGTCTGTACCAAGTGGGAATGACCGAACAAAAACACAAGAGGACCCAATGACCTGCCGGCATTGTATATTTCACTGCAAAAATGTTTTGACCAATGGCTATAAAAATGTAAATCAGTCTACTTCACCTGACATTTAAAAACCCAGCCCCCATTCATTTCCCCTCGAGAGATGGTGTAGTAGTGTACTCACTTCAAGAGAACCTTGGCCCTGGTGCACTGAATGTCGTATGACAGTGTGTAGATTTCATAAAGAGTCGCTTTGATGGTTAGACAGCCGATGAAGTCTTTAGGGTTCAACTTGTACAGGTCAAAACTCAACTTACAGATTCCATTTCTACTGGTCTGGCTGGAACTTGGGAGGACCTGTATAAGAATAGACAAAGGTCAGTCTAAGACAGGGCTCTCTAAGTTTTACACTTCTGGTTCATTCTTCCTTCTAATCAAGGCATGATTTAGACCTACAGTGCCTTCAGAAAGTATTCACACCTAGACTTTCTCCACATGTTGTTGTGTTAAAAAGTGGGAATAAAATGTAATGAATTGTCATTTTATGTCAACAATTACACAAAAAAGATGGAAAATAAAACACTAATATATCTTCATTAGATATTCAACCCCCTGAGTCAATACATGTTAGAATCACCTTTGGTAGCCATTACAGCTGTGAGTCTTTCTGGGTAAGTCTCTTAAGTGCTTTGCACACCTGGATTGTATAATATTTGCCCATTGTCCTTTTTGAAATTCGTCATGCTCTGTCAAGTTGGTTTCTTATCATTGCTAGCCAGCCATTTTCATGTCGTGCCATAGATTTTCAAACCGATTTAAGTCAAAACTGTGACTCGGCCACTCAGGAACATTCAACGTTGTCTTGGTAAGCAACTCAAATGTATACTGAACAAAAACCTAAAACACAACAATTTCAAAGACTTTACTGAGTTGTTCATATGAGGAAATTAGTCAATTTAAATGAATTCATTAGGCCCTAATCTATGAATTTCACATGACTGGGAACAAATACCTTAAAAGAAATGGGCCTCAGGATCTCGTCATGGTATTTCTGTGAATTAAAATTGCCATAGATAAAATGCTATTGTGTTCGTTGTCCGTAGTTTATGTCTGCCCATACCATAACCCGACCACCACGAGGCACTCTGTTCACAACGTTGACATTAGCAAACCGCTCGCACACACAACGCCATACATGTGGTCTGCGGTTGTAAGGCCGATTGGAGATACTGCTAAATTCTCTGAAACATTGGCGGCGCCTTATGGTAGAGAAATTAACATTTTATTTCAGCTCATGAAACCTGGGACCAACACTTGCACATGTTGCATTTATATTTTTTGTTCAGTATATACAGTTGAAGACAGAAGTTTACATACACCTTAGCCAAATACATTTAAACTAAGTTTTTCACAATTCCTGACATTTAAGTAAAAATTCCCTGTCTTAGGTCAGTTAGGATCACCACTTTATTTTAAGAATGAAATGTCAGAATAATAGTAGATTTTCTTCCTGATGTCTTGAGATGTTGCTTCAATATATCCATATAATTTTCCTTCCTCATGATGCCATCTATTTTGTGAAGTGTACCAGTCCCTCCTGCAACAAAGCACCCCCACAACATGATGTTGCCACCCCCGTGCTTCACGGTTGGGATGGTGTTCTTCGGCTTGCAAGCCTCCCCCTTTTTCCTCCAAACATAAATGGTCATTATGGCCAAACAGTTCTATTTTTGTTTCATCAGACCAGAGGACATTTCTCCAAAAAGTACAATCTTTGTCCCCATGTGCAGTTGCAAAAGCTTTATGGCGGTTTTGAAGCAGTGGCTTCTTCCTGGCTGAGCAGCCTTTCAGGTTATGTCGATATAGGACTCGTTTTACTGTGTAACGTATGATCTCTGTAATTGCAAACAAAAGGTTTCTGTACCAAATATTAAGTTCTGCTTTTCTGATGTATCAAATACTAATGTCATGCAATAAAATGCAAATTAATTATTTAAAAATCATATGTGATTTTCTGGATTTTTGTTTTAGATTCTGTCTCTCACAGTTGAAGTGTACCTATGATACAAAGCATGTAGAGGTCTGTAATTTGTAAGTAGGAAAACCTGCAAAATCGGCAGTGTATCAAATACTTGTTCTCCCCACTGTATATGTGTGGAGTACAAAAGTTGGGGTAGTCATAAAAAACTGTTAAACACTTATTGCACACAGTGAGTACATGCATATTATTGTGTGATTTGTTAAACACATTTGTACTCCTGAACTTTAGGTGTTGAATACTTATTAACTAAAGACATGAGCTTTTCATATTGAATTAATCTGTAATTCCTAAAAACATAATACCCCATAATGTCAAAGTGGAACTATGTGTACAGTCTTGAATGACACAAGTATTGGTCTCCACAAAGTTTGCTGCTTCAGTGTTCTTAGATCTTTATGTCAGTAGTTACTATGGTACACTGAAGTATAATTACAAGTATTCCATAAGTGTCAAAGGCTTTCATTGACAATGACATTCAGTTTATGCAAAGAGTCAATATTTGCAGTGTTGACCCTTCTTTTTCAAAGACCTCTGCAATCCACCCTGGCATGCTGTCAATTAATTTCTGGGCCACATCCTGACTGATGGCAGGCCATTCTTGCATAATCAATGCTTGGAGTTTGTAAGAAGTTGTGGTTTTGTTTGTCCACCCGCCTCTTGAGGATCGACCACAAGTTCTCAATGGGATTAAGGTCTGGGGAGTTTCCTGGCCATGGACCCAAAATGTCGATGTTTTGTTCCCCGAGCCACTTAGTTATCACTTTTGCCTAATGGCAAGGTGCTCCATCATGCTGGAAAAGGCATTGGTCGTCACCAAACTGTTCTTGGATGGTTGGGAGAAGTTGATCTCGGAGGATGTGTTGGTACCATTCTTTATTCATGGCTGTGTTCTTAGGCAAAATTGTGAGTGAGCCCACTCCCTTGGCTGAGAAGCAACCCCACACATGAATAGTCTCAGGATGCTTTACTGTTGGCATGACACAGGACTGATGGTAGCGCTCACCTTGTCTTCTCCAGACAAGGCGTTTTCCGGATGGCCCAAACAATCAGAAAGGGGATTCATTAGAGAAAATGACTCTACCCCAGTCCTCAGCAGTCCAATCCCTGTACCTTTTGCAGAATATCAGTCTGTCCCTGATGTTTTACCTGGAGAGAAATGGCTTCTTTGCTGCCCTTCTTGACACCAGGCCATCCTCCAAAAGTCTTCGCCTCACTGTTTGTGCAGATGCACTCACACCTGCCTGCTGCCATTCCTGAGCAAGCTCTGCACTGGTGGTGCCCCGATCCCGCAGCTGAATCAACTTTAGGAGAGGTCCTGGCACTTGCTGGACTTTCTTGGGCGCCTGACGAACCTCTCTCCTTGAAGATCCGATAAATGGTTGATTTAGGTGCAATCTTACCAGCAGCAATATCCTTGCCTGTGAAGCCCTTTTTGTGCAAAGCAATTATGACGGCATGTGTTTCCTTGCAGGTAACCATGGTTGACAGAGGAAGAACAATGATTTCAAGCACCACCCTCCTTTTAAAGCTTCCAGTCTGTTATTCTGATTCAATCAGCATGACAGAGTGATCTCCAGCCTTGTCCTCGTCAACACTCTCACCTGTGTTAACGAGACAATCACTGACATGATGGCAGCTGGTCCTTTTGTGGCAGGGCTGAAATGCAGTGGAAATGTTTTTGGGGGATTAAGTTCATTTTCATGGAAAAGAGGGACTTTGCAATTAATTGCAATTCATTTGATCACTCATGACATTCTGGAGTATATGCAACTTGCCATCATCAACACTGAGGCAGCAAACTTTGTGGAGACCAATACTTGTGTCATTCTCAAAACTTTTGGCCACGACTGTAGACGAGTGACAATCTAAATTAATTATAAATTCAGGCTGTAACATAATGTGGTAAAAGTAAAGGGGTGTGAGTAGGCGCTGTATGATACCTGGATAGTGCAATTAACTAGTTAATTAACTACAGTTGAAAATAAAATAAAAACAGAAGTGTCTTGGCACTCCAGGACAAAAATAGAAAAGTGCTGGTCTAAGAACAAACACCTCCATTTCAAATCACCAAGAAATGATGGTGCTCAGTCTGGACCTGCTTTGAGTCAGGTGTCAGTGCTGGGTTGAAACAAACGCCTGCGGTGCACACCCAGTAGCTCTCTGGAACCAGAGTTGGAGATACCTGGTTTGATGTGACAGTGTGGCCCTCTTGTGGTGTATGATAATACGGCAAGTCTCCACAATTGGGAAACATGACATCCAAAAATCCAAACAAAATTGTAAAAACCACAGTCCTACAACAGAGAAGTAAGCCCTCACTTGATATGAAGTTGCAGAAGATATTGTGATCTTCTAATGATTTTTCAAAGGCAACAGCATGCCTAGCACAGAAAGGTTTGTGTGTGTGTTTATGTAAACATACCCGAGTCCACATCTCTCCCTTCTGCAGGACCATGACTGGAGTGTTGGTGGGCAGGGACTGGAAGAAGGCCTCAGAGTCCACCACTGTCCCATCCTCCTCTAGCACCAGGATGAGGAACTGGCATGTCAACCGGAAGGCACATGCTGTCTAGGGAGGACCGGCGTCATAGCACACACTTTTCATCATGTGATATGAAAGTTATAGTAATTGTTTTTTTGAAAGTAAAACATAAATATGCCAAAAGTAGGCAACAAAGATGCGTTCAATCAACAATTTTAACATTGCACTTTTACATGCCAGGTGTGACCATCCTTGGAGGATCAACTATACTATATATCCAATTGCGAATCACTAATACTGTAGGTTATCTGCACAACATGACTGGGTTGCGTTCAGGAAAACATTTTGTCGATAGAAATGTCTTGTATAGAGCCGACATGATTCCCTGTTCTATAAGACAGAGAAGCAACTCTGTTCTACATAACATATTTCTATCTGAACATCTAACATTTCACTCCACTGCACTCCAGACCCCAAGTCTCTCCGGTGAGGTTAATCAACAATTGCAACAAGCAGCATCACCTGAACAGTGTCAGTAGACCAGGGGTGTATTAAATGTGTTGAAATGTTATTGACCATTTGTTTACAGAGTTGTCTGTCTAGTAGCAGTGCTTGCAATTTTGTGTATATTAACTTCACAAGGTAATATAACCCGTCCTTGATGACATCTCATTACCAGGCAGTTCCACCTCACATTTCTCATCTAAATAGACATTCCTTTAAAAAATAAAGTGACATCTTACATCAGCCACACCCCCAATAAATAATTGGTGTAAGTGTGGGAGAGACTGATTTTCTGTCCCCATGAAATGGCTCTCTGAATACTTTAAAGAGTAACATGTTGAATGTCAGGCATTGTGAATACCCCAGCGGCACAAAAAGTATGCAAACGTTGCAGATAGAAAATACATGAATAGAGCTGATGTCATTTACATTGATATTTGAGTAATTTAGCACACGCTCCTATCCAGAGTGACTTACAGTTTGTGCATTCATCTTAAGATAGCTAAGTTATTTCTTATTCTACATGTCAGAGGTATGTTTGTTCCGCAAAATATATTTCTATCTGAACGCTTCACAACGTTGTCCTGTTGAACGTAGCCCAGGAGGATGCATTTACCTGGTCTAGAAGGTCATCCAGAGAGGCGGCCATTACCCCTTTCCTCTGGCTTCGACTCTGGGTACAGAGCCTGAAGGGACGGGGCTGGGGTGGGGGAAGGATCCGCTGTGAGATTGTTGTTTGGACAATTGACACTGACCTGTCAGTATAGAAGCAAAAAGGACAGAAACGGAAAATTAGTTCAGTTCAGGGACGTGTTCAGTTTAGCACAACATAGCAAAACTTTGTGCAACTGAACAGAAAATGAAAATGTGTGTTCAGGGCATGTAATGTCACCATTTTAAAGAAGTTTTACACCGTTGTGCCTAGCTTCTTAGTGTGGAGTGATACTACTTGCTGGACTGCTTACAGAGTACTTAATCATACTGCCGGTCTACCTCCTTGTTTTACCACATCTCAGCAGAATAAGTATGAAGTGAGATTATAGTGCAAGTGGAACTCTTTAAAGTATATGCAAAGAATAATATCAGTAATAGTATTCAGATATGAGTTTCAACATTGGAAGTTGACTAGAGCAAGTGGTCTTGTTCACAGTGCAGGCCTGATTTAAATAGCCTCATTGCTGGTCAACAAACTGACAGATTGAGTTGTGCAGAACTGAAATTGGACTTTAAATAAAACTGGCTTATATGAATGTGAATTTAAGACTTGTTCTACAGGCCTTAAGGCTCAAATCTGTTTTGTTCATCATATTGGTTTTGGAATACTTACTGTCCAAACAGCAAGTTACAAGTGATCAAATCGGATGTGTGTGTGTGTTCAGAGAGCAATCATCTGCTGACATGTTTATGCTAGTTGTCATAGTAACGACAGCTGTGTGGGCAGTGGTGTAGGCTTAATGGTGATGCTCCTGCTCCCTATTGCTAAGAAGCTATGTAGCAAGCTAAGGTGACAATGCCTGCCATGGACATTTCCCAGTTGCTTTGAATGTTCCAAATTATAGTATAAGAAAAAAAAAAAAAGTTAACTTTTTTTTTTAAGCCTCAAAAAGGATAAGACCATCCTTTTTGGCAAGCCACATCAGTCAACTAGCTAGTTAGGAATATCAGTTTATCTTTCTAACACATTCACTAATTTGTTTGTAAACACTTAACAAGCTAGTTAGCTATCACATGTTCTTGTCAAACTGTCAACCAGTGGCGGTCAGTGGCGTTTAAGATAAGGGATGATTATATTTTCATGTGCATGGCCTTATTTCTATTACAGCATATTGGGGTGACTCATTCATATTCCATCCACCCAAATCAATGTAACAGCAATAGGTTAATGTCACCACATGATACTCACATTTTCCCTATACCCATCATGAGGTTGCTACAACCTAGCCTATGAACGAAAGGTTGTGACACAAATCTGAGGTGACAGCCATTCAATACCACCTTGCACACTCTTGCCTGCATCTAGCTTATATAGGTTGTCCAACAGTTGCAAACAAGAGATTCTATTGAACTAATTCAGGTACGTTAATCCCCGTTGGAGAAACATTTTTCAACAGAATCGTCAGAATGAATACACCCCTCATCACGCGTAAACAGAGTTCACTATCATAACAGCCACTTTGTACTCCTTCTCTTCCCTTCGCTTCGCTTGTTGACTTCAGTGCACAACACATCAGCTGTATGTGGCCAGGCGAAAAAAAAACTTTCCAAGACAAACCACTACATCGTTGTCATCATATTAGCTAAAGTAAACATCATAGTCAGCATAGCTAATAGAACTAATACGTTAGTAAACTCTCTACAATCATGCAGTAACGTTATTTTACAGTCAGTAAACAGTTACACTGGCGGGCCCTGGTGGCATTAAATTAGTCATCCCAAAATCTTGACTTGGAAGAGTTTGTGTTGGGAAGTCATAGCCAGCTAGCTAACATAGCAATCTCTGTTTGAGCAGTGTTTCAGTAGGCTAAACTAGCTAGCTGCATTTGCTAGCTAAGCATTTCTCTCTTGCTTCTCCTTCATTTTGGAATAAATTAATTTGCTCAAAACAGTTCAAACATTTTCTTTATCTCTCTTTGAGTCAACTTCTAACCAGTGCTAGCTAGCTGTAGTTTATGCTTCAGTACTAGATTAATTCTCTGATCCTTTGATTGGGCGGACAACATGTCAGTTCATGCTGCAAGAGCTCTGATAGGTTGGAGTACATCCTCCGGAACTGGTTAATTACTGTGTAAGTCTATGGAAAGTGGTGAGAACCATGCACCTTCTAGGTTTTGCATTGAAGTCAATGTACCCAGAGGAAGACTGAAGCTAGCTGTCCTCCAGCTACCCTACAGAGTGCTGTTGAGGCTAATGTAGACCATCTTTGCATAACAGCGTGTTTTAATCAGTTATTTGGTGCCGTGATTATATTTAGTATAGTTTAATCAACAATTATTTTTTTTACTATTTACATTTTTATGAAATTCACTGAGGATTTTCCTCCCATTCCTCCTCTGAGGATCCTCCATTGCTGTCAACATAGTAGCTAGACAGCAACAAGATATGCCAAATAAGTCTAAAAATCACTTGAGAGCAAATAAATCAGATGGCCAGCAACCAGATTTGCATCTGATTTCAAAGCACCTACAAAAGGTGGTTTGAAATGTGTCTTGAAATATCCAATTCCATGTGCTTTTTGGCTGCAGGGAGAAAATAAAATGCCAGTGAACAAGGCTTTAGAGTTGTTAAGTCTGAACAGATGGTTCTCTCAGTGTCAGCTAATCAATAATTGAGTTTCATGCCTAATCACATAACCATCGAGTCAAAAGCTAGTGACAATATTGACAACTTCAGTCCTATTCAACATCAGTCCCACTGACAGGAGGCCTTTTGGTAGGCCGTCATCGTAAATAAGAATTTGTTCTTAACCGACTTGCCTAGTTAAAAAAAATGTTACAAAAAAATAAAAAACAGCCATTTGTAACACTGCCAATGAGGGGAGGAAAGGTAGACCTCTGTGGAGATGTATGACAAAGGGCACACACACAGGCATTAGTGGAATCACAGAAGTATGAACATTATTACTTGACATCTTTTGCTCTCAGCCAACATTATTCATTATTTTATTGAAGTTCAGATGTTTGAGTTTAAGAGTTTTAAAATGTCCATAATTAAAACAGTCGTCCTCATTTGGAGCAGGGCCACATTCAGTTGCCAAAACATTGTTGAACGTTGCAGATAGAAATGCCATGACTAGGGTGGACATGATTCCTTGTTCTACATGTCAGATAGGCATGTTTGCTCTACATAGCACATTTATATCTGAACGTTCAACTTTGAAAATACTATTCTGGATTATCATTATATCCGGTTTGTAATGCTTGTAATGTTCAACAAATATATGAACTATCAGTCATAATGTCATGTTTGTTTCAACATCATAATGTTTCGCAAACACAATATTTTGTCTTACAATATTAAAATTGGACTAAAATGGAACACATGGCTATATTAACCATAATTTTCTCATCTCACTTTAGTTGTTTTTCACATGGTCAGACTGGGCTGTTTTTTTTGCAGGGAATTCATCAGCAGGGTTGGGGAGTAACAGATTACATGTAATCCGTTACATGTAAGGGATTACAAAAACGGTAACTGTAATCCGTTACCAGCTAAAATATTGTAATCAGATTAGATACTTTTGAAAAACTAGATGATTACTTTGAGGATTACTTTTAAATTCATAAAGGATGTTGGCGAGAATTTTTTTGGGACACTTCTGTTTTCTCGATGCCATTCAAATCAGCATTGAAAAAAGGTGCACATTTAAGTTTGTTCCACCTGAGCGAGTCTGTGTATTTGAACCCAATAATGGTTGAATTAAAGAAATGTATGCTGCCTATCAATCATTGTTTTTGAAACCAGTGGACAGCCAGTGAAAAATGTGCTCATGCAACAGCTGCATAGTGCAGATCTAAGCCTATGGAATAAAAGTGGGGCTTTTATTGCTCAAACTTTTGATAGACTTAAAGGGGTAGATCTGTAGTTGCTACATCCATTGTTGGACTTATATATACAGTACCAGTCAAAGGTTTGGACACACCTACTCATTCAAGGGTTTTTCTTTATTTTGACAATTTTCTACAGCGAAGAATAATAGTGAAGACATCAAAACTATGAAATAACATATGGAATCATGTAGTAACCAAAAAAGTGTTAAACAAATTAAAATGTTTAATGTAAAGAAATAATTTAATTGTATTATTATATGTAGTAGAAAGCGATGGGTTAGAAGAAGCCTACATCACCAACCCATTAAGTAAAATGTAACATCCATATATGGCCAGCTAAGTTAAACTAACATTGATTTATCTTCTTCTAATGCCTCTTAAGGGGAAAGTAATATAAAAGTAAAAGAAAGTAATCAGATTACGTTACTGAGTTTGGGGGAGTAATACAAAAGAAAATTACATTACTGACTACAATTTTGGACAGGTAACTTGTAACTGTAACGGATTACATTTAGAAAGAAACCTACCCAACCCTGCTCCACAGTAGGAACGACTTCACTGCATCATTTTAGCTTCGGTGTTATCTGAAAAAAATGTACTTTCGTCCTAGCTCTCCCCCACACCCTACTGCATTTAAGCCACCAAACATAGCAAACGTTGGGTTCTACTTTTAAAATACTATTCTGAATCATCTAATGACGCACCTGTGAAGCATAGCCTACATAATTATGATTTGCAAATTAGTCATGGGCCTGTGCGCGACAGACCGGTGGGAATGTATTCATTATGCTCTGCCAAACATTTCGCAACAGAAACAGTTTACTCAGAACAATGTTAATGTTCCGTTTTGTTCTTAAACGGAAGTTGTAGTTCAGTTGTAGTGTCTCTTAAAAATGTGTCTGGAAGAACAACTTTAGAGCACAGAATACTATATCGTTTATATAAGTGCAGGTTGTGCCAAACACGTCGCAGACTATTCAGATTGGAGTTGCAACGTGTTGGAACAATACAATTAAAAATGAAATACAACTTCCGTTTAAGAACCACTTTTACATTATTATGTTGAAGGGCGCTTGGAGTAAACGGTTTCTGTTAAAAAACGTTTTGCAACAGACGAAATGTTTCGCAACATAATTAATATATCCCTGCTGAACGCGCCACCCGTCTATCGCACCGGGACATGACTAATTTCAACACATTTACCCTAGAAAAAAATACAATTAATGCTAGTGGACACATAGGCAACGCCGTTTTTCATAAATGTGGTGTCACTAGCTCCATCGAGCTCTGAATAATTAGGGGGGCAAAAACAACGTGTTAGTTCCGTCCTGGTTCTCCCCTGCTAGTAGTAGGACCTCTAAATATGCTACCTATAACGCTGGGAAATTAAAGGTCACCTAGGTAGTTTATCCTTACCTCACCAAAGAGTCCGGGAGAAGGGTTTTCGCATATTCCACACTTGAATGGATAAACAGTGAAGCCATTATTTAAAATCAAGTGAAATCCTTGTTTTGCAAGAATATAGAAAATAAATTCGGCTAGATGAGAAAAGAAAGTTGTCGCGCTATTCCCGGCTCTTGCCCGCCTGCAGCCTACCTGTAGTCACTGGCTCTGCCAACGGATGGACATTACTGAAGGTTTACTTTACGCCTACTAAGTTAGGTGACGAACAATAATAGTGATGCCTTTTTATAAGGTTGCCCCTCACACGATTGGTCGCTAGTTAGAGACAAAGGCAATACCATGTGCCACAAGTTGTCCCATCAGCATAATAAATTATTCAAAAACAAAATACAGGTAGGCATCATAGAATCAATAGCCTGACATGCCTGTAAATAATTTGAAAACCATTGACACCCAGTTCGCGCTTAATGTATTACCAAGGCTAAGAGCCAATTTATGATTGATCCAAAAAACGTAATCGGAGGCGCAGTATGGATGGCGTGACGCATTTTCAGAGCCTTCAGAGGCACGCAGAGACCAAATTGTGCTCCGTACCGCATTGCTGTGCGACTCTCAAATTGTGTAACAATGTGCTCAGCATTTAAATGATTGGTTGACGGTAGGTGGGCGCGTGAAGTCCTGTATAAAAAAAACTAACTTCCTTGACAACTTAAAAGAATTATGAATACCCTGACTTCTGCAGAGGCCAGGTCGCAGTAAATGCTACACAGCCAATGCAGACAGCAGATTGACCATGTTCGCTTGCTGGCTGAGAGTATTTAGCACCTCTGAATTTAATTTGTGAACCTAGTGCACACCAATTTTAAACGCTTGTTTAAACAAATGTGGTTTCTACTGACAATTGAGATGTACAAACTATGGCATAAGGGGACGACAAGCGGATAAGAGGCATTACGTAGTTTCGATTAAGACATTCATGAGAGAGCTAGGACTATTTGTTCAGCACTTTTGAAATGTACAGCGACAGAATTCAGAACATGGGCCATTCTTAGTGTTCTCCCTGTACACCAAGTCAGAACCGTAGGATAAATAAAGGGGGCATATAAGCAGACAATTCACCTCCTACAATATTCAACGATTACATTTCTCTAAAACAGGTTATAGGCTACATGTGCACCACCAAGTCAGAACTGTAGGTGAAATTAAGAGGTGAAAACAGACCAAATTACATACACTTAGTATTACTTTCTTAGCTACATTATACATATCGCCCTGGCATATTACATAATGTATGCAGCAGCATACAGTCAGGTCCATAAGTATTTGGACAGTGACACAATTTGCATCATTTTGGCTCTGTACACCAACACAATGGATTTGAAAGGAAACAATCAAGATGTGCTTTAAGTGTAGATTTTCATCAAAATTATTGTATGAAACCATTTTTATACATAGCCCCTTGATTTTAGGGGCTCAAACGTAATTGGACAAACTAACATAATCATAAATTAAATTGTGAGTTTTAATACTTGGTTGCAAATCCTTTGCAGTCAATGACTGCCTGAAGTCTGGAACCCAACCCAGGTTTCTTCCCTGCATGCTCTGCCAGGCCTTTACTGCAGCTGTCTTCAGTTCCTGCTTGTTCTTGGGGTGTTTTGCCTTCAGTTTTGAATTCAGCAAGTGAAATGCATGCTCAATTGGATTCAGGTCAGGTGATTGACTTTGCATAACATTCCACTTCCAATGATATTGAGAGTTAACAGAAACAGATTCCAAATGCGAATGTCACACTTGAAATCGACTCTAGAACTTTTAGCTGCTTACTTGTAAATTAACTACTGAGGGAATAACACACACCTGGCCACAGCTGAGCAGCCAATTGTCCAATTACTTTTGGTCCCTTAAAAAGGGTGGGACCACATATAAAAAGTGCTGTAATTCCTACACCATTAACCCGATTTGGATGTAAATACCCATATGCATTATTTAATTTCAACTCCAATATGCTGTGTTAGACAGCAAAAATAATAATAACTTGGTCAATGCCCAAATATTTATGGACCTGACAGTACAAGACATTTTTGGACCTTGTTCTGCTGTGCTCACTTGAACAGGAAGGTCCTTTGTGGGCAAATGTTGTCATCAAAGTCTGGCATTCTCTGGATTTATGGTGCTTTCAAGACAACTGGGAACTCTGAAAATAACAAGGTTGAATCATGATGATGTCAGTGATCTTCAGGTTGTAGCTCTAGAAAGAGGTCTGAGTTCCGGATTTACGAGTTGGATGACCGCCACTGTACAGCTTGTGGTCTCTAAAACACAGTGTGCTGGATGATTGGCAGACAAACGCAGGGGCGTACTTAGTGACCGCCGAGTGCTGAAGCGCATAGCATGTAAAAATCTTCTGTCCTTGGTTGCAACACTCACTACCGAGTTCCAAACTGCCTCTGGAAGCAATGTCAGCACAATAACTGTTTGTCGGGAGCTTCATAAAATGGGTCTCCACGGCCGAGCAGCCGCACACATGCCTATGATCACCATGCGCAATGCCAAGCGTCGATTGGAGTGGTGTAAAGCTCGCAGCCATTGGATTCTGGAGCACGGAAATGTTTTGTCAAGATCGATTTGGAACTTCACTGGCCTGCACAGAGCCCGACCTCAACCCAATTGAATTGGAACGCTGACTGCAAACCAGGCATAATCGTCCAACATCAGTGGTTGACCTCACTAATGCTCCTGTGGCTGAATGGAAGCAAGTCCCTGCATCAATGTTCCAACATCTAGTGGAAAGACTTCCCAGAATAGTGGAGGCTGTTATAGCAGCAAAGGGGGGACCAACTCCATATTAATGCCCATGATTTTGGAACGAGATGTTCGACGAGCAGGTGTCCACATGGAGAAAGCATCCGAGAGAATAAAACAGCGCCCCTCTGTCTTACTATGTGTAGCCCATGTATCTGATGCTGTCTGGACAAAAATAGTATGACATTCCATACTATTTTTGGCCAGATAAGTCAGATATGGGGTACACATACAGTCGTGGCCAAAAGTTTTGAGATCCACAAAGTTTGCTGCCTCAGTGTTGATGATGACAATTTGCATATACTCCAGAATGTCATGAAGAGTGATCAGATGAATTGCAATTAATTGCAAAGTCCCTCTTTGCCATAAAAATGAACTTAATCCCCCAAAAACATTGCCACTGTATTTCAGCCCTGCCACAAAAGGACCAGCTGCCATCATGTCAGTGATTGTCTCGTTAACACAGGTGAGAGTGTTGACGAGGACAAGCCTGGAGATCACTCTGTCATGCTGATTGAATCAGAATAACAGACTGGAAGCTTTAAAAGGAGGGTGGTGCTTGAAATCATTGTTCTTCCTCTGTCAACCATGGCTACCTGCAAGGAAACACGTGCCGTCATCATTGCTTTGCACAAAAAGGGCTTCACAGGCAAGGATATTGCTGCTGGTAAGATGGCACCTAAATCAACCATTTATCGGATCATCAAGAACTTCAAGGAGAGAGGTTCAATTGTTGTGAAGAAGGCGTCAGGGCTCCCAAGAAAGTCCAGCAAGCGCCAGGACCGTCTCCTAAAGTTGATTCAGCTGCGGGATTGGGGCACCACCAGTGCAGAGCTTGCTCAGGAATGGCAGCAGGCAGTGTGCACGGTGAGGCGAAGACTTTTGGAGGATGGCCTGTTGTCAAGAAGGGCAGCAAAGAAGCCACTTCTCTCCAGGAAAAACATTAGGGACAGACTGATATTCTGCAAAAGGTACAGGGATTGGACTGCTGAGGACTGGGGTAGAGTCATTTTCTCTGATGAATCCCCTTTCCGATTGTGAGCGCTACCATCAGTCCTGTGTCATGCCTTTTCCAGCATGATGGAGCACCTTGCCATAAGGCAACTAAGTGGCTCGGGGAACAAAACATTGACATTTTGGGTCCATGGCCAGGAAACTCTCCAGACCTTAATCCCATTGAGAACTTGTGGTCGATCCTCAAGAGGCGGGTGGACAAACCAAAACCCACAACTTCTGACAAACTCCATGCATTGATTATGCAAGAATGGCCTGCCATCAGTCAGGATGTGGCCCAGAAGTTAATTGACAGCATGCCAGGGCGGATGGCAGAGGTCTTGAAAAAGAAAGGTCAACACCGCAAATATTGACTCTTTGCATAAACTGAATGTCATTGTCAATAAAAGCCTTTGACACTTATGGAATACTTGTAATTATACTTCAGTGTACAATAGTAACTACTGACATAAAGATCTAAGGACACTGAAGCAGCAAACTTTGTGGAGACCAATACTTGTATGATTTTTAAATAATTAATTTGCATTTTATTGCATGACATAAGTATTTGATCACCTACCAACCAGTAAGAATTCCGGCTCTCACAGACCTGTTAGTTTTTCTTTAAGAAGCCCTCCTGTTCTCCACTCATTACCTGTATTAACTGCACCTGTTTGAACTCGTTACCTGGATAAAAGACACCTGTCCACACACTCAATCAAACAGACTCCAACCTCTCCACAATGGCCAAGACCAGAGAGCTGTGTAAGGACATCAGGGATAAAATTGTAGACCTGCACAAGGCTGGGATAGGCTACAGGACAATAGGCAAGCAGCTTGGTGAGAAGGAAACAACTGTTGGCGCAATTATTAGAAAATGGAAGAAGTTCAAGATGACGGTCAATCTCCCTCGGTCTGGGGCACCATGCAAGATCTCACCTCGTGGGGCATCAATGATCATGAGGAAGGTGAGGGATCAGCCCAGAACTACACGGCAGGACCTGGTCAATGACCTGAAGAGAGCTGGGACCACAGTCGCAAAGAAAACCATTAGTAACACACTACGCCGTCATGGATTAAAATCCTGCAGCGCACGCAAGGTCCCCCTGCTCAAGCCAGCGCATGTCCAGACCCGTCTGAAGTTTGCCAATGACCATCTGGATGATCCAGAGGAGGAATGGGAGAAGGTCATGTGGTCTGATGAGACAAAAATATAGCTTTTTGGTCTAAACTCCACTCGCCGTGTTTGGAGGAAGAAGAAGGATGAGTACAACCCCAAGAACACCATACCAACTGTGAAGCATGGAGGTGGAAACATCATTCTTTGGGGATGCTTTTCTGCAAAGGGGACAGGACTACTGCACCGTATTGAGGGGAGGATGGATGGGGCCATGTATCGCGAGATCTTAGCCAACAACCTCCTTCCCTCAGTAAGAGCATTGAAGATGGGTCATGGCTGGGTCTTCCAGCATGACAACGACCCGAAACACACAGCCAGGGCAACTAAGGAGTGGCTCCGTAAGAAGCATCTCAAGGTCCTGGAGTGGCCTAGCCAGTCTCCAGACCTGAACCCAATAGAAAATCTTTGGAGGGAGCTGATAGTCCGTATTGCCCATCGACAGCCCCGAAACCTGAAGGATCTGGAGAAGGTCTGTATGGAGGAGTGGGCCAAAATCCCTGCTGCAGTGTGTGCAAACCTGGTCAAGAACTACAGGAAACGTATGATCTCTGTAATTGCAAACAAAAGGTTTCTGTACCAAATATTAAGTTCTGCTTTTCTGATGTATCAAATACTTATGTCATGCAATAAAATGCAAATTAATTATTTAAAAATCATACAATGTGATTTTCTGGATTTTTGTTTTAGATTCCGTCACTCACAGTTGAAGAGTACCTATGATAAAAATTACAGACTTCTACATGCTTTGTAAGTGGGAAAACCTGCAAAATCGGCAGTGTATCAAATACTTGTTCTCCCCACTGTATACCTTTAAAAAAAAAGATAGCGGCGTGGATTAGAAAACCAGTCAGTATCTCGTGTGACCACCATTTACCTCATGCAGCACAACACATCTCCTTCGCATAGAGTTGATCAGGTTGTTGATTGTGGCCTGTGGAATGTTGCCCGCTTCTCTTCAATGGTTCTGAGAATTTGCTGGATATTGGCGAGAACTGGAACACGCTGTCGCACACTTTGATTCAGAGCATACGTCTTAATTTACATAGGTGGGATAACCACATATCACATTCTTAGTAAGGGGGGAAAAGTCTAGTGCCAGTGTTAGTTCACAAAAGATGGGCAGGGACTCTGCTGTTCTAGCTTCAGGGAGACGCTGGTTCCACCATTGGGGTGCCAGGACAGAGAAGAGCTTGGACAGGGCTGAGCAGGAGCTGCCCTCCTGTAGGGGTGGGAAGACCAAGAGACCAGAGGTGGCAGAACGAGTGCTTGGGTTGGAGTGTAGGGTTTGAGCATAGCCTGAAGGTAGGGAGGGGCTATTCCTCTTGCTTCTCTGTAGGCAAGTACCATGGGCTTGTTATGGATGCAAGCTTCGACTGGAAGCCAGTGGAGTGTGCGGAGGAGCGGGGTGACATGTGAGAACTTGGGAAGGTTGAAAACCAGGCGGGCTGCAGTGTTCTGGATAAATTGCAGGGGTTTGATGGCACAAGTGGGGAGCCCAGCCAACAGCTAGTTGCAGTATTCCTGGATTAGGACCTGTGCCGCTTCCTGTGTGAGGTAGAGTCATACTCTATGGATGTTGTAGAGCATGAACCTGCAGAAGTGAGTCACTGCTTTGATGTTTGCAGATAATTGCAGGTCACGCCAAGGTTCTTTGCACTCTGGGAGGGGAGTTGTCAACCGTGATGGAGAGGTCTTGGAGTGGGCAGGCCTTCCCCAGGAGGAAGAGCAGCGCCGACATCCAAGCAGAGATGCGTTTCACCACCTGGGTGTCAGAAGGAGGGAAGGAGAAAAGTAGTTGAAGTGTCATCCACATAACAATGATAGAGACCATGCGAGGATATGATGGAGCTGAGTGACTTGGTGTATAGAGAGAAGAGGAAAAGAAACGAGCCCTGGGGGAACCCAGTAGTGAGAATACATGGTTCAGACACAGATCCTAGTGGCCTGCCAGGTAGGATGCAGTCCAAGAGTGTGCAGAGCCTGAGACGTCCAGCCCTGAGAGGGTGGAGAGGAGGATCTTAAGGTTCACTGTGTCAAAGGCAGTGGATGGATCTAGAAGGATGAGAACAGAGAGATTCAGTGCAGAGAGTCCCCGTGACATAGAAGAGCAGTCTCGGTTGAGTGACCCATCTCGAAGCCTGACTGTTTAAGCTTAAGAAGTTTGTTCAGAGAGAGATAGTGAGGGAGTTGTTCAGAGACAGCACCCTCAAGTGTTTTTGACAGCACCCTCAATAAACATTTTTGACGTCGGAGGAGTCGAGTGTTCGTTTTTTTGAGGACAGGAGCGATTTGGGCCATTTTGAGGTCAGGGGGGACGCAGACAGTGGTCAGGGATGAGTTGATGAGGGAAGTGAGGAATGGGAGATCTCCAGAGAAGGTCTAAGGAAGGGTCGAGCAGGCAGGTTATCAGGCAGCCGGACCTCACTAGTCGCAGGATTTAATCTGCAGGGAGGGGAGAAAGAGGTCAAGGCGTAGGGTAGTTCTGTGTGAGTGGGACCAGTGGACTCCATAGGGAAAGAGAAAGGGGGGATACTAGTCAGTTGTACAACTGAATGCATTCAACTAGGCTGAGTGAAAGAGGAGCGTATGTCAACCTTCATTTCAAAGTGGTTGACAAAGTCGTCTGAGAGAGGGAGGAGAGGGTGGGAGGATTAAGGAGGGAGGAGAGGGTGGGAGGATTAAGGAGGGAGGAGAAAGTGGAAAATAGTTTCCTAAGGTTAGAAAATTAGAGTGATAGAAATTGTCTTTAGCAGCGGATACAGAGGAAGAGCAGTTAGAGAGGAGGGAGTGAAAGGATGACATGTCCTCTATACTCTATACTCTATACTTTACTTTATTCACATTTTTACTCCGCTGCCCGCAGCCCTGTTCTGTAAACCCACAATGAGTCACTCAGACACGGAGCAGGAAGGGAGGGCCAAGCCGGCCGGGAGGAAAGGGGACAGGGCAAGTCATAGGAAGCGGAAAGTGAGGAGAGTAGGGTGGAAGAGGCAGAATCAGGAGACAGGAGGGAGAATGATTTAGCAGAATGGAGAGATGATAGCATTGAAGAGGATGGAGAGTAGTGAGAGAGAGAGAGAGAGAGAGAGAGAGAGAGAGAGAGAGAGAGAGAGAGAGAGAGAGAGCGACGATTGTGACAGAGCAGCATGCCCATCTGGGTAGGGGCTGAGTGGCCAGGGTTAGAGGAGAGGAGTGATCAGAGACCTGGAGGAGGGTTGCATTGAGATTAGTAGTAAATAGCCTCTAGTAAAGATGAGGCTAAGCGTATTGCCTGCCTTGTTAGAGGGAGGGGACTGGGAAAGGGAAAGGTCAAAAGAGGCAAAGACGGGAAAGGAATGAATTGAGCAGTCAGCAGTTCACAAACCAATTAAGAAACTGGGAAGACAGGCAGCCCTTAAAGTGCCCTAGCTAGCAAAAAAGACAGCACTAGATAACAGATAACATTGGCTAGCTAGATAAGGTTAGCAAAAATAGCTAGCTAGCTAAATAAGGTTAGCATCCTGGCTAGCTACATTGAGAACTTAACTGTCAGTGCCCTATTTGTTTTTTTTTTCTTCCTCCAAGTGTGCAGAAAACCCTTACAATTCTCCAGGACATTTTCTCTCAGCCGTCTCTAACTCTCAACTCTATTACCGTGCAGTGACCTGAGGTAACATGGTGGCACTCTTTTTTAACGTGGAAATCACCATGATGTTCCCACCCCCAATTTGTGAGTAAGTATTAGGATTCTACAGCATTCTTCTGAGGTGAAAAGTAATCGAGCATTTTCGCTCTAGGACAAGAATTGCGTTGAAATAGAGGTGGCAACTTCCTCTGAAGGGGGCCTTTAAAATCCACACTGTATCACAACCGGCTGTGATTGGGAGTCTCATAGGTCGGCGCACAATTAGCCCAGTGTCATGTCGTCCGAGTTTGGCCGGTGTAGGCCATCATTGTAAATAAGAATGTGTTCTTAACTGATTTGCCTAGTAAATATATATATATATATATATATATATATATATATATATATATATATATATTTTTTTTTTTACCTTTATTTTACTAGGCAAATCAGTTAAGAACACATTGTTATTTACAATGATGGCCTACACCGGCCAAACTCGGACGACACTGGGCCAACTGTGCAAATTAGTGCATTTAATTACAAACTTTTCCTCAACAATGTGCGTTATAAAGAACATGGTTGGGGTCAATTAGGAATTTCTTAATTTAATTCAACCCATGAATTTGAATTGAACTTGAATTTGCCACACCCCACAGGAAGCAGAATTTGAATTGAAGGAAGTAGAATGTAATTCAAAGCAATTCAAAGTCATTCAACTGAGACATGAAACATGAGTCTCAATCATTTGACAAATATTTTATCAAATTAATCTGTCACTTATTTTTGCAAAGTGGGCCTATTGTGCACCGCCCTATGGGACTCCCAATCACAGCCGACTGGTATACAGTCTGGATTCAAACCAGGTTGTTTGTAGTGACGCCTCTAGCACTGAGATGCACCACTGCACCACTTGGGAGCCCATGATGTCAGAGAGAGACGAGAGAGGAAAACTCACCTTAAATATGAACAACTGAATGAAGAAAATATTAGAATAAAGTAGATTAATGCAATTGCAAGCATGTATCAAATTGTTGCTTATAGGCCTAGTAAAACTCCAAACGTCATCTCAAACCATTATACTACATTTAAAGCAATAGCTGTAAGTCCCCTGGAAAGACATGAAAACTTGAGGATGAGGATGTGTGTAACCATACAATAAATCCTGTTTATTGGGTAAACCAAAAAAACATTACAGTAGACTGGTATATGTTCTGTTCCACTCCGAGTCAATAATGGAGGATTGAGAAGGGCTGTTAGCAAAGATGTGACAAGTTTGAGGGGGGCTTGACTTGTAGAGAGTCTAGTGGTGTGTTGTTGTGTTTGAGCACCTACAGTTGTCCTGTTGAGTAGACACACGTGGCCGACAATAGAGTGGATAGACTCGAGGAGACTAACAGCCCCTCTCCCCTATGCCAATTAACTGACTGCAAGGGTGTGAAAATATTTGAGGAGCTCCTGTATCGTAGATACTTTAGTGTATTGGAGATGTTTTTTTTTCTCAAGATGGTATATATATATATATATTTATATTATATATATTTTTTTGAATACCTTTGGCTGTTTGGCTTGTTTCAAAGTCAGATGATGTTGAGCTTGAGCTTATTCCAGGCTGAAAGCTTTCATCCAGTGTGTCTACAGGCTCTGTGCTACTAAAGCTGGTGTCAAGGTCATCGTCATCATCAGCAGGATTAGTCTGTAGGGCACACAGTATAGTCAGTGATTAGTCAACATTTTAATACTTTTACCCCACTAATACACCACACTCAAACAACATACTATATCCACCCACCCACCCACCTCATGTCAATAGATCATGCATACTAACCTTCCCACACACAATATCCACCCCCAACAGACACTAGTCAGTCACTCACACTATCCCCTCCTAACTAATACCAAATGTTCTCCAATTTAGACTGCATGAACAATTAACTAGGCCTCCAGAGAGGCTGTAGTCTACTACTGTAGTCACACCAACTATGACAACAAGACACGGACCATGTTTATGCCTAGCTCCATTATATTTATAGACGGTTTGGTTGTTTAGCAACAAAACCAAGGCGTGCCCAATTATGGGGCAAAACAGAACGGTTTGGCACCGAGGTAAAGACAGTTTCAGGTTGGATATTCGGCTGATATTTCCGCTTTCAAACCTCAATAGCTTTCAAACCACTTGAGCCACAGACTAAAAATAAGTGTCACGATCTTGGAAAAATTGCACAGGTCTTACTTTCACGTTGAGGACATTAATTAGCTTTCCAAAGCTAATAAACATGTGGAAATGTGAGCCGCATTTTGTATTCCTAGTTGAATTAGTTAGGGAGCGTAAACTAAGTACAAACCTTTTTTACATTCGAATTTCAATAGCTCCTTGGTCATGTGTCCTACTGACCTCAACCAAGGTTCAGAATGTACACTCAGGGCAGGTGCAAAATGCCAGAATGAAATACACAAAAGACAGATACACGAAACATGATACATAGTGCGGCAGTATGAAAAAGCAAAAAGCTATAAAAAGGCATTGCGTAGTATGGGTGAATGGCTGAATATGTACTCTATACATTGTTACAGTGTTACGTGAAAAGATTATACAAATATTGCAAGTTGATAGGAATATAAATAAGGAATATTTGCATGGTTAACTATACTATACAGGTCGATGGCATAAGAAATACTTAAATAGCTAAATGTGCGTATGATATAAGTGAGGGTAATAATAGTTTACTTAATATACATTCTGGTTAAATGAACAGGTAAGTGAATATTTACATGGTTAAATTAACTGTACAGGTAAATGTACAGTTAAATTAACAGGTAAGTGAATATTTACATGGTTACATTAATTGTACAGGTAAATGACAGGAAGGGATACTTAAATAGCTAAATGTGCTTATGATATCATTTAGGGTAGTAATAATAATTCCCTTAAAATACAGGATTTAATTACAGATAAATGCACGTATTGCACATTCGATATACTAAAAGCAATGAAAAAAGATACAACTGACAGGATACTAATATGCAGTCCTGAGTGAATGACTACGTAAGTTCAGTCCAAGAATGACTTACAATATTGCACGTGATATGATATAACAACTGTACATCAATATGTATATACAGTCTTGAATGAATGAGTGCTGAATGAATAAGTCCTGAGTGAATGAGTGATTACAGACCAGAGAGTTACTCACGGATGGATGCCTAATTGTTAAACTAGGCCCTAACACCCCAACAGTTCCAGGTCTATGTTGCCGGCGACATGGCACCCCAGTGAGGCATTAAATAGTCTAATAGCCGTCGGCAGGAAGGACCTCCTGTAGCGCTCTCTGGCACACCGGGGTGGGATCAGTCTGTGACTGAAGGTGCTCCTCTGCATCATAACCATGGCATGCAGAGGGTGGGGGACGTTGTCCATGATGGCCAGTAGTTTGGTCAGGATCCTTTTCTTCGCCACCTCCTCTAGAGTGTCAAGGCTAATCCCCAGAACAGAGCTAGCCTTCCTGATCAGCTTATTTACCCGAGAAGCATCACCAGCCTTTATGTTGGCGCCCCAGCACACCACTGCAAAAAAAGACTGGTAGAAAGTATGCAGTATTTTACTGCACAGGTTGAAGGACCTAAGCCTCCTCAGAAAGTAGTTGGCTCTGGCCCTTTTTGCACAGGGCCCCGGTGTTACCAGCCCATTCCAGCCTGCTGTCCATATAGACTCCCAGGAACTTGTATGAACCAACTATTTCCACATCATCCATCCCCTGTATAGGGACTGCAGTCGGTTGGGCCTTGGTTCTCCTGAAGTCTACAACCATCTCCTTTGTTTTGCTGATGTTGAGCTGAAGGTGGTTTTGCTCACACCACACCACAAAGTCATTGATTGTGCTCCTGTACTCCTCCTACTGCCCACTCCTAATGCTCCCTACAATTGCTAAATCATCCGAGAACGTCTGCAGGTGGCATGTTTCAGAGTTATATCTGAAGTCTGAGGTGTAGAGGGTGAACAGGAATGGGGACAGCACCGTTCCCTGGGGGGCCCTGTATTGCTCACTGCCGTTCTGTCGTTCTGCCCCTGAACAAGGCAGTTAACCCACTGTTCCTAGACCGTCATTGTAAATAAGAATTTGTTCTTAACTGACTTGCCTAGTAAAATAAAGGTAACCATTTTTTTTAAATAGCTCTGTAGCCACACAAATTGTGGCCTACCGGTCAGGTAGTCCATAAACCAGGAGACTAAGGGTGCTTCCATTTTCATCCTCCTCATCTTCTCACCCAGTAGCAGGGGCTGAATGGTGTTGCACACCCTTTAGTTTGTCCATTTTTATCTGACACGATTTGACATTAATTTTTCAACATTTAAAATGTCAATAGCTCCTTGGTCATGTGACCTACCACCCTAAAACATGCTTTAGATTGTCCACTCACTATGCCTTCATATCGCACACTCTGTTTGTCTACTTTCATCTCATGCTATTAGACTTAAATCTGTAAGCCAGAGACCCAGTAGGTGTGGACATTGCTGCACAGTGTACATCCACACTCAGAAGTAATTTGTGGAAAAAGAGAGTATCTGACTGATATAGTAGTTAACAGTGATTATTATTATCTGTCTGTTGAAATTCAATGTCAATGTTATAATTTTTTGTAAGTCTTATGGTCAGGCATAAAATGTTGTCTCCAATTTCTTGCTTTCTCAGGTCCTGCTGAGTGGACGGTATTGATGCCTTTTGTCCCGAACGTGTGTACTGTATGAATGGACCAAGGCGCAGTGCTGAGGAAGGTAGTCATACTTTATTTGACTATGAAAACAAGAAAAGGCGCAAACACAACCGTAACGTGTGTGTTCGGCACACAAGCACAATAACACAACAATATCCCACAATGCAGGTGGGAAAGAGGGCAACTTAATTAGGGTCCCCAAGTAGAGACAACGATTAGCAGCTGCCTCTAATTGGGGACCAAACACAAATTAACCACATAGAGTATACTAGAACTCTACTGTCAGGCCCTGACCGTGTCAACATAGAGAAGCCAAAGGCCTCCCTACGGTCAGGACCTGACAGTACCCCCCCTAAAGGTGCGGACAGGCACCGCCATGTAAACAATCTGGCAAGGTTTATAGTTAATGAACAAAGCAACACAGGTTATTCTATTATGAATATTCTTTAACAACATGATTGAACCAGATGTTTTTACCCGGTCGGACTGGAGACCATGCTTTTTCATGTTAATGTCAACAACTATCTGTCAAATGGCCCACAGAAACTATATAGTCTGAAGCTTCAATGTAGCCTGTATGGTCTAAGCTTTTTGTGTGACTCTGGTAAGTCATTTCATGTTAAAGCCTTGTTTTCCCTGGTACATAAACATATACTACTAACTAGTTATGTTTAATTTGACTTTGCAACATAACAATCTTGTTGGCAGCTGTAAAAACACTTTCACGGCTGTATGAATGTTAATAAAGAAATACTACATCTCAGTGCTATGAGACGTTAAGTCAGCTGTGGGATGTGGACAGTAGAGGGGGATGCTGTTGTAGTGACAGTAGAGTCATCACTATTTTCAGGACTTCGTTTTATTTTTATGAGGGTCACATCACTGGAGAATAACCTGGTTCTGGTCCAGATGTACCGGACTCATTTGCCTGAGAGTGGCCTCTAAAAGAGTAAATAAAGTTATGTTTGCTTGGTCATCCTTACGCAGTCCATGCAATACTTGCTGTTGGTTGTAATAGTTACTGTCATGTTTTTGTCCACATTTGTTTGGAAATTCGTGCAACTGTCCTTTGTCGTTGGCGCATACAGCTGCATGGTACTGTGACATTAGTTATCATGTTGTCCACTAAGCTGGTTGTTGTTAGTCTAAAGCATACTTTTACAAGTTTGTTTAATATTTGCATTTGTCAACCAGTTCTTTGCCTCGAGAATCCAGTCTGCCTTTCACAGCCCTTATTGCAAAGACGACTGTCCAGGTACATTTTTTGTTGAAAATGAAAAAATGATATTAGTAATCTTACAAATAAGTGGTTTTGTGCAGGGTGGATTATGTCCTGTGCTGGCCCCATTGTCATATCCGTTCTGGATTCTGAGTGGAAAAATGCATCTGTGTATGTGTATACTGTATATGCCTCTGTGTATGTGTATACTGTATATGCCTCTGTGTATATGTATACTGTATATGCCTCTGTGTATGTGTATACTGTATATGCCTCTGTGTATGTGTATACTGTATATGCCTCTGTGTATATGTATACTGTCTATGCATCTGTGTATGTGTATACTGTATATGCCTCTGTGTATGTGTATACTGTATATGCATCTGTGTATGTGTATACTGTATATGCCTCTGTGTATGTGTATACTGTATATGCCTCTGTGTATGTGTATACTGTATATGCATCTGTGTATGTGTATACTGTATATGCCTCTGTGTATGTGTATACTGTATATGCCTCTGTGTATGTGTATACTGTATATGCCTCTGTGTATGTGTATACTGTATAATGTCTTATGTTTTGGGGCGGCAGGTAACCTAGTGTTTAGGTCGTTGGGAATCCCTGAGCTGACAAGGTAAAAATCTGTCGCTCTGCCCCTGAACAAGGCAGTTAACCCACTGTTCACCGGTAGACCGTCATTGTAAATAAGAATTTGTTCTTAATTGACTTGCCTAGTTAAATAAATGTCCGTCCTACATGGAATATTCCTCAACTGCATATATCATACGTTGCTATTGCAAATAGAAGTATTTTGTTCAACAACTGACATTTTCAAATCTTATTTTGACAAACTGTAACGTCTGCTACCAGCTCACACTCTCAAACACATAGATCCCCTAAACGCAGCTCACTTTCCAGCTCACACTCTCACACACATAGATCCCCTAAACGCAGCTCACTTTCCAGCTCACACTCTCAAACACATAGATCCCCTAAATACAGCTCACTCTCCAGATCCCAATCACCTGAATTCTGATCACCTGTTCACACACCTGTATGTCATTTACATACACGAATTAGTTCAGTTCATTGCACCCCATCATTGTGAGGTATTGTTTGTGCCAACTGCCAATAAAACCTGAAAGAAGAAGAAGAAGGTATTGTTTGTATTTGTACACATCCTGGTTTTTGGCCATCCTACAATTCATTATCTATTGTCATAGACTTGAGCACTGTGACCTTCGTGATACGACTTAATATATTTTTGTTAAATTCTACAAACGCTATACATTTATTCACTCTGTGATAGTGTTGGATCCTATATGCTACTTTTATTATTCTCCTGTAAATGGTTCAGTGCCTATAATTTAGGTTGTGTGTAGAATGGGGCATAAAGGAAATGACCTCTACTAGGTTATACTTATAAGGAAAACAGCATACAGTTTTGGCACGTGTGTTCATTTTCCTATAACTAATCAGAATTCCATTATGTTTACATAAAGAGAATACTTCAAAATGAGAAGATCCTTCCATGGAAAAGACGACTGGGTGGACATGGAGGGGAAATAACTCCCACAATGCAGCAGGACACCTTCAGCTGTGGGGTCTTCGTAATACAGGTTTGATAGTTATATTTTCAATATTGAATTGTTAGATGTTATGTGACACTTAGGTCAAAAGCTATTTTATTTTTTGGTGTAGATGGCCAAGGAAGTTGTACAGAACTTCCCCAACATCTCCTCCAAAATGGATATAGAACCTTCACAAAAATGCATGGAGCAACTGCAAATGGCTGAGGATATACTACAAATGTCTGGTGTGTAATGACATTTAATTAAAAGTAAATGTAAATTCTTTATTTTTATGTAGTTGTGTGGGACAACCATATGTTCAGTTCATGCCTATGATTTCAGAGTTCAACAAAGCCAAAGACTGACTGGGTTAGTAACTTTGTATAACATGTTTATAATATTTTAACAGTGACGGCATGTAAGACAATTTATGATATAACACAATGAATGGCTATTTATAACGTGTTACGCTTTTTGTTTTAGATTTAATGTTTTGCATGCCAACGGTGGTTCCATGTGCTGTGCCTAGGGATGGAGACGAGTTAAACTGAGTGAAGAACACAAACAGGAAGTGCTGTCTGTTGTTGAAAATGTATGCTATACCCCATCCACACTGAAGAGGCTCTGAAATCAACCAGGGATAAAGAGAAAGTTAACACTGAAATGTTTTGTACTTATTTGAAGTAAAGTGTCTGACGTGTTGGAAAAGATTAAAGGTCTAACATTTCTGTTTAATTTGTCATTATTCAGTTTCTATTAATTGGTTATCTGGCCACCATTGTAGTTACATGGTCAGTATACTGTATGTATTGACCAGAACCCACTGCAGCCCAACTTACTGGCCGTGCAGTTCACTCTCCATCCCTGCTTTGGACAATTAATAACACGACTTACGTACTTTGCCCTTTTCCTTTATGGTTGATATTAACGATGAAAGGAGATTCTCTCTCCTATTGTGTACCGCTGTTAAATACTGTGTCAAAGTAAAGAAAAGGGAAAATAAGTACTGAGAACTACCAATCATTATAGATTAACATTAAAGAAAAGGGAAACACTGGACTGACCCCCCCTTAATGGTCAAACTAATATTAATGTACAACAATATAGAAGATACGCAAGAGGTTATGCAATATGAATACAGACGCGCTCAAATTTGTTGGTACCCCTCCACAAAAAACGAAGAGCGCACAATTTCCTCGGAAATAACTTGAAACTGACGAAAGTAATTGGCATCCACCAATGTTTATTCCGTATTTAATAGAAATCTGACTTTTAGATATTTTTTTATTCAACATATTGTAAATAAAACAAGAAAATGGCATGGACAAAAATGATGGGACCCTTAACCTAACATTTTGTTGCACAACCTTTAGAGGCAATCACTGCAATCAAATGTTTTCTGTAGCTCTCAATAACAGGTAGTTTGGCCCACTCTTCCTGAGCAAACTGCTCCAGCTGTCTCAGGTTTGATGGGTGCCTTCTCCAGACTGCAAGTTTCAGTTCTTTCCATAGCTGTTCGATAGGATTCAGATCAGGACCACTTCATAATAGTCCAATGTTTTGTTCTTATTCATTCTTGGGTGCTTTTAGCTGTGTGTTTTGGGTCATTATCCTGTTGGAGGACCCATGACCTGCGACTGAGGCAGAACTTTCTGACACTGGGCAGTACGTTTCGCTCCAGAATGCCTTGATAGTCTTGAGATTTCATTGTGCCCTGCACAGATTCAAGGCACCCTGTGCCAGGCGCAGCAAAGCAGACCCAAAACATAACTGAGCCTCCTCCATGTTTCACTGTAGGTATGGTGTTATTTTCTTTGAAAGCTTAATTTTTCTGTCTGTGAACATAGAGCTGATGTGACTTGCCAAAAAGCTACAGTTTTGACTCATCTGTCCAAAGGATATTCTCTCAGAAGGATTATGGCTTGTCAATTCCAATCCTGGGTCTTCTTCCATGGAGTCCACTTTCGCTCAAAAAGTGACGTACCTTCACCTTAGAGTTCAGCTTGTATCTCTTTGGCAGTTATCCTTGGTTCTTTTTAAACCATTCACACTATCCTTCTGTTCAATCTGGGGTCGATTTTCCTCTTGCGTCCGCGCCCAGGGAGGTTGGCTGCAGTTCCATGGACCTTAAACTTCTTAATAATATTTGCCACTGTTGTCACAGGAACATCAAGCAGCTTGGAGATGGTCTTGTAGCCTTTACCTTTACCATGCTTGTCTATTATTTTCTTTCTGATCTCCTCAGACAACTCTCTCCTTTTCTTTCTCTGGTCCATGTTCAGTGTGGTGCACGCAATGATACCAAACGGCACAGAGACTACTTTTCTCCATTTAAATAGGCAGATTACAAGATTGGAGACGTGTGATACTAATTAAATAAACTAATTTGTTTGAAATATCACTATAATCCAATTATTTATTAACTTTTCTAAGGGGTACCAACAAATGTGTCCAGGCCATTTTAGAATATCTTTGTAGAATAAGCAATAATTAATCTCTTTTCACAGCTTCTTTGCTTTATTCTATGACATACCAAAGGCATATAATATACATGATAAAATAGCTTTTAATTTAATCACTTTTCAGGAGGAATTAAGCATTATTTCAATGAGCTGTAAGGGTACCAACAAATTTGAGCACGTCTGTATATCCACTGCACACTTCTTAGGTGTGTAATTGACATGACCAAGGAGCTATTGAAATTCAAAACTATGAAAAATGTACGTAACACCGCATGAGATTACAGTACACAAACGAGTCCGTAGACATTCAGAACTTTGTTTGAGTCCAGTCACATGACCAGGGCCGGCCCTCCCATTAGGCAAGATTCTGCGATCGCCTAGGTCGGCACTTGAATTTGGGGCACCATTTTGACAATTGGCTGCCGCCCTCTGGCGCCCCTGATCGGCTACTACACTGACGGCGGCACTCCAGCTCATAGCGTTGCTGCAGTTCCGCCCCCCACCCGCTTCTCCCGGGGGGCACCGGTGGTGTAGTAGTCGATCAGGGGTGCCGGAGGGCGGCAGCCAAGCGTCAAAATGGTGCCCAAAATTCAAGTGCCGACCTTGATCACAGAATCTTACCTAATGGGAGGGCCAGCCCTGCACATGACCAAGGATTTTTTTTTGTTACAAAATTCATGTAAAATCGTGTGAGTTGAAAATGGACAAACTAAAGGGTGTGCAATATTGAAGGTTAGTCGGTGGATGTTCTGAAAGTATCTTGAGGGTTGTAGCTTATAAGACTAAGGAGCTATTGAAATGTAATGAGACAAACAACCAGTTTAGACAATTTTAGGAGTAATGGTTAAAGAGCTATTGAAATTTGAAAAATGTGATTTGTCACTATGCTGACATAGAGCAGCGGTGAAATTTCCCTTTAACACCGTATGGAAAGCCCGAAACCCATCAGGGCGAAATCAATGTGGTAAATAGGGGCTCCCATGTGGCACAGCAGTCTAAGGCACTGCATCTCAGTGCTAGAGGTGTCACTGCAGACCCTGGTTCGATCCCGGGCTGTATCACAACTGGCCGTGATCGGGAATCCCATAGTGCGGCGTACAATTCGTCCGGGTTAGTGGAGGCCGGTGTAGGCCGTCATTGAATTTGTTATTAACTGACTTGCCTAGTTAAATAAAGGTTAAATAAAAAATAATATATATACAAATAACACCTTTCTACTTGGTTATGAACGCGGCATAACTCTTTCCCCGCGGGTACCAGCGACTGTCACTAACTGTTGCCAATAGGTTGCCTCTTGAAGTGGTTGCTATAGAATAGGTGTTGAAGTAAGGTCGCTACAATTAAAACAAGGTGGCTACAATTACCAATAAACAAGTAAATGTAAAAAAAAAAGCAACATTGGCTCTCTCACAGTAGTGTTTAAAATGGCAGAAACTAAGGTACTTTACTTTCCCAGTGAGGAATAACTCTGCGGGGGAATAATTTGCGCAGGGCTTTTCAGTCCCCACAGTCATTACCTGAGCAACACGAGAAACAGCCTGGAACGCACCCTTGAAGGAAAGGGCGGTGCAATCCAAACGCCTTAGCCAATGGCGAAGGACAACGAAGGTCAAGGGGAGGGTTCAGGATTGTAAAAACAACTAATTCATTTCGCTGGATCGTTTTGAACAAGCGACTCCTGTATTTTGGACTGAAGTGACCTCACTGTCATGGCTGTAGCTTTACGCAATATTTCACTGTGGCGATTTGTCAGGTAAGATTAGCTATAAAGAATATACACTCACTTGCAAGGTGGATCTACAGCTAATTCGATGTAGCCTATATGGTGCACGGAGTTGAGGTCAAACCGTAGGATATAAACGGAGTAAATTAGCCTGGCTAACTTCACTAGATTTTTTTTTTTTTTTTTACCTTAGCTGTTCTATATGACGGGAGTTAGCTAGTTTAGCTATTGCTTTAGCGCAAGCAGTCAATGCGAATAGTTATTATTTTGTCTCAAAGACCGTGTTCTGCACGACCCAGGGCCGTCTGTCAATGGACTGGAGTTGAGCTTTTTTAGTTAGCGATCGTTCAGCTTCCGTATACCCAACGAAAACAAGATTACAGTCAGAGTGCAGTTTAACTGCAGTATGCTGCAAATACTGCGTCCAAAACACTACAGTCGACTGCAAACCCCTTTTTGTAAATGGCAATATAAAAACAGAACATCAATCACCTAACATTCTGCTCAGCTACCACGACAAAACACTTGCACGATGACCTGTTGCTAGGATGTGGGCCAAAGGGCATAGCTAGCTGTTGAAATGCTAGTTACTTTAGTTAACCTTTGTGGCAGTCAGTAATTGTTTTTGAAACCCTACCGTTCAAAAGTTTGGGGTCACTTAGAAATGTCCTTGTTTTTTAAAGAAAATCTAAAATGTTTTGTCCATTTAAAATAACATAAAATATATCAGAAATACAGTGAAGACAGAGGCCCATTATCAGCAACCATCACTCCTGTGTTCCAATGGCACGTTGTGTTAGCTAATCCAAGTTAATAATTTTAAAAGGCTAATTGATCATTAGAAAACCCTTCTGCAATTATGTTAACACAGCTGTAAACTGTTGTGCTGATTTTTAAAGAAGCAATAAAACTGGCCTTCTTTAGACTAGTTGAGTATCTGGAGCATCAGTATTTGTGGGTTCGATTACAGGCTCAATGTCCAGAAACAAAGAACTTTCTTCTGAAACTCATCAGTCTATTTTTATAGAAATTGCCAAGAAACTGAAGATCTCGTACAACGCTGTGTACTACTCCCTTCACAGAACAGAGCAAACTGGCTCTAACCAGAATAGAAAGAGGAGTGGGAGGCCCCGGTGCACAACTGAGCAAGAGGACAAGTACATTAGTGTCTAGTTTGAGAAACAGACACTAAGTCCTCAACTGGCAGCGTCATTAAATAGTACCTGCAAAACACCAGTCTCAATGTAAAACAGTGAAGAGGCGACTCCGGGATGCTGGCCTTTTAGGCAGAGTTGCAAAGAAAAAGTCATATCTCAGACTAGCCAATAAAAATAAAAAGATTAAGATGGGCAAAAGAACAGACACTGGGCGGAGGAAGCTATGGCTTTTTTCTTTGTAGGTATTCCATTAAAAGTCAGCCGTTTCCAGCTACAATAGTCATTTACAACATTAACAATGTCTACACTATATTTCTGATCAATTTGATGTTATTTGAATGGACAAAAAAGTGAGCTTTTCTTTAAAAAAACAAGGACATTTCTAAGTGACCCCAAACTTTTGAACGGTAGTGTATGTCACTAAATCGTCCATAAATCATATCATCAGGGCAGTCCAAGTTGCACAGATTCCCACTCTGAAGCTGCACACGACTGGTTCTATGATGGGGGCGACGGTGGAGCAATTCAATAACGCCAAGAGTCAGATGGGCACGCTGAAGGAAGATCCTGGCAATGAGGCCAAGCTGAAAATCTATGCTCTCTTCAAACAGGTTAGAGATCATTGTGCTTTAGTCTTCGCTACTTGGCTGTCATGTCTCTGAACATCAAGAGCGATGTTCCCTCTAATCTGTACATTTCAGGTCTGGTGAGCGCAAACTTAAACGTTGTGAAAATTCTGTGCCACTTCCAGCGTGCGTTTACTGTGAACACTGAGGTTGTATCCGCTTAAAGTTACAGTTTTAATTGGCTAAGTAGGATACTATGGCTATTTGATCATGTAGGCCTACCAGAGTGGCCTACCATCAAAAACATTGGAGAAAATGCGTCCCATAATATTTTGACATGGAAATAGCTGTTCTATCAGCCTACAGTAGCAGCCAATGTGTGGTGTTCAATGTAAGCCTACGTTCCATGAGGAAAAATACATACAGGGCTTGATATTAACCTGTTTATCCACATGTCCTTCAGATTAGGAGGTGACTGAAAATGTGTTGTTTGATTCAAGAAACCACTTTACAAAATGAAATACATTATTATTCCAATACCATTATTACAGAGATTCAGACATATTATGCTACCCTCTGCCTATTGGCTATTATTCAAGACCGTCTTAAAACACAACACTGCCCCTTTAAGACATATAAAAAATAAAGCTCTTTAACTAACTAGCTTTTCACATAGCACAAAATGTGTGCATTTCTAGCCATGGTAGGAAACAACCACTTCCCCACTAGAAGTTAGCTATAACTGGGCTAATAACTAGCAAAGAATATGAACAGGTGGCTACATTCAGCTCTCGCTTTGATCTCAAAACAAGCACATCTACTTGTGACCGCTCATGCTGTAAACACAGTAGAGTTCAAATTGAATGGCACAGATCCATATATGGCAATGCTTATTTGCATATAGGCCTACTTCAGCTCTGATTGGTTATTGTGCACTGGTCTGTGTAAACTATGGGCCTGAGTCATGCCTGTCAGTGCAATAGAATCCTATTCCGATGCGTTATGCCTACAAGAAAATCTCTTGCACAGTATTCAGTATGTTACATTGAAAGTGGCCAGTATTGTATTGGTTCCCACAGTAGAGAGAAACCTCTAGTTCAATCTCGTGCTTCTCTGCGCAGCTTAGAGGGAACATTGAGAGATAGATTGCTGTGTCACGGTTGTATTTTTTTTTAACCTTTTTTTACCTTTATTTTACTAGGCAAGTCAGTGACGGAACAGTGGGTTAACTGCCTTGTTCAGGGGCAGAACGACAGATTTTTACCTTGTCAGCTCGGGGATTCGATCCGGCAACCTTTCAGTTACGGGCCCAACACTCTAACCACTAGGCTACCTGCCGCCAATTGTATGAGTGGATGGCAGGAAGCTTTGGGCTTATACGGGCAGGCCAGTAACTGAAGGGTTGACGATTTAGAATCAGCTGCACCAACGAGAGCATCCTGACTGGTTGCATCACCGCCTGGTATGGCAGGTGCTCGGCCGCCGACCGCAAGGTGCTACAGAGGGTAGTGCGCATGGCCCAGTACATCGTCCAGGACCTCCTATACCAGGCGGTGTCAGAGGAAAGCCCTACAAATTGCCAAAGACTCCTGCCTCCCTAGTCATGGATTGTTCTCCCTGCTACTGCATGGCAAGCGGTACCAGAGTGCCAAGTCTAGGTCCAAAAGGCTTCTTAACAGCTTCTACCCCCAAGCCATAAGACTCCGGAACAGCTAATGAAATGGTACCCCCCACATTGACTCTGTATCGGTACCACCTGTATATAGCCTCGTTATTGTTATTTTATAATTTTTTTCAACTTTAGTTTATTTAGTAAATATTTTCTTAACTGCATTGTTGGTTAAGGGCTTGTAAGGTCTACACCTGTTGTATTCGGCATGTGACAAATTACATTTGATTTGATTTTACTTGAATCCATAGGACTGAAAATGTATGAATGCAATAACCATGCTTCTGTCACTAACAAATAGAATCCTGGGTGGTATCGTCAATTCACTCGAAAGGCAAGGCACTCTGGGAAATAATTGTTAAAGGTTTGACACTAAGCAGTGTTTTTAATTTAACACTGAAAGAGTGGGACCACACACTGGAACCAGTGTTGATTTTAACACTTGAGAATTTGCTGTGTAGGATAAAGATATATGTGGTAATGATTGGAAAGCTATTCAGTCTGTTTTCTTCCATCTGAAATCTAAAAATAACCCAGATTGTTAACCTATCAGAATTCATGAAGGAGGCCGTACAAGGACAGTAAGCCCTTAAAGTGTATTTGATACACTAGCTGTATCTCATTTCAGTATCTCCTCTTCTCTTTTTGGTGTCTTATAAGGCTACTCAGGGGCCCTGTAACACCCCCAAGCCAGGGATGCTTGACTTTGTCGGCAAGGCCAAATGGGATGCCTGGAAGTCTCTGGGCTCTGTATCTCAGGTAAACTACATTCCAACATTGCATATATACTGAGTATACAAAACATTATTTCCATTACATAGACTGACTATTATCACTTATTAAATCCACTTCAATCAATGTAGATGAAAGGGAGGAGACTGGTTAATGAAGGATTTTTAAGCCTTGAGACAATTGAGACATGGATTGTGTATGTGATAAAAGATTTTGTCTTTGAACGGGGTATGGTAGTAGGTGCCAGACACACCGGTTTATGTCAAGAACAGCAACTCTGCTGAATGACTTTCCCGTGTGTATCAACAATGGTCCAGGACCCAAAGGACATCCAGCCAACACAACTGTGGGAAGCATTGGATTCAACGTGGGCCAGCATCCCCGTGTAACACTTTCAACTTCTTGTAGAGTCCATACCCCCCGACGAATTGAGGCTGTTCTGAGGGCAAAGGGGGGGTGCAACTCAATATTAGGAAGGAGTTCCTAATATTTTATATACTCAAGTGTACATAACACCACTGTTATACATATTTTATTAAGATGCCCGTTTGTCCATTTTAAGACTTATTCTTCCCGAGTTTACAAAAAAAACAGACAAACACAGCCAAAAATACTAGTAAAAAACCAAAACAAATTAGAATCAGCCGTTCTTATTGAATGTCACACAAAGCCAATAAAATAACACGTAACTCAGTTGTCATCACAATGTGGAGATGTGCCATTGTCTTCACACAATGAAAATTGACAGACATTTAATTAATACACTAGATCTTTTTTTCCTTCCTCAGGAGGTTGCCAGACAGCAGTATGTGGACCTGATCGACTCTCTGCTGGCTGCTGAGGGGCCTGCGGTAGCTGCACAGCCCACTGGGAGCGCTGCTACCTTTGAGACGCTGCTGGTCTCCACGGAGGACAACATCACCACTATCCGCCTCAACAGGCCACAGAAGAAGAACGCCATCACTGTGGAGGTATTTCAAAAGCATACATTCATTAAGCGTTAGTGCCGTAGTCCAACATCACCGGCAGTCTAAACAGTAGACATATTTTGTAGATAGATTTCAGTTGTAAGTACTACATAACAATGTGGAACCATAGGTAAAGTGTCACCCATGTTGTGGTATGATAAAAAATAAAATGTTTTATTAAAATGCTTTGTCATAGTGAAAGATTACTTACTGTCTATGAAAAGAGCAATTACTAACATCCCAAATCATCCAGTTCTTAAATTCTGTTATTTTAAATGGTTTCCCTCTTAATATGCAGATGTACAACGAGATCATCAAGGCTTTGGAGCAAGCTGGCAAAGATGACTCTGTCATTACTGTAATCACAGGTAGAGCCAAACCAACCTATTTCTCCCATGGACATAATGAATGCATTATGGAGACCTTAATACAGTTGAAGAGAGTGTCAGTGATATGAATATTTTTCTAGACCGGAAATTAACACTAGGAATAAAGAAAAGCACACAATATATTACAGTTTATTATGGTGCAGGAAAAAATCAGGTGGGAGAAAGGTTTACTGTGTGCAGGCTTTTCTTTCTTTAGACCTTCAAGGCGTTACCGTGTTACAGTAACTTGCACTGCTCCAGCCTTCTCAATTGCTCTACGTGGCTGTCCCTAATTGACGAAAGCTGTTCTTGCTCACCCCCCCCAAGGTAGTGGAGACTTCTACTGCAGTGGCAATGACCTGACAAACTTCACCAAAATCCCAGAGGGTGGAATCGAGCAGATGGCAAAGGATGCAGGCGAGTTGCTAAGGTAGGAACTTACCCGAGAGGAGCAGGCAAGAGTTTACCTTGAGAGAACCTTTTTCATAACACTGTTGATATCCTGACAAATCGGTGTGTGTGTGCGCAGGGAGTTTGTCAAAGCGTTCATCGACTTCCCTAAGCCCCTAATTGCAGTGATCAACGGTCCGGCAGTGGGCGTGTCTGTCACTCTACTGGGCCTGTTTGAGATTGTCTACGCAACAGAGAGGGTAAGGTGCTTTGTCATGTCCACTCAGTGTTGGCTAAGAACACATTTATATCTCTAAACATGTCTGTTAGTTTATAATACAAGATAAGCATTTGGTTTATATCAGGGATGAGGCCAATTCCATTTAAATCCAGAAAGTAAACCCAATTCACAAAGCATTGAAGATAATTGGAATTTCAGTGTACTTTCTGAATTGCCTGGAATTTATTTGAAATGTTTTATGTAACCTTTTATATAACTAGGCAAGTCAGTTAAGAACAAATTCTTATTTATAATGATGGCCTACCTACAGGGTCAGCCCCGTGAGCAAATTAGGGTTAAGTGCCTTGCTCAAGGACACATCAACAGGTTTTTCACCTTGTCTGCTCCAGTATTTCGGTTACTGGCCCAATGCTCTAACCGCTAGGCTACCTGCCGCAAACCTGGTTTCCAACTCCAGTCCTGGAGAGATACTGCTTTTATTCTGCCCACCAGCACTAACATACCTGCTAAGCATGGTCCCGATTTGTTGTGACCACTAGTGTACCACCCATACCACTACACCCACATTGCCGTTCTCCACTTCCATGCTTCACTATACTCTGCAGTAAGAGGTTGGGTGTTTTCCTGCCTAACGTGTGCTTCTCCCCCATCCTGACAGGCTACATTCCACACCCCCTTCAGCCAGCTGGGACAGAGCCCAGAGGGTTGCTCCTCCTACACCTTCCCTAAAATGATGGGCAATGTGAAGGTATGGATGCACATGTTCATGGATCACATGTATATATATTTTTTAATACTTCAGTATTTTATTTGAATGTATTTAATTAGCAATTGGAATTGATTGCCACTAATATATATATTGCCATGCTCTGTGACTAGGCCAGTGAGATGTTGCTGTTTAATAAGAAGCTGACGGCCACCCAGGCGTGTTCCCTGGGCCTGGTGACCGAGGTCTTCCCTGACAGCAGCTTCGAGACCGAGGTGGCCACCAGACTCAAGGCCTACGCCAAGCTGCCCAGAAACGTGAGTCAAAGCCCCAGTAAATATTGAATGTCAGACGTTTTAATTATGTATTACATTATTGGCTGTAGCTGCGCTTCCGTGGACTGGAGGGCACCGCATTGTGCAAATTTGAATTTCATTCACACATTTTTCAACGAGAGTCCCAGCTGATCTGATGGACAGCACAGTTGAATATTGAACTGTTAGTGAAGCTTCACTAGTTTACATACACCTTAGCCAAATACATTTAAACTCAGTTTTTCACAATTCCTGGCATTTAATCCTAGTAAACATTCCCTGTCTTAGGTCAGTTAGGATCACCACTTTATTTTTAGAATGTGAATTGTCAGAATAATAGTAGAGAGAATGGTTTTTCAGCTTTTATTTCTTTCATCACATTCCCAGTGGGTCAGAAGTTTACATGCACTCAATTAGTATTTGGTATCATTGCCTTTAAATTGTTTAACTTTGGTCAAATGTTTCGGGTAGCCTTCCACAAACTTCCCACAATAAGTTGGGTGAATTTTGGCCCATTCCTCCTGGCAGAACTGGTGTAACTGAGTCGGGTTTGTAGGCCTCCTTGCTCGCACACGCTTTTTCAGTTATTTTTCAGTTTAACTTTCTGACTGATATCTTGAGATGTTACTTCAATATATCCACATCATTTTCCTTCCTAATGATTCCATCTATTTTGTGAAATGCACCAGACCCTCCTGCAACAAAGCACCCCCACAACATGATGCTGCCACCCCCGTGCTTCATGGTTGGGATGGTGTTCTTCGGCTTGCAAGCCTCCCCCTTTTTCCTCCAAACATAACGATGGTCATTATGGCCAAACAGTTCTATTTTTGTTTCATCAGACCAGATGACATTTCTCCAAAAAGTACAATCTTTGTCCCCATGTGCAGTTGCAAACCGAAGTCTGGCTTTTTTATGGCGGTTTTGGAGCAGTGGCTTCTTCCTTGCTGAGCGGCCTTTCAGGTTATGTCGATATAGGACTCGTTTTACTGTGGATATGGATACTTTTGTACCTGTTTCCTCCAGCATCTTCACAAGGTGCTTTGCTGTTTTTCTGGGATTGATTTGCACTTTTCGCACCAAAGTACGTTCATCTCTAGGAGACAGAACGCGTCTCCTTCCTGAGCGGTATGACGGCTGCGTGGTCCCATGGTGTTTGTACTTGCGTATTATTGTTTGTACAGATAAACGTGGTACCTTCAGGCGTTTGGAAATTGCTCCCAAGGATGAACCAGACTTGTGGAGGTCTACAAACTTTTTTTTTTCTGAGGTCTTGGCTGATTTCTTTTGATTCTCCCAAATGATGTCAATTAGCCTATCAGAAGCTTCTAAAGCCATGACATCATTTTCTGGAAATTTCCAAGCTGTTTAAAGAAACAGTCAACTTGGTGTATGTAAACTTCTGACCCACTGGAATTGTGATTATAGTGAATTATAAGTGAAATAATCTGTCTGTAAACAATTGTTGGAAGAATCTACTTCGTCATCCACAAAGTAGATGTCCTAGCCGACTTGCCGAAACTATAGTTTGATAACATGAAATCTGTGGAGTGGTTGAAAAAATGAGTTTTAATGACTTCAACCTAAGTGTATGTAAACTTCCGACTTCAACTGTATATGATATGGCAGTATATCTAGACCACAATATTACATAATTGCTAGCATAAGCAGAGAAAACTTTACACAAAAGCGTCATTAAGTCTGGATAGCAATGATAGCAAGGCTACAATATTTGCACAATTGGCAGGGAGTTACAGACAACTGGGAAGCAAAATTGTAGTTATAATAGTTGATTTGTTTTGCTTCCGATCAATAGAAGAGATGAGCCTATAATTGTTTGCCAAAATAGATTTAATCTCACATTCAGCCTTCAGATTCTGCTTTGTGACCAACTCTGCTGTAGTTTGGGGTGTATCATCCACTTACTATTGGGCAAGGCATAAACAATACACAATGTAAATGTATACAAATAATTAATAGTCGCAGGTTTGATGCCTTCATTGCATGCAAAAATAAAGAAATGACCTTCTGTCTAAATCCATATGGAGCACTGTACTTGAAGGAAAAACTAAAAAATAATAAAAACAATTTTATGTCAGCCATTTTTGTAATTAATGGAGTGTCTGCGGAGCTGACTTTTCTGGACCCCGTTATCCCGGGGGCTTAAGGTCCTGAAGCTTCTCTACTTACACACAGTCTGCTCTACTGGTAGAGAACAAGTTACTTTGGTGAATGGTGCTTGTTTAATGAAGTTAGATCAAAACGGAATCAATGTCTGCAAGACCACATTATGATAGTATTGTACATAACATAACTGAATATAATCGCATAGTATAACGGTACTGTAAGACAAAAAAACACATAATTTTAAGAGGATTTTGCGAATGGCTGATTTTTACTTGCATGCTGCCACAACTCAACAGCACGCGCCACTAGGCAAAATATGTGCTTTGATTGAAACGACACAGGTAGGCTACAGTTACCACCATCAGCTCAACCTACGGAGCCGCAGCCTCGGCCTATTATGAAACCCAAGACACATTTTCCCTCTTTTTATGGACAGTAAAGTTTTCCTAATCCTGTCTATTTGACCTCTACCTTCTTCCCATGGTTGTTCCCTGGCCGTCCAGTCCCTAGCCCTGTCCAAGCAACTGATCCGTGGGATAGAAAAGGAACGTCTCCACACTGTCAACGACCAGGAGGTGGAGCGCCTGGTGGAGCGCTGGCTCTCAGATGAGTGCATGCAGGCCATCATGAGCTTCTTCCAGGCTAAGGCTAAGCTGTGAGGAGCTCCCCCCCCCCAGAGACCCACAGTCAGAGCGCCTAAACCCCCTACCCCTTTCCTCCCCTAATACAGGTACGCTGTGGGCCGCACCAGCCTAGATTCACTAATCTATAAGAAGAGATGCCAATGGGATAAAGCCTGTAACCACGCTGAGCCTTGAGCCGATACCTTTTTTTTCCTTAGTTTTATCAGATGGTGTTGTAAATTGAATTATAATAGTATTATTATTGTACGGTATGAACACACAAAAACCTATTCTGTAGATTAACCATTGATCTTGATTGTTTTGCAATTAACATATCTGGGCATTCTATGTTTTGAAAGACCAGTAAAGGAATCTACAGTTAAGGAAATGCCAATATAATTGGGCGTTGAGCAGGAACGGCTTCAATTCACCCCATCGCAAAGCTTCTACAAGTGTCTGAAACTGTATTGGAGGGATGCAACACCAATTCTTCCACGAGTAATTCCATCATTTGGTGTTTTATTGATGGTGGTGGAAAACGCTGTCTCAGGCGCCGCTCCCGAATCCAAAAGTGTTCAATTGGGTTGAGGTCTGGTGACTGAGACGGCCATGGCATATGGTTTTCATACTCATCAAACCATTTAGTGACCACTCATGCCCTTTGGATGGGGGCACTGTCATCCTATGGGGACATAGCCATGGTAGCCAGAAAAAGAATGGCCTTCCCAGCATTTTATACATGACCCTAAGCATTATGGGATGTTAATTGCTTAATTAACTCAGGAACCACACCTATGTGGAAGCACCTGCTTTCAATATACTTTATATCTCTCATTTACGCGTTTAAGTGTTGCCATTATTTTGGCAGTTATCTGTAACTTACATGGACTAAGCTTCCAATAGGTGCATATGTAAATTGAAGGTGGGTAGTGCCTTACAGTCCAAAAAAACCTAAGGACTGAGCAAAGAGGATTGTGTTTTGTACTGTCCAATGGCATTTTATATGCACTGAAAATGATTATTGGAGATGGCATCATTGTTTCACATCTCTATCTGTTTGATTGCAGTAATAAATGTACTTGAGGATTTTTTATTTTTCAATGTGTTTTCGTGACGAAGGGAAATGTATAAATATCTGACGAAAGGACGATGATGAAGGGTTGTAGGATAGGTCTGCCTTTTCACTTACTATCCTGTAGAGGGCGTACTGCACCAAAAAATAAAAACATGCCAGCAATTTTTAGATATTTCAAATCAAATGAAAAGGAACAAAGGATGATTAGTTGCTAGTTGTATACATAACATTTTGGTTTGAATGTTGGTATACCTAAATTATATAATATGAATCAATTTCTTATCTCATGAAACATGTATGCTTTTGCTCATGGGTATCGGGAGGTGTGCCTCTGAGTAAATGTTCCTCTTGCGTGACGTTTCAGACTAACACAACTGACGGGGGAAATACGTTATCACGTCATCCACTGAGGGGCCCCCACACTGGGCTGTCCCTAACCCACTTAGGGGCCCTGCTTTGTACTGTATGTCACACCTGGTTTGCTTAACCTTTCCTTGACCGATAACAGCTAGGCCTACATAACTTGTAGCGATAAAGCGGTCCCCAAAGGTCACCTTTGTGTGGGCTGAAAATAAAAGGGCTGTGAAAGGAATGGATATGGAAAGTGGTAGGTTGAATGAAACACTAGTATAACATATAATAGGTCTACAGTTTGAATTACGACGTACTAGATTCTTGATTATTTATAATGGTGTAAATTTAAACCTTTCGCCAGTTGCTTTGAATAGCTAAGCCTGTTTAAGCAAATCAGTGGTATTAAAGACAAAGAATTGTGTTGACTCATTTGATTATATTCAAACAGCATCAGCACTGAACAAACCTAGCAAGGAGATTAGAAAACCGACATTGAGGAAGCAATGGAGTAGAGTATATATACTGTATAGCCTAGATATCAACACATAGCCAGGGAAATAACATTTGCAGTGATATGTTTATTCACTGCCACCTGCAGCGATGCGACACAGCTATTAGAGGTTGTTAGCGTCACGTGAGCGTTGTCACTGAAAGGCAATTGTTGAAACACCAGTCTCCTTTGTCCAGGAAGTTATCCAGTCTTTATCTCGTGACTTTCCTCTCAGGGCACTGAATGCCCATTCACGGTTCGCTACGCTTCACCCAAGGCCCTCTCAGACACCCCCATCCAACCAAATGTTGGCATTTCCAGAAGTAGCTGGGTAATAACGCTGATAATCTTCCCCTGTGTGACGCCACAGAGCGAGGCCCACCCCCACTAAATGTTGAATGGTGCTCTTGGCCGCTGTGACCCAGGCCAGTGTCCCCAAGGACAGGAGGATGGGAAGGCAGTGGAGGGATTATACCGGTATGAGATATTTTTGGGGGGATCATCTGTCGTTAAATCACCTGTGTTTCAATGGGTAGGGCCCAGCATAATGCACTGTTGTGGGTTTGTGGTAGAATGTGCAAGGCGCCCATCGGCCCTTACGGATCTGCTGTGAGACAGTCTCATCGAAAAGACATCCGACTGTCATGTTAATTTTTGAGTCACAATAATTATTAAAAATCAGAAAAAGCACATCTCTTATTCAGAGCAGTTATTCCACTGCTACAAGAATGGAGTGGATGTCTGTTTTCTATGCATGGGTGTTGGTAGGGCTGGGCGAAATATCTTATAAAGGTATAAAAAAAACTAATGTTTTTTTAATAATAAAAGTTTTACATTTGCTTTCTGAGCAGTGCGTGACTAGGGAGGCAACACATGTATTCTAAGTGATTTCAATGGGTCTATCTCTATTCGGATCGTTTTAAACTCTTCAATTAAACTTTCACCAGAAATTATTTTCAGCAACTGCCTGCACTAATTTGAGATCAATTCCACACTGCCATGTAGGGTTGCGCGATATGGACAAACAATCGTATTTTTAACGAAATTTTGCAATTACAATTTGACTGGAGTTTTAGAGCCAAAACACTTGAGTGAACCATTGGAATCACGGACATATAACGATTATTCTAATTCTATAGTTAGAATATAATAGTGGGAACTTTGAATACAGTGTTGTTTGACATGACAACGAATGACATGACAACGAATGAAAATGCCAGGGAGGAGTTATTTTTGACAAGTGTTTCCTAGGGGACCCTATAATCTTTGGCTACATTGAATGTTTTCTTTTAGCTACTTCATGTAGCTAACATATTCATGCTTTGCGTATTCCTCTTTGATTTAGATTATACTTTTGCACAAACAATATGCTGAATGCTGATTTAGGTCAACACCATCACTGGTATCATCAGGCTGTATAGCTAATTATACATTTGCTCTGACTCAGTACATGTATCAGCTAGCTAGCGATTAGCATTAACAGCTAGCAAGATTTAGGCCCAACTTGCTAAGAAAATACAAACTAGGTGTTTGCAGATGTAAGAAACACAAACGAATAGTGTCATTAAAGAACGCTAGTGGATATACTAGTGATGGGAAGTTCGGCTCTTTTCCGAGAGCCGGCTCTTTTGGCTCAGCTCCCAAAGAAGAGCCGGCTCTTTCGACTCCTGAACGGCTCTTAATTTAGGATTTTTTTGTAGGCCTTTATTTTACCCTAACTTTAAAAAGAAAAAATGGTTTGTGTGTTGAAAACCCTTTCATGTGCATTTCTGAGGCAGAAACATAGCTGAGGGAGAGAAACAGCAACTTTTAAAATGAAGCTTTTTTTAAAGTATGTGGCATATTATATGTGGCACATTATACTGTATTGTTTCTGCAATGTATAATAGTGACTGAATGGTAGTAGTGAAAAAAAATGGTCCAAGGTACCTGTCTGCACTTATTTCCACAGTCTCCTCCTCAAATGGTTGCAGGACGGTGCAGACCTCTTTCACCAGCTCCCATTCCTCTTGACATAGAGCATCAACTGGTGCGTTGATGAGGGCCAGGGTGGAGATGATGGCATCTTTTGTTTCAAGAATTCGTTTCAACATATAAAATGTTGAGTTCCACCTGGTGGCACACTCTTGTTTGGGCCTCAGTTCAGGCATCCCCATCTGGCACTGTGTGGACTTTAGCCTCTGTGTTGCAACTGTGCTTTTGTGGAAAAACTCCACAACAGCCTTCACCTTATCCACGGTTGGTTTGACCACCTTTAGGGCATCTCTAATCATGAGGTTTAGTGTATGTGCCAGACATGGGTGATGGGTCCACTTAAGAATTTTTATGGCTTTGGTGATGTTTGCTGCATTGTCACTCACACAGCACACTACTTTGTCCTCTACTTGCCACTCTTTTGCCACTCTTACTAGCTCATCTGCTAGGTTTTCTGCAGTGTGTCTCTCTGTGAACTCAAAGCAGTCCAAAAGGCAAGATGTCATCTTGTAATTTTCAATGAAATGGCAAGTGACAGCCATGACAGAGCAGGTTGTTCTGGAGGTCCAGCAGTCAGTTGTCAGGCAAACTGATGGAGCTTGTTTCACCCTTACTTGCCATAATGCCCGTTCTGTGTCATATAGTTTAGGTATTGTTGTTTGGGACAATGTTTTTCTACTGGGAAGAGTGTATGTGGGATTTAAAGTTTTGACAAAACTTTTAAAACCTCTGTCCTCCACAATTGAAAAGGGTTGGAAATCAGTAGCTATCATTTTAGCTAGCTCTACATCAATGCTGTGCTGTTTGGATGGGGTCATCACTTTGGGTATAAACTGGCTTATTTTGCTTTGAGCTGCAGTAGGAGAGGTTATACCTGCATGTGTGGGGAAGCCAGTAGATGCTGCTGCAGTTGCTGTTTTTTGGGGATGAGACACACCAGGATCTGTAGATGGGGTCTAGCTTGCCCTCTCTCCTCTAACTGCACTGTAGGATGGACAGTTCTCATATGTCTATGCAGGTTTGTGGTGGAACCTGCTCTTAAAGTAATTTTCATCTTGCAGTGAACGCACTCTGCTTTGTTGTTTCCATTGTCTTTAAACTGGAGCCAGATGCTGCTTCTCTTTCGGGTGTCACTCATAGTTACGACTCACACACTCTCCTCACCGCTATCTGACAGACAGTGTCGTTATTAACGTTGTTACGACTCATTAACTTGCAGTGGAGTGCCGCTTCACTTCACCCCCCTCTCTGTTTTTACATAATGGTATGATCCCATATCCTCACATCTGATTGGCCGCGATGCGATTGCTGACCAATCAAAACAAAGTTCTGCCTGTAAGCACGCAGCGAAAGGAAAAAAACTGGGAGCCGGCTCTCACTCGATGCGAGCCGGCTCTTCTGATTCACTACAAAGCATCGGCTCTCAGAGCCGCATCTTTTGCGCATGACACATCACTAGGATATACTATATTAAGAAGCAAAGTGAAAACAAGATTGTCATCAACATTGTTGGATGTGCTGCATTGACCATGCAGACTGAACGCAAGTGTCTCGTGGTCAAGGAAACACAAATGCGCTCCTTGTGTGGTATTATTCATGTGACATTTGAAATGTGAACAACCACATGTGGCCATTCTTTTAAGATGTCAGTAATGCGTTGGCGGTCTAACTATAATACTTTGGAAAAGTTGTGTATTTTCGACTGTAGGCCTATATGGGGCCAGAGCATGGAGGCTGAACCCAAGCCCAGACAGACTTCTCCTTCCTCTCCCACTCCACTCTGTGGTTGACAGATGACAGTTAAGCACAGCCCATCACACTGCTGATGAATGAGCCCTCCCAACTGTCTAGTGTTACCACAGACACTGGAGCCACAGCCATGGGGAGGGAGTCAAACAGATACAAATAGAGAGAGGTTGTCAGACATCTGGGAGAGCTGCTCTGCTCTTTCAGGTGCACAAGATCATTTGCAAATGGCATGACACTTGGAAGGAACATATTCACTTTTATTGCTGACAAGGTAATTGGCCAATAATGTCTTGATTGGCTGGCAATTTTACACACTTGCTATTCAGCCTAAATCAGGTATAGTATAGTATAGTTTTTATTACAAGGCAAAGATGAACCCAAACAGCAACCCATGCTAATGTTCTTTTTTTATAGGAATATACTTTGTCCTTTGGTCCGCTTTGAATTAGTATTCAGACTGTCTTGGAGACACACTACATAATATGGTAACATAAAGTTGTCTTCCCCATGAAAACTGTTTTTTTCCCCAAAGAACAATGATTCCACAGGCACTATAATGGGAGAGAGCCAGAGCTGTCAAGGTAGACTTCAGTTCCTGTTCATCACGTCCTTCCTGTGTTACATGCAGACTGCAGTGTAGGGATACATAGATGCAAACAGGCTGTAGTAGAAAAAACGTAAATGTTTTATTCCTTTCCCCCTTAAATATTGTTCCCATATCCCATGTACGTTTAGTGTGATGTTATCCATAATGTGTACTTGGTGAGTCACGTATTTCACCATTACTGTGAATGCAGTTCCTCCATGTCCAGTAAAAAAGGATTCAGAATGTATCCTATTGCTAATCCGTGGAGAACCTCCAAAGGTCATAAATAATGTGTCCCAGTGACTGTGATTTATATGTAGACTAGGGTTGTAGCTGGGATCCACCTGGTCTTTAGGTCTCCTGGTAGACTCATCTAGCTCTGTTTACCTCGTTCCTTGTCAGTGTGTGTTAAGTAGGTGTCTTTGAGTGCTCGGATACAAGCATTCGACGTACTCTACATATGCTAAAGCGTCCCACGTGTGACATTTATTTTGTGAGGCGATAAGGCCCGTGGACCAACACTATGCGGAAGGAGGTGCCTGTGGGATTTTAGGAGAGAGAAAGGGAAGAGAGAGAGGAAGGCCCCTGTCTGCTGGAGTGGTCGACTGAAGGGTCCCGGGACGCCCCTGCCACGAGATGAGTGATGTTCCCCAGAGAGATCGCCTGTCTGACCCCCAAGCAAGGCCAGCCTAAGCTGGGAGTCCTGAGTTAACATTTAGGTGGTGGTGGTGGTGGAGAAACGATGGGGCTCCAGGGGCTTCGATTAGGACAAGACGGAAGGAGAGGGGAGGAACGGAGGATAACAAACCCCGGCCCTAGAATCCCTGGTGCTGAGTACCGTCTCACACAGAGGACCATAGCCGTCTAACAAGAAGCCCTTGGCGCGAAATGTTTCTTATCTCACGAGTGCACTTTGGGGGCTCGGGAAGTCGCACAGGCTGCTGACTCTCACATTTTGCGTCCTATAGTAAAAAAGAAAAACGATTCACACCCCCAACTTCTCAAAGGATGGCACCAATAATGAAAAAGGGGGGCGGATGTTTTGCTTCACCTTGTGTATGCTGCCTGCTAGCTAGACTTCCCTTTTATTTCTAATTGTAAAAGGCATTTGATTGAGTTGACAATGATAACATAAATATAACTGAAGGACTATTCACCTAAGGAGAGTTCAGCGAACTGAAATGGGATCGGGATTACATTTTAGGCAAAGAAAAATAGTTTAGTGGTTTGTCTTATGGATTTTGTGGCTCCACACTCAAACAGCAATCCCAAATTAAGTACCTTATTGAGAGATGAGAGGGTTGGACCTGGTGGGGTTGGGAGGTTTTTCCATGTCACTGGATAATGTGTGGGTTTTCAGTGTACAATATCTGCATAGTGAACCAGGATGTTCAATGGCTCTGAGCCGTGACCTCACTGGACTGTTACAGGGAAATGTTTAAAGTGCCTCAGTGGGGTCTCAAGTCCTTCCCCAGTAGGCAAAACGGGTTGTAATGACATCATTACAACCCGTTTAACGACAGATCATCATTCAGTCTTTTATGAGATCATAGACACTGTTTGCAAAGTTAGTGCTTTAGATGTTCTGTATGGGTCACATTTGAGTTTTTTAGTTTAGGATATAATGCATTCATTTTGAAAATAAACTTTGGTCCCTTTTCTTTGGGTTAGTTCGATTTGCACTGTAGCTCTAAGACTTGAGTTTTACTATTATGTCATGTCAGGTTTTGACTATATGGAATATGTTATAATTAATAATAAGTAGCAGGTTAGGAGAACTAACATAGCAGGTTAGGAGAATTAGGTTAAGGTTTGTAAAAGGGTTAGGGTTAGCTAAAATGTTAAAATTCTCCCTGATGCGAGTCGAACGTGCAACTTTTTTACAGTAGCTGTATACCATCTAGCCACAACCGTCTCACAGGCAGTCCAATTCTGATCTTTTGCCAAAAAAGTAGCATATTCGGCTCTCGTCACGAATACAGGCCCAGAAGTAAAGTCTCCCTAATCCATATGATTGATTGCAAGTCATACTGTACCTATGAATTATAGAGTAGTGAGTAACTACCGTATATGAATGTGTTTATAATATCACTCTAATATGGTACATCCTGATTTGATTACTACAACCACTCAACTATGCTGGACAATACAGATCAAATCCAGCAACCTGCTAGTGTACAAATCAAATATCCACAAGGGTTAGTCAAGGACTTCGAATTCAGACTCATTGAAAGCCCCTTATTCCACTCCACTGCTATATATAAGCCTAGACCACTTGGATTGAATTATTGAGATTGGGCAGGATAGTGACATTTGTCTCGTGAATACATTTTAATCATGATATCTTCAAAAAACGTTTAATCTCCAATACATTTTCCTCCCTGGCATAAACTTGAATGAACTTTTGAAGGCCCATCCTTTTTAAAGTAAGTACTGCAGTCTGGAAACCGTTGTTTTAGTAGAAATATAGATCAGGCCTTTGCTCTGCCTATCAAGTAACTATTCTGGTTGAGGCACATTCTTTTAGTGCAATCATTTGTAAAACGTTGTTTCTTCCTACTGCAGTGGTAGCATCTGTATGTTCCACTTACATGGTACTCTCTTAGAGTCACTTTACTCTAAAGATAACAAAAGAAGCCAAATAGTTTTCATGCTCTGACTTAATCTATCTACTTTAGAATGAATTAGGGCCCATTGTGGCCTATACTGTGACAGTTGATAGAGAGGTACATATTTCCAGGAGTTGATTATCTCCTGTTCCCAAGAGAGACTTACCGGTGATTTTGTAGCACAATAAGTGCAAGACACTGAATTTGATGACGAGGCTGTACATGTTAAGTGAACCATTGGGCCATTGCAGTATAACGTCAGTCACTTCTGTGTGTGTGCGCTTGCATTTAATTGAGTATTTACCAGATGTTGAAAGCCAAAGCATTTGATTCGTTAACAGCTTAGGCGCCAGTATCTGCCTCATAAAATTAGCCCACCCAAAAAAGTAAGCTTCATGAATCATCTCCTGGTGTGTGCCTCTAATATGTTTACTGTGGCAACCCCTAGCACACACACACACACACACACACACACACACACACACACACACACACACACACACACACACACACAACCCCATTAACAGCTGGGATAATAAGATCAGCCCAGCTGGGGTAGTAGTAACTGAATGCTCAATGGCAGTGCTGACTAATCAGTGGTTTTTCAGGTGCCGGAAACGCGGGCGTAGCCTTCACTTTTGCCTTTCTGACAAATCCTTAAATGGGCATTATTAAAATGGAGGACACTTTCTCGCCCAGTGATGTCATTCTTTCATGTCAAGGGCTGTCTGCTTCTTTTTTGTGTTTACTGACTAAGTGAGCTTTCAGCTTTTATAGCTCAGAGTCAAAGTGAAAACCTTAAGCTGCACTGCTGTTCCTCACTTCTGCTTGTTTGATCTGGAGCCCTCATCAAAGTGTGGGCTTTGAAATGTGCAATCTTGTGGTTCGAGGCTGACACACAACAGTGAGAACAGACGCGAGGCTGAGCGTCTGTGGCCTCAGGGCCAGAAAAGTGAGACTGTTCTCTATGGCTGCATTAAACCACTCAAGCTGTGGGCCCACTAGGGTCCAATGGGGTTTCCTACAGAAACAACTGCTAGATATCATTATTCATCCCAAAAAAATTGACCGTAAGGGTATGTTGTGCTGAATAAAGGTACTAATAGCAGTATTATGCTGTTATACACATTTTTACCTGCTAAACCTTAATTAACTTTTGTGTTAAAAAAAGGGCATAATACATCTTTTTCAAACCCCTCAAGCCTCCCCGTTAGTTTTGAGGTAGATTTGAGGCTGGACTTTTAAAAAGGCTGTTGAGCCAAAAGGGGTCCCCTAAAACATTCATAGTGTATCTTTAACAGCATTGGTTTAACTTCAAGGGCAGCCTTTATTCTTTGTCCTGTACCTGGGTATTAGTAGTCATTGAAGCGTGTCTGGGCCGGCCACAGACCACCAGCTCCATAACCACTATAGAGGAAGTGGAGTCTGGACCTCCTCCAAAGCTAAGACTGACGTTGCCCCACTCTCCCTAGGCAGCTGTGGAAACATTGAGACGGAAATGTTGGATTATTACGCAGTCTTCGCACCTCATTCACCTCTACCGACACCGTTTATATTGCAAAAGCGGGAGCCACCTCTACTCTCCCGGGCTCTCTTTCCCTCCACTTGTTCATTTCCAAAAGCAGGAGTGCAGGTTTATAGGCTCTTTGTCCAGAGAGCTCTGTGCCCTGTGCACCGTTCACGACAGACAGGCTGAAAGTACCAGCGTTGCTGCTTTTGGGAGGCCGAGATAGAGGGGGAAGAGTCACGGTTTTAAAAAGTGGCGATAAAATGCAATGCGTGAAGATCTATAACAGTCTGTCAAGTGCTTTGTGTTTTATGATTCGAGGGCTATGCAGCTCACATTAGCACTTGGAGGGTGTTTCTGTGTACCGTCTTCCAGTCTCCTGTTGCAGGTGCTTTTCTGAGGAAGTTGGATGAGGAGACATAAATTAATTAATCTTGGCAGTGACATTTTACATGTGTGTGGCTTATTATCTTCTGGAAAAAGCAATCCCATTAGTAGTGTCAATCTGACCAGGGCCACACAGAATCGAGATGACATATTTCCTGGAATAGAGGTCTAATACATACTCTGAGTTTTGGCTAACTTGTCAGGGACAGACAAGGTGACAACTTCAAGTGCAATACTCTAAACTATGACTGATACTCCATCACGGGTTCTCTTAAGACTTCTGACTTATTCCACTTCTACCACTGTATTAGGGATTCTCTTACAATGAAGCTACAGTTTTGGAGATGCATTGCGCTCTAGATGCTTTCAAGAGCTGGGAAAACATTCTGTTCATTTGAAATTCAGGTCTGCAGCGAGCCACAGCCCTACCCGTGACAAGTCGTCAAATAAACAGGAATCAGCAATGTGCAGCTAAGATGGAACTGCTGGTAGGAAAGTGGAAAATAACCTGGACATTTTCTGAAAATTACGACTGGTAATGAATAATTTCATTCAGTTAGTTAAAAAAAATCTAATGGCTGTACAAAAAAGGCAGAGCATATTTTTGGAAGTGGTTTGCATTAAAGGGAATTTTTAAGTGGCTGTCTAGACATGAGACATGCCTTTTTGGGTCAATTTGGAATGCATTGGGAGTGAAGCGAATGCACTTGGTTAAACACTTGCCACGATGATGAAGTTCAAAAAGGGAGTCGACCAAATTGTAATTATGGGATTTGATTCTGTGTTCACTACACATTTCATAATTCATTGACGTCAACAAATAGACTTCTTTGATTCGCAACGTATGTTGTTTTTTTTGTTAACACCCCTCTCCCATTTCCAAGAAAGACACAAAAATGTGACTATTGATAATTATTCTTATCACTGGGCTATCAAACAGTGTTTAGCTGCGTACATTAAAGACTCTATAAAGAACTTTCAACTCTGGGGGTGCTGAGCCAAAACAGGTCAGCTAAACTGACATACACTACCGTTCAAAAGTTTGGGGACACTTAGAACTGTCCTTGTTTTCCATGAAAACATACATGAAATGAGTTGCAAAATGAATAGGAAATATAGTCAAGATGTTGACAAGGTTAATTAAAATAATAATTGTGTCCTTCAAACTTTGCTTTCGTCCAAGAATCCTCCATTTGCAGCAATTACAGCCTTGCAGACCTTTGGCATTCTAGTTGTCAATTTGTTGAGGTAATCTGAAGAGATTTTCACCCCATGCTTCCTGAAGCACCTCCCACAAATTGGATTGGCTTGTGGGCACTTGTTACGTACCATACGGTCAAGCTGCTCCCACAACAGCTCAATAGGGTTGAGATCCGGTGACTGTGCTGGCCATTCCATTATAGACATAATACCAGGTGATTGATTGATTGATAGATAGATAGATAGACAGACAGACAGACAGACAGACAGACAGACAGACTGACTGACTGACTGACTGACTGACTGACTGACTGACTGACTGACTGACTGACTGACTGACTGACTGACTGACTGACTGACTGACTGACTGACTGACTGACTGACTGACTGACTGACTGACTGACTGACTGCATTTGTTGAACCATAAAATTGTGATACCATTTCTTAGAATTTTTTGATAATATGGGGATGTTATGAAAATAAGTTTGTTTGTATATGGATCTACAGTGCCTTCAGACAGTGTTCACACCCATTGACCTTTCCACATTTTGTTGTGTTATAGCCTGAATTTAAAATATATTAAGTTGAGATTTTTTGTCATTGGCCTCCACACAAAACCCCATAATGTCAAAGTGGAATTAGGTTTTTCGAAATGTTTACAGATGAATAAAATCCTGAAATGTTTGTTATGGCAAACCTAAATAAGAGTAAACATTTTCTTTACAAGTCACAAAATAAGATACATGGACACTCTATGTGCAATAATAGTGTTTAACATGATTTCTGAATGACTACCTCATCTCTGTACCCCACACATACAATTATCTTTAAGGTATCTCAGTCTAAAAGTGAATTTCAAACACAGATTCAACCACAAAAACCAGGGAGGTTTTCCAGTGCTTTGCAAAGAAGGGCACCTATTGGTAGATGGGTAAAAAATAAAAAAGCAGAAATTGAATATCCCGCATGTCTCCATGTATTGTTCTTTTACTAGCACCATTCATTCTCGCTGTCAATAATTATAATGTTATAACTTCTAATAGTAACTGTATTCACTGACGAATTGGGAGAGAGTGAGGTGATTGCCATCTAAGAGCCAACATCTTTTTTTGTGTCAGTGCTGCCTGCCAGCAGAAATATTCTCTGATTGGTTGAGAGATTCAAGGAACTACCGTCATTAAGTAACATAACATATGCAAAGCATTAAATATTTAATTTTCTAAGTTTGTCCCAGAAGCATTTAACTGCATGGTACTCCCACATCATATGAATGAATGTGCCTACCGGATTTAGGGGACACAGTGAACAGTTGGAAGTCGGGGCCCAATTTCATCATAAAACGTTTCCTTGGTGTTAAACAGTCTGTGAACAAACTTTAAATGTATAAATTGATAGTTTGGAAAACGGGATGCCATATTCTGTTCCAGTTAAAAGGTTGTTCAGATTCACTTAGATCTGTGGACCATACTTTTTTAATGGCTAGCTCAGAATATGAGCTTTCCTAAAGTTGTTTATATATTACAGTCCTTTCGGGAGCCCAGATAATTTATTTATAAATCCGATCATTGGATGGTTCAGTAGTTGGGTTTCCCAAGGGACACCATAGGCCAACATAGCTGACCTACATTGTAAATATAGAAAGACGGTAATGTGTATGTGTCTTTCAAATCTTGAAATGTTCTCAAACCATTACAGCCCATGACTTCGGCAAGGGTACGGGTCCACATTTAGAATCATTGGGGGGATTAATAATGGCCGCCCTCCAGATCGCAAGGCATTATTGTGAAATATTGGAGCATGGGCATGCCATTTTCATTACCAGTTATATTGTTTTGAAATTTGGCGTCAAATAGAAATTGTGTGTCTGATTTGGTTGGATACATTTTATAACTTGAGGTTAAGCTGAATTTATCTATGATCTTCAATGCGTTTGGGAGATACATTGATTAGATGTATTAAAATATTGCCCGCGTATAATGAGATGATGTGACCAATAGATTTGAGGGAAATTGGGGTTCCATGGATAATAAAAATAGTAAAGGAGCAATTGGATCGCTTTGTCTGCTGCTTCTTGTGACTCTGAACCGGCAGAGCAGATATAGCCTGTTATAACTATGGCTGAGTGATTGGCATATAGTGTTTTAATCATATTAATGAAATTGGAGCCAATTCCCATTTGTTCCAAGAGAGACGAGAGATATGATCCTTGTAGTCTATCAAAAGATTTTTCTGCATTGAGAGATAAAACAGCCCAAGAAGCTGTTGTTATTTAGGAAGTATTAAAGATATGTCATAATTTTTTAACAAACCCGCTTTGGTCCGTGTGGACCAATTTAGGTAAGTAAGCCTCGAGATGGGAAAACAGTTTTATTTCTGTGTTAATCAAAGATCGGGGGCGCTAGTGAATGTAAACTCAACTTCCTGACTCACATTAACCATCTCCAATCCAAAATTAAATCTAGAATCGGCTTCCTATTTCGCAACAAAGCCTCCTTCACTCATGCTGCCAAACATGCCCTTGTAAAACTTACCATCCTACCGATCCTTGACTTCGGCGATGTCATTTACAAAATAGCAAATTGGATGTAGTCTATCACAGTGCCATCCGCTTTGTTACCAAAGCCCCATATACTACCCACCACTGCGACCTGTATTCTCTCGTTGGCTGGCCCTCACTACATATTCGTCGCCAAACCCACTGGCTCCAGGTCATCTATAAGTCTTTATTAGGTAAATCCCCGCCTTATCTCAGCTCGCTGGTCACCATAGCAACACCTACCCGTAGCATGCGCTCCAGCAGGTATATCTCACTGGCCACCCCCAAAGCCAACACCTCCTTTGGCCGCCATTCCTTCCAGTTCTCTGCTGCCAATGACTGGAACGAATTGCAAAACTCCTTGAAGCTAGAGGTTCCTATCTCCCTCACTAACTTTAAGCATCGGCTGTCAGAGCTGCTTATCGATCACTGCACCTGTATATAGCCCTTCTGTAAATAGCCCATCCTACTACCTCATCCCCATATTTATTTTTTAACTTCCGCTCATTTTGCACTCCAGTATCTCTATTTGCACATCATCATTTGCACATTCCATCATTCCAGTGATAATGTTAATCTGTAATTAATTTCGCCACTATGGCCTATTTATTGTCTTCCTAACCTTACTGCATTTTGCACTACATTTGCACTCTGTATATAGATTTTCTATTGTGTTATTGACTGTACGTTTGTTTATTTCCCATGTGTAACTCTGTGTTGTTTTTTGTCGCACTGCCTTGCTTTGTCTTGGCCAGGTCGCAGTTGCAAATGAGAACTTGTTCTCAACTGACCTACCTGGTTAAATAAAGGTGAAAAATAAAAAATAAACACTGGGTGGCATCCTTACCTTTTTTTTTTTTTTTTTTTTATAAAAGTGAAATTGGTGCTGTATTCACTTACCTTCCAAATGAACCCTTGTGAATGGTTGTGTTAGTCATTTCAAGCAATAGTGAACCTAATTGATTCCAAAATGTCAAATAGACCTCAGGGGGAATACTGTCCCATCTAGGTGATTTTTACCTTACTCTGGCTTGGTGTGGCTTTACAATCAAAGGTGTTCAGTTCTTTATAGAAGCGAGTGCTTTCATATATTTTTTGTTGTACTTTTTAACCCTTTTTCGTGATATCAATTGGTAGTTACAGTCTTGTCCCATCGCTGCAACTCCTGTACAGACTCGGGAGAGGCGAAGGTCCTCCGAAACATGACCCTGCCAAGTCGCACTGCTTCTTGACACACTGCTTGCTTAACCCGGAAGCCAGCCGCACCAATGTGTCGGAGGAAACACTGTACAACTGACGACCGAAGTCAGTGTGCATGCGCCCGGCCCGACACAAGGAGTCGCTATAGCGCGATGGGACAAGGGCATCCCGACCGGCCAAATCCCCCCCAAACCTCATGGGTTTGCCCACTGCTTTCCCTCCTGACTCCTGACTCCGCGGGGAGGAGGGAAGAGGATGACACTGTCATTCATGGCAAGGCCTCTCCTTGTATCAAATAAAAACCTTTCACTTCCATTCCCCCTTTACTTTTCCTCTTCAGTGCTCTTTCCGAGATTGAATCTGTTGATGTGTTTGAACCAAACGCAGATAAATGAATTAGGCACTGAGATTGACATGTATGAGAAATCTGTCACAGTGCACAGGTTGTCCCCACTGTGTGTTTTTAACAGTGTGGCAAGCTTTTCGTCAAAGGCTTTCTCACCGCTGGTGAATAACTTCTGCATTTCAGTGTCAGATATGAGCTGAGTAAGTTTTCCCCGGAAGTTGTTCAACGACGGCAAGAAAACCTTTGACGGAAAGCTGACCACTGATTATTATTAATACTATTATTACTATGTCATGATGATACAGCTGATGATACTAATGTTTCATGCCGGTTTTCTTCTGACTTTCTTTGCAAGTCATTATGTGTTGTCTTTAAACACAAGTGGGTCGTTCCTTTTGCATCCCTTTGATATTTTAAGACGGAATTGTGCACCAATATTGCATTTTAGAGCATGTTATATTAAATTACGTGCCCTTTAATATAGACCACTGTGACTTCTAGGAAGATTTAACCCACTTAACCAAAGCATTTCTCCACGTTTTCACCATCATTGTAAAGCCCTAGTTATTTGTTGCTTTGACAAAGTAATTTCTAAAGATGATTATTTATTTCAGGTCATTAGTGATTCATTTACATCTATCCCTAATTTTAAGGTAAACCCTGTTAAGTGAACTGAACTCTCATTTTAATATGGTGAAACTATTCCTTTTTAAATATTTCTGTTCAAAATAAATATTGATCATTTAATAGTCAAATCATAGTGAAAAAGCAAGTGAGATGGTTCTATTTCTGGCTGTTTTCTGGTGTTTTGTGGTGGAAAACTGAACGTGTCGAGCATAACGTCAACCCATAGAAGAACAAAAAGTACAATCAAACATTTTTAAATAAATGCCACTCCTTGCATACAACAAGCTTCCAGTCCCACTGTCACAAGGGGATTTATGGCTGATTTAAAATTACATCGTTACGGTCAACCCTGTTACATTATTTGGCACATAATAGGCACTTACTATAGTAATTATTTCATTTAATCTCTTGAGATGGGAAAATGTGTTTTATGAAGTTGAACCTGTCTGTACTCTTTAACAGAATGTTAAAACTAGGTCAAATCAACAACTAGTATTTTTTTTAATACTAACTTACACATCTCAAATGGCACCGACTTGGTGGAATGACACAACTATTGCCCCAAGGTGTTTTTAATACATATTTACATTTTAGTGTTATCCCAGCAAACCCGGATAACATTCCCATTAAGTTATAGTTAGGGTTCTAACACTAGAATGATAACATCCCAAAAAGACTGATGACAACAAGTTTTTGGTTTGTTTATGTTTTAAATGACATATCCTTGGAATGTTCCCCAACATTCACTAAAATGTTGTGCACAACATTGGTAACAACCACCACAGAACACTCCTCTGATGTTCTTATTATGTTCACAGTTAATCTAATAGCAAAATATGTTCTAGGAACATTCTTGCTGCATCAGACAAATGATTTATACAAACATTGTTATTAGAACTTTTGGGGAAACCTAATGAATGTTCTGAAAACGTTCACAGCACCAATTTCGATTTGCTGGGATGGTAGCTACAGTAGCTCTGAAACACATACCTATGACACTACGTGTACAGCCGAGTGCTCAATCCAAATAGTACAGTGCTCGATCCACACAATATGGTAATCCATTATATCTCCATTTGGTGTAGCAATCACGTGAAGGGTCTTTGAGGAGCATTGAGAGTTTGTCATAAAAGTGGTTGTCTTTACAACAAACACATGTCCTATGCTACATCCAGTACACACTATATGACTCACTGTGTTATTATATTTGCCAAAGGGCACTGAGCCAGACCTACTTCGTTCTGACTTGAGATCTACAAGTTTCCACATTTTATAAGAGTGGCTCGTACTTATCTCAACTCTGAATCGGTCCCAAAGTAATCCTATAGTAGTGGAGATGGTTGATAACATTCATAGACCCCTTGCGATTTGCATATAGAGCATGCATAGGTGAGTAGATGATGTTAATCCTCATCCTTTTGAACTTGATATACACACACCGTGAACGGACAAAGTTGTCATGCTAGGATTTTATTTGTGGATTGTTCATCTGCCTTTATTGCATTTACATTTTAGTCCATTAGGAGACTTTACAATGATGAAAGGGGAGTCTGAGGAGCGGAGTGGCGAAAGAGAATTATATTTTTCAATTGACATTACATCCTTGCTTTACCTTTCGTTGTGGCTGGCAACACAACATTCTTGCTCCACAGCTCAAATATACCGTAAATATCACAGTAGCCACTAGCCAGTAATCATACAAACTATTCAACAATGACACAACTTTTCTGACGATACAGCTCTTGTTAGTATCTTGTATGATACAGAGCAGAACATCTAAGGCAAGAGTAACAGAAGCAGGAAGTAATTCATCCCTTCGGTCATTACTCTCTTAAAAAAAAGCAAACTGATATTGCTGGTTGATGTTGTTAATATTGATGAACTGTACCTCAGATGCTGCTATTTATAGTACTTTCCCTGACTGTTTACCTCAGCCCTTTTAGTGCAATTTTTATATTGAAAAGTTGGTGTTATCTTACTGTTAAATATTTTGTTTGTTGTTACTCCAAGTTAATCGTCATGTTGTTATGCCTCTTTTTAAAAACTGCTGTTAACCAATTACCCATAAAGAACTATAAAAACAAAGTAAATGCAAAAGAAAAATCTAATCTCAATGGTACCTCATTGAAATAGTACTTTTATATATTTTAATAATACTTTTGGATCAACATGGTTGGATGTGACTGAACTCAAAATCTGAAATCAAAACGAGAAAAAGCCTGTTATCAAGAACATATTAGACTCCTTTCACATGTCTAAACAATTAATAATAAGAGAATGGGATCTCGCTCCACATTAAACAATGGGGAGAAAAGAGAAGACAAAACAGTCCATGAGCTCTGCCAAAATTACTAGCCAAATATTGTAATCTTGCACGCCAAGGCACATAACATAGCAACTGTTAAAAGTCACAGGCTGATCCAAGTGAGAAACAAAGTTACTAATAATGTACAGGCTGCTTTAATGGCCTTGAACGCGCAGCATGGTCAGCGTTTGGACTGACCGTCTGTCTACCATCCTTACTCAGAGAAGGGTGTCGCCGTAGTCTACCCAGTTCTGACTGGATCCTGACTCAGCGACTACAGAGGCAGGGAGAGTCATGGGTGGGCCCCTGATTCACACATGATCTGGCCCATCCAAGTAGCCATAGGCCCCTTGAATCAGTTGGGCCCTTTGAGGTGTCATGAGTCTGGGGCTTTGTGATGCGTCTGGTCTGGCTGAGTTTGTATATGTGCTCATATACAGGCATATCAAAACAAAGAGTTTATTACCATAAGACAGCATATCGGGCGTAGAAATAGCCTGATTGTGTATGTATGTATGTGTGTGTGTGGAAGAAGCTTGTCATGAAGCCACCGGCTTTCGTCAAAAAGTTTTTCAAGCACCGTCACAAACAGCTGTGCAGCAGAACATTGCCCTCTCCTATGCTCTCCTCTGTCCCTCTCCCTAATCCTCCTATCTGAGACAGCCTACGCTAGTGTTAGGGCAGTGCTGGCCTTTCCAGCAGTCCTGGCCTATCTTTAACCTGCATCTACTGTAAAGTGAAGCCATCTCGGTGAGGTCACCATCACTAAAAGGGCAGAACATTTTGGTTGGATAGATGGTTTATAATGCCCTCTCTCTCATTCTCCTCTCTGTATGCATTACTTCAGCACGCACTTATCCCAGACAAACCATATACCCCATCCACCAATTTCTTTATTAGACATTAATAGCAAATCTCAGGACCGAACACATTTTTGACAGTAACATTTGTACAACTAATGTTTATTTTTGTTTGTCAAGGAGATTTACCGATCCGTCCAGGGTGACTCACGTGGCTTACATTTTTTAAGACAGTTTCAGACTAAAGACTTTTGGGTAAAGAGCCTGTTTCACAAACCAATACACCACACCCCTGCCCAAGTTATATACCGAACACTGCTTATAAAGAAACATGCTGAGAAACATTCTTTAGGGCAACTATTTTAGAGTGCTATAGAGACAAAACCGAGCGCGGGTTTGTAACCATGGTGGTTGCACCATTACAACAGAGAAAACGGCTTGTCTCTAGTCCAAACTGTTCAAAAGTTGGGACCCTTATTATTACACTACGTTGCAGCTGGATGCATCATTGGCGGACACATCTAACATTCATAAACCATGTCGTGGACAGTTCTAAAACTACTTGCGGGCCGTTAACGACTTGTTCAGTCATGTTACCTCATAAGCTAGTTAGCTAACAACCTGGTAACTTTACCAGTGTATTCAAACATTTTGGGGCACAGAAAGAATGGAAAAGACAGTTTCCTCAGGAGATCAATGATCATAGCAATGACTGAACAGATACACTCGGCGAGACAGGGCTTAACGTGACCACGCCCCTGAGTAGGGCACATCCATAGGATACTCCCGTTACTCCTATGCTAAAATGGCTACTTTACTCATAACCCGACAATGACTGTATTCTTTTTTTTATTTTTATCATTCCATAACCATTTTGGTTATGCTTGATTGGTAGCATACTTCCATGTCGTTTTAATCAACAAAGTAAAAATGTTAGCATGAACAGACTGTCACATGGAATGTACATCACGATTATTAGCCAGAGAAACTTCCAACTGACTTTCTTAACATCCCTGAGCATCCCTACTGTCTCTGACCTGGCGGACTCATTAAACACAAATGCTTCATTTCTAAATGATGCCTGAGTGTTGTAGTGTGCCCCTGGCTATCTGTAAATAAAAAATTAATAAAAAATGGTGCTGTCTGCTTTGCTTAATATAAGGAATTTGAATGATTTATACTTTTACTTTTGATACTTAAGTATATTTTTGCAATTACATTTACTTTTGATACTTAAGTATATTCAAAACCAAATACTTTTAGACTTTTACTCAAGTAGTATTTTACTGGGTGACTATCACTTTTACTTGAGTCATTTTCTATTAAGGTATATTTACTTTTACTCAAGTATGACGATTGTTACTTTTTCCACCACTGATATTCATGAATTGATTCAAGTCCGTCCACGGGACCTGTACTGAGCCTGAACCTACTCTACACATCTTGGTTCCACAAACCTCTGCTTCACTCACCACACGCAACATGCTCTCCCTTACTCTGTCGAGCTCCCTCTTCTCATGCCTGTCTCTTTCAGGATGGAAAGATTGCCTGGTCCCAGATCTTTGTGCTGTAGAGCCTATGGTCGTGGTCATGCCAGCAGCCATAGGAGTTGGCTATACAGCACAAACAGGCCCAGTAACGGTCAAACCTGAGCCACGGGCTCTCCGGCGCCTCACTGGAAGAGCACACATCTGGTGAAAGACTTGCTCATCGCTTTCTCAGGGTGAATAACACCCCTCCAACTCTGCGCCCCCACTCTCTGCAATCGTTGGGGATTTGATTTTAATGGGGTCTGCTCTGCTCCCCCGCCGCGATGGTGAGGGATGGCGTAACTTGAATGTCGCTGCACTCCCGGCATCCTTTTTCCGTTTATTTCTCCCCCGGTGTGGAGATGGAGCGAACCCATCCATCACACACGGCCGTGGCCCCTACGTGCCATCACACACATAATGAGCATAATAATAATGATAATAATAATAATAATGATAATAATAACAATAATGATAATAATTATAATAATAATGATAATAATAATAATGTTAACAACAACAACAATAATAATAATAATGATAATACAAATAATCATGATAATAATCATGATAATAATAATAATGAGCATAGTAATAATAATAATGATAATAATAATAATGATGATAATGATAATAATGATAATAATAATAAGGATAATTATAATGATAATAGTAATAATAATGATAATAGTAATAATAATGATAATAGTAATAATAATTATACAAATAATAATAAGGATAATAATGATAAAAATCATAATCATCATCAAACTCTGTACTATATGTACTCTATCTTGGACACTAAAATATGTTATAGGAAGGAACTATAACTGATACCTACCCTGCTGTCTTTCCCTGCTCTCTCACACACACACACACACACACACACACACACACACACACACACACACACACACACACACACACACATCCAAACCTGGAGGCCACAATCCGTCTTACCCCCATCCTCCTCTCAGCAGCTGGGTGTCACACACAGGCAGCTGCAGCCGCTGGCTGGCTTGCAGACCTCCTGTCTTTTGCTGTGTGACACGATACGGCCAGCGCTGCTCTGCTGGTCCATCACTGTCCTGCGGAGACTTAGTCGCGGGAAGTCTTTTCCAGATACTCTGAGACAGTAAATTTGTCAGGAGTGGAATGACGTGCTAGCTTCACCTATTACGTGTTTCATAAAGTTACTGAGGTCCTGCAGCGACAGCTCAGAGTGGAAGGAAGTGACCCCTGACCTTAACCAGAGAGAGAGTGGCTGACAGCAGCCAAATTGCAAGAGAGAGAGGGTCGGGGGAAGTGAAGGAGGTCAAGAGAGGGGGAGAGGAAACATATAGGAGAAAATAATTACAAAGATAAATGGAAAAACATTAGAGTATATGGGTGAATGTACATCATATGTCCACAAGAGGGAGTAATGGAGTGAGTCTTCTCTAGGACATCTACAGTGGATCCTTCATTTAGTTTACAAGATAGATATAACAATACACACTGCAGAGTATGATATATCAACTGTAATGTAGCACTAAACACATAAAAATTTTCACCTGCACACAATGTTCTACAGTCTAGAGCTGCTTAGATGTCTAGAACTACAATTAAATTCAATGCAGTATCAAAGTCTGACCATTAGAAACAAACAAACGTTATGGTGTATACTGTAAGCTCCTGAAGTGCTCCAAAAATAGTTTATTCAGAGTTTGCACAAAACATCAGTAAACAATTCAGACGCTAATGTGATTATAAAAGACAGTCCAGAGCTGTTGTAATAGCAAGTGAATTTCTATTGATCAAGTTCAACGTCCTATTTAGTAATGCACTCGGGATGACTTTGCATGACTTGGAGTACATAGTTACACTGACGACTCACACTAGCAGGCTATGCCTTTGATGATGTAATGTTGAAGAGTCACGGAGAATCCCAGCCGTCTGACCTCAACTCATTAAAACAGGAAGTTAACCCTGTAGTCACTTCCTGGTGAATCGGCAGACTGGGTGAATGTCATACTGAAGTTAGGAATAACCAAATCATCCCATCTACGTCAAACTGATGAGAAATATATGGAAAACAATGACACTACATGTGAAATAGTGGGTTTAACGCATTATGACATTTTACCAGTGACCACAATGCTGCATTTAAAGTGACCACAAGTCCTTTAAACAAAATCCACAAATTCTATACTATCTAACCATTGTAACCAGACAAGGTAATCATGCCCATCTTCAAAATGAGTTGAATGTTTCAACTTCAAGAGTTTCACATTTTAACACAGTCTAACTACATGTATACCTACATCACTGCAAACGAATGTGTACAATTATATAAGAAATAATTAAACAACCATTTGGTCGAATTTAACAGAAGTGAGGGGGGGATGAGCAAGTTGAGGCTGGTAGCAACAAGAGACAAAGCAACAAGATAAAAAACAAATCATTTGCCACTAAAGCATTTTCAAATGTGGCCAATCAAAATTTAGAAAACTTTTGCAAGCCTTCCACGGTAAGACACAGCACAACCCAAAATAAATAAATGAGTGAAACACATGAGTTAGTGAGTCAGAAGTAGTGAGATAGTAAAGGGTTGGATCAGGAGGGAGGGGGGAGGGAGGTATAATTACGGTAAGACGCAGGGAGAAGTACAGAGGGAGAGAGAGAGAGAGACAGCAAAGACAGAGCCCTGCCCACTCTCACAAAACCATTCAACTTGTGCACAGTGAGCTCTCCCAGACCACTACAGAGAACTCCACTTCCCTGGGGTAACCTTCTGAAGACGACTGCCCTTCCCACACAAAACTTCCCAAAGGACCAGACATCCTCTCCGCTCCAGCACTGGCAAGACCATCTTCTGTCCACACCTCTCCTTCTCCATCCAGCTCTCATTTTTCAATACAAGGATTATAATTTTTTTGTGCTTACTTTTCCTTCAGTTTAGGTGTCACTTAAAAAAAAAACTTTTAGTCCAAGTCTTACAGTATTTATTTGTCCAGAGCTTTTAAGAATACCTTGTCTGGAGGAGTTTTTTTACCCTCTTTTGGCAGGAGGACCTACACTTTTTCCGCCAATCGTCATTTGCTTCTTCGCTGCTCTTAGTTGTCTGGACAGCAGACCTCGTCTCGTCTAGGATGTCCCCTCTGGCCCTGCTGAGTGGGATTTTTCTGCTCTTCACCCATAGCTGCGCCGTGGCGGACTCCTCAGCGATGGGTGGTGGCCAGACGCCCCCACAGACCCAGTTCCAATCCCAGCTGGCACCGGAGGTCACCAACTGCCCGTCATGCGCCCTGGCACGGCTAAACGAGGAGGAGGACGGCGGCAAAACCGATGTGGTGGAGGCGGTGAAGAGGCACATCCTCAACATGCTGCACCTGCAGGCACGGCCCAACGTCACGCATCCGGTGCCCCGGGCTGCTCTGCTAAATGCCATCCGCAAGCTGCATGTGGGACGTGTGGCTGAGGACGGCAGCGTCCAGATTGAGGACGAGGGCCATGGGCGTCCCGACCCCGCCGACATGGCTGAGACGACTGAGATCATTACCTTCGCAGAGGCCGGTGAGTGCCACAGGTGTGTGTGTGTGGTGGGGAGATTGTGCGTGTGTGAGAGCGAGAAAGAGAGAGCAACAGAAAGGTCCTTGTCTAAGGAGGCAAAAAAAGAACAGGCAGCCTTGCTAAATGCTACAAAGGCTACAGGACTGCAACCCAGTTTGGCAGGCTTGCAGACCTAATTCTTTGAAACACCCTCTTGAGAGGAGGGGGGGGGTAGTGTCCACCTGCTTCCACCTGTGCGACAGTTAAACCTGTTGACTCTACCCGGAGAGGTACTCGCATCCTCCCCTTCCCCCGCCACCCCTCCCTTAAGGTCCCTAATGACCCGCTGATTTAAAGAATACCAATTATCTGCTTAGAAATCCCCCAGCTGTGAAGTTATTCAGAGTAGTGCGGTGGCAGTCACCAGGAGACCAAGCAGCGCTTTTCTCAGAAACGGGCAGAGAGAGAGAGAAAGCGCGCGTGAGAGAGAACGTTAAAGAAAAATAAATATTATCCAGTTACTGCCTCTACTCCACTCAGTTTTTCTTCTTCCAAGACGGGTTTAAAGATGGCTGTCGACTGTGGAGTGATGTGTTCAAAGGTAATGTAAAGCGTGTGATGTGTCCAGGAGGGGGAAATGGGGTATATAGAAAAGCAGAACTGTGGCAGCAAAATAACATTGTTCCTTTTTCCTTGCATTGCCAACTGTGACTGTCATTGAAGGTGCAGAATTTTTTAAAGCACAGTATTTTGTAAATGGTCAGAGACAGGGCTATTGGATTCATAAATACATCACTGTATAATTGGCGAGGTGATCTTGAGCGGTGTTGGGTCTGTGTCGCAGCAGGAGGAGAGAGAGGAGTGTTTGAATGAGCGTGTAAAGGATGTGTACTCCAAGTCATGACTGACATTTGCAGTGAGTTCAAGAGCCCCTCTTCACTAGGACTTGACGGATTAAATTTAGCGAATCCCACTGCAGTACTTACGCTCACACAGTTTATGTTTAAAACCAATACTTAGACTTTAATGAGAATTTCCTCCCTTGTGTGATGTCAAGTTGTTGTTCCTGTTATGTGGTAAAAAAACTAACAACAAAGAGGTACAATGAAAGAATTCTAGGAAAACGATGTACATTTTCAAAGTAGGCTCTTCCAGTATAGAGGTAGTGAAATAGACTTAACTTTCCCAGCTGTCATTTAGGAATTCTAAAAATATGTTCATTTTAGAATGCGTTTTACAGTAAACTTAGAAAGACTCGTCAAGTTGCTATAACATGGCAGTGAAAGCAACATGTTGCATGTCAGATTTGGGAGAAAAATGTAATTTTACATTAATTGATTCATTTTTTGGAGGTTATGTGAGTCATGAGGTTGAGGAAACAAAGTCGAATCAAAAAATACATTGGTTTTGCTACCTTCCTTGCAGTAGAATATGTTATGCTGCTCATTACTGAAGCCATGTTCCCTCCCTGACATTCTCAACAGCAGACACTTGAAAGAACAGTTGAACCATTTAAGAAAACCTGTATGAGAGAGTACAGATGTACAGAGTACAGATTTGAGGCAGTTTGCTACAGCAGGAAAAGTATCCTCCAGCAACAGGAAATGTGAATTATTATGTGGATTATAATTAATGGACATTTTTTGTAGTGGTTGATACATTTTTCATAGGGAAAATCAAGTCTGACATTTTAAAGTGGAAATAAAGCTCAAAATAAGTGATCAAATTAAGATCCTACATCTGTATGCCACCATAAATACCATGTCTCAAATTAACATAAATTCAACAGACAACCAAAATAGTATTATATCAAAGCCTTAGCATATATCAGCAAGCTGACAAAAAGATATGCAACATTTCCAATATAGTTCCAACGGTGACATTTTGTTAATTTTTCTGTTATGCTTATGCCTACATTTCTCATCGATACATATCTTAGCAAGGCTTTACCATGCTATACACATACACACCACATGGGGCTACAGTCTAGTTCGTATCCCTCTTACACATGCATTATCCCATGATCGCATAATCATATAATTTGAATAAAACTGTATGCAGTCACAGCTAATACATTGAGACCAAATGTTTAATCATTAACCTATTTCAAAGTCCTAATGACCATAGCCTGTAAGTAGTAAATTATTCTACGAAGTCCTTTTATGATGAGACGTTGATGTGGCCTGACTTTAGTCACATAATCTTTATTCAGAGTAGTTTTGACATGAGTGGGCTACTCAAGAAATCTTTCAGATTCCCGTGTGGGTCACCATTGGGTTCCACAATCACGTTCTCTGTACTTGTTTGCTTAATTATTTTAAAAAAAGATACATAATAGTCCCGTTTCCTAGAAATAGGCATTTGAATGAACTTTAGATTCAAAAGTAAGAGTGGCCTCCCACACTTCCGATTGGGGGTCTTTCATAATAATGGAAAACGTTTAAATAACTAGGGTTAACCATGTAATAGGGGCGTTCTGCTGCATATAATTGCTTCATTCAACGGAATATGGACCCCAATAATTATTTTGGGCTGTTGGGACAGTCTCTCATGAAAGAGCCTTGCTCACTGGGGGGAAAGTGTTGAATACTTGTAGTGACAATTTCCTCTGCAGTCTGCGCCCACGCTCCCTTTCAACCCACCTACCCGTGGAGTACAGCAATTAATTAAACACATCATTAGTGAAATTCCGATGTCCACATTTATCTTTTGGTCACAGTGTCTCTCTCACCGCACCGCATTCTCCGGCCACGTTGATTAGGCTGCATAGACTACAGGGGTTTGGGCATGAGACAGAAGATTTTAAACATGTACGTTTGTATGAGAAAACAGTTATCCTCTGCCTATTAGGTGTAAGTTAACTAATAGTTTCAACAAAATGGCATCTTCAGTCATGTATTTTGTGTATTCAGTACTGTTATCAGTTATCAACCTCAAGGACTCCTCTCACAAGGACTTGAGAGGCTGACGTTGACTTGGTCACATTCCACATCAGTTACGAAACAGTGGCTCCTCCCCATGCCTCTCCAATAATCTTTTATTACTTTTAAATTATGGTCCAAAATGGCATGAAACGGCACATTCTTGGACTGTAGCCTAGATTGGCATTTATAACCTTGAGTCTCTTTTTTGGCTTGTCATCCTGCATGGCTGAGAGGTTTAAGTACTTTTAGATATTGTGTCATCCATGGGAGGGGGATTTATTATTACTATTATTTATATTTTTTCATTTATCAGGGGGTGCTGCATCCTCAGCCCCCCTACTTCCCACGGCTATGGTCTCACCTCTCCCATGGGAACAGTATGCAGATGTAGGATATTCATTTGAGCCATGTTCGCTACAGCGGGAAAATAAACTTGCAGCAAAAGGAAATGTGAATTATTATGTGGGTTATAATTAATGGACATTTTTGTAAGGGTTGATACATTTTTCGTAAGGGAAAATCAAGTCTGAAATTTCAAAGTAGAAATTACAAGCTTTAGAAGTCTTTTTAAACCTCAAATACACTACAAGTTTGAAATGTCCTGCATTGCAAGACAGTTATCCTGCAACATGGTGATCAAATTAAGATCCTAGATCTGTATATGCAATGAATGAACCATCAGTGCTGCTAAAAGCAGAACACTAAAAAAGAAAATGTATATCCTTTAAGGTTTTTTCCTCAGTGCTGTCACTACCGTTCATTATTGTGCTATGGCTAGTAGTCAGAGCAATAAAATATGTTTAGGAATGTGATGCCAAAGCCATAAGGGCCCCAGTGTGACATGGCCGACTGGGTCTCTTTTCTGATGTCTCCAAATGATGATTATGATACCAAGGCCTACTCCAAAAGCGCATCAAGAAAGTGTCCTGACTCTGAGACAGGCGTTGATTCATAGACTCTATTCTAGTTCCTTTATCGAAGTCCAGACAAAGTGAAAACAAAGCCAGTGGTTTAGAGCAATGGTAAAAAAGAAAGATTTGACAAAAGGGGTACCTTTGTAAATACTTTCCCATATCTCTGGGCTGGTCAATTAAAAATGACTTGACTGGCGGATGATGCTTTGGGAACACGGTGGTCTGTTGAGTTGTATGGCTTTCCAAGCAGTGTAGGAAGGCACCCACATTCCCATGCAGGCCATGCTGCCTCAGTGAAAGGGAGACGACTGGGAGCCATGTGCAGGTTTCATTGGCTGCCGTGGAATTCAAATTGGCCCAATCACTCCTCACCTCTCAGCCCATGTGTGGCAGAGTTTTTTCTGGCACACTACCTACAACAAAGTAAGTTTTGGCTTGATTTCAGCCACTAACATCAGTGAACAGATATTGAACAGCTACAGACTACGCAGGAAGGAGAGAGGGATAGGATCAGGTCTACAGGTTAGTCAGAGCTTAGTCAGAGATATTGTATCTTCACATTCAGTAATGTGTTGTAACTGACCACTCCTGGTCTGTGTGGCATGATTGCACATCACCGAGTGCTTCTCCATCTCCTTCTCTAACTACTGTTAACTATTATCCCATGTGTAACTCTGTGTTGTTGTTTTCGTCGCACTGCTTTGCTTTATCTTGGCCAGGTCACAGTTGTAAATGAGAACTTGTTCTCAACTGGCCTACCTGGTTAAATAAAGGTGAAATAAAAAATTAAAATAAACTGAAATTAGTATAGAGGATTGGAATTGAATATTCCTGTCATAGACCCAGACATATTAATTTATGTCGGCCTTCCGCATCTGCGGTGGAAGGTGGCTGAGTTACAGCGATGTTTGTCAGACCATGAGATGTCACGAAAAACTCAAAATATTTCCAGAGCTTTCTTAAATCTCCTAGATAGACACTTCAAAACCTTCTTCCTAATGATTATTTTTTGACTGTCTGTTTTGCCATTTATGGATGTGTTATTCATAGAGTCAAGGCTTAGACTTTTCCCTGTAATAGTGTTTAGGGAATGCTATTGGAATAACTTCAGGTACACACAAGATTTCTATCCGTTTATTATAAGACAATTGAAGTGTATGTTTTACAAACATTCTTAAAATGTAACTGATTCAATTTCAGGTACACATGAGATAGCCTTCAACAGATAGCCTCCAATATTTTTATCAGTTTATTATAAGACAATTGCAATGTATGTTTTAACTGATTCAATTTGGTGGTAGGTGATAGCATCTAACATATTTCCCAATGGCATTCATGGAACGCAGGGTTATTTGTACAAGAGCTCTCCAAACATTGCAGTCATTGTCATTATAACATACAGGGAACATTCCTAGAACATCTTGAGAGCCACATATTGTTGTTGGAGCTGGCAAATACTCCATTGAAGAGCGATCCACTTGGGAAAAATGAGATGATTGGCACTTTCAGAGAAAAATGCCGCTGCAATTCTGTGAACAACATTACATTTTTCAAGAAATGCATTTAGCCTTTTACTTATCAAGATGATAATTCAGGTAATTCTGATATTTACAAATAAAATGTGGTTACACATGATGCTGTCCAGGAGACAGTAAGCTGTAATCTTTCAGTGCATGATTTATCCAACCAGAACTCTTAAAAAATTGCAGCCGGCAAAGTGGCAAATATGAAAAAGATACATTTTTGAAAGTGTGCTCTGAAAGTAGGTCTACTAGTGGACTTTGAGTTGGCAGGTATTAAAGCTGCTACAACTACCTCCACTTCAACTGGCAGGTCCCCTCAGGTTGCAAAAAAATCTGATCAAGTGACACAGATTGTATCGGATTGAGTTCATGTGAATCTCTAGGCATTTTTGTTGAACTCCTATCAAATTAGGCAGTAAACCTGTATAAAATAATTTCAATTTCTCTTAAATTGGTAAACAAGATATGACTCAATAGCGTGTTATAGTGGCATCTTTCTGGTTGTTACGTTTTCATGGAAGTGATGCCTCAGTAGTGGCCGTGGGAGTATTAGGACTCCATACAATATGACTGGAAACTCAAGAGAAAGATCAAAGGTCATCGTCCCTCCAAAGGTAAACTGGATAAAGAGTGGGATTATTGAACACATTAATTAGGACAGTATTTGGATAGACGAGACCCCCCCCCCCCCCCCCCCACACTTATGCTCCTCTAAGCTTCCAGGTATTTCGAGCCCATCCCTCACTCCATCTCCTTTTTTTGAAGACAAGCAAAGGGGGAGGTAGGAATGTGTCAATGTTATTTTCTATCTTTGTGTGTGGGACAGCTGCGCAAACTGTCCTTCTCGTCGGCTCAATTGGTGTTTATTGTTCAGGGATTACTGTACCTCTCTTGTTTTTTCCCCTTATTTTCTCACAAATGTTTTTAGGAACCATGTTGAGCAGCGGTGCACTCAAACGTACTTCCAAGGGCGGGTTTTCTTTGGGTTAAGGCCCCCTTGGGTTTGTACAGCTTAGGGAACTCTAACGCAAGTCCCATTCTTTCGCCCCAGTGCAGGATTAAGAAGGAACAATGACGCAGCCACCGCTGGCAAACGCCCATTATTTTTAGCCTACATTTGTGATGCAGTGGCTGTGTTTGGACAGATGGGTATGGTCTGTGGACACACGCACAAAAACACACACACAGAGAGAACTGTAGCCATTGTTGTTGCAACCAAATGTGGGGTAAACAAACAGAAAGCATTGATGATGACCTCCATGGAAGTACTAGGAATACTTTGGGGCTCATTGGGATTTCTTAGAGGGAGAGTCTAAAATGAGAAATGCTGGCTGTCCAACTCAAGTGACATTTGTGTAGTTAAAAAACCAGACCCATTTAATAACAACATCACAGCCACCCGGAGGACATTTAGCTCAGCAACAACACGCAGGGTCTGTCCACAAAAAGAAAGGAACGGAATCTCTTACTCTCAACAGCACTTGCAGTAAAGCTCACTTTCTGGCTATTAACTTTGGCTCTGTGTGCTCAGACATCACTTTGTAAAGATTTTCCTATGTAAATGGAAGGGATTAGCCTAGACGTTCGAAATGATCCGTTAGAAGAAGCTTTCCAGAGGCTTGCTCCTTGCCTCTGCTTAGGGCCCTGGACATGAGCCAGTTTTGATCCAGAGCTGAGAGATTTGAGCTCAGATACACCAGTAGGCCTCCCATAGTGACACTAGTAAAGACACGTTGCCACATCACAAGTGAAGTCACATCTGCCTGTGAAAAGGGTACTTATTATGGGTAATAACTGACATCCTTCAACCTCTTACTGTACCTCTCTGACTTGCTATTGTGCGCTTAACAGTATGCGGGCTGCCGTAATGATCACCAGTGAAGGTGACGCAGATATTTTATGCAACGTTGTGGTTTTTAAACCACAAAATTATGTTCTGTGCTGGGTTTGTTAGAGTTGAAAAGTATGTAATGGACAGTCCTGTTGTGTTGGTCATGCCATGTGCTTGTGAATGAGTGTGTGTGCGTGTGTTTCACTTTGTTGTTAGCATTGGACATAACAGATTCATTTCCAAATGACGTTCCCACATTTGCTGATTTATTGAACCAAAAAAAGGTAATTGAAAAAAAAAAAACTGACCAGAACTTTACTGTGTGTGAAGTCATGTCAAGCAAGGCAATGCTAATGATACGTGTGCCAAGCCTAAATTTACTCTGTCCCATTGATGTGGCCCTATCACACCCCATCAGACTCAGATGTGGCCGTTGCAGTTCAAGGACCAGGCAGCAAAGCCTTTACTTACACTGATATGAGCTTAGACTTTATTACAGAGTTTTACTCATCTAATCCTCCGATTCTCTCTCTACTTCTCCTCCTCTGTAGGCGACTCCCAGGGCGCGGTCAACTTCCTCATCTCCAAGGAGGGCGGCGAGCTGTCTCTGGTGGAGCAGGCTAATGTATGGATCTTCCTCCGGCTGGCCAAGACCAACCGCAGCCGTGCCAAGGTCACTATCCGCCTGTTGCAGCAGTTCCGTAGTGGAGACGGACGTGAGGAGTCGGCGCCGCTGGCAGAGAAGGTGGTGGACACACGACGCAGCGGCTGGCACACTTTCCCCGTGTCGGGCAGTGTCCAGGCCCTGCTGAAGCGCGGCGGCAGTACACTCAGTCTGAGGGTCTCCTGCCCGCTGTGTGCCAACGCTGGCGCCACGCCCATCTTGGTGTCGGCTAGCAACGGCCAGGAGCGTGAGCAGTCCCACCGGCCCTTCCTGATGGCGGTGGTGCAGCAGGGTGAGGGTAGTGAGCCACGGCATCGCCGCAAGCGGGGCCTGGAGTGCGATGGCAAGGTGAGTGCCTGCTGCAAGCGCCAGTTCTATGTCAATTTCAAGGACATTGGCTGGAGTGACTGGATCATAGCGCCAGGGGGCTATCACGCCAACTACTGCGAAGGTGACTGCCCCAGCCATGTGGCCAGTATCACAGGCTCCTCGCTGTCCTTCCACTCCACTGTCATCAACCACTACCGCATACGGGGCTACGCACCCTTCCAGAACATCAAGTCGTGCTGCGTGCCAACGCGGCTACGCGCCATGTCCATGCTCTACTACAACGAGGAGCAGAAGATAGTCAAAAAGGACATCCAGAACATGGTTGTAGAGGAGTGCGGCTGCTCCTAAAAGCCTGGTGGAACTAGTGGGGCTGGGAGGTTGATCTCATGCCCAGAGAGAAATAACTAAATGAAAGAGGAAGTAGATGAAGGAAGGAGAATGCATTGCGTCACTGTTCTTCTCCCCTCTCCCTTTATCTCTCTCTCTCTCTTGCGCGCATGACACTTGTCAAGACCGACTTCTATTTGGACTTGATAACTGGCTTGTTCTCCATCGTTGGCAAGTCCAGGGGGTATCTATAACTCAGAGAAGTCTCTGCGGCACTTTCAGAAAAAGAAAAATAATATTTAATATATTTTTGTTACAAAACAAAGAGAGTGAGGTGAGAGGATATTTATGTGACCCATATGTGGTGTAGTTGCTCCTTTCATGCACTGCAAGACGAGAGACCATGCGAATGAGGTGCCTGAAAAAATCTCAAAACTATGCAACTTGTCAAGTATTACAATTATTTTTTTTAATTTAGCTTGTTTCATTTTCTCAATTGTTTACTTTTTCAAAACAAAAAAAGGTAAACTTTCTAAAAACTTTTTTAAAAGTATGTTTTACGTTTGTTTGAGTGTGCGTGTGTTCGTGTGTGTATGTGTTGTGTGTGTGTGTGTGTTGAGAGATACTTGAAAGAAACAAGTTTGACCAGATGCTGGAACCAAACATTTCTCTATGTATAATTATTATAATTTTTTGTTGATAATAATATTATTGTTTGTTGTTTTAAAAAACGTTACGAACGTTTTCAGTTTGCACTATACCAACATTCTGATCAGCCTAGTCACATATATAAAGGGTATTCTAAGAGAGGTTAAAAAGCACTTATGAATGGACAAATCAATAGAGCACCTGAGTTTAAAACATTTCTAGAACACGTAGACACATGTATGACTACAGAATTTTTTCGACCACACCAAAGAGTTTTTGTGAGTGGTGAGTGTTGCCAATCATCATTGTGAGGCTGTTAGCAATCACTTCACAATGACGTCCAGGTCAGCATTAGCATAGCCTAGCATCAGTGCCCAAACATTCCTTCGGCTCCTGCACATAGACTTCATTTCCCATAATGCTTCACTCTAACCTATGTTAGAAGAGCTAATACTATGTTGTTGGAGAGTGACTTATTATTGTAACTGAAAAAAAAAACACTTACTGTAGGCCAATGTTGTCGTGTTTTGGGGGAAAATGAATGTGTCCATTGAATTCTGAAGTTTCCTGAAGATCTAGTTAAAACAGTTTAATATTTCCAAATATCTCACCAAATATTGGAAGGTCCCATCTTACACCAAGTAAAACAAATTGTTTGGAGAGTTGGTTTCTTTCGAATGTCTGAAATTAAGCAGTTCGAAACTTGGTAACACTTTATTTTACTGTCCACTGTTTACCAGCCTTATTATTACATAGTCATTACACTTCGGGTTCTTTGAGATTCATTGACACAATTTTCACAATGTTTCAACAGTTGTATTGAATTATATTTCAATGTTGGTAGTGTTGAAGTACAAGAAAGTATCCATTGCACATAGATTCTTGGCTAATACCATGTAAAGTATACGCATTTAAAACGGTCTGTAAAGTAAAGTGTTACCGAAACTTTCCCTCACAAAGTTGTGTCTTGAAGTATAGACTCATTAAACATGATAGAAACACAATGTATCTTACATCTCAATGATGCATACAAACACATGCATAGAGAAAAAGGCAAAAAAAAAAAAGATGAAAAAAATGTGGTTGTATTTGTTTTAATTTTCTTTTATCAATACAAAGTAATTGACACTGAAACAAGTGGACTAAGAATAAAAAAAATGTTTTATTCTGTATATATGGAAATCCAGATACCAATATGTTGCATTGCTTTGTTGTACAAATCAAAAATGTGCTTGTGGCTAAGTTTTCTATCTAATTTATTTTACAGTATTTTTGTTTTGTTTTGCTTCACCATTAAAGTAAAAAGGATGTACACTAAAACAGAAATGTGTTTTTTTTGTTTTTGGGAAATCTCTGAAAAGGTGTTCTACGCATATTCAGTCCAGTGTGGTAGTGTGTGGTCAATGCATAAAACACTAAACGATGGGTTATTCATAAGCATAAACCATAAAAGAAGGTCTGACCTCATGCGTGAGCGCACGCACGCACACACAAACAAAATGAGTCTCCAAGAATTCCATTGTCATGGAAACCGTCTTTTTTTTTTTACAATATTGGTGTTGCGTTGAATGGCTGAGACATTGGTGAACCCATTGACACAAAACACCAATGGAGAGCAACATGAAAACCAAGGACAGGCTGATGTTATGGAGAGGATATTTTGCGTGCAAACACTTGCATGACTACATACTCACACAGCATATGGCGTCTTTCGTGAGTAGACCTCGGCCAGCTCAGTTTAAATTGATGAGGTAAGACAAGAGCTGAAACAAGGGAGACAGTGGTTTGGCTATGAAGGAAATGGCCTAGCCATGAGGACAGCCTTGTGTTTCCTATCCGCTGCCCACGGAATGTGGTGTAATACTGGGGGTGGGGCTCGTCACATACATCTACTGTGCTCACCCAACACATGTACAGTAGAAAGACTCCTCTTTCAGAAAGCGGAAAGAAACGCTAAGACAGCCAAATGTCTCGTTGTCAAGATGACATAAAGCTGTGTCAGGCAGACTGTTTAAAAATAGAGCCGCCCCCTCTTAATGACAAGGGGGACACCGAAGTGGCTTGCAGATTATAGTAGTTCAGTAGCTGAGGATCAAAGGGCTAGCAGAAACCAAAGAAGGGTGTTGTGGGCCACAGCCTTTTGATGGTCATTCATTAAAGACGCCCTGGATTAACACTGAGATATGCGCCAAACTAAAGGACGGGGCCACCACACATAGGGCTTTCGCAGCTAACCCTGAGCCTACGGTCAAGGCTACGAATGTGTACAAGAAGTCCTGCTACGACCTCCGCAGAGCCATCAAATATGCAAGGGGACAATACCGAAATAAGGTGGAATCCTACTACACTTGCTCCAAAGCTCAACGCATGTGGCAAGGACTACAGTGTATTAATGAATGATACAAAGAATGTATTATCTAAATGTACATTACTGGAAGTTGGAAGTAACACATGATCAGTCCATAGAAGGAACAAGATAGACATTCTGATTTTGATCACACAGCATGCATGCTGAAATAGTCACATAAACAATCAATACCAGAGTGAAAAGGCCTCAATGCATTATTGGACATTGAACAAGTTTTACAAAACACCAAGCTTACAAAAAGAGAACAATCATTCTCAAATGTGTGGGGGAGTGATGGGTGAAAAGCAAGTGACTGAGTGATTAATATAACTATTTGGCAATCAGAATTCATTGATCGCTTCAATGATCACATAGCGGATGACGCAATGCCTCCCGACAGAACGAACTCGATGCTTTTTATGCACGCTTTGACAAAAACAACACCAGGCCTTGTATGGCGGCCCCCACTGTTCCGGAGGACTCGGTGATCTCGCTCTCCGAGGCTGATGTTAGTAAAATGGTCAACATTCGTAAGTGGAGAGGGCTAAGAGCGTCAAGTTCCTTGGTGAACACATTGCTGAGGACTTAACATGATCCTCTCACACCAGCGCAGTCATGAAGAAGGCATGACAGTGTCTCTTCTCCCTTAGGAGGCTAAAGAGATTTGGAATGGCCCCTCAGATCCTCAATAACTTTTACAGGTGCACCATCAAAAGCATCCTGACTGGTTGTATCACCGCCTGGTATGGCAACTGCACCATCCTTGATCGCAAGACCCTACAGAGGTAGGTGCGGATGGCCCAGCACATTATTGGGGGCAAGCTCCGAGCCATCCCGGACATTCATGCCAGGCAGTGTCTGAGAAAGGCCCGAAAAATTGCCAAAGACTCCAGTCACCCGAGCCATGGTGTGTTCCCTCTGCTCCCGTCCTGTAGGCGGTACCGGGGTAACAGGCTCCGAGACAGCTTCTTTCCCTAGGCCATACAACTGTTGAAGAGCTAACTACCACTGCCATCCCTATCTCCCACTATCCACACTGACTACCTGCACTGACTCTATGCTCATCCACAGGTCTCTACCTACACTGACACTCTTCTCACACACGCATACACACACACCCACACTCACACAGGGACCCCTGTATTTTCTTGTCTGTATTATTACTTTTATTCTGCATTATTGGGAAAGAGCTCACAAGTAGTAATTTCACTGTATTGTTTTACGCCTGCTGTATCCTGTGCATGTGACAATAAAAGGTTTAAATTTGAAACTTAAACCGGTGATTTATGCAAGCCTTTAATGTTGTGGCAGCTTTTGGTGAAGGTTAAAATCAAACAGTGGAAATCCACCATCCTCCACTGCTTGTTCAAAGGATTTTACTGTATTCTCTATTTCCTTAATACCCACACATACTTCCCAAACATTGGCAAGCCAATTCAATTTAACTTACATAACAGTGGGTGTAAGAACATTCAAAGGGTCAACGTTTCAGTAAATGTATCTGCATCTAGTGAAGTGTTTGTGTGTGCATTAAAAAAATGTGTACGTGTGTGTGCGAGAGGCTGCAAGTTCTAATGATCAAATGTTATCTAGTACTCTAGTACCCTGCAAATCATGGGCCGGTCTTTATTTTACACCCATAGTCAAATGTACACCATATGGAGTCTGTCACACATATTGTTTATGGAGTCTGTCACACATATTGTTAAAGGGAAATTTCACCCTTGCTCTCACGGCAAATAGTAGTTTTTCACAAACGTTTGTCATCATGGCCATGTGGTGTTCTGTGTCTGGCTGTGTTAATTACAAACAAGCGCGAAAATGTGTTATCTTTCACCGTTCTACCTACCAGAGATTTACCCTGATGCTTGTCAGTTGCTTGCGGCTATCAAGAATGATGCTTACAGTGACCAAAGATTATCAGAGGGATTTTCAGGCTGAACTGATCGGGAATCAATTTCGACTATAGCTGAGAAGTGATGCGAAACCATAGTTTTTTTCCTTCACAACAAAATGGAAGATTTTCGATTAGAGGTACTGTAATGTTAGCAAGCATGCTAGCCTAACGGGACTAGGTAATGTTATAGTCTTCTATTGAACTCTGACAGCCATCAGCTAAATCATATAGCTAGCTAGCTATCTTTTGGATAAACACTGTCAATTTCATCTATGCCATGGTAGTCACTGCTAGACTGGTACCTTCAGCAGAGTAAACATGTTTGTTTGTTCATTCTATCTTTGACTAACGTAAGCTAACATAAGCTAGCTAACTTTAGCAAATAGGAGTAACTTAATCTGGTAGTCATCTATTCCACCCTTGTCTGGAAAACACTAAAAATAGAATTGTCGATATAGGTAACTCACTCTTGGTTTGTGTGTTGGTAGCAATGATGAATGTGTGTAAATAGTCTATGGTTGGTTAGTTGGTTTGCAGCTGGTTGGTGCTAAGCTAGCCAGTCTAATATACAGTGGGGAGAACACGTATTTGATACACTGCCGATTTTGCAGGTTTTCCTACTTACAAAGTATGTAGAGGTCTGTCATTTTTATCATAGGTACACTTAAACTGTGAGAGATGGAATCTAAAACAAAAATCCATAAAATCACATTGTATAATTTTTTAATAATTAATTTGCATTTTATTGCATGACATAAGTATTTGATCACCTACCAACCAGTAAGAATTCCGGCTCTCACAGACCTGTTAGTTTTTCTTTAAGAAGCCCTCCTGTTCTCCACTCATTACCTGTATTAACTGCACCTGTTTGAACTCGTTACCTGTATAAAAGACACCTGTCCACACACTCAATCAAACAGACTCCAACCTCTCCACAATGGCCAAGACCAGAGAGCTGTGTAAGGACATCAGGGATAAAATTGTAGACCTGCACAAGGCTGGGATGGGCTACAGGGTAATAGGTGCAATTATTAGAAAATGGAAGAAGTTCAAGATGACGGTCAATCTCCCTCGGTCTGGGGCACCATGCAAGATCTCACCTCGTGGGGCATCAATGATCATGAGGAAGGTGAGGGATCAGCCCAGAACTACACGGCAGGACCTGGTCAATGACCTGAAGAGAGCTGGGACCACAGTCTCAAAGAAAACCATTAGTAACACACTACGCTGTCATGGATTAAAATCCTGCAGCGCACGCAAGGTCCCCCTGCTCAAGCCAGCGCATGTCCAGGCCCGTCTGAAGTTTGCCAATGACCATCTGGATGATCCAGAGGAGGAATGGGAGAAGGTCATGTGGTCTGATGAGACAAAAATAAAGCTTTTTGGTCTAAACTCCACTCGCCGTGTTTGGAGGAAGAAGAAGGATGAGTACAACCCCAAGAACACCATCCCAACCGTGAAGCATGGAGGTGGAAACATCATTCTTTGGGGATGCTTTTCTGCAAAGGGGACAGGACGACTGCACCGTATTGAGGGGAGGATGGATGGGGTCATGTATCGCGAGATCTTGGCCAACAACCTCCTTCTCTCAGTAAGAGCATTGAAGATGGGTCGTGGCTGGGTCTTCCAGCATGACAACGACCCGAAACACACAGCCAGGGCAACTAAGGAGTGGCTCCGTAAGAAGCATCTCAAGGTCCTGGAGTGGCCTAGCCAGTCTCCAGACCTGAACCCAATAGAAAATCTACAAGCTTTGTAAGTGGGAAAACCTGCAAAATCGGCAGTGTATCAACTACTTGTTCTCCCCACTGTATATAGAGAAGGTGCTTTTTGTACCCTTCGGCAGTCCCTCCAGGATTTTGCGATCCTGCGATCTCTGAACCTTTTGCAAAATCAACAATTGCCTGCATATTATGAAAGGGCTTTGCAAATTTGACCGATCACCGCACTATTACTGCATGAAAGTCAGATCACCACAATATTACTGCATAAACTGTCCGATCTCTGCACCACAAAAAGAGGGCTCTCAATTTTTCTTCTCCGTCAACATAAAGAAATTGAAAAAATCATCACAAACTGACATGCAAAATGTCCATATTGCCATGACAAAATAATGTATTTTAGCTTGCAGAAATCCCCCCAAAAACACCACAAAATCCATCCTGGAGGGTCTGCATAGGTGTCCATAGCTCTATGACCTTTGAAATGTTTGAATCCTTGTTGTTGTTTGAGTCCTTCAAATTACTGTAATGTAATTTCTGGATTCAAATAAAGTATTTCAAATGTGTGTGTGTATTTGTGCATGAGTGCGTGTCAGGCAGTGGGTGGACAGAAGGTGTGAGCTTTGAAGTGAGATTAGACATTTGAAGAGAGATTAGACATATGCTTCTGTAAACAAAACAAACAATGTTAATTGACAAATGAGTAAACACAAAAAGGTTCTAATTGAAACAGGAGTAAACACAAAAAGGTACTAATTGAAACAGGAGTAAACACAAAAAGGTGCTAATTGACACAGGAGTAAACACAAAAAGGTGCTAATTGACACAGGAGTTAGTACAAAAAGGTACTATTTGACAGACACAGACCTTTTTGTAAATCTTTGTAAACTTTCTTCTGAAGCTCAAGACAATACATAGAGCAGGCCTCCAATTCAGAAGCAATCATTTCATGGTAAGCTACAGTATAGGACTTGCAATGATTAATCACTTTCAATCATTGACAAATGTTATTGTTTTACAGCAGTTTACAGCAATATGTAGAAGAGATTGGTGTTTTTGCATCATCTTTATTTGATTGCATAGACTGCTGTGCGATTGAGTTTTGGGTGAGAATAATGTGTGACCATTCAGCACAATCAGCCTGAAGTCTTATATTACCATGTAAGGAATATGATCTTTGGTCTAACATACTGTATATACAGTATATGCTATCAGAATATTTTTTTGTACTTGGACTGTTGCATGTAGAATACTCAATCATCATTAGGCTTATGTGATCTTGCGAGACATTAAGCTTTGATCATAAATCTAATCTGTATCACCTTTCTGAGATATATCAGAGTATCGTCGGTGCTTCGTCAGCATGACACACGTTTGGAGCTTACATTAATAATATGCAGTCAAAATGTTTATGTTTAATCTTTGGAATTACACATTTTCTGTTCCAAATGTCAGCACACTGAGTAATAGAAGCAGTATAAATGTAGGATCTGTTCCAAATGGACCCGAGGACAACTAGGCCCATTCCGTCTAGACCTGGTTGTATAGAGACCCGGTCCAATCCGAGAAAGGTCATTTTTTAAGCCACTTTATTAACCGGAGCTGATAAATCTGATTCTGCTGCTTGCATTAGTTACCTGATGTGGAATAGAGTTCCATGTAGCCCTTTGGTGGCATGTCTTGTGGGGTATGCATGGGTGTCCGTGCTGTGTGCTTGTAATTTAAACAGACCCATCGGTGCATTCAGCATGTCAACACTTCTTACAAAAACAAGTAGTGATGAAGTCAAGCTCTCTTCCACTTTGAGCCATGAGAGACTTACATGCATATTATTAATGTAAACACTCTGTGTACATTTAAGGGCCAGCCGTGCTGCCCTGTTCTGAGCCAATTGTAATTTCCCGAGGTCTCTCTTTGTGGCACCTGACCACACGACTGAATAGTAGTGCGACAAAACTTGAGCCTGTAGGACCTGCCTTGTTGATAGTGTTGCTAAAAAGGCACAGTAGTGCTTTATTATGGACAGACTTCTCCCCAACGTTTTGACCATGACAGTTTATAATCCAGGGACACACTTTCTAGTAGCATTAGATCGAAGATATGGCAAATAGGAGTGGCAATATCGTCTGCTATTATCCTCTGTAATTTTCCGTTCGAGTTGTCAGACCCCGGTGGCTTGTCATTGTTGATAGACAACAATAATTCTTTCACTTCTTCCACACTCACTTTACGGAATTCAAAATGCTTGTCTTTCGTAATTTTATCAGTTATACTTGGATGTGTAGTTTCAGAGTTTGTTGCTGGCATGTTATGCCTAAATTTGTTAATCTTAGGCATAACAATAACTAAAGTTATTGCCAATATCATTGGGTATTGTGACGAACGAGCCGTCTGAGTCAATGAATGATAGAGCTGAGTTTGCCTTTTTGCCGAAAATTTCATTTAAGGTGCTCCAAAGCTTTTTACTATCATTCTTTATATAATTTATATTTGTTTCATAGTATAGTTTATTCTTATTTTTATTCAGTTTAGTCACATGATTTCTCTAGTTGCAGTACGTTTGGCAATCGGTTGTGCAGCCAGACTTATTTGCCATTCCTTTTGCCTCATCTCTGTCAACCATACAATTTTTCAATTCCTCATCAATCCACAGGGATTTAACAGTTTTTACAGTCATTTTCTTAATGGGTTTATGCTTATTAGTAACTGATATAAGCAATTTCATAAATGTGTAGCATCTGGTTGCTCCTCATTACACACCAAAGACCAACACATTCTTTACATCAACAACATAGGAATCACTACAAAATGTATTGTATGACCTCTTATACACTATATTAGGCCCGGCCTTTGGAACTTCAGTTTTCCTAGATATGGCTACTATATTGTGATCACTACATCCAATGGATTTGGATACTGCTTTAAAGCAAATTTCTGCCGCATTAGTAAAGATGTGATCAATACATGTTGACGGCCTACACCGGCCAAACTCGGACGATGCTGGTCCAATTGTGCACCTCCCTATGGGACTCCCAATCCCGGCCGATTGTGATACAGCCTGAATCGAACCAGGGTGTCTGTAGTCATGCCTCTAGCACTGTGATGCAGTGCCTTAGAATGCTGCGCCACTTGGGAGCCCATTTAATTCCTGTGCTGTTTGACAGGCATTAGTTATAGTTTGAAGCTTTTTCTTGAGTGGGCAGCTTGATGAAAGCCAGTCAATATTTAAATCAGACAGAAAATATAGTTCTCTCACATACATTATCAAATATTTCACACATGTTATCCAGATACTGACTGTTAGCACTTGGTGGTCTTTAGCAGCTTCCCACCAGAATGGGCTTTAGGTGAGGCAGATGAACCTGTATCCATATTACTTCAACAGTATTTAACATGAGATCCTCTCTAAGCTTTACAGGAATGTGATTCTGAATATAAACGTCAACACCTCCACCTTTGGCATTTCTGTATTTTCTGTAGATGTATTTCTACCACTGTATCATCAAAGGTATTATCTAAGTGAGTTGTCAGAATATGAATGTCATATGTTACTAGCTAATTATTGTTTTCATAAACCTTGTTTCTTAAGCTACATACAGTATGTTAATATGGGCTATTTTTAACACTTTTATGGGATGGTTAATTGTTTTCATTGTTTTACTAGGAAGCTTAGCAGAAGTAGACATGCTCATATTATTTATGTTAGTGCAAGGGGGAGCTGCACACAGTGGACTTTCTACTAGGGCACACCGCCTCAGTGCTAACAGTATAACTTTGGTTCATAGGCACATGATTACTGCATACAATAGCTGTAGGATCAACAGAGGCATTCAGGGCAGTTAGAGGGACATAAATTAGGTTACTTACATTGTGTCTATCGACGCCCCTGGTGTAATGTGCATTTGCTGAAGCATTATGGCAACTCAGCAACACAATGGTAGGGATTAGCTGAGCTGGGCTTGGGTCATTGATAAGTAATTGTCTCAATGCAGCCTTATAATGCTGTGAAAGGATCCAGGAACCCAAATTATTTGGGTGGATTGTTTCCAGAAGTTATCAACATTGTCAATAAATGTTGCACCCACAGAGCTGCAATAGTCTCGTAGCCAGTTATGGAGGGCTAAAGGTCTGCTGAAATGTTTAATGCCATTTAGGGAGGGCACAGGGACATATTATGGGGCGTTTGTTAGTCTCAAGCAGAGACCCAATCAGTTCTTTAAAATCTATCTTCAGCTTTTCTGAGCTGCCCTTCATAATGTAATTGAATCCCACATGAACTATGAGAGGCTCAAATTCCTGATGCAGGTTTAAAATGTTTGGGAGCAGTTTATTGATGTCCTGTACTCTTGCTCCTGGATGGCACAAAGTTTTTGCTCCAGGGACTAAGACATTTCTCACAATTGAACGGCCCAACATCATAGGTGTGCCTGCCTTAGATTCTGGAATAGGCCAGAGCAGCAGACATTCTCCTCTATTTTACAGCAGACATTCTCCTCCACTTCACAGTAACAAAAAAAATGCTTCTATTGTGCACTGTCGGCTGTAGTGCACACTGACTCTAACTAGTGTGACAACTCTAGGTGTGACAACTAGGGCTGTGCCTAGACATGGAGCTATATTTATGTAGCTGAGGTTCGGGAGGAAAGATCACATCCAAAACATTCTCAACCCCTCCCCTTTACTTAGTCATTACCTGCATTTATACTCACCTGTTCCACCACTAATCTGTTTGTTTGCTTCCTGCGTTACAACCAAGCGTCACACGCTTTCGTAGTTCACTAACTCTTGCCTGCCCTTTAACCGCTAGTTCTTTGTTTTTACAGTCTTTGCTTATTTATTAAATCATTATTAGTTTGTTTGATACTCACCTCCTCCGCCATGGAACAGCTCGTGCTCTCTCCTTCCGAACTGTTTCTGGTTACCCCGTTCAGTCAGACCGAGCCTGTCGGGACCCCAGGCGCAGATCTCCAGCCAGACCTTCCAGACCCATCCGCCGGCCCAGTGAATCCCAGTCATCTCCTGAGCGATGCCCACAAGGCCTAAAATGTACTTTTTGGTCCACCAGCCACTGTGGAAGGTAGATTAGACCATGTAATGTCGTGTATTGCTCAATTTCACTTCACTTTTAACCAAAATATCAGATGAGACAAAATGTACAGCTGGCCCTTTAAGAGTGGGAGGTTACCATGGTACCTGTCACCTGCACTAAGCTATCTGTTCAAGCAGCAGACTTATATTGAACAAAACAATATAAATAGCCAAGAAACAAGAGGATAAAGTCTCACAATGTAATGCTTGCACTGCAGAGCCATGCAAATTGACCACCAGCCAACTTGGCTGGTGAAATAGACATTCTTACCCATCAATACCTAGATCTACCTGCATTTTGTGGGTGGGGGGTGTTAATTTTATTCCCTGGATGCCCAGCCTACTCCACTAGATCTTCTCGCCGATGCCGCACATTCCTGGTCTCGCGTGATTTGCGTCGCCCCAACCAGAAGGCCCACCACACCAGCTAGCTTTGCTAGCCCATCTCACCACTCCCGAGCGGCAGCCTATAGCGGCAACAAGGCCAAGCCATTAGCTATCCCTTTTCGCCGGGGTGATCCCAAAGCCGTGCTTTTTTCATTCTACACCAGGTCCCTCGGCAGAGAGGGCCCCACTGGCATGTCCACCGCCGCCAGCAACGAACACTGGACTGCCGACTATGACGTTTTGCCCCACAATCCCTTTCGCCGTTACATTACCCACCGGTCTCAAGATGGCAGAGTGTAGGTTCACATCCTGCCAATACCGGTGCGGCTCCCCCTGCTGGGCTGGAGTTCGCCTACAACCCATTTGTGTCTATGTTTACCCCCATCCCTGCTCCCCTCTCCATGTTGTCTTCTCTGTTGTCCATGTTCTCATCCATGTGCCTGCAGGCCACAAACAAATACCTCCCTCCCCCAATAATCCCATCTACCAATCGTCCTTCTAATCGAATGGGTACGACTTGCTCTCTGCTCCTAAGCTCTCTATTTCCCACCCCCAACTCCCCCTGCCAGCAGACCTTACATCCAACACAGTCTTCCGGTGCTGCTCCCTCTGCTGTTCCGGAGGTCCTTTCCTTCTGTCTCATCTGGCTTTTCTACCTATGCTGGCCTGGAGGTCTGTTCGTGCTGCCTCTTCAGCCACTGTTCCCCCTGCTGGCCCGGCGGTCGCAGCCATCTCGTCCTCGTGCCCGCAGGCCACAATTCCATGCCTCCTCACCCCAGCACAACGCGTAACACACCCCCAGACTTCGACCCGCCTTCGACACAGCCTTGTCCGCTTTCAACACCAGTCTTGTGAGGCGTCTGTTTCTCAAACTAGACACTTTAATGTACTTGTCCTCTTGCTCAGTTGTGCACCGGGGCCTCCCACTCCTCTTTCTATTCTGGTTAGAGCCAGTTTGTGCTGTTCTGTGAAGGAAGTAGTACACAGCGTTGCACGAGATCTTCAGTTTCTTGGCAATTTCTCGCATGGAATAGCCTTCATTTCTTAGAACAAGAATTGACTGATGAGTTTCAGAAGAAAGTTATTTGTTTCTGGACATTTTAAGCTGTGCTAACATAAGTGCTAAATTGTTTTCTAATGATCAATTAGCCTTTTAAAATGATAAACTTGGGTTAGCTAACACAACGTGCCATTGGAACACAGGAGTGATGGTTGCTGATAATAGGCCTAATGTAATGTAATGTATTAATGTATTAATAATGTAACCCTATGTACAGCAGGTGAAATAAGTATTGAACACGTCACCATTCTTCTCAGTAAATATATTTCCAAAGGTGCTATTGACATGAAATTCACCAGATGTTGGTAACAACCCAAGTAATCCATAAATACAAAGAAACCAAAACAAATAAGTTCAGAAATTAAGTTATGTGTAATAATATGAAATGACACAGGGAAAAAGTATTGAACACACTTACTGATATTTATTTAATACTTTGTACAAAAGCCTTTGTTGGTAATGACAGCTTCAAGATGCCTCCTGTATGGCCCATTCTTCCACACAAACAGTCTTCAAATCGTGAAGGTTCCGTGGGCCTCTTCTATGAATCTTGATCTTCAGTTCTTTTCATAGATTTTCAATGGAATTTAAGTCAGGCGATTGGCTGGGCCATTCTAGCAGCTTTATTTTCTTTCTTTGAAACCAATTGAGAGTTTCTTTGGCTGTGTGTTTGGGATCATTGTCTTGCTGAAATGTCCACCCTCGTTTCATCTTCATCATCCTGGTAGATGGCAGCAGATTTTTGTCAAGAATGTCTCGGTAAATTTGCCCATTCATCCTTCCTTCAATTATGTGAAGTTTGCTAGTACCATTTGCTGAAAAGCAGCCCCACACCATGATGTTCCCACCTCCAAACTTCACTGTTGGTATGGTGTTTTTAGGGTGATGTGCAGTGCCATTTCTCCTCCAAAAATGGTTTGTACTATGACATCCAAACAGTTCAATTTTGCTCTCATCTGACCACATGATCTCCCAGTATTTCACTGGCTTTTCCAAATGTTGTGCAGCAAACTTTAAACGTGCTTCAACATGCTTTTTTTCAGCAATGGAGTCTTGTGTGGTGAGCGTGCATACAGGCCATGGCGGTGGAGTGCATTACTTACTGTTTTCTTTGAGACAACAGTACCTGCTAATTGCAGATCTTTTTGAAGCTCTCCACAAGTGGTCCTTGGCTCTTGGACAACTCTTCTGATTATTCTTTTCACTCCTCTGTCAGAAATCTTGCGAGGAGCATCTGGTCGAGGCAAATTTATGGTGAAATGATTGTCTTTCCACTTCCGTATCATGGCCCCAACAGTGCTCACTGGAACATTCAGAAGCTTAGAAATGCGCCTATAACCAATGCCATCATTATGTTTTGCAACAATTAGGTTGCGAAGGTCTTGAGACAGCTCTTTGCTTTTACCCATCATGAGATGTGTCTTGTGTGACACCTTGGCAATGAGACCTTTTTTTAGGCCATCAGTTGGGACTGAACCAGCTGATATTAATTTGCACTGACAGGGGGCTGGATTGCTTTTTAATTACTGATAGTTTTCAGCTGTTGTCTTGGCTTTCCATGCCTTTTTGCACCTCCCTTTCTTCATGTGTTCAATACTTTTTCCCTGTCATTTCACATTATTACACATAACTTAATTTCTGAACTTATTTGTTTTGGTTTCTTTGTATGTATGGATTACTTGGGTTGTTACCAACATCTGGTGAAAATGTCATGTCAATAGCACCTTTGGAAATATATTTACTGAGAAAAATGGTGACGTGTTCAATACTTATTTCACCCGCTGTATATATTCCATAATAAATCAGCCGTTTCCAGCTACAATCATCATTTACAACATTAACAATGTCTACACTGTATTTCTGATCAATTCTATGTTATTTTAATGGACCAAAAATGTGCTTTTCTTTAAAAAACAAGGGAATTTCTAAGTGACCCCAAACTTTGAACCCAATAGAACATCTTTGTAAGGAACTGAAAGTCTGTATTGCCCAGAGACAGCCCCGGAACCTGAAGGATCTGGAGAAGGTCTATATGGAGGAGTGGGCCAAAATCCCTGCTGCCGTGTGTGCAAACCTGGTCAAGAACTACAGGAAATGTATGATCTCTGTATTTGCAAAAAAAGGATCTGCTTTTCTGATGTATCAAATACTTATGTCATGCAATTAAATGCAAATTAATTACTTAAAAATCATACAATGTGATTTTCTGGATTTTTGTTTTAGATTCCGTCACTCACAGTTGAAGTACCTATTATAAAAATTACAGACTTCTACATGCTTTGTAAGTGGGAAAACCTGCAAAATCGGCAGTGTATCAAATACTTGTTCTCCCCACTGTATTTACAGGCCTCCTGGGCCTTATACAGAGTTCCTTACTGAGTTCTCTGAATTTCTATCAGACCTTGTAGTCATGGCTGATAATATTCAAATTTTTGGTGACTTTAACATTCACATGGAAAAGTCCACAGATCCACTACAAAAGGCTTTCGGCGCCATCATCGACTCAGTGAGTTTTGACCAACATGTCTCCGAACCTACTCATTGCCACAGTCATACACTGGATCTAGTTCTGTCCCATGGAATAAATATTGTGGATCTAAATGTTTTTCCTCATAATCCTGGACTATCGGACCACCATTTTATTTTGTTTGCAAACAAATAATTAGCTTAGACCCCAACCAAGGATCATCAAAAGCCGTGCTATAAATTCTCGGACAACCCAAAAGATTAGTAGATGCTCTTCCAGACTCCATCCACCTATCCAAGGACATCGGAGTACAAAAATCAGTTAACAATCAAACTGAGGATCTAAATTTAACCTTGCGTAATACCCTAGATGTAGTCGCACCCCTAAAAACAAAAAACATTTGCCAAAAGAAACTAGCTCCCTGGTACACAGAAAATACCCGAGCTCTGAAGCAAGCTTGCAGAAAACTGAAACGGAAATGGCGCTCCACCAAACTGGAAGTCTTCCTACTAGCTTGGAAAGAAAGTACAGTGCAATATCGAAGAGTCCTCACTGCTGCTCGATCATCCTATTTTTCCAACCTAATTGAGGAGAATAAGAATAATCCTACATTTCTATTTGATACTGTTGCAAAGCTAACTAAAAAGCAGCATTCCCCAAGAGAGGATGCCTTTCACTTCAGCAGCGATGAATTCATGAACTTCAACAAAAATATAATTATCATTAGAAAGCAAATTACAGACTCCTTTTTGAATCTGCGTATTTCCCCAAAGCTCAGCTGTCCTGAGTCTGCACAGAACAGCCAGGACCTAGGATCAATGGAGACACTCAAGTTTTTTAATCCTATATCTCGTGACACATTCATGAAAATTGTCATGGCCTCTAAACCTTCAACCTGCATACTGGACCCTATTCCAACTAAACTACTGAAAGAGCTACTTCCTGTGCTCGGCCCTCCTATGCTGAACATAATAAATGGCTCCCTCTCCACCGGATGTGTACCAAACTCTCTAAAAGTGGCAGTAATAAAGCCGCTCTTGAAAAAGCCAAGCCTTGACCCAGAAAATTTAAAAAATATCGGACTATATCGAATCTCCCATTTCCCTCCAAAATCTTAGAGAAAGCTGTTGCGCAGCAACTCACTGCCTTCCTGAAGACAAATAATGTATACGAAACACTTCGGTCTGGTTTTAGACCCTATCATAGCACTGAGACTGCACTTGTGAAAGTGGTAAACAACCTTTTAATGGCGTCAGACCAAGGCTCTGCATCTCTTAGATGCTGCTTTTGACACCATTGACCATCATATTCTTTTGGAGAGATTGTAAACCTTAATTGGTCTACACGGACAAGTTCTTGCCTGGTTAAGATCTTATCTGTCGGAGAGATATCAGTTTGTCTCCGTGGATGGTTTGTTCTCTGACAAATCAATTGTAAATTTCAGTGTTCCTCAAGGTTCCGTTTTAGGGCCACTATTGTTTTCACTATATATTTTACCTCTTGGTGATGTCATTCGGAAACATAATGTTAACTTCCATTGCTATGCGGACAACACACAGCTGCACATTTCGATGAAACATGGTGATGCACCAAAATTGCCTGCCCTGGAAGCCTGTGTTTCAGACATAAGGAAGTGGATGGCGGCAAATGTTTTACTTTTAAAATCTGACAAAACAGAGATGCTAGTCCTAGGTCCCAAGAAACAAAGAGATCTGCTTTTGGATCTGACAATTAATCTCGTCTCCCAAAAAACTGTGAAGGACCTTGGCATTACTCTGGACCCTGATCTCTCTTTTAATGAACATATCAAGAATATTTCAAGGATAGCTTTTTTCCATCTTCGTAACATTGCAAAAATCTGACATTTTTTGTCCCAAAATTATGCAGAAAAGCTAATCCATGCTTTTGTCACTTCTAGATTAGATTACTGCAATGCTCTACTCTCCGGCTACCTAGATAAAGCACTAAATAACCTTCAATTAGTGCTAAACACGGCTGCTAGAATCCTGACTAGAACCAAAAGATTTGATCATATTACTCCTGTGCTAGCCTCTCTACACTGGCTTCCTGTTAAGGCTAGGGCTGATTTCAAGGTTTTACTGCTAACCTACAAAGCATTACATGGGCTTGCTCCTACTTATCTCTCAGATTTGGTCCTGCAGTACATACCTACACGTACGCTCCGGTCACAAGACGCAGGCCTCCTTATTGTCCCTAGAATCTCTAAGCAAACAGGTGGAGGTAGGGCTTTCTCCTATAGAGCTCAATTTTTATGGAATGGTCTTCCTATCCATGTGAGAGACGCAGACTCCGTCTCAACCTTTAAGTCTTTACTGAAGACTCACCTCTTCAGTATGTCCTATGATTGAGTGTAGTCTGACCCAGGGGTGCAAGGGTGAACGGCAAGGCTCTGGAGCGATGAACCACCCTTGCTGTCTCTGCCTGTCCGGTTCCCGTCTCTCCATTGGGATTCTCTGCCTTTGACCCTATTACGGTGGCTGAGTCACTGGCTTACTGGTGCTTTCCATGCCATCCCTAGAAGGGGTGCGTCACCCCCTCTGGCTTGTGCAGTGGAGGGGATCTTTCGTGGACTATACTCAGCCTTGTCTCAGGGTAGTAAGTTGGTGGTCGTTGATATCCCTCTATTGGTGTAGGGGCTGTGCTTGGCAGAGTGGGTGAGGTTATATCCTGCCTGGTTTGGCCCTGTCTGGGGGTATTGTCTGGGTATTGTCGGAGTGGGCCACAGTGTCTCCTGACCCCCCCTGTCTCAACCTCCAGTATCTATGCTGCAATAGTCTATGTGCCGGGAGGCTAGGGTCAGTTTGTTCAATCTGATGTTATTATCTGTTGTCTTGTGTGAATTTAAGTATACTCCCTCTAATTCTCTCTCTCTCCCACTCTACCTCCTCTCCCGGAGGACCTGAGCCTGATGACTCCTAGCTGTCCCCAGTCCACCTGGTCGTGCTTCTGCACCGGTTTCAACTCTTCTGCCTGCGGTTATGGAACCCTGACCTGTTCATTGGAAGTGCCACCTTGTCCAAGACCTGCTGTTTTCATCTCGATCTCGCTCTACCGCACCTGCGCTCTATAGCACTGAAAAACCAAGTGACATTCACTCCTGATGTATTTACCTGTTGCAACCTCCACAACTACTTGTATTATTATTTGACCCTGCTGGTCATCTATGAACATTTGAACATCTTGGAGAAAGAACTGGCCTTAATGGCCATGAATTGTTATAATCTCCACACGGCACAGCCAGAAGAGGACTGGCCAGCCCTCAGAGCCTGGTTCCTCTCTAGGTTTCTTCCTAGGTTTTGCCTAGGTTTTGCCACCGTGCTTCTACATCTGCATTGCTTGCTGTTTGGGGTTTTAGGCTGGGTTTCTGTATAGTACTTTGTGACATCGGCTGATGTAAAAAGTGCTTTATAAATACATTTTGATTTCTGAACTTATTTGTTTTGGTTTCTTTGTATATATGGATTACTTGGGTTGTTACCAACATCTGGTGAAACTTTCATGTCAATAGCACCTTTGTGTGTGTTGTTTATTTGATGTATTGATTACTTACAAAAGTAAACAACATGCCTAGGAGGGATGATAGAGGTGCTGATAGAGTTGCTAGGAAGGCTGATAGAGGTGCTATGCGATGGATTTGTAAAGATGGCCTGCTCTTTGTAAAGATAGAGGTGGTCATGTGCACCATTATCCTCAAATTGTACAGTGGCGATCACATCAGAAGGCGTGTGAAGGACACTAATGGGGCATGGACCAAGACAAATGTCCCCATTCCAGCTGCTGTAAAGGATTAAAACAAGAGCACACGCGCTGATAGGCTACTAAAATGTTCTCCACAAGACAATGAAATGGTACAAGACATTGTTCTATCACTTCATTGGCATTGCTATGGTGAATGCATTCATCCTCCAGAAGGAAATGGCTAAGAGCTGTGGACCAGACCCTCATGACACAGCTAGCCTTCAGAGAGCTGCTAATCCAGGAGCTAGCTGACTACGGCACAAAGTCCACTGCAGCACCTTCTGTCCCTTCTACCTCTGACCCCTCTACCTCTGACCCCTCTTCTCCTGCCACTAGTGGTGTTCACCTGCCAAAATACATAACGGCAGACATGACTGTGCCTCAGGGCAAAAAGGGCACAGCAGGGAGGCGTCGTTCTACTCTGTGTCACAAGACATCTCCCATCATCTGCACTCCTTGTGCTGTTACTCTCTGCTTCACAGCAGAAAGAGAGTGCTATGGGACAGCAGCTCAGTCTTGTGTAGAGGACTTTGTAAATACTCTAATTGTAAATAGTGTGTAAAAAAAAAAATTCACACACTTTTTTTTTTTTCTTTGTGTGTGATTTGTGGTGTGTTAACTTATGACATTAGATCAGTGTTGGCTGCTAACTTGGCTCTTATCTTAAATAGTTCACTTCTGTGTTTGGAGGCATTGGATCAGCATTCTCGTTACGTGTACTGTTAGTACATTTTATGTAGGGAAGCTAATGATCTATCATGTATGACATTCCTGTGAGTGTGTAAACTTGTATTTTTTATTAACTATCATTTGTGTATGTTCTCTATAGTTAGGTACTTGAAAATGTATTAACTTGGATACATTTGGGCAAACTCGTGAGTGACACCTGGGTGACTTCATACTAAATGTTATGTAGCTCCCTCATTATTGAAGGTATCAGTCTGAAACTCCGCACATTCACTGTTGCCTTATTGTGGACACCATGTAAATTACCTCCAGCTTCCTATCTGAATGTATGGCTTTTCTTCTTCATGTCAAATAAAATGTAAAACTTCTGTTTTTTTGTTTGTGTTATCATTTACCAGATCTATTGTGTTATGTTCTCCTACATTAATTCCACATTTCCACAAACTTCAAAGTATTTCCTTTCAAATAGTATCAAGAATACACATATCCTTGCTTCAGGTCCTGAGCTACAGGCAGTTAGATTTGGGTATTCATTTTAGGCGAAAATTGAAAAGAAGTGTCCGATCCTTAAGAGGTTAATATCCTTAATTTTATTTGGCAACTTTAGTTGTGATACAAACCTTATCAAAACATATAGGCCTATAGGCTAGGCTACATGAGGTGTGTGACTATGATTTTAAAAAAGTAGCAAATAAAAAGGCAGTCTCTTATTCTGGGCATCATTCATAAGTGATAATATATAATTCACAAGTGATACCCATCAGACTATTCTTGATTTAATATTGTCTTTACATGTACTAAATAATATATGATGCACCTGTCTTGAAACAGCGGCATTGGGAAAACATACTTGTCATTTATGCAAATAGCTAATGGAGGACCCTTTTCTGTGGTTGATTTTCATACCAGCCAGGTAGGCTATACTCCAATTATAAAGATAAACAATGTGCTTAATATTAAGAAAGTTGACAAATAAGTATAGTAGACCTAGCCTATAGAAAGCTGATGGGATCCTCCTCTTTTTAGTAGAGGCCATCACTCTGTTTTCTCGCGCAATTGCATAGCCTTCTAATGAAGTGTTTGATTATACAGTCATGTTCAAAAGTTTTGAGAATGACAAGTATTGGTCTCCACAAAGTTTGCTGCCTCAGTGTTGATAATGGCAGTTTGCATATACTCCAGAATGTCATGAAGAGTGATCAAATGAATTGCAATTAATTGCAAAGTCCCTCTTTCCATGAAAATGAACTTAATCCCAAAAAACATTTCCACTGCATTTCAGCCCTGCCACAAAAGGACCAGCTGCCATCATGTCAGTGATTGTCTCGTTAACACAGGTGATAGTGTTGACGAGGACAAGGCTGGAGATCACTCTGTCATGCTGATTGAGTCAGAATAACAGACTGGAAGCTTTAAAAGGAGGGTGGTGCTTGAAATCATTGTTCTTCCTCTGTCAACCATGGTTACCTGCAAAAAAACACGTGCCGTCATCATTGTTTTGCACAAAAAGGGCTTCACAGGCAAGGATATTGCTGCTGGTAAGATTGCACCTAAATCAACCATTTATCGGATCATCAAGAACTTCAAGGAGAGAGGTTCAATTGTTGTGAAGAAGGCGTCAGGGCGCCCAGGAAAGTCCAGCAAGCGCCAGTCTCCTAAAGTTGATTCAGCTGCGGGATCGGGGCACCACCAGTACAGAGCTTGCTCAGGAATGCACAGTGAGGCGAAGACTTTTGGAGGATGGCCTGTTGTCAAGAAGGTCAGCAAAGAAGCCACTTCTCTCCAGGAAAAACATCAGGGACAGACTGATATTCTGCAAAAGGTACAGGGATTGGACTGCTGAAGACTGGGGTAGAGTCATTTTCTCTGATGAATCCCCTTTCCGATTGTTTGGGCCATCCGGAAAACACCTTGTCCGGAGAAGACAAGGTGAGCGCTACCATCAGTCCTGTGTCATGCCAACAGTAAAGCATCCTGAGACCATTCATGTGTGGGGTTGCTTCTCAGCCAAGGGAGTGGGCTCACTCCCTTTTTTGCCTAAGAACACAGCCATGAATAAAGAATGGTACCAACACATCCTCCGAGAGCAACTTCTCCCAACCATCCAAAGAACAGTTTGGTGACGACCAATGCCTTTTCCAGCATGATGGAGCACCTTGCCATAAGGCAAAAGTGATAACTAAGTGACTCTGGCCAGGAAACTCCCCAGACCTTAATCCCATTGAGAACTTGTGGTCAATCCTCAAGAGGCGGGTGGACAAACAAAAACCTTTGACAACGACTGTATTTTCGAACACATTTGCATTGATGTCAGAGTGATTAGAGGGACAATAGAGTGCTGAGCACCCGGAAGTTAGTACGTTTGGAGGCTACTAATGACCATCAGCAGCATCAGAGCTTGGAGAAGCCTAGTTACCGTGATTAAATGGTCACATGGAATTTGTCTGCCTTCATGACTCGTGACCACCGGTGTGGCGGTAATACGGTCACCCAAACAGCCTAGTTCAAACTCACCACCCAAAGAGGAATGGGTTCCCTGGTCAATCGAAGTGTCTCTCAAGGTTTCTTCCGTACAGGATGTATTTCCTTGTCAGGCTGGCTCTTCGGAAATCCCCCCTTCAAGTCCTGTTCCTCACAAGGTTTCTTCCTTCCAGGTAGTTTTCCTTGGTCATACTGACTCCATGTTCTCCCCTGTCACATATAGTTCCTCACAAGGTTTCTCCCTTTTAGGGAGATTTCCTTGCCAAGACAAGCTATCCAGAATCACCCTCGTCAAGTCTAGTTACTTAAATGTTTCTTCCTCCCAGGGAGTTCCCTTGCTTATGCTGGTTCTCTATCTCAGAATCACTTCCCACCAAACTTCAACTAATGCTGAATTATCGCCGCTTCCAACTAATTTGATCCTGCCAGTCACCCTGGCATCTTCGACATCACCATTCAATCTCAAGGCTCCCTTATCAGACCAGCTTGGCAAATCCATTCCTGTATCGCCTCCCATCCTACATCAGCCCCTACGAACCTGTAACTCCCACATCAACCTCCGGCTATCACAGAATGCAGCCCCTCTTCATCACAGAAACTGGTCACGTCGCCACCTGCTAATGGTTCCGTCTCCATTTTCACCACATCCTAACCAAATCCACCAAGAGCTGCCTGATCACTCAGTTCGTCTCCCAGGCCTCTGGTCCCCCCAGGCTTACCACAGCTACAGTACATCTTTATATAACTAACATAACACATTTATTTTCTTCTAAATATTAGTTTGCTGGCTTACATTTATGAGGCCAGCAAATAGTGTCCCCTACATGCTAGGAATGTGTCTTCCAACTTCATTAAGAAAAGGTGCCTCACTTCCAAAACAAAGTTTTTCGAGAGGCTTGTGGGAGGAATGTTGATGACGTTGCCCGCTGTATGCACTTTCAGTAGCCTGATTGATCCATTCAATGCATTCTCAATTAGCGCTGATGAAAATGTAATCTCAAGTTCATTAAAGTGGCTAGAAAATAGAGGTGAATGCATATTCAATAGGAATGTGTGCACGCATTTAGTTTGCGCTTGTTTTGGGTGATTTTATGGGGCTACAGATGACAGCCAATGTATTTTCCTTCCATTTGGGACTTAATGTATTGTACTGATCAACAACATTTGCATAGAAGTAGCTTAGTTTATAAAAGTCTGCGCTGTCTCGTTAGCCAGTAATGACGTCATTCACGAGGCAAGAGGGAGGTGGCCAATTTCGCTGAGGCAATAGATAATCTTTGGGAGAGACGTGAGAGACCGATTTAAGTGAATTAATAAAGTTTAGGTGGAAATGAGCTTTGAAATCAGAATGTTTTGTGTAATGGTTTGCATATTATCACAAACAAAGTACCAGGTTAGTGAATTTATGATAGCTTCAGCTGTAAGTTAGCATTAAAGTTAACCTACAAAGCTGGAAGCTAACGGTATCCTCTTGGCAGGGTTGGGAGTAACGGATTACAAAAAAACGGTAACTGTAATCTGTTTAGTTACCAGCAAAAATATTGTAATCAGATTACAGATACTTTTGAAAAACTAGATGATTACTTCGAGGATTACTTTTAAATTCAGAAAGGATGTTTGCGTAAAAAACTATTTGACACTTCTCTGTTTTCACAATGACATTCAAATCAGCATTGAAAAAAGGTGATTTAAGTTTGTTCCACCTGAGCGAGTCTGACCACTATGTTGACACACCAAATGTGTTTGATGGATCACGGGAAAAGAGCAGGAATAGGTTTTTGTAGGCTACAGTCCAAGCTATGTCTTCCAATGGTGCGACTGCTGTCGGCATCCAAAGATTATCCAACTTGAATAAACACTTCAAGGTAAGTATGACAGCGATACGGATATAACTTATTATTGATATCTACATAGCGCATTGATGTGAATCATTTGTGCTGCTCTCTCATTTAGCTATTTTCACCTTATGAATTGTGGATCGCTGTTCATAAACCTCAATGTGTATTTAAACCCAATAATACTTGAATTCAAGAACTAAGCTGCCTACCAATCATTGTTTTTTAAACTAGTGGACAGCTGCATAGTGCGCATCCAAGCCTATGGAATAAAAGTGGGGCTTTTATTGATCAAACTTTTGATAGACTTAATGAGGCAATCTGTAGTTGCTACATCCATTTTTGGAATTATAAGTTATATATACAGCACCAGTCAAAAGTTTGGACACACGTACTCATTCAATGTTTTTTCTTAAATTTGGTTATTTTCTACATTGTATAATAATAGTGAAGACATCAAAACTATGAAATAACAATCATGTAGTAACCAATAATCTAAATATATGTTTTATTTTAGATTCTTCAAAGTAGCCACCATTTTCCTTGATGACAGCTTTGCACACTCTTGTCAAAGCATGCCATTTCATGAGCGCAGCATTTATTTTTCAACTTGAATCAATGAGCCCAATCAGTCCTCCATGACAACAACATCATAAACAACAGAGTAGGGCTGGCTAATAAGTCCTTAGTTTTGGGGTCATGCTCAGGTAAAACAATATGGCTAATATATACTTCCATATTTCCAAGTCCTATTGTTGAAGACCAAGAGGTATAACATTTATTGGAATGACTGGAATTCTGATAGACTTTGGTTTTTAATGTAAAGATATAATGTAATGGCATTATTATATGTAGTAGAAAGCAATTGGCTAGAAGAAGCCTACATAACCAACCCAGAAAGTAAAATGTAACATCCATATATTGCCAGCTATGTAAACTTTAACATTGATTTATCCTGGAATACCTATCTTACCCACCTATCTAATAGATGTCGTTCAATTGGTAACATACATTTTTGTCTTCTAATGCCTCTTAACGGGAAAGTAATCTAAAAGTAATAGAGTTTGGGTAATCAAAAAGTTACGTTACTGATTACAATTTTGGACAGGTAACTTGTAACTGTAATGGATTATATTTAGAAAGTAACCTACCCAACCCTGCCTCTTGGGCCCGGTTTCCCAAAAGCACCTTAAGGCTATGCTTTTGGGCAACTGGGCCCTGCATTGTAAAGTGTTCTAGTCTGTAAGGAAATTGTTTTACAAACATTCATTAACAGTTTCAACATTTGTACATGCCGTGTCACATTATTCAAGTGTGTTAACTACTGGGCAGCAGGAGTTGGGGGCTAACATGATGCAGCCTATATTCCCAGTGGAGGCGTGGAGCAGGAAAAGTGCATTCGCGATAAAACCGTTTAGATAGAACCGTTTTTCATGTTCTAGTATCTAAAAAGTACCAAAGTTTCGGTATACAGTGCAACACTACTTGAAAATACAAAAGGAGGCAAATAATTAGTAGGAAAACGTGTAGTAATCATTGTGATGTTTAGAGACTTACTTTAGATGTAGTATAATGTTTTTTAGCTAGCTACCAGGTGCTGAAGCCCCAGGATGAGAACCTGGGGCTGTTCTTCTGGCTCTTTGAGAACATGGTGTTCATGAAGAACTATGTTAAGGCTGACTTCTGCTGCTTCCTAGAGTGCAACCCAGTTCTGGTGGATGCAGGGAAAGTGAGCCCACAGAGCACGCTACTTCTTGGGGAACATCCTTAAGATCAATAGGCCCATCACAAAGTCTATCTTCAGGATTGCATAGAGGTTAGAAGAGTAGCTAGATTCACCAATGTTCGGACTGTCAACACAAACTCAAACTCAGTCAAGCAGGTTTCCCTGTCTCAGAGAAAGGCTTGAATGACAATTTGTGGATTACGGAATTAGAGAAGATTTTAAGTTTTACCGAAACACTACACGGACGTAAAGAACATGAATCTCCAGCAGAGACAGAAGGTGCTAGGGGAATCTTCTGATTCACCACCTCTTTGCCTCTTTGAAAGACTATTTATCCTACGAAAAGCTTCCCCCCTTCCCTTCCCAGCCAACAAGAAGTTTAGCAACAGCCACAGAGATGGGGGAGGGGTCAATGGGAGGTGCTCCGTGCTGTAGCCCCAGCTGTATTAACACACTCATGTGAATCTCTTTAGCAAAAAGATTAAACATAGGAAGAAATTAAGACAATGTTGTTTTTACTTGAATTAAATGATGATGACCATGCCAAGTGAGAAATGGATAATGTGGTTGCCCATCTTGATGAAACAAATCAAAAAACGATTTTTGAGTATGCAGGTCACCACAGGAGCGAGTCCCATTGTCGTCCATACATGTATTATTCTTGTTCCTCTAAATATATGTGTATGTACAGGCACAGAACACCAATGACTTCAGTTATAACTTCGGTCGTCAAGGCCAAAAATTGGGTGCCCACTGTCTGCGGGCTCCCGATGAACATTTCTCCAATTACAGGTAATCGGAATAAACTCAGGGCGGAAAGTTTTTGTTGCAGCCTGCAAAGTGAAAGCACTTTCCTGAGCACACTACGGCATCCCGTTAACTTTTCTGACATGTTAGAACATTTCGGGAGTGCTCGACTCATATGCGAGGCGTGTCCCAGATTAATATGGTGCCAGCCAATTAGCTACTCGAAATGATGTAAAACTTCCATTCTTCCAACTTCTTCCAATTCTTCCAACTTCCACACATATTGGCTGGGCATCGTTTCACATCTTAACAAATAAACTGATCAAATCAAACATGTATAATTACACATGCACATATTTTGCCGGTCTGCTCCAGTAGAATCCAACAGTATCTTTATCTCACGCTGAATGATTGAAACCTGCCATTTTAAAACGCAAGTCTGTCCATGTAACGAGCAAGAATAACCTGTCACTTCTTCTCTTTTGTCATATAATAGGACATGCAGTGCATTCTAAATGCAATTGGTGATTTAAATATCAAACTGAGTTATCGATGACAGGACATATTAATGACAGACGAGTGGAAGCAAAATACAAAATAATGGCCTATTAAAGTGATATATGGGTCCCCAAAAATGATGTTTCACGTTATTGTTCTCGAGCCCTTTGTGTGCACTTAAGTCAACATTTGTTTTTTTGCTTAAGTTCATGTTAAGTCAACTTATCTTATGTCTGAATGGGGCACAAAGAGAACCCCCCCCCAAAATAACACTTTTTATGAATATGGCCATATTTCTTTTACAGCATATTGGATGACTGTCATTCATATTCCATTCAACCAGCTCAATGTAACATCGATAGGTTTAGGCTACTTCATCATGAGGTTGCTACAACCTAGCTTACAATCAATACCGCCTTGCACACTCTTGCCTGCATCTAGCTGATCTGTTGTGTAATCATGAGTCCGAACAGTTGAAAAATGTTCCGTTCTGCAACTAAAAAATGAATAATTCACGTTATTACACTTTATTTGGATAGTCCATCTATAGACGATCTACAGACTATCAGTAACATTTCAACTAACTATCTATTAACCCTTACCCCAACTTTAACCCTTACCTTAACCCTTTTTCTAAACCTAACCCTAATCATACACTCTAAAAAATGTGCTGGGTAAATAGTGGACAGAACACACGTTGGGTTATTTCTGACCCAGCCAGTTGGGTGACTTAGTTGGGTTATTGAGCTATGATCCACCGGGTCAGATCAGAAGACTGTAGGTATAGCTTAGTAGGGGCGTGGCTTTCAGATAGTTAGTTATTTTTGGCCACTGGTGAGAGTAAATGTCATACCGGTTCATGTGTTCTGTTGTATTGTCAACACATGTTAAGGTTGCGCACTGATACTTTTGTAGCTTAATAAGTGTCTATTAGTAAGTGCCTATGCGTATCCCAATGTTGGGATAGTTACCACTTTGTTATGATATTTAAATTAGAATATTATTATTGTAAAATAACATATGCAATGTGCAAAAATATTGAAGGGAAATATAAATGTATAGTGTATAAACATAATATGATGAACAGGAATTACATTTACTCTCATGGGTGGCCAAAAATACCTATCTGAAAGCCAAGCCTCCAGTCTTGCTTATCAACATATATTTGGTTGATAGTATGACCATCTGTAGAACATCTACAGATTGAAAATCCGGACTATCCAAATAAAATGTGACCCCGAAATATACCTTGAAAATCTCACCACACTTTATGCACTGCAGAGCTAGCTAGCTGTACCAACACATCTAGCGGCTACCAGAGGTTACTGACTCTGGTTCAATAAACAGAGAGTAGCAGCAGCATAAAAAGAGGGGAGGGGGAGGGGGAGGGGGGGGAGACAGTGCAAATAGTCACTGTAGCTCTACCTACATGTACATATTACCTCAACTAACCTGTGCCCCCGCACATTGACTCTGTACCAGTACCCTCTGTATATAGCCTAGCCATTTGATTAGATGTTCTGGAGTCTTATGGCTTGGCGCCGGTGCCGCTTGCCATACGGTAGTCTATCACTAGAGTGGCTGGAGTCATTGACAATTTTTAGGGCACCGCCTGGTATAGAGGTCTTGGATGGCAGGAAGCTTGGCACCAGTGATGTACTGGGCCGTACGCAATACCCTCTGTAGTGCCTTGTGGTAGGAGGCAGAGCAATTGCCATATCAAGCATTGATGCAACCAGTCCGGATGCTCTCAATGGTGCAGCTGTAGAACTTTTTGTCAAATCTTTTTGGGGGAATAGGCTTTGTCGTGCCCTCTTCACAACTGTCTTGGTGTGTTTGGACCATGATAGTTTGTTGGTGATGTGGACACCAAGGAACTCTCAACCTGCTCCACTACAGCCCTGTCGATGAGAATGGGGCGTGCTCGGTCCTCTTTTTCCTGTAGTCCACAATCAGCTCCTTTGTCTTGCTCACATTGAGGGAGAGGTTGTTATCCTGGCACCACATGGCCAGGTCTCTGACCTCCTCCCTATAGTTTGTCTCATCATTGTCGGTGATCAGGCCTACCCAATGTTGTGTAGTCAGCAAACTTAATGATGGTGTTGAAGTCGTGCCTGGCCATGCAGTCATGGGTGATCAGGGAGTACAGGAGAGGACTGACCAAGCACCCCTGAGGGGCCCCCGTGTTGAGGATCAGCGTGGCATATGTGTTGTTACCTACCCTTATCACCTGGGGGTGGCCCGTCAGGAAGTCCAGGATCCAGTTGCAGAGGGAGGTGTTTGTTTAGTCCCAGGGTCCTTAGCTTAGTGATGAGCTTTGAGAGCACTATGGTCTTGAACACTGAGCTGTAGTCAATGAACAGCATTCTTACGTAGGTGTTCCTTTTGTCCAGGTGGGAAAGGGCAGTGTCGAGTGCAATCAGGGCCGGCCCTGGGCATAAGCATTATAAGGGTTCGCTTAGGGCCCTCAGCTGCTAGCGAGCCCCCAACCCCCCCAATTTGCTTCAAAACCACAACATTTTCTCTATGCCTCATGGCAAAATGCAGAGAATTACAGGAAATGTTTTTTAAAAAATCTCTCTACCATCAAGAGGGGTACCAAAACTTTTACACCAAATAGGTAGGGCCAGCCGTGAGTGCAATAGAGATTGCATCATCTGTGGATCTGTTGCTGCGGTATGCAAATTGGAGTGGGTCTTGACCAGCCTTTCAAAGCACTTCATGGCTACAGACATGAGTGCTACGGGTTGGTAGTCGTTTAGGCAGGTTACGTTAGTGTTCTTGGTTGGTCTGCTTGACTATGGTGGTCTGCTTGAAACAGACTGTCAGGGACAGGTTGAAAATGTCAGTAAAGAAACTTGCCAGTTGGTCAGCGCATCCTCTGAGTCCCCGTCCTGGTAATCCGTCTGGACCTACGGCCTTGTGAATGTTGACCTGTTTAAAGGTATTACTTACATCGGCTACGGAGAACGACACAGTCGTACAGTACGTTGGTTGCTTAAGTGTTGCTTGCCTCGAAGCGAGCATAGAATTAGTTTATCTCGTCTGGTAGGCTTGTGTCACTGGGCCGCTCGTGGCTGTGCTTCCCTTTGTATTCTGTAATAGTTTGCAAGCCCTGCCACATCCGACGAGCGTCAGAGACGGTGTAGTATGATTCAATCTTAGTCCTGTGTTGACGTTTTGCATTTTTTATGGTTCGTCAGAGGTCATTGCGGGATTTCTTATAAGCGTCCGGGTTAGAGTCCCGCAGGTGGCAAAATACATTGACAGAGGGGAAAACACATTGATGTAGAACTGGTGTTTGTATGGTTTCTGGAACAGATAGAGACAAGTATTAGTGTTAACATCAAACTGTTTTTTTTTGCCTGCGCTACAGACGGCTATATTGGTCCGCTAATACAGCGCTAGTAAAGGTCTAGTGCAATTTTTATGTTAAATCCACTTCAGTCACTGTAGAAGAAGGGGAGAAGACAGGTTAAAGAATTATTTTTAATCCTTGAGACAATTGAGACATGGATTGTGTATGTGTGCTATTCAGAGGGTGAATCAGCAAGACAAAAAATGTAAGTGCCTTTTAACAGGGTGACGTAGTACGTGCCAGGCGCACCAGTTTGAGTGTATCAAGTTGTATCTAGAATGGCCCAACCGGTCATCCAGTCAACTTGACACAATTGTGGAAAGCATTGGAGTCAACACGGACCTTGTAGAGTCCATGCCCCGACGAATTGAGACTGTTCTGAGGGCAAAAGGGGGTGCAGCTCAATATTAGGAAAGTGTTCCTAATGTTTTGTATACTTGACCTGAGTTCTACAATTGATTAGCAGTAACATGACAAACGATGTTAAACAACATATCAAAGGACTGAGAATAAACAGTGAATATAAGACATGATAATGTACAGACAACACTCACTTTGGTCAATAACTTGAAATGTTAACGGCTAAAGCTGAAATCTACATAAGGGGAAACAACGGCACTGTTCACCCCAGTACATTTGGTATTGTTATTGTTATGTTGATGAAACGGAGGAGAGGGGCATCCATCATCGTGGTAAAAAAAATAACCACAGTACATACTCTGCTGTTCTTTCACGTGTGTAATGATGTCAGAAAAGAAGAAACAAAAAGTGTTTCAAGTAACTTTTTTGTTGTTCTAATATCCCAAATAGACCTGGTAGCTTCACCATTACGGATTCCAGCTTTAACTTAATTTAACGAGTTAAGGTAACAAGGTACCAATAGCAGAGGTTTAAGGTAAAACAACAGGCACAATGCCTTCCGAATGCTGCACATGCTGCACAAACAAGTAACAAAACCATGCACTTGTCAAGTCACTCAATCAGCCTCAAGTACAGTTGCATCAGTATTAACCACCCACAGTGATGCTAGAACAAGGACAACCCCGAATTTTTAAACTGCAACTTCAAGCTCTTCTAACAGAATACATTTACAGTATATGAGTATAAAAACAGTTGGCTTTGTGTTGTGGTGCATGACTTATCAGGTCATGCAATTGAGTAATACAAATTATTACAAAATATTACTTAATGTCATTACTAAGCGCTGTACATCCACTGAGAAGTCAGAAAATGTAGAGTTTGTCATCATCATCAACAAAGTTGCAAAGTGTTCGGTCCTCTCTCGAGGCGATATGGACCTTATCAGTGTATTAGCCTTCAACAACAGAACACTTCCTCTTCATTGGTTAGAATGACACAAGCTGCAGGAAGCCCCTGAGATGTGTGTTCGTATATGAGTTTGGATGTATTCTCTTTATCCAATTCTCCTAGAACACTTAATCGCCAGGCCGTGTCCTTCACCAGGCCGCGCTCCACTGGGCACATGCTCTTTTTGCTGGTCTCAGGCAGACGTGGTTCGTGTCTGTACCTTTTGAAACATGGAATTTGTGTACAGTACGTTGGTTGATTACTTGTGAGTGTCCCCGGTCAAGATTTTTAGGGGACACTTGATTTATTTAAAGCTGCTTGTAAACTTCTTATAAAACAACGCTGTCTCACATGATTTGTTCTGTGATTCTATCAGCAGCTCACTATGTTTACTTTTACACAAATTATACAGTATGTGTGTGTATTTCACATATATACTGTACGTGCGTCTTGCACATATATTATTAGGATAATTTTATATATAGGCATGTTAGTAAGTGGTCAAGGTTAGTAATCTAATATTAGAGCTTACCCAGGAAAATATTCCACAAATGGACTTATTTGTGATAAACAGTGTTGGAGTACTCAAAAAAACAAACTAAGATGTATTTTATCACTCAGGATTTATTCCATTACGAACAGGACAGGTATACTTTCACATGACGCCTTCCTCACTCTGTACACCACCATGTTTTTCTGTGAGCTCATTATTGCATAATAACTCTTAGACCTACGGAGAATTTAGATTTTTTTTACAACCAAAGCTCTATTTTTGGCATGTTATAGAAGGATCCAAACACCCAAAATACATCCTTTTATAAACTGAAAAGCTCTCAGTATAGTGAGGCAGGTCTTTAGATGTTGTACACATGAAATTGTGTAATTACGAACTTTATCAACAATGTTATATTACATTTTTTGGGGAATTTTGCAAGATTTGGTTGTAAAAAAGCGAACTTCTCTTTTGACATTCAAATCAGAGACCACTATGATGACACACCAAATGCGTTTGATGGATTGTGAGAAAAGAGTAGGAATAGGCTTTTGTGGGCTACAGTCCCAAGCTGTCTACCAATGGTGCCACTGCTGTTGGCAGCAACAGATTATCCAATTTGAATAAATGCTTGGAAGTAAGGAAGACAGCAGTGGTGTAGCCTATGGGCGATACGGATATAACTTATTATTGATATCTAGATAGCTTATTGATGGGAAATGTGATCGCCTTATGGACTGTGGTTGTTGTGGATGGCTGTTCACAAATTTGTGTACTTTACTATATTGCTCATTTCCAAAAGGAAGCTACTTGCAAACATGCAAACACAACCCCATACTGTGACATCCAACCCTGTGACAGGGATGGTTGTCACAAGTGGACAGAATGTGTTTGATGGCTTATAATTCCTGGTTGGAATAAGATATTAGGATAAAAAAGGGTCCCCGTTTCTACCTAATACCTTGATATTTCTAATATTGAAAAGAGTCTTGTAAGATATATTGGTGCTGAGAAATACACACAAGAGTAAAAAGTGTGACAACCAACCCCGATCTCACCTAGTTGCCAGTGTCCCTGTCCTCACCCTGCACGAGAGACTCAACAATGGGGCAACGTCAGTGGCTGACCCTGGCCCCACACTAACTTTGTGCGGAGCGTCTCCTGGGAATGCTATGTCAAGGCTGCCGCAAGCTTAATCTCCTGCCAAGCACCCACACGAGAGAACCTCATTTAGAAGTGCTGATTTTAAGGGGGAGGGAAGAAAAGCAAGACAATTTTTGTTCCTCGTGAAAAAATATGTTTTTGAGGCAGCAAACGCATTATCCAACATAATCATAAGCGGACTGTTGCTTTCAAGGCTGAGAACGGCAAAAGGCTGAGAACAGCATATCGCCACGGGCAGTTCTTTTTTGGGGTCTGCAAATTTAACAATATAGGAGTGAAAGTGGATTGGAAATGTAACACTTACCTCTTTGTTTATTGAGTAAAATTAGAGCGACATCACTCAGACTTTACAGCTCCTTCATTATCTTTATAATAACCTCCCCAGTCCCCACACATACTCTCTATCTTCCACTCTCTCTACACACATACAGTTAAACATACTGACACATAGTTGCACGCTGCAGGTTCACAGTGCTGTGTTGCCTACTGGCGATTGTTGCACTGATAGCTGACATAAGAAAGCTGTGTGAGGGATGAGAGCGGCAGGTTGCTGCAGGTAAACACAAACGCTCATGTGGTTCTGTCAGGTTCGACAGTGAACCAGCCAAAGACCATCAATCACACGCTCCCAGTGTGATGAAAGCTTGACGGCTGCAATGCATTCTTTCCCAAACGATCCAGAGAACACATTGGCAGCACAAGACACAGGCGTTTGCCATTTATCATGGCAGAGCAAAATTTTATAATGAAATTCACCATTATGCACTGTCTATGCGTTGATCTTGTACCCCCATGTTCTCTATTCAAGGTGATTTTTGGAAACAATAGAGTTCCTGGAAATGGTTCTTTCCCCTGGCAGTTCTATCAACCTGGTTCAACCCTTTAAAATGGAGGAAATTACTTGTTAAAATATAATGAACTAATAATGACATAATTGCACTTTGGCTTTTTTGAGATTCTAACACAAACATCCCTATGTGGAATTTGTACCAGCTAGTTATCAATTGTGTTTAATTATTTGCTGTTAGTAGTAGAAAGTATCTATTGTTACCATATAGTTTCTTATTTAAAATAATGTGGGCTGTAAAATAACGTTACAGGTTTTGCTATGGATTAGTTTGAGACAATTTAAAGGAGCATTGCAAATAAAAAAATATGTCCAAGTATCCATTTTCCTCAACTTTAAAACAGGTGTTGCATTCTCCATCTCTACCCCCCTTTCTGAGACCAGGACCTGTGTGCAGACTTTTTAATTTCCTGGTTCGCTATCATTTTACGTTTTTGTCCGAGAGACCCGTCAAAATAGGATTATAGTCTTAATAAAGAATGATTTCAAAGTTGAGGATTTCATTCCCTGGAGAGGGATACTGCTAGCACATTACTTCAGTGTGTGAGACCTGCATCACTATTCCTCTGATAGGCAGATGAGAAAACCACAAGACTGGGGCCAACAGAAATAATGTCTCATTCAAAGTTAGGATTCCTCTTTGTTTGCGTAGCCACATCAATCTTTGAATAGGAGTTGAGTCTTTTTAGCGTTTGGCCAAAAGTTAAAATCTGTCCATGTTGTATATAGTCTGCTGCTTTCCATACAGTATCGAGAGAGGTGAAATGAACACAAATTAATTGGATCCATAGCATGTAGCATTAATCATTTCTTAATGTTTTATTGTACAGTACCTCTAAGTCACTTACAGCATAACTTGTTCCATTACACAATTCCAGATATATTAATTTCCAGACAAATTATTATCAATGGTCCATTACATCATTTGACAACCCTTACATGGAAATGAGAATCAGTCTAAACACATTAAAATGATGAATGAGTTTGAACTATCACACATACACATATGAATGGGAGTACACAAAGAACCTATGATAGTGAGCCAGGGATGGTCTGCAAGTGTCAATGATGCTGTGTTATGAAAACTCCAGTGGACAAAACACTGAAGCAGAAGCACTTCTCGCTTCAACAAGGAGTTCCGACCATGGTCTTTGATATAACTTGGAAGAGCGTAAACTGTTAAAGAAATAACATTTAATAGTGAAAACTCTTTCCGAATCCAACGACTATGAAGCTTGCTGCCGTCATTAGATCCTCCCAACAGCAAAAGCATTAACCAATGAGAGTCAGCAAGCTTTGAGTTTCGTATAAGCAATATTTACAAACAGTACGCTATGGAATTTGACAAAACATCTGCGCAAGGCTACATCATCACCTAGATATAACAGAGCTGCTAGAAGCCTTTACCCTTACCATCATTCCTTTGTTCTGCTCTCAATAAATTGGGTGGAAGTAAAAGAACACATCATTCCAGAGGAGAGTTAGGACCCTGGCCTTCTCGTGCCAAACAACGGGTCACTGCCACCAAACAGCTACTCGTTAGGGTGGTTTGCGTCATTGACATTCATTGTTATATTCAAATGATTCTATAAATACCTTGGGCAAAGCAGAACCTGTCATAGTTCTAGGAATGTTCCAGTCTTTGACATCACAGCAGTGTTCTTTTGGAGTTAAACGAGTTCACAATGACTCCATCTAATTCAGACGCGACTAACAAAAGGCCAGACGCTCATTTATTCATGTGTGAATAAACACAACAGCAGGTTTCCACTACCTGAACTTTATAAAAGCATGCATCATCATTAGAGGCGTCATTATGGATTTGACTCGTCTATGCTTTTCATTGATAGTAAATGGTTGACATTTCCCCCTAATGCTTTCTTTGAGGGTCATTAGCAAAGGTGGTTGGGAAGGAAGACGGAAGATAGTAGAGACACAGGAAGGTGACGTGCATCGGAGACGTACATGACTTTCCAGATAAATCTGACTCAGTAATTGGGCTCGTAGCTCCGGTACAAAACCCATGGAAACTACAACCTGGAATCTTGGAATGTGATGTTCTCTCATCTCTTCCGCCTGATGGGAAGCTGACATCTCAGCCATTCAAGAGGTTCTGACTCACCATGGGGGCTGAGCTCTCAGAATAGGTGGAGACTGATTGGGATAATGGCATTTCACAGAGGAAGCAGGTAAGAACGGATCATTATGCTACCATAAAAATGATGACTGATTACTTGGGCCCTGTTTGATTGGAGTTTCGGATCCTTGAAAGACGGCTTGCTCAGTGGAGGTGGGGAAGAAGTTAAATGGAAATTTCGAATGACTTCAAAGAATGAGCCCCCGCAGCAGACATTTTGCATGAGGGCATTGGGTGTACATGCACTCATTACCATAAGGACTGGAGACGGAATATCATGGAATTTCTTACTCCTACTGCTAACTCATTATTTATACAGTATCATCAAATTATAATAGATTGATTTTCCTTCTGATCCAATACATCAAATCAAATTGTATTTGTCACATGCGCCAAATACAACAGGTGTAGACCTTACAGTGAAATGCTTACTTACAAGCCCTTAACCAACAATGCAGTTCAAGAAATAGAGTTGAGAAAATAATTACTAAATAAACTAAAGTAAAAAATTAAATTAAATAAAAAGTAACACAATAAAATAACAATAACGAGGCTATATAAAAGGGGGTACCGGTAAAGAGTCAATGTGGGGGTACAGGTTAGTCGAGGTAATTTGTACATGTAGGGGTAAAGTGACTATGCATAAATAATAAACAGTGAGTAGCACCATTGTAAAAAGAACAGAAGCTGTTAAGGAGCCTCCGGTACCGCTTGTTGTGCAGTAGCCTAGAGAACAGTCTATGAAAAGGGTGACTGGAGTCTTTGACAATTTTTTAGGCCTTCCTCTGACACTGCCTAGCATATAGATCCTGGATGGCAGGAAGCTTGGCCACAGTCATGTACTGGGTGCCATGCACTACCCTCTGTAGCACCTTACGGTCAGATGCCAAACAGTTGCCATACCAGGCGGTGATGCAACCGTTCTGAAACTCTCGACCCCTCAACTTCAGCCCTGTCGATGTTATTGGGGGCCTGTTCGGGCCCGCCTTTTCCTGTAGTCCACAATCAGCTCCTTTGTCTTGCTCACATTGAGGGAGAGGTTGTTGTCTCTGACCTCCTCCCTATAGGCTGTCTCATCATTGTCGGTGATGAGGCCTACCACTGTTGTCAGATGCCAAACAGTTGCCATACCAGGCGGTGATGCAACCGTTCTGAAACTCTCGACCCCTCAACTTCAGCCCCGTCGATGTTATTGGGGGCCTGTTCGGGCCCGCCTTTTCCACAATCAGCTCCTTTGTCTTGCTCACATTGAGGGAGAGGTTGTTGTCTCTGACCTCCTCCCTATAGGCTGTCTCATCATTGTCGGTGATGAGGCCTACCACTGTTGTGTCGTCAGCAAACTTAATGATGGTGTTGGAGTCGTGCTTGGCCATGCAGTCGTGGGAGTACAGGAGGGGACTAAGCACGCACCCCTGAGGGGCCCCATTGTTGAGGATCAGCGTGGCAGATGTATTGTTGCCTACCCTTACCACCTGGGGGAGGACTGTCAGGAAGTCCAGGATCCAGTTGCAGAGGGAGGTGTTTAGTCCCAGGGTCCTTAGCTTAGTGATGGTCTTTGTGGGCACTATGGTGCTGTAGTCAATGAACAACATTCTCAAACAGGTGTTCCTTTTTTCCAATTGGGAAAGGGCAGTGTGGAGTGCGATTGAGATTGTATCGTCTGTGGATCTGTTGGGGCGGTATGAGAATTGGAGTGGGTCTAGGGTTTCCGGGATGATGGTGTTGATGTGAGTCTTGACCAGCCTTTCAAAGCACTTCATGGCTACCGATATGAGTGCTACGGGGCGGTAATCATTTAGTCAGGTTACCTTGGGGTTCTTGGGCACAGGGACTATGGTGGTCTGCTTGAAACATGTAGGTATTACAGACTCGTTCAGAGATAGGTTAAAAATGTCAGTAAAGACAGTTGCCAGTTCGTCCGCGCATGTTTTGTGAATATTGATCTGTTTAAAGGTCTTGCTCACATCGGCTATGGAGAGAGTGATAACACAGTCGTGCTCTCATGCATGCTTCAGTGTTGTTTGCCTCGAAGCGAGCATAAAAGGCATTTAGCTCGTCTGGTAGGCTTGCGTCACTGGGGAGCTCACGACTGGGTTTCCCTTTGTAGAGCGTAATAATATGTGAGTCCTGCCACATAAGACAAGCGTCAGAGCCGGTGTCCCACTCCATGAAATGCGCAGCTCCAGCCTTTAGCTTGGTGCAGATGTTGCCTGTAATCCATGTCTTCTGGTTGGGATATCTACAGTGGGGAGAACAAGTATTTGATACACTGACGATTTTGCAGGTTTTCCCACTTACAAAGCATGTAGAAGTCTGTAATTTTTATCATAGGTACTCTTCAACTGTGAGTGACGGAATCTAAAATGAAAATCCAGAAAATCACATTGTATAATTTTTAAGTAATTAATTTGATAGTATTTGATACATCAGAAAAGCAGAACTTAATATTTGGTACAGAAACCTTTGTTTGCAATTACAGAGATCATACGTTTCCTGTAGTTCTTGACCAGGTTTGCACACACTGCAGCAAGGATTTTGGCCCACTCCTCCATACAGACCTTCTCCAGATCCTTCAGGTTTCGGGGCTGTCGCTGGGCAATACAGACTTTCAGCTCCCTCCAAAGATTTTCTATTGGGTTCAGGTCTGGAGACTGGCTAGGCCACTCCAGGACCTTGAGATGCTTCCTACGGAGCCACTCCTTAGTTGCCCTGGCTGTGTGTTTCGGGTCGTTGTCATGCTGGAAGACCCAGCCACGACCCATCTTCAATGCTCTTACTGAGGGAAGGAGGTTGTTGGCCAAGATCTCGTGATACATGGCCCCATCCATCCCCCCTCAATACGGTGCAGTCGTCCTGTCCCCTTTGCAGAAAAGCATCCCCAAAGAATGATGTTTCCACCTCCATGCTTCACGGTTGGGATGGTGTTCTTGGGGTTGTACTCATCCTTCTTCTTCCTCCAAACACGGCGAGTGGATATTAGACCAAAAAGCTCTATTTCTGTCTCATCAGACCACATGACCTTCTCCCATTCCTCCTCTGGATCAACCAGATGGTCATTGGCAAACTTCAGACGGGCCTGGACATGCGCTGGCTTGAGCAGGGGGACCTTGCGTGCACTGCAGGATTTTAATCCATGACGGCGTAGTATGTTACTAATGGTTTTCTTTGAGACTGTGGTCCCAGCTCTCTTCAGGTCATTGACCAGGTCCTGCCGTGTAGTTCTGGGCTGATCCCTCACCTTCCTCATGATCATTGACGCCCCACGAGGTGAGATCTTGCATGGTGCCCCAGACCGAGGGAGATTGACCGTCATCTTGAACTTCTTCCATTTTATAATATTTGCTCCAACAGTTGTTGCCTTCTCACCAAGCTGCTTGCCTATTGTCCTGTAGCCCATCCCAGCCTTATGCAGGTCTACAATTTTATCCCTGATGTCCTTACACAGCTCTCTGGTCTTGGCCATTGTGGAGAGGTTGGAGTCTGTTTGATTGAGTGTGTGGACAGGTGTCTTTTATACAGGTAACGATTTCAAACAGGTGCAGTTAATACAGGTAATGAGTGGAGAACAGGAGGGCTTCTTAAAGAAAAACTAACAGGTCTGTGAGAGCCGGAATTCTTACTGGTTGGTAGGTGATCAAATACTTAAGATGCAAATAAATTATTTTAAAAAATCATACAATGTGATTTTCTGGATTTTTATTTTAGATCAGTTGAAGTGTACCTATGATAAAAATTACAGACCTCTACATGCTTTGTAAGTAGGAAAACCTGCAAAATTGGCAGTGTATCAAGTACTTGTTCTCCCCACTGTATGTACGGTCACTGTGGGGACGACGTCGCCGGTGAAGCCGGTGACTGAGGTGGTATACTCCTCAATGCCATTGGAGGAATCCCAGGACATATTCCAGTCTGTGCTTGCAAAACAGTCCTGTAGCGTAGCATCCACGTCATCTGACCACTTCCGTATTGAGCGAGTCACTGGTACTTCCTGCTTTAGTTTTTCCTTGTAAACAGGCATTATTGTCCGATTTGCCAAATGGAGGGTGAGGGAGAGCTTTGTATGCGTCTAGAGTTTTTTTGTTCCTCTGGTTGCACATGTGACATGCTGGTAGAAATGAGGTAAAAGGGATTTAAGTTTGCCTGCATTAAAATCCCGGGCCACTAGGAGCGCCACTTCTGGTTGAGCATTTTCTTGTTTGCTTATGGCCTTATACAGCTGGTTGAGTGCGGTCTAGAGCCAGCACAGTTTTGACTTAAATCTTCTTGAAAATTGCTGTATAGCAATGAGCCCCAACACCTTGACTGATCTTAAAGAATTTAAAAAAAGAATAATAGGCAAATATTTCACAATCCAGGTGTGCAAAACTATTAGAGACTTACCGAAGAAGACTCACTGTCACGTTCGGGTGTGTAGAGAGACCAAGGCGCAGCGTAGCGATAGTTCGACATCGTTTATTATATAAATAAACTAGACTGGACATCAAACTATACAAAATAACAAATATGCAATATAATATGAAACACACGTAGCACGAACACGGGACAACATACAACAATGAACCACGCCAAGGGAGTGTAACACAGACATATAAGTAGGATCCCTAATTAGAGGTAATGCATAGCAGCTGCCTCCAATTAGGGATCCCACACACAACACCACACAGAAGTAGAAATACTAGATCTGCCAGACTCTGACCATAGAACTATAGAGAAGCAAAGCTTCTCTATGGCCAGAGCCTGACAGTACCCCCCCTCAAAGGCGCGGACTCCCGGCCGCAAGAAAAACAAACAAAAAACATGAGGGAAGGGTCAAGGAGGGAAAAACATCCAACAATAACCATCGCCGGTGGCGGTTCCGGCCCCGGCGAAGTGGATAACTTCCTCCTCCTTTCTACTGGGCCCGGACTGGGCCCCGGTGTGGCAGGCGACTCAGGCCATTTAAAGGGATAACCCACCGGTCCTGGAAATGACCATGGTGGGGCAAAAGGCTCAGGCCATGGAGCGGGGCAAATAACCGGGCCAGGACTGGGCACCGGTGTGGCAGGCGACTCCGGCCATGTAAAGGGGCAACCCACCGGTCCTGGAAATAACAATGGTGGGGCAGAAGGCTCAGGCCATGGAGCGGGGCAAATAAACGGGCCAGGACTGAGCACCGGTGTGGCAGGCGACTCCGGCCTTTCAAAGAGGTAAACAACCGGTCCTAAAAATGGCACCGGTAGGGGAAAAGACTCAGGCCATGGAGCGGGGCAAATAACCGGGCCAGAACTGGGCACCGGTGTGGCAGGCGACTCCGGCCTGTGGACCACCACGGAAGTCTCCGGGCTGTCGACCATCACGGGAGTCTCCGGGCTGTCGACCATCACGGGAGGCTCCGGGCTGTCGACCATCACGGGAGGCTCCGGGCTGTCGACCATCACGGGAGGCTCCGGGCTGTCGACCATCACGGGAGGCTCCGGGCTGTCGACCATCACGGGAGACTCCGGGCTGTCGACCATCACGGGAGGCTCCGGGCTTTCGACCATCACGGGAGACTCCGGGCTGTCGACCATCACGGGAGGCTCCGTGCTGTCGACCATCACGGGAGGCTCCGGGCTGGGGAGGCGCACCGGCGGTCTGGTGCGTGGAGCCGGCACTGGAGGTACCTGGCTGGGCGCATGCACTGGAGGTCGGGTGCGGGGAGCCGGCACGGGACGTACCGGACTGGAGAGGCGCACTGGAGGCCTGGTGCGTGGAGCCGGCACTGGAGGAACCTGGCTGGGAACACGCACTGGAGGTCGGGTGCGGGGAGCAGGCACAGGACGTACCGGACTGGAGACGCGCACTGGAAGCCTGGTGGGTGGAGTCGGCACTGGTGGCACCGGACTAATGACACGCACCTCAGGGCTAGTGCGGGGAGCAGGCACAGGACGTACCGGACTGGAGACGCGCACTGGAAGCCTGGTACGTGGAGTCGGCACTGGTGGCACCGGACTAATGACACGCACTTTAGGGCGAGTGCGGGGAGCAGGCACAGGACGTACCGGACTGGAGAGGCGCACTGGAAGCCTGGTGCGTGAAACCGGCACAGATGGCACCGGACTAGTGACACGCACTACAGGGAGAGTGCGGAGAGCAGGCACAGAACTACCGGACTGGAGAGGCGCACCTGAAGCCTTGTGCATGGAGTCGGCACTGATGGCACCGGACTGATGACACGCACCTTGGGGCGAGTGCGGGGAGCAGGCACATGACGTACCGGACTGGAGAGGCGCACTGGAGGCCTGGTGCGTGGAGTCGGCACTGATGGCACCGGACTGATGACACGCACCTCAGGGCGAGTGCGGGGAGCAGGCACAGGACGTACCGGACTGGAGAGGCGCACTGGAGTGTAGCAGACGGCCGAACCCAGACTGGGCACCGGTGGAGCGGACTGCTCTGGCACTGGAGTGTAGCAGACGGCCGGACCCAGACTGGGCACCGGTGGAGCGGACTGCTCTGGCACTTGAGTGTAGCAGACGGCCGGACCCGGACTGGGCACTGTTGGAGCGAACTGTTCTGGCACTGGAGTAGAGCAGACGGCCGGACCCCGACTGGGCACCGGTAAAGCGGACTGCTCTTTCACGGGAGTGGAGTAGGCGACTGGACACGGACTGTTCCATTCCGACATTTCCCTTTCAACCTCTTCCGCTATCTCCCACATTTCCTCCAAAACGTCTCCAAAATGTCTCTCCAAATATTCCTCCTCTTCTTCACTTTGCGCCCCCCACTTGTATTTTGGCCTCAGCGTATTCCAGATGGAGAGTGGTACTGGCTTGTCCTCTTCAAAACCAGACCACCCCCATAGCCCCCCCCCGAAATTTTCCTGGGGTTGACTACGGGCTCCTTTACCTCCTTTTCCTCGATTCTATCGCTGTCCTCTCTTCTCCTCCTTTGCTCCCGATTTACGCTGCTTGGTCTGGTGGTGGTTCATTCTGTCACGTTCGGGTGTGTAGAGAGACCAAGGCGCAGCGTAGCGATAGTTCGACATCGTTTATTATATAAATAAACTAGACTGGACATCGAACTATACAAAATAACAAATATGCAATATAATATGAAACACACGTAGCACGAACACGGGACAACATACAACAATGAACCACGCCAAGGGAGTGTAACACAGACATATAAGTAGGATCCCTAATTAGAGGTAATGCATAGCAGCTGCCTCCAATTAGGGATCCCACACACAACACCACACAGAAGTAGAAATACTAGATCTGCCAGACTCTGACCATAGAACTATAGAGAAGCAAAGCTTCTCTATGGCCAGAGCCTGACACTCACGGATGTAATTGCTGCCAAAGGTGTTTCTAACATGTATGGACTCAGGGGGGGTGAATATTTATCTAATGAAGTTCTATAGTTTGTACTTGTCATTAATCTTTAAAATGTTTTTGAATTTTTCTTCCTTTTTGATATTGCAGAGTATTTTCTGTAGATTACATTTGAATCCATTCTAATCCCACATTATAACACATTAAACCAGCTAGTTTGTGTGATGATTGGGACCTACCTAGCTAGTTACAGTAGCCACGCTAACTACCACCAACTCAACTGTCAACCAATCATTGTCTGTGAATCGATTGCGGAGGCCTCCACAACATCATAATCGCTGTATAGACCTTCTGCTTCGTGGTTGCCAGATTGACCATAAATTAGCAGTCGGTGAAGTCACAATTTTGACAAACTATTGACATAATTTTGATGAGGCAAGTCGCTTAATGTTTTCTGCAAATAAAAAAAATGCTTTTCTGGTAAAAAAAAACAACAACTAATGGGGCATTAACTAATGTAACTACAGTATGTACAGTATATTGCCCTGCAGGAATCAAACCCCTGGTGTTGCCAGTATCATGCTCTAATCCACTGAGCCATCGGGACCAATATACACTGGGTATACAAAACATTAAGGATGCCTGCTGTTTCCATGACATTTCACATGTTACATCCACTTTAATTAGTGTAGATGAAGGGGTGGAGACATGGATATATGTGCCATTCAGCGGGTGAATGGGCAAGTCAAAAGATTTAAGTGCCTTTGAATGGGGTATGGTAGTTTTTCACGCTCAACAGTTTCCTGTGTGTATCAAGAGTGATCCACCACCCATAGAACATCCAGCCAACTTGGCACAACTCTGGGAAGCATTGGAGTCAGCATGGGCCAGCATCCCTGTGGGGGATGTTTTTGGAAATATTCTCAATGCAATGATTTGGAGTCCTGGGAATGTCCTTTGAATTTTTGACAGAGCCTGGAGACCCACGCATCTGGAGCAGAGGAGAGTTGGGTATGTTGAGCCATTTTTTACATTCAGTATCACTATGTCAAGGAAAATATATACTCAGCAAAAAAAGAAATGTCCCTTTTTCAGGACCCTGTCTTTCAAAGATAATTCGTAAAAATCAAAATAACACAGATCTTCATTGTAAAGGGGTTAACACTGTGTCCCATGCTTGTTCAATGAACCATAAACAATTAATGAACATGCACTTCATTAAGACACCATTCCAGATTAACGGTTTACAGACGGTAGGCAATTAAGGTCTCAGTTATGAAAACTTAGGACACTAAAGAGGCCTTTCTACTGACTGAAAAACACCAAAAGATGCCCAGGGTCCCTCATCTGCTTGAACGTGCCTTAGGCATGCCGCAAGGAGGCATGAGGACTGCAGATGTGGCCAGGGCAAGAAATTGCAATGTCCGTACTGTGAGACGCCTAAGACAGCGCTACAGGGAGACAGGACAGACAGCTGATCGTCCTCGCAGTGGCAGACCACGTGTTACAACACCTGCACAGGATCGGTACATCTGAACATCACACCTTGCGGGACAGGTACAGGATGGCAACAACAACTGCCCGAGTTACACCAGGAACGCACAATCCCTCCATCAGTGCTCACAGCAAGAACTGGCAAATCTGGTGCAGTCCATGAGGAGGAGATGCAGTGCTTAATGCAGCTGGTGGCCACACCAGATACTGACTGTTAGTAAGTAAGCCGCCTTGGAGTAAGTGGGCGATGGTGTCCTGTGACCAGGGGACCCAACACCTATGATCCAAAAGAGAGCCAGGCAGAGCTAAGACCCGCTACCTTTGGTTATTTGAGTTATCTAATAAAAAATTATTGTACACATTTAATTTTCCACAGGCAACAACACGAGTAAGCAACGGAAAAGCCAGACAACCCCATAGTAGAATAGTTTACCTGTTAAATTGTTCAGCCTGATCGCATTCGATGCAAGAAAATCATTTTCTTATTGAGGCACATTCAAATTGTGAGTGCCGCACACAGAGAGAAATAGGCATGCCCAGTCATTGTACAACATTCTTAATGCAGTCATAAAACACATCTTTGAAAGCTGTTTTGATGGCCACTGATAAAAGAGGTGGATAACAGAGCTTTCTAGTGTTACTAGGCTACACTTATTTAGAAATTAGTCAAATGCACCATTTTAGAAACCGTTTTTAGCAGCGGTATGGTTTATGTCGTTATGCACATTAGTGCTGGCCAATGGCACCAATGGCATTAGATGCATAGGGAAGACAAGGGCTAAATGTAACACAGGCCAGGTATAACAGGTAGGTAGGTCTACATTATAGTCACAGTACAGTACAACATTGATATATTGCTAACTAGCAACAAGATAGCCCAATGTTTAGACCTTGTGTTCTAGCTAATGACTATTTAGCCTACTTATAGCCTTTATGCTGCATCAGTTGGGCTACATAAGGTGATAATGCTTATCACTGGATAGCGCATCTGCCTGATAATATGGACCAACATGCTGAAGGGGGAAATTATATTTTAAATGTCAGCATCATTCATTTTGGAGTAGAATGTCCTTTTAAAATGTCACCAGAACTGACCTTCTCACAGTCATTCTTCCCCCCCAAAACTGTAGGTCCCTCCACGACCTGTAGTATGCTGTGATATGTGCTTTTGACAGTATATATTGTTTTGCTGATCTGCAAGATTCTTGATATGCTTAGCAAGTTCAGACTCGTATCATCAGATAAGACCTGCTATCAAAGCCTCTCTTTTGCGCAAATGGACTTCTTCCCTCCTCTCACTTCTTTGGCTGCTCTCACAAGAACCTCAAGGGGCTAGATCCCTGTTTATTTTACATGTGTATACACAGGGCATGATGATGTCTGCTCTGTAACAATAAAAGTCACTATCTTGAGTTCATATGGATGACGCATTGCAAAAATACTATCCATATTATGCATAAAACTGATCAAATGTAATCATCATTTACCCCATTGCCATTGGCTCAACTTATCCCAAGGCAAACATTTTCACTATATTAGCCCACACAGCTACATGGATGCACTTTCATGCTAGGTTTGAGCCTTCATATTGTAGCTTATGGTGACCCCAACTGATGTACAAAACAATCTTTAAACTACCTACTTTGGTTTAAATACAAGCATCAATTCATTTAACTTTGTGAAAATCTGTTTTTTTGGACCTTACTTGCTTACCACTTTTTCCATGTGGTTTGTTCCTTCAGAGACTCCATGAAATCATCTTGAATATAGTTTCCTAGAAACAAGAGGTGGCTCAACTCATCTTACCCCACCCTCCCATAGTGCTCCTGGTCTGGGACTGGAGAAGGTGGACATCTTTATTGGGAGGAAGCTGCCACAGATGGCAAAGTGCTAGGCTTCGGTACAGGTCATAACTTTCGCCAGAATTTCCAAAAACAATTTGGACATAGTTACACATTCGACCCTAACCTTGACCTTTGAGCACCACAGAGCCTTATATTACAATCATAGGCCAAATGTGGAGACTCACATCAAGATAAAGGCTTATAACAGATGTTTTTTAGATTTGCAGTTTTATAAGATGCCAAACTAGGAGAGAGGAAGGAGGAAGTACATTATTTTTCCACTGTTTGATCCCAGCACAGTCCATTTTTCTGAATGCATTATGTTCATTGCAAGGCTGCGATTGCAACTGTTACAGTTACTGAGGGAATGGGACCACAGCGGAACAGCCGACCCCGAGGAGAGAGAAGAACACTGACATCAAGAGACAAAACTTTCATTTATATTGACCAACAATAAGGGAGTGAACGTTATTTATAATAAGAGTAACCTGGAGAAAATCGGACCTCTCTGAAATGAAAACAGATGGCCCTCCCTCCAGCAAAATATATTTTATATTGGCCTAAGTGCCAAATCGTGTGTGTCTAGCTTCCAAAAAAAATGTGCCTTTTTGGAAATAATTAAATCAGAGACGACATCAGGAATCAAAAGTTAGGCCTACCTTTCCACCCCCGACAGAGTAAGTATACCGAAACATGTAAGCTTTAACTGCTGCCTACTCTTCTTCTTCTTAACCCAACGAGAAGGTCACAAGTGTTTCCCTAAAAGCTGTCTGGGTTTAAACATCTTCTATTGTACAGAAAGTGAATAGTTTAATCAATTGATAGTGACAGAATTAGATTAATTCCCCGGCAAAGTATATTTTATGTCTCCTCGGCTATAGATGGTTGTAGCTCAGCCTCTGAATGTCGAAGAAAGGAAACAATGATATCACCATATGCATTGGAGTCATGTCTTTCTAGTGTATTTTACAGCTTTTTTCTAGTATTAAGCATTGTGCACCAAAGTGCTGTTATAGATCACTTTATATAATCAGATTCATTTTATTTTCTTCAAAAACCTAAGCCATTTTCTTTGGTAAAAGGTAGGACTATGGCATGTGCTCTCATACCCCCTGAATTCGAGTTTTAACTTATTGTTTGTTTACATCCTACCTATGCTAGCGTGAGCTAGGCTCATCTCCCGGACAGCCGAAGTGTGCTAGCTACTCTCCCGGACTACAGTACCTCTGTCAACCTACCTGGACCTTCTACTGTCGACACGGAACCCCACCGAGCCACTGTGACTGGTCTGCCGACGTAATTGTCCGACGTGGTCTCAACAGGGTTCTCCTCTGCGACGTCGCCGAAGATCCATCTGCTAGCTCCGGCCTGCTAGCACTCTGAACACTGTGCCTCCTCGCTTGCCTAGTCCAGCGCCCATTGAATCTGCTCTCTGGCTCGCCTCTTTGCTGCTCATCGGACCCTATGATTACTCAGCTTCACAGCTGATGCCTGCAGGACTGTTTGGTTATACGGTATTTCTTTCTGTTTAACTGCCAGGCCCCAGGTCCTGTGTGTAGCATATTACATTTTTCTCTAACCGACCCTCTTTGTCCATTCATCGCCATTACCCGTCGTTGCCTTAGCCCTCTTAATTAACTGTTTTTTAATTTTTATTTTTATTTTTGTCCCTCAACTGTTTGTTTTTATGCCCCTTTATTTCAATATGCCTTGTCTTTTGTTGTTCAGGTTAGCTATTATTGTTTTTTTTCACTGTAGAGCCCCCAGTCCTGCTCAACTGGCCTCTGATAGCTTTTTTGTCCCTCCCCCCACACATGCGGAGACCTCACCTGGCTTAACTGGTGTCTCCAGAGATGCAACCTCTCTCTTCTTTACCCAACACCTAGGTTTACCTCCACTGAACTCACACCCTACGATACCCTTGTCTGTACATTATGCCCTCAATCTATTCCAACACGCCCAGAAATCTGCTCCTTTTACTCTCTGTACCCAACGCACTAGACGACCAGTTCTTAATGCCTTCAGCCGTGCCCTAATCCTACTCCTCCTCTGTTCCTCTGGTGATGTAGAGGTAAACCCAGGTCCTGTAGCTCCCAGCTTTACACCTATCCCCCAGGCGCTCTCATTTGTTGACTTCTGTAACCGTAAAAGCCTTGGTTTCATGCATGTCAACATTAGAAGCCTCCTCCCTAAGTTTGATTTATTCACTGCTTTAGCACACTCCGCCAACCCGGATGTCCTAGCTGTGTCTGAATCCTGGCTCAGGAAGGCCACCAATAATTCGGAAATCTCCATCCCCAACTACAATATTTCCCGTCAAGATAGAACTGCCAAAGGTGGCGGAGTTGCAATCTACTGCAGAGATAACCTGCAGAGTTCTGTCATACTGTCCAGGTCCGTGCCCAAACAGTTTGAGCTTCTACTTTAAAAAATCCACCTTTCCAGAAATAAGTCTCTCACTGTTGCCGCCTGTTACAGACCCCCCTCAGCCCCCAGCTGTGCCTTGGACTCCATATGTGAATTGATTGCCCCCCATCTATCTTCAGAGTTTGTACTGTTAGGTGACTTAAACTGGGATATGCTTAACACCCCGGCTGTCCTTCAATCTAAGATAGATGCCCTCAATCTCACACAAATTATCAAGGAACCCACCAGGTACAACCCAAAATCCGTAAACATGGGTACCATTATTGATATCATCCTGACTAACTTGCCCTCCAAATACACCTCCTCTGTTTTCAACCAGGATCTCAGCGATCACTGCCTCATCGCCTGCGTTCGCAATGGGTCAGCGGTCAAACGACCACCCCTTATCACTGTTAAACGCTCCCTAAAACACTTTTGTGAGCAGGCCTTTCTATTCGATCTGGCCCAGGTATCCTGGAAGGATATTGACCTCATCCCGTCAGTAGAGGACGCCTGGTTGTTCTTTAAAAGTGCTTTCCTCACCATCCTAAATAAGCATGCCCCTTTCAAAAAACGTAGAACTAAGAATAGATATAGCCCTTGGTTCACCCCAGACTTGTCTGCACTAGACCAACAGAAAAACATCCTGTGGCGCACTGCATTAGCATCGAATAGCCCCCGCGATATGCAGCTATTCAGGGAAGTCAGGAACAAGTACACACAGTCAGTTAGAAAAGCAAAGGCCAGCTTTTTCAAACAGAAATTTGTTTCCTGTAGTACTAACTCCAAAAAGTTCTGGGACACTGTAAAGTCCATGGAGAATAAGAGCACCTCCTCCCAGTTGCCCACTGCATTGAAGCTCGGAAACACTGTTACCACCGATAAATCCACGATTATCGAAAACTTCAATAAGCATTTTGCTGCGGCTGGCCATGCTTTCCACCTGGCTACCCCTATCCCGGCCAACAGCTCTGTACCCCCGGCAGCTACTTGCCCAAGCCCCCCCTGCTTCTCCTTCACCCAAATCCAGACGGCTGATGTTCTGAAAGAGCTGCTAAGTCTGGACCCCTACAAATCTGCTGGGTTAGATAATCTGGACCCTCTCTTTCTGAAATTATCAGCCAAAATTGTTGCAACACCTATCACTAGCCTGTTCAACCTCTCTTTCGTATCGTCTGAGATCCCTAGAGATTGGAAAGCTGCCGCGGTCATCCACCTCTTCAAAGGAGGAGACACTCTAGACCCAAACTGTTATAGACCAATATCCATCCTGCCCTGCCTTTCTAAAGTTTTCGAAAGCCAAGTTAACAAGCAGTCTCTATGGGGGTGCCACAGGGTTCAATTCTTGGGCCAACCCTTTTCTCTATATACATCAACGATGATCCATCTCTACGCAGATGACACCGTTCTGTATACATCTGGCCCCTCTTTGGACACTGTGTTTACTAACCTTCAAACAAGCTTCAATGCCATACAACACTCCTTCCGTGGCCTCCAACTGCTCTTAAACGCTAGTAAAACTAAGTGCATGCTTTTCTATCGAACGCTGCCAGCACCCGCCCACCGGACTATCATCACTACTCTCGACGGGTCCGAATTAGAATACGTGGACACCTACAAATACCTAGGCATCTGGTTAGACTGTAAACTCAACTTCCAGACTCACATCAACCATCTCCAATCCAAAATTAAATCCAGAATTGGCTTCCTATTTCGCAACAAAGCCTCCTTCACTCATGCTGCCAAACATGCCCTTGTAAAACTGACTATCCTACCGATCCTTGATTTCGGCGATGTCATTTACAAACTAGCCTCCAACACTCTACTTAGCAAATTGGATGTAGTCTATCACAGTGCCATCCGTTTTGTTACCAAAGCCCCATACACTACCCACCACTGCGACCTGTATGCTCTCGTTGGCTGGCCTTCATTATATATTCGTCGCCAAACCCACTGGCTCCAGGTCATCTATAAGTCATGACTAGGTAAATCCCCGCCCTATCTCAGCTCACTGGTCACTATAGCAACACCCACCCGTAGCATGCGCTCCAGCAGGTTTATCTCACTGGTCACCCCCAAAGCCAACACCTCCTTTGGCCCCCATTCCTTCCAGTTCGCTGCTGCCAATGACTGGAACGAATTGCAAAAATCACTGAAGCTAGAGGTTCCTATCTCCCTCACTAACTTTAAGCGTCAGCTGTCAAAGGTGCTTATCGATCACTGCACCTGTATATAGCCCTTCTGTAAATAGCCCACACTACTACCTCATCCCCATATTTATTTTTGTTATTTTCACAAATCTTGCACTCCAGTATCTCTATTTGCACATCATAATTTGCACATCCTTCATTCCTGTGTTAATGATGATAATCTGTAATTTATCTCACCACTATGGTCTATTTATTGTCCTACCTCCTAACCTTACTGCATTTTGCACTACATTTTGCACTCTGTACATAGATTTTCTATTGTGTTTTTACCATGTTTGTTTACTGTGTAACTCTGTGTTGTTTTTGTCGCACTGCTTTGCTTTGTCTTGGCCAGGTCGCAGTTGCAAATGAGAACTTGTTCTCAACTGACCTACCTGGTTAAATAAAGGTGAAATAAAAATAAAAAAAATATTTAAGAAAAGTCATAACTGACACATTCATGTGTGGGGTTGCTTCTCAGCCAAGGGAGTGAGCTCACTCACACTTTTGCCTAAGAACACAGCCATGAATAAAGAATGGTACCAACACATCCTCCGAGAGCAACTTCTCCCAACCATCCAAGAACAGTTTGGTGACGACCAATGCCTTTTCCAGCATGATGGTGCACCTTGCCATAAAGCAAAAGTGATAACTAAGTGGCACGGGGAACAAAACATCGACATTTTGGGTCCATGGCCAGGAAACTCCCCAGAACTTAATCCCATTGAGAACTTGTGGTCGATCCTTAAGAGGCGAGTAGACAAACAAAAACCCACAACTTCTGACAAACTTCAAGGGGTTGATTATGCAAGAATGGCCTGCCATCAGTCAGGATGTGGCCCAGAAGTTAATTGATAGCATGCCAGGGTGGATTGAAGAGGTCTTGAAAAAGAAGGGTCAACACTACAAATATTGACTCTTTGCATAGATTGAATGTCATTGTCAATGAAAGCCTTTGACACTTATGGAATACTTGTAATTATACTGTACCATAGTAACTACTGACATAAAGATGTAAGAACACTGAAGCAGCAAACTTTGTGGAGACCAATACTTGTCATTCTCAAAACCTTTGACCACGACTGTACTGTACTAAACATGAGTTTTAAATATATGTTGAAGCTATAAAGGGTTTGTTTACATTATCGTTGTTTTCCATCAGCAACTCTTACTCTTCAGAAAAATATGTGCATTTAACCACAATTGATTTAAATAAATCCCAGATTGGAAAGTATAATTGTTTGTTTGTTTGATTGTGGTTGTCACAGTACAGAGAGAGAGAGAGATCGGGACATCGGAGAGGCAGCAGAGAGAGAGAGAGAGAGAGAGAGAGAGAGAGCACTGTCGGAGAGGCAGCAGAAAAAGAGAGAGAGAGAAAAGGAACACAGTGTTGGAGTGGCAGCAGAGAGAGAGAGAGAGCACAGTGTTAGAGTGGCAGCAGAGAGAGAGAGAGAGAGAGAAAGAGAGCACAGAGTTGGAGTGGCAGCAGAGAGAGAGAGGTTACCCTGACTATACTGTCAGCAGCTGTAGCTGTGAAAGATCCTTCAGTGCATTACGTCGTCTCCACACCTGGCTCAGGAGCACCATGGATCAAAACCGACTCAATCATATGGCTGAAATGTCCTTGAAAGGTTAAGTCAGTATACAATTGTTGACAGATTTGCTACAGTAAAACAGAGACGACACAGTCTGATGCTCCCACCAAAGAAGTGAAATGGGATGGCAACAAGAAACATTTCTCAATGTATTTTAAAGCAGCTTTTTTTATTCTGTACTTTGGAGTGCTTGGTACCATGTACCCTGCACCTGAACCCCTATTTGTTTCAGTGAATAAAGGTCCTATTTTGACAGACCATGCAGTGTGTTTTATATTATAGTATGGTATTGTATTAATGCATGAGATTAGGGTATCACACCTCAAAACCAAACTTTCCCAGGTACTATTTAGATCTTAATCTCAAATGTATCTTTTTTGAGTAAAACTCCAATATGACTATTGTCCTTAAATACAAACACACAGGGTGAGATTATGAACAGTCAAATTAACCTTACTACATTTGAACACTCTGTACATATATGTTCTATTGTATTATTGACTGTATGTTTGTTTATTCCCATGTGTAACTCTGTGTTGTTGTTTTTGTCAAACTGCTTTGCTTTATCTTGGCCAGGTCGCAGTTGTAAATGAGAACTTGTTCTCAACTGGCCTACCTGGTTAAATAAAGGTGAAATAAAAAATAAAATAAAAAATTAAGTACAATTATACTGTAATTAATCAATACAAATATTATGCGCGCTTCCTCACCTCATGCTGGGGGCTGAGCCCCACTAAACCTCCAATTCTAGAATCGCTACGGCACACCCCATCACGCACCCCGGCCCTGGCTCCATACAAGCTATTAGTAAACCCCACAGCCTGCACCTGCCAAAAAGACCAAGTCAGAAGGCAAATCCTTATTCTATTTGTTGGTAACCTGAACTCTAACAGGGACACTAATGACAGGGTCACAAGATGGTTTCTTGCACTGCCACTCCTTCAAAGACAGCCAGTAAGTGGCAGCCCGGTTTTAGAAAGGGACTGAAGAAGCCTAAAGGGGTATTCTATGCCGTGTGCGCCATAGAGTGCAACTTCCTGGAGCCCACCCACAACAAGCAGCTGAAAAATACAGTTAAAGACATCTGACACCCAACGGTGAGGCAGAGAGTGCTCCATTCGAGAACATTTCCAAAGGAACTGTCTCCACTCAGTAACCATGTTTCCATCCAACAATTTTATGCAGATTAATTACCTGACATATTTAAAAAAAACTAATTTTAGGCCTGATGGAAACAGCATTCTTTTTGTAAAATGTCTTAATGTCAACAACACAAAATACACTAGATCCAAAAGTAGATCATTTTTGGTAGGTGAAATAGATGATGTAACAATTGCTGTGGAGACACTTTGACGGGCAAATATTTATATAATAACCATGATGTCGAAGTAAACTTGGAGTCACGCAATGATATGTTGTATTGTCCTCCAACCCTGACGTGGAAAAGCAAGAGTTTATTAAGCAGATGAAATAAGCGCATGGTGGTTAGGTGCACAGTGATGAGCTTGATGCAAACTTCCAGTACATATAAAGGATATTATTTGTATGTTGGCGATGTGATGATCGGTGTCACAGGTAGTCTTGAAGTATCCAGCGGTACATGCGCTCTTTTGCTCCTTATGTCTTATGTACAGTGTCCCCATTAGTAGTATTTGAAGTGGAATGAAAAATGGTGCCTGTACTAATTTTAATTGTACAGTACCTGTGTTAGTATTGTAGAGTATTGAATATTCTATTCTATTGAAAAACATTTGAAGTGCCTGTACTATGTACTAGTGTGCTCCATACCATTAAATTGGCAATCTGCAATCCAAATAAAAGCAAAGCTGTTTTTTGGGGGCTAAAGATGGAATCCACAGTAGGGGGAAACAGCGCCACTGGCCGCCCCACCATCGCTGTTATTGTTTGTTGTTGCTGAGCGTCGCAGAGCATAGTAAAAAAAAAAAGGGTTCAGTACATATTGTGCTCTTCTATCGCATCTGCAATGACATCTGAGGGGAAAAACAGCGTTCGTTGCAGTAACTTCTTGGTTGTTGTAATATAGCAAAGTGATGTGATAGTGGCTGTTTTTCCATTAAAGCAGCAATCAGCAGTTGAAACAATAACAACAGGTTTCCAGCTTTAAAGCATGAATCATTTAAAGTTAATAAATGCATGATTAATGATAGCGGTTGCACTAAATCTGCTTCCGATGTTGAAACACACTTTCCTGGCCCATTTACTCCTGCAGGTCATCACTTCTGGTCTGCTGTATAAAGTACAGTCTATGACTGCCAGTCCCAAATGTTTCCATCTCATAATTAAGTGTAATATCCCTGGGAATGGCCAAATAATCGCAGGGTGAGTTCCTGATGTAAGTTGGAAGAGAAATAACTCATCCCGTGGGGAGGGGGAGAGAGGACATATGGATTAACCTGTACCATTTGGGGGAGGGGGACACATCTCAACAGATTGTGTGTGTGCAAGTGCATGTGTGTGTGTGTGTGTTTGGGTGTGTGCAACACTGCTTGAACGAGGTGAAGAACAGCCTGACCCCCTAAACCTTCAGATAATGGAAATGGTGGTTCCTGTTAGGAGAATTCGGTGGAGCGGATGGTTTCTCCATCAAATTTAATTTGGTAAAGAAAAAAAAAAATATAATATCCAAAACCTCTTTTGAATACACTGTGTAATAACATAGGAAAATTGGAGGCACCCCTGCACGGAAATGTGAACATGGAGGAAACCACTCAAATGGAGACATATATTAATGTATTTTTTTTTCTTCTTCTAGGACTGGGAATGCTATTAGTCCATTGATGGGAGAGGTGTGCTCCCCCATGTTTTTTTGGTTTGGCTACTTAATTTCCCATGGCACCAACCTGTTTCCTCTTAAATTTACACGTTTTGTTTCCGTACCACCGGCCCAGCTGAGGTCACACGTTACAACAATGTGCCGTGACAAGCGACCCTTGACCTTTGACATAAAAAGAAAACGTGATTATTGTTTGGTTGACAATTATCTACAAATGTACAGTATTTGTGGCTACACTGCCATCTTTAGCGCACATAATTTTCTGCTTGGTTTCCAGAGAAATGCATTCAAAGAGAGAAATGAAACTACCTACAGAGGTCTTATAGATCTAACTTCTAATTTCTGATGCTTTTAACGTCTAATGCTTCATTTATCCATGTATTCAGTTTATTCTCACAGTCAAAATAACTAAGCATTACAGTTTGCTGCACTGTCGGAGCTAGAAGCATTTCGCTACACCCGCTAACCACGTGTATGTGACCAATACAATTTGATTTTCCCAATCAAAGGGACAAGCACGCAGCTCACATGCACAAAATATTAATTTGTGCTCAATATTTCCTACTGGTTTCTTCACAGCCCTCATTTCCTCAGTAGTACAGTCAGACTGGTAGGGTGTTCTCAAAATCAAAGTAAACAATTTTTACCAGAAATAACAGGCAATGTCCTTCCATGCAAGCGCAGACTCACATAAGGCATTCTGACCTTCATCGGCATGCCACTGTTTACTGGTTGCTTTGGAAACCCAGGGGTTGCCCTTCCAAAATATCCTCTGAAGGAAGTGCTGCTGAAGACATTATGTGGTTCAGGTAGTTAAATTACAATACAGGAAAGTCAAGCCTGTGTTTCTAGGGGCACTTATTACCCTGGCAGAGGAAAATATGTGTCCATTTGTTTCAGGAGATGACTTAGTCTGGCCGACTGTGGATGAAGAGATATCCTGACACAAAATGTTGGGGGGTTCTCTCTGGAAGTACCACAGAGGAAGACCATTGGAAACGCTCCAATAGGCTACAGTACACAGCTGTCATACGAGGAATGAAAATAAAACAAATAATAGCTTTCACAGGGTACATGCTGAAAAGCTTTGAGTCATGCGGTTGATAACCTTTTCATCACATTCCTGAACCCATATACAGTAGGTGCATTGATAAAACACTCTAGCATGATACTGTGTGCAGGCTGTTTTTTCATCCTACTCTGTAAAGCAACCCACTTCACTGCACCTATGATGTAAGAATAAAACATATTATTATTATTATTAGTGTTCTTTCTTTATTTTTAGTCTTTTTACAAGCCTGGGAGAAATGTAGGATGTGCATATCAGCTACAGGGCCTTCAGAAAGTATTCCTGTTTTGTTGTGTTACAGCCTGAATTAAAAATGGATACAATTTATATTTTGTGTCACTGATCTACACACAATACGTCATAACATCAAAGTGGAATTTAGTTTTTAGATAATTTTTAGAAATTAACAAAAAATGAAAAGCTGAAAGTCAATAAGCAATCCCCCTTTTGTTAAGGCAAGGCTAAATAAGTACAAATTTGTTTCTTTCCGTGTTCAATAATAGTGCTTAACATGATTTTTGAATATCTACCTCATCTCTGTACTCCACACATACAATTATCTGTAAGGTCCCTCAATCGAGTTGTAAATTTCAAGCACAGATTCAACCACAAAGACCAGCGACATTTTTTCAATGCCTCGCAAAGAAGGGCACTGATTGGTAGATGTGTAAAAATAAAAAAAGCACCTGCTGAATATTAATTTGAGCATGGTGAAGTTAACTCAGCTTTGGATGGTGTATTAATACACCCAGTCACTACAAAGATACAGGCGTCCTTCCTAACTCAGTTGCTGGAGAGGCCAATGGTGATTTTAAAACAGTTACAGAGTTTAATGGTTGTGATATGTGCCCGACCGGCTCGATTCAGTCTTATTGTAGCAACATTTGAAATTGTGTTTTTTACATTGGATAAAAGTAGAGACCAGAAAATGGTATATCATAACAATGGGAAGTACTTATGCTTGTAAACTCACTTTTGAGAAAATGGCCCAAAATATTTTGGTACCTACTGGAGAGCTCTTCTTTGTCTACACCCATTCAGCATCGTTCACACCCTCTTAAAAGCTTTAGCCCCACCCATCTCTTTAAGGATTCACATGTGAGGCTATGTACTAAACAACCAAAGATTTCAAGTCTAAAGGCTGGCTAATACTACGGGAATGTTCGTAATTTAATCTGGAGTACCAGAGTGTGCTCTGGGCATTCGTAAACTCAGAGCGTGATCCGAGCTTTCTGACCTAAGAGCAGTCAAGCACCCAAGCTAACTGGCTAATGTTGACTAGCTTGCTAGCTACTTCAAGACACAAATGAGAAAACAGCTCACTGTGACCATTTTACTCGCCCTAGCAGAGCTGGTTAGCCTGTTTTTATTGCATCCAGAGCGTTGGTGACTGCAACTGTGCTGCTGGCAATAATTTAATTACGCTTTTTTACCAACATTTACTGACACCGGCCATATTCAACAGGTGTTGAGCATTCGTTAATTCCTCAGTTAATTCCTCAGTTATTCTGCACTCTGAAATCGGAGTAGATAGCCAGAGCGAATTTACCAGCTACGCCTATCGACAGTTGTCGCAGTGACATCATAAACATTCTATTGAAATAGTTACTTGCATAGTGGAGTCTTTTGTTTAGACATGTAGCTAGCTAACTAAATAATGAACCATAATCCCAACATTACTACCATTCATTAATCTGCAGGTAGCTAACCAACCAGGTACAATGTCAGCTAGCTAACATTAGGCTATAACTAGCAATTAGTTATAGCTCTGAGGCCACTCATTATCTCAGCCAATTATGGCTAGCGGGAAGGTTGCTGTCTTTTTCCATGGCTAAACCAACTACTCATTTTTTTAATAGAAAATGGGGCTCCTGTGAAGGTGTAACCCTAACCCTATCCCTCATTAGCTAGCTTTTGAGATGGCGCGATGTGCTAAGACACATGTGTGCGGCAGAGGTCCTGAGTTTGCGTCAGGTATGGGCTGATTCAGGAGGAAGTGGTACTTGCTAAGCAAGCAGCGTGATGTTCTTTACACAAAAAAATGTCATTTTTGTCCTGAACACAAAGCGTTATGTTTGGGGAAAATCGAACACCACTCATAGTATGGTGGTGGCTGCATCATGTTATGGGTATGCTTGTCATCGGCAAGGACTAGGGAATTATTTAATTTTTTTAAGTAACAGAATACAGCTACATGTATGAGCACAGGCAAAATACTAGAGGAAAACCTGGTTCAGTCTGCTTTCCAACAGACAATGGGAGACAAATTCACCTTTCAGCAGTACAATAACCTAAAACACTATGCCAAATATACACTGGAGTTGCTTATCAAGACGACATTGAATGTTCCTGAGTGGCCTAATTACAGTTTTAACTTAAATTGGCTTGAAAATCTATGGCAAGACTTGAAAATTGTCTTTCTGGCAATGAACAACTATCAACTTGACAGAGCTTGAAGAATTTTACAATCCAGGTGTGCAAAGCTCTTAGAGACTTACCCAAATAGACTCACAGCTGTAATAGCCACTGAAAGTGCTTCTACAAAGTATTGACTCAGCTATGTGAATACTTATGTATGTAAATTTGATATTTGTGTATTTCATTTTCAATAAATACAAAAAAAATTCTAAAAACATGTTTTCACTTTGTGTAGAAAAAAAAATTTAAAACAAGAAAATGAGTCAATAGGTATGAATGCTTTCTGAAGGCACTGTACCTAACCTTCAAACTAGGAACGAGTCACATTAGAGATTAAATGATTATCAACCACATGAGCTGAGTGGAGTGTCTAAAGGAGATGTTTCACAATATAGACTGCTCCTGAAGTTCTTCAACCACAAATAGACACTCACATAGTGTAGATAAGGCTGCCTTGCCAATGGCCCGATATCATTAATAAGATTCAGTCTGGTATGTTTTGCAAAAAGATATGCACTAGACGTGATGCATAAAGCCACACATTACACTTGGGGTCTCCCAAGTGACGCAGTGGTCTAAGACACAGTGCGAGATGCGTCACTACAAACAACCGGGTTCACAACCAGCGGTGATTGGGAGTCCCATAGGGTGACGAACAAATGGCCCAGCGTTGTCCGAGTTTGGCCAGTGTAGGCCATCATTGTAAATAACAATTTGTTCTTAACTGACTTCCCTAGTTAAATAAAGGTAAAAAAAATATATATATATTGATGCATAGAAAAACATCAAGCATTTGACGCATAAATCAAGGAAAAAAAGTTGGTGATGACGGTCAGACATATAAATGTCATCAGCAGAGTGTGCAGCTGAGTGCTGAATGCTAGATTGGATGCTAGACTGTCGGAGCTAGAAACACAAGCATTTCGCTACACCCACAATAACATCTGCTAAATATGTGTTTGTTACCAATAAAATGTGATTTTAGATAGATTAGTTTGTTGTTTTTGATCAAATCAAAGTCAGATTATAAATACTGTATATGTTTATATACGGATTCTGTGATGCGGCTAACTTTAACAGCTGGGACCACACATTCTTTTTCTGGGATCCCACTAAACAGAGTTTCTAGCTCACTTGGCGCAGCTGCTAGTCGTCACGTGAACGGAGTTAGCTGCTAGCCCTTAAGAGAACGGAGTTAGCTGCTTGGAGTTTCCCCGAGTCCTGGGATTACTGGGATTACTGCAATCGCCGGCCTCCTAGTCTGTTCCCCTGCCACCACCTCTGTATTATTTCCTTACCAGTCTTGTTATCGCGGCCTGGTGAAGCTCTTGCCTATATTGACGCATATCCTTTCAAATTGAATGCAATGTATTGAATTATGCGTTACGTCTCGTTATGCATATTTTACCTTACTGATACTTGACATCATGTTGCAGCCAGCCCTGCTTGTTCGTGGCTAGCTCTATGGCCTCTACCCTCTGAAGCTATTCTCTCTCTGGATCTTCCTTTTCTGTCTCCACTCTTTTACCATCGGATGGGCTGTCAATCTCATTGAGTAAGTCTCCGCTCTCTGTTTTTACTCTGCTGGTGAGGGTTGTGTTTTAGACGTGTTTTGACAGTGGGTTCTTAGCGCTAACTGGTTTCATGTCAACCAATGATAAAAGCATGGCTGACTTTGCCATATTTGCATGGTATAACAAATGCAAAGGAGACTCCGATCTACTCTGATTTCAGAGTGCAGAATAACTGAGGAATCTTCACTGCTAAGGCGATTAAATCCAAATTTTATTTGTCACATGCTTCATAAACAACAGGTGTAGAGTAACAGTTAAATGCTTACTTACGGGCCTTCCCAGCAATGCAGAGAGAAAGAAAATAGAGAAATAATAGAAAAGTACTAACACGTAATAATACAAGTAATAATAAATACACAATGAATAGCGATAACTTGGATATATACACGGGGTACCAGTACCGAGTCAATGTGCAGTGGTTTGAGGTAGATACACTACATGACCAAAAGTATGTGGACGCCTGCTTGTCGAACATCTCATTCCAAAATTATGGGCATTAATATAGAGTTGGTTCCCCCTTTGCTGCTATAACAGATTCCAGTCTTCTGGGAAGGCTTTCCACTAGATGTTGGAACATTGCTGTAGGGACTTGATTTCATTCGGGCATTGATGTTGGGCGATTAGGCTCGCAGTCAGAATTCCAATTTATCCCAAAGGTGTTCGATGGAGTTGGTGTGTGTGGACCATGATAGATTCTTAGGAACCGAGGAACTTGAAGCTCTCGACTCGCACCACTACAGCCCTGTAGATCTCCCTCCGTTTCCTGTAGTCCACAATGAGCTCCTTTGTCTTGCTGATGTTGAGGGATAGGTTTGTTGTCCTGGCACCACACACCGTCGTCGGTGATCAGGCCTTAAGGGTCAGCGTGGCGGCTGTGTTGTTGCCTACCCTGACGAGCGTGGCGGCTCGTCAGGAAGTCCAGGATCTAGTTGCAGGGGGAGGTGTTCAGTCCCAGGGTCCTTAGCTTAGTGATGAGCTTTGTGGGCACTATGGTGTTGAACGTGGAGCTGTAGTCAATAAACAGCATTCTCACATAGGTGATCCTTTTGTCCAGGTGGGAAAGGGCAGTGTGGAGTGCAATAGCGATTGCGTCATATGTGGATCTGTTGAGGTGCTGTGCGAATCGGAGTGGGTCCAGGGTGTCTGGGAGGATGATGTTGATGTGAGCCATGACCAGCCTTTCAAAGCATTTCATGGCTACAGATGTGAGTGCTGTGTTGTGATAGTCATTTAGACAGGTTACCCTTGCGTTTATGGGCACAGGATCTAAAGTGGTCTGCTTGAAAACGTAAAAACGTTGCCTTTAATTAAACAATTTTTTGTCAGTCATTTTCTGTGGAACTCGCTTCAGAGGATGACACAACAGACATGGTGGCTGACATCATCCTTTCCCCAGGAGTCTGTGGCCCTTTCTGACAGATGTAATTTCCCAAATATGGTGATGTATTCAGCTCAGCTTCTGTGATACATTTGGGTATGTGTAAAACCTTTTCACTTAGAAAAATGTCTGTCACGTATAATCCCTCTCCGGCGCTCGAGGTCACCAGTCTGCTTATTATTACACACACCTGTCACCATCGTTACGCACACCAGCGCCTCATCAGACTCACCTGGACTCCTTCAACTTCCTGATTACCATCCCTATATCTGTCACTCCCTTTGGTTCTTTCCCTATTGTTTCTGTTTCAGTGTTTCATGTCTGTACGCTACTCATGTTTCTTGTTTTGTTCTATGGATGATTTATTCACTCCCTGTACTTGCTTCCCGACTCCCAGCGTACACGTTACATGTTGCCAGATGTTGCCCAATCTCACCACAGAGTCATTAAGTCTCTACTTTTAGGATAAGAAGTTTACATTTAACCTTTATTTAACTAGGCAAGTCAGTTAAGAAAAAAAATCGTATTTACAATGACGGCTTACACCGGTGACGCAAGGCCAATTGTGCGCCACGCTATGACTCCCAATTACGGCTGGTTGTAATACAGCCTGGATTCGAACCAGGTTGTCCGTAGTGACACCTCTAGCACTGAGATGCAGTGCCTTAGACCTCTTCGCCACTTGGGAGCCTATGGCTCCTCTAAACTAGTGCTATGTATTGAAACAGGGTTTTTCATCATGCGTTGCATGTGGCTAGACCTCATGTGACATGCGGACACACATATCATATGCCAGGGAGGGCACAGTGCAAGGCAGAGTAACGGCACTCTTCAGACATAGGCTCTCACGTTGCTTCAAACAAGTAGCACTCTCCAAACACCACTGAGATGAGACTCCAGGAACACACATGGTCACAGACACACACACACACACACACACACACACACACACACACACACACACACACACACACACACACACACACACATACACACACACACACACACACACACACACACACACACACACACACACACACACACACACACACACACACACACACACACACACACCCATGACAACAGGAACAGGACACAACGTTCCCAACGAGGCAGCCCGGAGATGTCAGATGCTATCAGGCTGATTGGCCAGGAATGGGCCCGTTTTATTCCCATGAGGCAGTTTGCCCAGCAGCGTTCCCAGGCCTGAGGAGGATGTGGTCAGAGAGAGAGAGATAGAGAGAAAGAAAGAAAATAGAGAGAGACAGAGACAGAGAGAGAGAAGAAAGTCGATGGGCACAATCAAACTCCTCTGTGATGACACGTATGATGCCAGAGTGGTGTGTTGGCTTGACTCAGCAGCGGGGTTGGCCCATAAAGTCTTGCTACTTGACACCTCATTGACCTGCGACGAGGCCACAAGCTCCCGTCGTCCCGGTAATGATGTGTGTGAGGTGGCCTGTGACAGGGGTCCCATGGTAGCCCCCAAAGTGTGACCTTAACAGTACTTAACCAGGTTTGCTGTTTATTTGAGCAATATGAGATGGAACGGAGTTCGACGCAATAATGGCTCTATATAATACTGTACGCTTTTTGAATTTGTTCCGGATTTGGGGACTGTGAAAAGACCCCTGCTGGCACGTCTGGTGGGGTAAATGTGTGTGTCAGAGCTGTGTATAAATTGACAATGTAAACAATTTTGGATTTTCAACACATGTTGAATGTTTCTTATAAAAATAAGAAGTGATGCAGTCAGTCTCTCCTCAACTCTTAGCCAAGAGAGACTGGCATGCATAGGATTTATATCAGCCCTCTGATTGCAATGAAGAGAAAGTTTTCGGTCAGCTGCAGCTTAACTAAGTCTTTCCTTGCAGCACTGGACCACACGACTGGACTATAATCAAGATTAGACAAAACTAGAGCCTGCAGGACTTAATTTTTGGAGTGTGGTGTCAAAAAAGCAGAGCATCTCTTTATAACCAACAACCCTCTTCCCATCTTTACAACCATTGAATCAGTATGTTTTGACCATAACAGTTTACAATCTAAGGTAACGCCAAGTCTCCTCAACAGACACACCATTCATTACCAGATTCAGCTGAGGTCTAGAACTTAGGGAATGTTTACCAAATACAACGCTCTTAGTTTTAGAGATGTTAAGGACCAGTTTATTGCTGGCCACCCATTCCAAAACAGACTGCAACTCTTTGTTAAGGGTTTCAGTGACTTCATTAGCTGTGGTCGCTGATGCGTATATGGTTGAATCATCAGCATACATTGACACATGCTTTGTTTAATGCCAGTGGCAGGTCATTGGTAAAAATAGAAAAGAGTAGAGGGCCTAGAGAGCTGCCCTGCGGTACACCACACTTTACATGTTTGACATTAGAGAAGCTTCCATTAAAGAAAGTTCTATTAGATAGATAGCTCTGAATCCATGATATGGCAGACGTTGAAAAGCCATAACACATATGTTTTTTCAACAACAGGTTATGGTAAATAATATCAAAGGCTGCACTGAAATCTAACAGTACAGCTCCCACAATCTTCTTTCAACCAATCATCAGTCATTTGTGTCAGTGCATGACATGTTGAGTGCCCTTCTCTATAAGCATGCTGAAAGTTTGTTGTTAATTTGTTTACAGAGAAATAGCATTGTATTTGGTCAAACACTATTTTTGCCAACAGTTTCCTAAGAGCTGGCAGCAAGCTTATAGATCTGCTGTTAGAACCAGTAAAGACCGCTTTACCACTCTTGGGTAGCGTAATTACTTTGGCTTCCTTCCAGGCCTGAGCACAAAGACTTTCCTCTAGGCTCAGATTAAAGATATGACCGATAGGAATGGCTATAGAGTCAGCTACCATTCTCAGTAGCTTTCCATCAATTGTTTTATTTTTATGCATGCATACGATGGCTCACTGTTCGTTGTTGGCATTTCCTGCCTAGGTTTGCCCACTTTGCCAATGAAGCAATCATTAAAATAATTGGCAACATCAAATGGTTTTGTGATGAATAAGCTATATGTTTCGATGAAAAATGAATTGTCTTTCTGCCCATAATTTCATTTAAAGTACTCTAAAGTTTTTTTTCATCATTCTTTATATCATTGATCTTGGCTTCATAATACAGTTTCTTCTTCTTTTTGCTGAGTTTAGTGACATAATTTCTCAATGTGCAGTAAGTCAGCCAGTTAGATGTTGCAGCAAGACTTAGCCACTCCCTTTGCCCAATACTTTCAACCATACAGTTTTCAACAATCCATGGAGCCTTAACAGTTCCAACAGTCCGTTTCTTAACAGGTGCATGTTTATCAATAAATGGAAGAAGCAATTTCATAAATCCATCAAGTGCAGCATCTGGATGCTCCTTATTAATCACATCATATTTTTAACATCATCCACATAGGAGTCACAGCTAAATATTTTGTATGATCTCTTATACACCCAGCTTTTGGAACTTTTGCTTTATAGCCGCTATATTGTGATCACTGCATCCAATAGGTACGGATACAGCCTTAGAACAAAGTTCTACAGTATTAGCAAAAATGTGATCGATACATGTGGATGATCTTGTTCCTGTAGTGTTTGTAAACACCCTGGTAGGTTGATTAATAACCTGAACCAGATTACAAGCACTGGTTACAGTGAGTAGCTTCCTCTTGAGTGAACAGCTTGATGAAAACCAGTCAATATTCAGGTCCCCAAGAAAGTAGACCTCTCTGTTTACATCACATACACTATCAAGCATTTCACACATATTATTTAGATACTGACTGTTAACACTTGATGGCCTATAGCAACACCCCAAAATAACAGGCCTTAGATGTGCCAAGTGAACCTGCAACCACAACACTTCAATAACACTTGACATAAGATATTCTCTAAGCATTACAGGAATATGATGTTATATCCTTGTATTACTACTGCTGTACCATCAAATTAATTATCGAAGAAATGGCTAATATATGAATGTTATCTGATGTTAGCAAGTTATTGGTTTCATGAACCTTATTTCTAAGGCTACTTATATCAATATGGGCTATTTTCAGACCTTTCCTGGGTAGCTTATCTGAGATAGATATAATACTGAAAAGAGCAAACAATTCAGCAGTCCATTAATGAATTGGTGTGTGTGTGTGTGTGTGTGTATGTGTATGTGTGTGTGTGTGTGTGTGTGTGTGTGTGTGTGTGTGTGCTGCGATGTTGAAGCTACAAACCCATAGGCTTGGCTCTCTCATCCCTTCCAGGCGTCTGGGAGGGAGGGTGGACGATCAGCCTGTCATAGCGAATGTCCACACGCGCTCTTGCAGCTTTCATGGCTGGGATAAGTCCTTTCCTCATCTGGCGCACAGCTTCAGTATAGTCCTCGTTGAGGAAGATATACGTTCCTCTCTTGATGGTAGTCTAACAGATTAAACCAAAAAGTGAAAACACTAACTGAGGATTTCAAGGCGACTGATGCTCCTGAATGGATGCAACTCTCATACACATGCTGCACACCGCTTTGCAAAACAAATTTTAGCATTGTAATCATAAGGTACTTGCACAGGTCTATTGTACTGTAAATGGTGTACTTGTAAGAAAAACTGCGGCCCTCGTTCTTACTCAAGTGCAGACTTGGTAAATAATGTGGTTGGTAAAGTATGCTCGTAAGAATACAATGTTCAAATCTTTGGAATGCTAAAAAGGCTGGGTTTTATGAACACATTGCTAAACGTATCCTTTTGCCAATGCCCGAGGGTGATCAAACAGTGTCTAAGGGAAAATAAGGAGGAAGATGCCAAGTTCTTGTGGATGGAAACGATGAGTTAGCGGAAGAGATTTAGGCTAATTGCTCACAATGGGAGCAACTGGAAGTACTGTGACTGTCAGTTTAAAATTAGGATTTGATCTCAGACTCCTTGTTTATGTCTGCCTAATAGATATACACGCACTATTTAGAGTCAGTCCATAATTATTGTCACCCTTGATAAAGATGAGCAAAACATACTATATAAAATAAATAATACAACTACAGGTAACTGCCAAAATAAAGGAAACACCAATATAAAGTGTTTTAATAGGGCGTTGGGCATCCACCAGCCAGAACAGCTTCAATGCACCTTGGCATAGATTCTACAAGTGTCTGGAACTCTATTGGAGGGATGCGACACCATTCTTCCACAATAAATTCCGTAATTTGGTGTTTTGTTGATGGTGATGGAAAACGCTGTCTCAGGCGCAGCTCCAGAATCTTCCATAATTGTTCATTTGGGTTTAGATCTGGTGACTGAGACGACCATGGCGTATAATTTACATGGTTTTCATGCTCATCAAACCATTGAGTGAGCACTCATGCCCTTTGGATGGGTGCATTGTCATCCTATAATGTCCAAAATAATGGCCTTCCCAGCATTTTATACATGACCCTAAGCATTAACTCCAGAACCACATCTGTGTGGAAGCACCTGCTTTTTATATATTTTGTATCGCTCAATTACTCAAGTGTTTCCATTATTTTGGTAGTTACCTGGATATTGTACGCTCCAAAAAAATTGTAAATTATATAGTTTTTTACTATTACTATTTTTACAATTTTTTACTATTCCTTTTTACTATTACTATTCCTATATAGTAAACCAATTCCTCAGAGAACATAATTCCAGATCCTTGATATCCTTTGTCTGCTCTTATCGATTGCCCTCTTAAAGTATTTGTATTATATATATATACTGTATATACGTATACTGTTTATATATATTTATTTTGTATTTTTTATTTTATGATCTTTATCAACAGTGCCAATAATTATGGACCTGACTGTACATACACACTCACATATGCGCACAAGCACACACTACACACACACATTCCATACATAAACATATGTCAGACATACACACACACACATGTACACAGGCACGCACACACATCTGCATACACACACGTACACAGGCACGCACACACATCTGCATGCACACACGTACGCAGGCACGCACACACATCTACACGCACCCACGTTTGCAGGATGCACGCACACACACACACACACACACACACACACACACACACACACACACACACACACACACACACACACACACACACACACGGGCACACACACTTCAAGAAGGAGGGGAACCAAAGGAGGCAATAATTGTGACACTGACCACAATCAATTAGCATGTTTTCAACTGACTCATTCAAGTGCGTTGTGTAAGATAAATGTGAAAAGTTGCCTTGCATCTGGGGGAAATTTGCCTGCCTGTTGTGAGAGTGCTATTTTCACATGAAAACAACACATAAACTATTATCAGTTTCTCTCCACCCTCTGCTGGAAACGTCATCATTCTCCCTCATCTTCTACTCCTCTCCTAACTTCACCTCTCCTTTCCTTTTTCCATACATATCCTTTCCTTTCCTAATTTCTCTCCTATCCTCTTCTCCTCTCTTCTTCTGTAGCCTGACGACTCACACTAAATTATTCCGCTGCTCTGTCATTCACTACATACTTCAGTCTGAGACTGCCGCCGTTTGTGGTGACGAGGGGCACGAGAGATGTTTAACAAAACAAAATGATCAGCGATTGGATTGTCTCTAACCAATCAGATTATCAAAGCCAATGACACATTTTCAAACCGCCACTTTACCCACGTGTGTTCTTTCTCTGGCTTACTCCATCGGTTTCTGGAAATTAAGTATCCAAAAGAGAAGCTAGACAGACTGCCACAGACACGGTCAGAGTTGAGCTAGACAGACTGCCACAGACACGGTCAGAGTTGAGCTAGACAGACTGCCACAGACACGGTCAGAGTTGAGCTAGACAGACTGCCACAGACACGGTCAGAGTTGAGCTAGACAGACTGCCACAGACACGGTCAGAGTTGAGCTAGACAGACTGCCACAGACACGGTCAGAGTTGAGCTAGACAGACTGCCACAGACACGGTCAGAGTTGAGCTAGACAGACTGCCACAGACACGGTCAGAGTTGAGCTAGACAGACTGCCACAGACACGGTCAGAGTTGAGCTAGACAGACTGCCACAGACACGGTCAGAGTTGAGCTAGACAGACTGCCACAGACACGGTCAGAGTTGAGCTAGACAGACTGCCACAGACACGGTCAGAGTTGAGCTAGACAGACTGCCACAGACACGGTCAGAGTTGAGCTAGACAGACTGCCACAGACACGGTCAGAGTTGAGCTAGACAGACTGCCACAGACAAGGTCAGAGTTGAGTTGCAGGTCAAAGAGGTACCGGCCCTGAAGTCAATGTTGTGAAGGGCCATCCCATTCCAGACAGGTTAGATTAGAATAACTTTGTTGTCCAATGTGAATCGGAAATGTGTCTTTTGACTGTCTGATGTTATTCCCAACACACACACACACACACACACACAAACACACACACACACACACACACACACACACACACACACACACACACACACACACACACACACACACACACACACACACACACACACACACACACACACACACACACACACACACACACACAAACACACACACACACACACACACACACACACACACACACACACACACACAAACACACACACACACACACACACACACTGGAAGCAACACAGGGTCAGCTGCAGAATAATCACCCTCAAAACAATGGCTGTCCATTGGATGGTAATAATCAAAGTGGACAAACAAACAGGAAACCCTTTCCCAAACCCACGTGGCAGGAATCCAGTGCTTACCGACTGCTGGGTCATGTTCATTAGGTACCAAACGGAAGAAAGTGGACTCATTTTAAGAGGTTTTGCGTTGCCTGCCCTAATGAACACTACCCAGGTCTTTTCACTACACTTACACCAAACTCCATTTGTGAAACACTACCCATCCTGAGCCAACGTGGCAAACAAACACATTGTGGATCACCTTGCAGGTGGACTACATGTATGAGGAATGTTGGTGTGATTAAGACACATTAAGCCATGCGGTATGGCCGTCTGTCTGTTCGTCACTCTGTCTGTCTGTCTGTCAATCTGTGTGTGTATCGTCTGTTGGGTTTCCATGCCATCAGACAATGTGTTGTGTGATATCACCTGGCTCGCCTCGTCTGCCAGCGGGGATCAGTCACTCGTGGGGAAAGAGGGCCGGATTAGCGGGGCTAAGCTATATTTGGGCTGGGAGAGTGTGTCTACATGATCAAGCGGTGTGTGTGTGTGTGTGTCAGCATGTGGCGTGGGCGGCCCGCCGCTCTCTTTTTTACCCCCTCTCTCTCTCTTTCACAGTAGCACCCTGAGGCCATCATTAAAGACAGGGAGAGCGTAAATGTAAACCAGCCCTGCCGTCAATGGGAGTATGCCACACACTTGTATGTGATTCATCACCCGCTCTCTCAGTGTTTCAGACCCAGCATTCTGTCACTAATGTCTGGTACTCAATTAAAAAGTCTGTATGCACTTTCCACCACTGGAATTTCACTGTTACTTAAGGAGCACATTTACCCTAATATATCACTGTTAACTCACAAGCATTATACAATTTTAATCACAGAAATGTATACAGATTTGTAACATTTTGATGCAGTGATTAGTGACGTTACACCCCAACAGATAGACAAGCCTTTGCCTCTCACAAAATAAATTCACACACGCACAGAAAATTATAAGCACTAACCATGTTTCCATCAAACCATTTTTATGCGAGTAAAGTACGTCAGCTAAACAAAATACTAAAATACGCTAGATAATTTTTTGTCTGTTAAATAGATCATATGGCAAATGACAAATTGCACAATAGTTCATAGAATAACAGTAATGTTGAAGTAATCTGCAGTCACAGATTATCAACTGCAGTCACAGTTATCAGGCGCTGCATATGTCGGCTCCATCAGAAATTACCTTAATATGTCAAGCATGCTATAACGCGGATCTACCCTGATTGAATCCCGGCCTAAGGATCAGTCCAGACAGAGAAAGTCTGGGAAATGTAACACCAGGTGAGGATTCATAGGTACCTGAATCACATTGGAGGAACTTTGAAACATTACACAACACCGCTTAGTACGATAAAAGACGGAGTGATTCATTCAGGGGGAAGTCTAATAAGGTAACACGCCCTGGTGAGATAAGCACCATATGAATAATCCCAGGGGGAAGCCCAATGAAGTAACACCATCTGGAAAGACTTGGGACTGTCTGAGCACAGGCTACTCATATTTGGAGTCATCATGAGCGAATACCAGTAGGTGGTATCTAAAAAGGGATTTGTGGTAAACAAAAGCCTGGCATGTTGTCACCTGTCCCATGGCAGTGGGTAGCAAGCTATTGATAACCACATCCGACACGTGAATGGGTGTGTCGCAGTGACTTTGTATACAAATTGTATTCTCTCTGGGAATTTTCCTCAGTTATGATTATGTCCGTTAAGAGCAGTGTCTGGATTTCCAAGAAAATGGGCAGCATGGCTATGAAATTCATCAATCAATCTTCTTTAAAAGCTCATATCTGTATCATGCTTTACATCTGCTCTGTTTTGCTTGAGGGAATTTAAATAGCAGCCTGTCACCATTTTGAGATGTTTGACATTTGCCTATGACATCCCAAACCGACCACAATTTACTTGGCTAGAGTGTCTGTGTGAGTCGGTTGTTTACTTCATAGGGCCACACCCACTCAGAACAATACTCTGCTTGTTTATAGTGATTCATTTAATGAGGGACAAATTGAAAAACTGAATACACGCCAAAATAAAACAGCTATTTCCGCATTCTGCAACAGTAGGGATAAGAGCAGGAATCAGTTCACTTAAATCTGTCCCATCGTCTGAAAGAAATCAAATTTAGATAGAGTGCAAAAATAGAACAAACCTATAGAACTAGTGATTCAGTTTAAAATTATTTATTTACCTTTTATAGTAATACCATTTGATAGAAACAAGAAGTTTAATTTGAACTAGAATCTGTTTTTAATTGAAAAAATAACAAACTTAACTCTATCCCGGTTTATGCCATTGAGATAATGTATTTTTAAGAGAGATCACTTTGACCATCATAATGGCTGCAAAGGGCTGTCTCTAGTTAGAATGTTCTAGTCCCTGGTCTCCTAAATCAATTAAATCAATCCTTGTAAATCCATGCAAAAATCCCCAAGATGCTCAGAAAAGAAGTGAATCCTAAGGAAAGGCTCATCCTTACCCATACACATTTTTTTTAATCACATTTGCACATGTGAAATCTTATGTTGAGCTAAAATTCCACACGTGAAACCATATATACACTACCGTTCAAAAGTTTGGGGTCACTATATCTACATACGTACACAGGCCAATTATCAGCAACCATTACTCCTGTGTTCCAACAGCACATTGTGTTAGCTAATCCAAGTTTATCATTTTAAAAAGCTAATTGATCATTAGAAAAACCTTTTGCAATTATGTTAGCACAGCTGAAAACTGTTGTGCTGATTAAAGAAGCAATAAAACTGGCATTCGTTAGACTAGTTGAGTATCTGGAGCATCAGTATTTGTGGGTTCGATTACAGGCTCAAAATGTCCAGAAACAAAGAACTTCTTCTGAAAGTCTATTCTTGTTCTGAGAAACTCTGAGAAAAATTGCCAAGAAACTGAAGATCTCGTACATTTTGCCCGGATGGCCACCAATTTTTCTATCCTTGTATTGGTCAGCCTCATGCGTGATTTGGTGTATGTGTTCCAAAACAAGGACCAGTTGCGCTCTGAGGCGGCTGATGTTGGTGGGATTTGGAGGATGATGGAGGCAGCAGGGGATAGAGCCTCAGATCCACAAAGTCCCTTCCACCAGGTGGCTGATGAGATATGTTGGCATGACTGCCATATTGCATCTCCATCCCAAAGCCCTTGCTTGGAAGTGTACTTCGCCAGACTGCCAAGAACCTTGCCCTCATCCAGGCCAAGGTGGCGAGACACGGTAGTGACAGAATGCTCTTGCCAGCATACTTGGGGTCCAACATGTACGCTGCAGCATGAATGGGCTTCAGGCAGAAGTCTTAACGCTTTTTGATGTATTTCAGAACTTCAGTTTCCTCTGCTTGGAGCAACAGTGAAGTGGGCAGGGCAGTACGGATTTCTTCTCTTACATCTACAAGCAGAGTCTGAACATCAGACAGGATGGCATTGTCTCCCTCAATCCATGCAAAGTCTACTGCTATAGGTTCCAGGCTGCTTTCCAGCTAGCACAGTGTATCTGGGTTGATTCCGGCTGAGAGTTGGGGCACTCGGCTGAGAGTCATACTCGGCTGACATCATGTGGCCCGAGTCTGGCCCGCCTTCAGCAGTATTACTTATGGCTAGGATGCGGGGATTGAGCTCGGGCTGATTCCATGTGAGTTACTTGGGGCTCGGGACGATTCTGGGGAGATTCTGGTAAGATGCCGGCAAAGTCGGCTGAATTCCGGTAGACGGAAACGGGCCGATGTACTTGGGCCGATTCTGGGCAGTCATTCATCAGTTCCGGCCTCCTGGAAGAGTGCCGTTTCTGGGCCGATTCCTCATTGCTAGCTGGGTTTCCACTCTCTCCCAAAATAAATCATCCAGGTGTATCCTCTTGATGGGACTTTCCATATCGGCAGACTGTGATATGGCCATTTCTTGGAGAGACTCCAATTTCACTGTTATAAGCAAAATTCCCCAAATTCCAGGGCTTATCTTCCAATGGAAAGGCGTGACTCTGCCTGTGTTAATAACATATTTAACCTGTATTTATGCAAAGTACATCTCAACTTTGTTAAAAAAACAATTATTTTTATCATATTGATTCAGGTGTAAGATTAAAACTGAATAGTATGCCCCACGAGCATTAGACAACTATACAGAAAACCCTCAAATTGCTGTAATAAGTAAATATAATCAATGATGAGAGAATAGTCAGAATAACTGCTTTTGCTAATTGCAGAGATGTATTATTATATTACATGATTATAGGAATGCTACAGACGTTGTGGCGTAGCAGAAAGGTCATGTTACCTTAAAAACAGAGGTTGTAACTTCAAATCCCACACTTTCAATTGTTATTTTCCACATGTGAAATCATGTGTTTCAACATGTAATAACATGAAACTACACTATTAGCCTATCTGTTTTTTTAAACAACAACAATAAATACTGTACATGTAAAATGTAATGATATCATAAAATCGCCAGGATAAAAATGACTGCTGTTGAATCAGCCTTCGTTATAGTAGGCCTAAGGGAGGGCTTCAGTTTTGAACATATGACACCAGGGCCGAATTAAAGCCAACCAAATCAGAGCCGTTGGGCAGGAACATCTTGGATGCCAGTAACCTGAATTTCCTGCTTTGCCACCAGGTCTGTGGCCATGATAGAGGTCGACCACAGATTTATTGACAATAATACAACTCTGCACGTTGCTAAAAGTTGCCCGGAATTGAGTCAATAACAGTGCTTTTATCTGACAACACCAACAAAAACGTAGCAGTGCTCAGGGACATACTTGGTGTTTTGGCAGTTGGAGGTGTATGGCACAGTGTTGTTCCCTGGTGTACAAAAAGGTCAAAGGTATGCATAGGAAGTCACATTGTACTGTTCAATACCTTTTAGGGTACATGTGCAGATTATCTAGTATAATGGTACATATTTCTACACAATATATTCAATTTAATGCTGCATTTAATGCTGCATTCATAACCAGGTGGGAATTTACAATTTGTGAAGTCTTAAATACCAGTTGGATGCAATCACGTGCTTTGAACTACTTGAGAAATGCTGATTGGCTAATGGCCAACAAGCCATGGTGTAAACCATACACTAAAAGTACAGCTAGCATGCTTGTAAACAAATTATAGAGTTCAGAAACCATATTAATAGATTGCTTGTTATTAAAAATGTTTTGTTGTTGCATTTAACTGCCGAAAATGCTGTTGTTGAGGTCCTTAGGAGATGATGTCAGAGGTCACCATGTGGAATAAGTCGGAACTCAGGATAATAGAGGAGTTCCCCACTAGTAATTACCAGTTGGAGGGGAGTTCAAGGGCATTTTCCCAAGTCATATGTGGTAAATTCCATTAAGATATTTGGGGCCACGGTTTAAAATATGTTGTATTTGTGCCATCTGTCAGTTGGAATATTGTACCAGTTTAACTTGTTTTATCGTTATGTTGATCAAGGTTGAGCAACTATTTTAGCACTATCAGTTCTGCATTCTTTGTAAGAGCTTGTGACAATCGAGAGCTGTGCTGTGAAAATACTGTCCTTTTGTCAGTAGGTCATTGGCAGCTGGTTCACAGGAAGTAAAAACATTTTTTTCAGAAATTCATCATCAATTGGTGCAAGTGGGTTATTGAGAAACTCAAATATTGCATGGATCTTTTGTAGGACATTACCTTATCTAGGATGCAGAAATGACAGCTCTGCTTTTAAGACCAGAATAGAACAGACCAGATTGACTGGGGTGACATTCCCGCTCATGTGAGACCAAAAATAGTTAGCTGAAAGCCACACCTCCAATAAACTACACCTGCAATACTCTGATAGGCTGCCGCTGCTACAGTATGCTGCCAATCAGCAAGTGATGTTGTCAACAGTAGAGTCAGTGAAGGCACAGTAGGTTACTGGCTAGTTGCAACAAGTGTCCTGAATGTTACTGGTAGTGATGTTATGTTTGGTACCGGAGCACCAAGGCATGCATTGATATCGCTAAGCAGCTAACTTCAAAGCAGTTTACTGATGCTTGTATCACTTTATCAGAAGTATGTCATCAATGACATCCGAATCTTCATTTGATCACGTGCTTTTTCAAACCGTGTGTTGCAAAATGCGAGATCCCACTGATTTCACCTTGGTTCTGGTGCTTTTTCAGATTCCAAGCTGCTTTCAAAACACTGACCTCTACTAGACACCGTACTTACAAATATAGTTAGGATTTTGTACAAAAAGTTTGACCTGAATGGTAACTAAGCAGGTAGAGTAGGGAACTTTGTAACATTCATGGGTGTGAGGGTATGAGGTTGAATTCCGCTGAAGGTAAACTATTTAGAAAATTGTTTTATGTGAAACCACACTTTCTGTACTGTTGTTCAAATAATTTGTTTTATTCAGTATAGGATAAGCTTCTGTCTTAAGCATCCTTAAAAACGTAATAGATTCAGTTTTGAAAAATTGTCAATTTGAAGGTAAAAAAGGGAAGCATGATGTTAGATTCAAACCTGGTATGCCAACTGATTATAGGCTACTAAAGCCAACAACTTAACGATGCGCCACGTATATCTGATAATCACACACTGCCATTTATTAATTACCAGCAGATGTCACTAATGCACATTGTGAACAGATAATGAAGCTCTGAGTTATGAACCGTTTTTTTGGGGGGTTAATGGATCACGTTCAAATGACCTTCTACTGTATGAAGGTCACTACCTGTTAAAGGGACAATCCTTTGTTAAAGGGACAATCCTTAGATCTACATACATTTTTGGACTTATAAACTAATGATATGTACCCATTTATTCTTGAATAATATAATGTATAAATGCCTTATGAGCTTAGCTCAACTGTCGTACCCCAAAATAACTCAAAATATAAGCTTAATTTGAGAGTGGTTGCATTGCTCCAGTCCCATTCCTTAGTTTTTTACTGAAACGGTGACAGGGAAGACACTTTGTTATTGTTTCAATTAAGGTTTGCCGCTTTCAGCACCTTTAACAGAGTAATAGTGCTATTATGGTGCAATCCTCTAGTGTGATATTGAAAGCAAAACATAAACCCAAAAGTATTGATAGCGGAAAAAAATATTGCAAGGTAATAATTTCGAAAATCAAGAACAAATGAATTGTAAATGGATGCAAAAAAAGTTTTCAGTAATCAGGTTTCCATCCAAACTTTCAACGCAAGTAAAGTATATGTAGAATCAATTTTTTTTACATCCGGCCTGATGGATAGAGAAAATTTGTCAGTCAACTTTCCAAATGTTGACAAAACAAAATATGCTAGACAAGGTGGGAAATGGTGGTGGAAACACCTTTATGTGCAAATATCAATATAATAACCATCATATTGAAGTCACACGATGATATGGTGTGTGGTCCTCCCACTAAGACTTGGGAAAGCATGCAATTTATTCTGCTACAGATTATATAAATTATAATGAATTTCACAGGGAAATGAAAGCGCATGGTGATGAACTTGATGCTCCTTTCAAATAAATATCGAGGGTCTTATTCTGGTGACATGATGATCGCTTTCACTGCCAACTTTTGGCCCATTCATTCCAGCAATATAGCACCCTGCATCCCACTGCTGGTTTGTCTTTGAATCTAAGCAGGGTCAGTTCTGGTTGGCCCCTGGATGGGAAACCAGATGTAGCTGGAAGTGGTGAAATAGAAATGTGTGGGGATTTTTTTAGGGGAGAGAACCTGTAAAAAAATGTATATGTGAAACTTCACACGTGTCCAAAAAACCACGTGTTTCACTTGTGAGGATTTCAACCAAAAAAACAACAACTACAAAAACATTATTTGATTTGTGTTCACACGTGTCCAAAAACCACATTTATTCATATTTTTTTGGAAACATCAAAAAGGTCCCATTTGTGGCGTAACTCATATGATATGCGGTTTCGCTTGTTTGTGTCTCCTCTGCTTAATCCCTGATCTTTATTACGTCTAGACTTTCTGGAGAGCTCTCCTACTCTGGCCCACTCATGGGCCCACACTGGGGTCCTGATGAGCACTGCCTCACAGAGGACCATGAACATGAGATCACTGCTGGTCTGGTCACACTAAATGGCTTCCTGAAACTAAGCAGTCCCCAATCAATTTACCAAAGTAAACAAGGATGGTTTTCCAATTTTAGATATTATTTGCACTATAGCTATTTCACAAGGAAATTCAGTTTCAATGGGGTTTCATTTTAGGGGATCTGTTTTCAAAACTCACAGACTTGTTAAAGTTTTAGATATCCTCCTGAATCAACATGATTATTCACTGCATTTCATGGTGCAGCCCGTCACACTTTACGTTGAAGGGATCTTAATTTCAGAAATCTTAGTGGAATAGCATATTTTATTTAACCCTTATTTTACCAGGTAAATTGACTGAGAACACATTCTCATTTAAAGCAATGACCTAGGAAATAGTTTCAGGGGAGAAGAGGGGGATGAATGAGCCAATTGGAAGCTGGGGATGATTAGGTGGCCATGATGGAATGAGGGCCAGATTGGTAATTTAGCCGGGACACGGGGGTTAACATCCCTACTTTTACGATAAGTGCCATGGGATCTTTAGTGACCACAGCGAGTCATGACACTCGTTTAACATCCCATCTGAAAGACGTTCTTTAGGGATCTTATAGCAGGGTTTCCCAAACTCTGTCCTGTGGCCCCGTCCTGGGCGCATGTTTAGTTTTTTACTGTAGCACTACAGAGATTTGAGAAACCCTGCCTTACAGTACCCACTCTTAGTCTTAATGTAATGCCTCCATACAACCAATAGGGTTTGTATTAATGCCGTGTTCACGTGCTAGTCGGAACTAGGAAGCGCTGAAATTTCCAACTTGCTTACTGGTTGAACGTGTCATGTGTATAACTACAACTAGTTGGAAATGTTTGAGTTTCCTAGTTCCGACTAGCATGTGAACAAGGCATAAGAGTACCTGTGTGACTGCTGAACCTGGGCCATGTTTATTTGGCACCAAAGATAAGAAAATGGACTGAAAATGAGAGGGACTACGTAGCCTTAATGAACACCCTGGATACAACTTGTTACTATTTTTCTATTAATACTTTAAGTGAAACGTTTAGCTTTGGTCTGAAGCTGAAAAATTGAGAAAATTCAAAAGCTAATTTGACCTATGCACTAACCGGGCTTGTCAGCATACAGTGCCTTCAGAAAGTAGAGGAATGGAACACAGTACTATACAGTAAAAGTGACTATAAGAAAATTACTTATACAATATTTTACTGTAATTACAAGGGATTAGAGAAAGCAGGTTGGTTGTCTGCATTTGTATATTAATGAATACTAGGTGTTTTATATCACTTAGAGGCCTAAACAAAGGCTTCCAAATTGTCCATGATTACAGGGCAAAATAGATCAAATGGACATGGGGTAAATATTCAACCATTAACAGGTTTAAGACCCGCTATCACTCTGATCTGTTCCCTATAAACAGTTAATTGGTATGGAACTACTATCATATACAGTCTCACTTATATAGGACTCTCACTAACGGGTGCAACAAATACAGTGCCTTCAAAAAGTATCCACACCCCTTTACTTTTTCCACATTTTGTTTTGTTACAGCCTGAATTAAACATTTATTAAATTAAGATTTTGTGTCACTGGTCTACCACAGTAATGTCAATGTGGAATTTTGTTTGTAGAACATTTTAGAAAGTAATAAAAAATTAAAAGCTGAAATGTCATGGATCAATAAGTACATGTATTAAACCCCTTTGTGGCCTAAATATGTTCAGGAGTAAAAAGGTGCTTAACAAATTGCATAATACATTTAATGTAATAATTCTGTGTTTAATAATAGTGGTTAACATGATATCTGAATGACTACCCCATCTCTGTACCACACACATACAATGATATATTCAAGCACAGATTCAACCACAAAGAACAGGGAGGTTTTTCAATGCCTCGCAAAGAAGGGCACCGATTGGTAAAAAAAAAAAAGAAGCTGAATATCCCTTTGAGCATGGTGAAGTTATTAATTAGGCTTTGAATGTTGTATCAATATACCCAGTCACTACAGGCTTCCTTCCAAACTCAGTTGTCGAAGAGGAAGGAAACTTCTCAGCGATTTGACCATGAGCCCAATGGTGATTTTAAAACAGTTAAATGAGGATGGATCAACAACATTGTAGTTACGCCACAATACTAATTTAAATGACGAGGTGAAAATAAGGAAGCCTGTACAGAATTTAAATATTCCAAACCATGCATCCTGTTTGGAATGAACTTTTATGTTCTGAATAACGTGTTCGGGGCAAATCCAACACAACACGTGATTGAGTACCACTCTTCATATTTTCAAGTATGGTGGTGGCTGCATCATGTTATGGGTATGGTTGTTATCTGCAAGGACTAGGGATTCTTGGGGGGATAAAAAGCACAGGCAAAATCATAGAGGAAAACCTGGTTCAGTCTGCTTTCCAACAGACACTGGGAGACAAATTCATCTTTTAACATGACAACAACCTAAAACACGTGGCCAAATATACATTGGAGTTGCTTACCAAGTGACTTTGACTTACATCGTCTTAAAGATCTATGGAAAACTTGAAAATGGCTGTCTAGCAATGATCAACAACGAACTTGACAGAGTTTGAAGAATGTTTTTATAAAAATGTGCAAATATTGTACAATCCAGATGTGCAAAGCTCTTAGAGTTACCCAGAAATACTCACAGCTGTAATCGCTGCCAAAAGGTGATTATAACATGTACTGTATATGCTCAGGGGGTTGAATACTTATGTAATCAAGATATATTAGTGTTTTATTTTTCATATTTAATTTTTTACAAATGTCAGAAGTTCTCTCACTTTGACAATATAGTATTTTGTGTAGCTTGTTGACAGAAAATAAGAATATCCATTTTAATCCCATTTTGTAACACAACAAAATGTGGAGAAAGTCAAGGGGTGTGAACCCTTCTGAATGTCACGGTGAGTGTAGAGGGAACGAGGCGCAGAGCGAGAGGACATTGCGAACATGTTTTATTAATATAATAATAAAACTAAACAAAACAACAAACCTATGAACCACCGTGGCGTGAGTACTTAAACAAACACTAAAGCACAATGATCCACACACAGGTGGATGTGTGTGGGTCCTAAATACTATCCCCAATCAGAGACAACTCTAGACAGCTGTCTCTGATTGGGGATCATTAATTTCCCCAGTTAGGGTGTGAGGACTTGATTGTGTGGCTTTCACTCCCCCTGGTGGGAGTAAGAGGCCTTACCACAACCAAGCCCTCACAGTACCCCCCCCCCCTAAGGTGCGGGCTCCCGATCGCACTTGATCCCCCCTCCCAAAAAATAATACACAAAACCAGGGGGGAAATGGCGGGGTACTGAGGTGGTTGCTGGTGGGGGTTCCGGTTCCGGCTGTGAGGGTAGCTCCCATCCTACCTCTTCGTTGCACGTCCGGTCCGGTCCGGTCCGGTCCGGACCCCGGCACGATGATTCCCCCCTCAGTACTCCCGCGATGCATCAAGTCCTGTCTGGACCCTGGTGTGGGAGCCCTCGACCCTGGAGAGGGGCTGACGTCTGGACCCCGGTGGAGCGGACTGCTCCGGTATGGGGGCGGAGTAGGCGACCAGACCCGGACTGGGTACCGGTGGAGCGGACTGCTCCGGCACTGGAGTGGAGCAGCTGACCGGATCTGGACTGGACACCGGTGAAGCGGACTGCTCCGGTACTGGAGTGGAGCAGCTGACTGTATCTGGACTGGACACCGGTGGAGCGGACTGCTCCGACACTGGAGTGGAGTCGCTGACCAGTGGAGCGGACTGCTCTGGCATGGGGGTGGAGTAGATCTCTGGTCCTGGACTGGGCAACGGTGGAGCGGACTGCTCCCTCACTGGAGCGGAGCAGACGGCCGGACCCCGACCAGGCACCGGTGGAGCGGACTGCCCCTGCACTGGAGCGGAGCAGACTTCCTGACCCTTCTCCATCCCCATCCCTGGGGCAGGACTGAACGTCGTGCCCAGCCTGGGCACCGACGCAGAGGTGTTTTCCAGCCCCAGACTGGGCACCGGCACGCTAAGGAGCTCCTGCTCCAAAGTGGGGCTGGTCGTCGTGCCCATTTCAATATGGGGGACCTTCGGGGCTGTCCACTGCCGGTCCTTCCTCTCCTCATACTCCGTTGGTAAGGGCTCTGTCCCAAGCCCCCACGCTGGTCCATCCACGAGCTCCTCTTCCTCTGCAGTTGTAGAGAAGCCCCAAATGCTCCCCACCACCAGTGGCTGTGCTACCTCCGCAGCCCTCGCTCCTCGACGTCTCCAATGACGACGCCGGTGCTGTCCACACTCCTCCACGAAGCCCATTGTGTCGAAACACCGATACTGCTCTTCTTCCTCTCTCTGTGGGTTCCCTTGGTGGTGGATCATTCTGTCACGGTGAGTGTAGAGGGAAAGAGGCGCAGAGTGAGAGGACGTTGCGAACATGTTTTATTAATATAATAATAAAACTAAACAAAACAACAAACCTATGAACCACCGTGGCGTGAGTACTTACACAAACACTAAAGCACATGCAATGATCCACACACAGGTGGATGTGTGTGGGTCCTAAATACTATCCCCAATCAGAGACAACTCTAGACAGCTGTCTCTGATTGGGGATCATTAATTTCCCCAGTTAGGGTGTGAGGACTTGATTGTGGTCCTTTCACTCCCCCTGGTGGGAGTAAGAGGCCTTACCACAACCAAGCCCTCACACTGAAGGCACTGTATAGCCACTTACAAGGGATGCCTTAAAATATGTTAATGATCCAGTAATTCTTTCTCCTCCCACAATATACCTAAAAAATGCAATATAATTTACAGTATGTTGCAGTAACTTTAGGAACAACAATACCATGCACACACAAGTGTTCAAAAGGTTTTTGGTGCTCCTAAAATGCAGAATTGGACTGTATTCTGAATTACAGTAAATTACTGGCAACAATTGTCCAGTAAGATACTGTAGAGTTTCAGGACAATATTTAAGGTACTTTTCTGTGCATTCTACAGTGTTTTACTGTTGGAACTACAGAAGGTTTCACAGTGTGCCAAAAACAAATGTACGGTATTTTACTATGCATTCAACGATAATCTACTGTATTCAGTTTATACAGTATCATACTGTTAATTAATACTGTAAGTTACTGATAAAATTACAAAAGCGGCTAACAGTGTGGATTATTTTGGACTCAACCTTACATTTGAACGGACAATTTCTAAGTTCTTGCTGTGCCACTAGGTATGTGGACATAATGGAGATTTTCTATACATATATTGCCAAGAATACATTTTTACTTTAAGTATATAAAACAACTTGAAGGTGTTATTTCTATAAAATGAGAGAATGCTGCTGCATTCTGATTTGAATTAGTGTAAAAGAAAATGTGTACTGTGATCACACTTGGGACCTTAACTTGGTCGCTAGCAACCTGAAATGTCCTGCTACACCACCAGATCTGTGAGCATAAAAGAGTTATGTCCCATAATCAAGTAAATAATTGTCCAATTATCACCACCAATGTTACACTAGCAGTGCTCAAAGACACCTGACAGAGTATACATTCATGTTTTGGGGTTTGAACCTCTTGGTTGAGTGCAACAATGTTCTGCAGTGCCACCAGGTTCATACTGATTGCTTGGAACATGTATTAACACACACACACACACAAAAATAAAGGTATGGTTAGGGTACAGTCTGGTTCCCTGGGATACAAAAAAAGTCAAAGGCACACTTCACATGTACACATAGGAACTCACATGGTACAGCATGGTACCTTGTAGGTACTGTATAATGGGACATTATTCTACCCAATGTTTTAAATATAAGGGACGATCAACACTACGCTATGATAGGTGGGGCAATGTACGTGTGGGCTCATAATAATATTTAAGGCGTGGTCAAATAGTATTTGTGCCAACTGTTAGTGGAGGTGTTATAGGCAGTGTTGGGTAAGTTACTTTTTAAATGTGATCCGATACAGTTACAAGTTACCTGTTCAAAATTGTAATCAGTAACGTAACCTTTGGATTACCCAAACTCAGTAACGTAATCTGATTCCATTCCATTACTTTTAGATTACTTTCCCCTTAAGAGGCATTAGAAGAAGACAAAAATGTATTTTACCAGTTGAACAACATCTATTGCAGGATAAATCAATGTTATAGTTTACATAGCTGGCCATATAAATTTCAATTTTTGTTCAATTTTACTTTATGGTTTGTTGATGTAGGCTTCTTCTAACCCATTGTTTTCTACTACATATAATAATACAATTAAATTATATCTTTACATTAAAATCCAAAGTCTATCAGAATTCCAGTCATTCCAATAAATGTTATACCCGTTGATCTTCAAGAATAGGACTTGGAAATATGGAAGTATAGATTAACCAAATTGTTTTACCTGAGCATGACCCCAAAACTAAGGACTTATTAGCCAGCCCTACTCTGTTGTATATGATTTTGTTGTCATGGAGGACTGATTGGGCTCATTGATTTGAGTTGAAAAATAAATAATGCTGCCATGGAATGGCATGCTTTACCAAGTGTGCAAAGCTGTCATCAAGGCAAAGGGTGGCTACTTTGAAAAAACATTTTTTGGGTTTTTGGTTACTACATGATTCCTTATGTGTTATTTCATAGTTTTGATGTCTTCACTATTAGTCTACAATGTAGAAAATATTAAAAATAAAGAAAAATCCTTGAATGAGTAGGTGTGTCCAAACTTTTGACTGGTACTGTATATATAAGTCCAAAAATGGATGTAGCAACTACAGATTGCCCCTTTAAGTCTATCAAAAGTTTGAGCAATAAAAGCCCCACTTTTATTAAACTTCATGAATACAACCATTATTGTGTATCAGATATAACTCTGAAACATGCCACCTTCAGAAGTTCTCGGATGACTCCGCAATTGTAGAGAGCATTAGGGGTAGGCAGGAGGAGGAGTACAGGAGCACAATCAATGACTTTGTGGTGTGGTGTGAGCAAAACCACCTTCAGCTCAACATCAGCAAAACAAAGGAGATGGTTGTAGACTTCAGGAGAACCAAGGCCCAACCGACTGCAGTCCCTATACAGGGGATGGATGTGGAAATGGTTGGTTCATACAAGTTCCTGGGAGTCCATATGGACAACAGGCTGGAATGGGCTGGTAACACCGGGCCCTGTACAAAAAGGGCCAGAGCCGACTCTACTTTCTGAGGAGGCTTAGGTCCTTCAACGTGTGCAGTAAACTACTGCATACTTTCTACCAGTCTGTGATGGCTGTGTCTGCGATGACATCTTTTGTGCAGTGGTGTGCTGGGGCGCCAACATAAATGCCGGTGATAGTTCTCGGGTAAATAAACTGATCAGGAAGGCTAACTCTGTTCTGAGGATTAGCCTTGACACTCTAGAGGAGGTGGAGGAGAGAAGGATCCTGGCCAAACAGCTGGCCATCATGGACAATGTCACCCACCCTCTGCATGCCATCGTTATGATGCAGAGGAGCACCTTCAGTCACAAACTGATCCCACCACGGTGTGCCAGAGAGGAGGTCCTCCCTGCCGGTGGCTATGTGACTATTTAATGCCTCACCGAGGTGCCTTGCCGTCGGCAACATAGACCTGGAACTGTTGGGGTGTTAGGACCTAGTTTAACAATTAGGCATCCATCCGTGAGTAACTCTCTGGTCTGTAATCACTCATCCACTCAGGACTTATTCATTCAGCACTCATTCATTCAGGACTGTTTATACATATTCATGTACAGTTGTTACATCATATCACGTGATTCTTGGACTGAACATTCACTCAGGACTGCATGTTAGTATTCTGTCAGCTGTATCTTTTTTCATTGCTTTTAGTATATCGAATGTGCAATACTGCATGTATCTATATTAAGGACTGTATTTTAAGGGAATTATTATTATTACCCTAAATTTTATCATACACACATTTAGCTATTTAAGTATTTATCTGCCATCGACCTGTATATATATAGTTAACCATGCAAATAGTCCTTATTTAGCAATATTTTTATCATTTTTCACCTAACACTGTAACAATGTATAGTGTACATATTCAGCCATTTACCCATACTATGCCTATACCTTTTCTCATTGCTTTTAGTATATCGAATGTGCAATAAGTGCAGTTGTCTGTAATTAAACCCTGCGCACTAAGGACTGTATTTTAAGGGAATTACTATTATTACCCCAAATGATATCATACACACATTTAGCTATTAAAGTATCTCTTCCTGTCATTTACCTGTACAGTTTGTGTAAACATGCAAGTATTCACTTATCTGTAAATATAACTGTATACCTAACTGTACAGCTAATTTAACCATGCAAAATCTTCACTTACCTGTTCATTTACCCAGTCTGTCTATTAAGTAAACTATTATTACCCTCGCTCATATCATACGCATTTTTAGCTACTGAAGTATTTCTCTGCCATCGACCTGTATAGTATAGTTAACCATCCAACAATGTATAGTGTACATATTCAGCCAACCACTCATACTATGCAATATCCTTTTATAGCTTTTTTTTGCACTCCAGATATCTTGTATTTCTATACTTTTTCATACTACCGCTCTATGTATCATGTACCGTGTATCTGTCTTTTGTGTACTTTCGTTGTGGCATTTTGCACCTGCCCTGTGTTTTTGTTGTAGCTGCTTGACAATGAAATTTCCCCCCCGGGGGATCAATAAAGTACCTATCTATCTATCTATCTATCTATCTATCTATCTATCTATCTATCTATCTATCTATCTATCTATCTATCTATCTATCTATCTATCTATCTATCTATCTATCTATCTATCTATCTATGCAATGCCAAAGTGATATCCGTATCACCGTCATCCTTACCTTGAAGCGTTTATTCAAATTGGATAATCTTTGGATGCCAACAGCAATCGCACCATTGGAAGACATATTTTGGACTGTAGCCTACAAAAGCCTATTCCTGCTCTTTTCCCGCGATCCATCAAACACATTTGGTGAGTCATCTTAGTGGTCTCTGACTTGTAGTCAGACTCGCTCAGGTGGAGCGAGATAACAGAGAAGTGTCAAAAAAATTTTGGCGCACAACATCCTTTCTGAATTTAAAAGAAATCTTTGAAGTAATCATCTAGTTTTTCAAAAGTATCTGTAATCTGATTACAATATTTTTGCTGGTAAGTAACGGATTACAGTTACCGTTTTTTTGTAATCCCTTACATGTAATGGATTACATGTAATTCGTTACTCCCCAACCCTGGTTGTAGGAGTGTAAGTGTTTGGTGGTTATGCTGATGCGAGTTGATCATATCCTTTGACATGGTTTATTCTGAAAAATTTGCAAGTGCATGTGTTAGTAATGAGCCTCATTGGTAAGAGATTATTGTGCATTTTCCAGTGACTTTGCTGTGAATTTTCCACAATCATTTACAGGCAACTGGCTGCCACCACCAATACATGCAAAGAACCTACTGTGCCTTCACTGACTCTTACATTGATAACATGCAACATTACTTGCTAATTGGCAGCGTACTGAAGCAGAATATTGCAGGAGTAGCGTTCAGCTAGCTTTTTTGTAGGTCTCCCATGAGAAGGAATGATGATGAACAAAGCATGAAAAATGTATCATAAAGATTGATCATAACATTACTGGTCCCCTCCTCCATGTCAAACACTTGGATTAATTATTAATGGCACAAGGTGACATCCCCTTAACTCTCTTTTTAATACACCAGTGGTAAGTCCTTGTAACCAACATCGGAGAAGGCATGTTTGCAGAGGGGTGTAGTTTATATAGCTAGATAGCTACTCTACTGGTGGCAAAATTATTTGACTGTAGGGTGTCAGAAAATATAATTAAAAGTTTACAATATTAATCCACCTTTATCTGTGTCTGGTGTTAGCTAGTTACTGGCTAGCTTGGTCTTCAGCCAGCATGGAACAAAATAGGGGGAAGGGGTGTTCAAAACGCGATTGTCATCTCAACACTTTGTCCGCCGTCACTACTACTGTGAACCACAACACAAGAGACATGACGAATGGGACATGTATGAAAAGTATATCATTGATGCTATTTTGATGTTGTTTGAGTTGCGTTGTGTATCACCAAATATGCTGGATACCACAACACTGCTTAACGCATCCAAGTTTCTTGACGCTCCCTGCCCACTCAGCCTGTCTCTTCAAACTTACTGGTAGTTAGGCATGAGTGAAAAAGTACCTTCTCTCAAATTTTTTATAATTTCTATCCCCCAAAAAATATTATGGGTGACATTTTAATCACTCAAAAGGCTATTTTATATGGGAATCAGAATGACTGTTCGGGACCTTTAAGATACTCCTTGAAGTGGTAGGGTTTCAGATGTTTTCAGATCCTAGCTCCTGAACAGCTTCTATCCCCAAGCCACAAGGCTGCTAAACACATGCACACTTAATTTGCTCACACACACATAACATGCACACACATTCATACTGACTCTACACACACATAATCACATATACTGCAGCTACTCTGTTTATCATATATTTATCATATATCCTAGTTCTACTTTTTTATTTAAATGTTTTATTTTATACGACACCGTAAGGCATGTGCAGTGTAGACTTTTTGTTTTCTACCTAAACCAATATCAAACCAATCAGATGGTTATTAGACTAAATGAAACTTTGGACGTCATTGATCACGTGCTTCTGATAAAGCCATACAAGCATCGGCATACTGCTTGAAATAAACTGCTTAGCGATTTTGACGCATGCCTTGGAAATCCGGTTTCAAATGTAACATCACTATCAGTAACTAGCTAACACCAGACACAGATGATCTTTGCCATAGATGAATAGGGTAAACAATTTGCTGACACCCTACAGTCAAATTGTAGCACCAGCACAGTAGCGAACATGCAGTATAAACCACGCCCCTCTGCAAACACGCCCTTCTCCGATGTTGGTTACAAGGTGGTAATTCTTTAAATTAGGTAAGAGGATAGCATGTTAGCATTGGTGTATTAAAATGAAAGTTAGCCTAGCGGTTACAGCGTTGGGCCAGTAACCAAATACCTGAGCCAACAAGGTGAGAAAAAAAAATGAATAACCTGACTATGTGTTCTTGAGCAAGGCACTTAACCCTAATTTGCTCCAGGGGCTGACCCTGTAGGTTGGCCGTCACTGTAAATAAGAATTTAACTGACTTGCCTAGTTAAAAAATGAATCCAAGTGTTTGACATGAGGGAGGGGACCAGTAACTTTATAATCAAATTTTATCAATGTAGAATCAACAGTCATTTTTCATACTTTGATGTGTCTTTCTTTAAAATATCATCACATTTAATGAAACATGAATTCAACTTTTACTATTAGAAGGATTTCAATGTCTCTCCTTCCATTCCCAGGAAACTTCCAAACAGGGTTTCTGGAAAACCTGGGAAAGTTACCAGAACTTCCCAGCTCTACCTGCAAGTAACATTATACTAGCTTGTAAATCAATGTGTAACTCCAGCTAGACGTAGCCTATCCAACCGTTAGCATTATTCTTCACAAACACATGCCTAGCTCCACAATAGTTTGAGGAGACTACCTAATGCATTTCAACTGGAACAAACATTTCAGTAATGGGTGCAAAAACTCAAACCAACTGATGGGATTAGTTTAGACAAAAAATGTTTGATTTATCTTTGTGTGACATAAGATGAATCAATCAATGTACATCCACAAACATAAATATTTTAAAATCAACCTGAAATAGAGCATGCTGGGAAACCTGTAGAGGAATTATGATAGTTGTTTGTGTTACGACTGACCAGCGGGAGCAGGAACTCTGTGTCTCGCAACTTGGGTCAAGATCTGTTTCTTGCTTTGCTTTTAGGAACAGGGCACCATTGAAAGGAGTGATTTCTGGGGTAGCGTTAAGTGTGGAGATGGAGCAATTGAAGTTGAAGATTCCTGGTGTTTGGGATGCCTGTCGTTTGGTGCGTCGCAGAGAGGCTTGTTGAAGTGACTCTATCCCCTCCTCTCTTCTCCAGACCATTTCCGGAGACCTTCTCCTTTACCTCACCTTGATTATCAACTCATCCGTTCCGTCTTCAAGAGGGCGAGAGTTGCACCCCTCCTCAAAAAACCTAGACTCGATCCCTCCGATGTCAACAACTACAAACCAGTATCCCTTCTTTCTTTTCTCTCCAAAACTCTTGAGCGTGCTGTCTCTAACCAACTCTCTAGCTATCTCTCTCAGAATGACCTAACCAGTCAGGTTTCAAGACTGGTCATTCAACTGAGACTGCTCTTCTCTGTGTCTCCGCACTGCCAAAGCTAACTCTCACTCCTCTGCTCTTATTCTTCTAGACCTATCTGCTGCCTTTGATACTGTGAACCATCAGATACTCCTCTCCACCCTCTCTGAATTGGGCATCTCCGGCGCAGCACACTCTTGGATTGCATCCTACCTGACAGGTCACTCCTATCAGGTGGCGTGGCGAGAATCTGTCTCCGCACCACATGCTCTCACCACTGGTGTCCCCCAGGGCTCTGTTCTAGGCCCTCTCCTATTCTCTCTATACACCAAGTCACTTGGCTCAGCCATATCCTCACATGGTCTCTCCTATCATTGCTTCGCAGACGACACACAATTAATTTTCTCCTTTCCCCCTGATAACCAGGTGGCAAATCGCATCTCTGCATGTCTGGCAGACATTTCAGTTGTCGGATGTCGGATCACCACCTCAAGCTGAACCTCAGCAAGACGGAACTGCTTTTCCTCCTGAGGAAGGACTGCCCGCTCCATGATCTCGCCATCACTGTTTACAACGCCATTGTGTCCTCCTGCCAGAGTGCAAAGAACCTTGGTGTGACCCTGGACAACACCCTGTCGTTCTCTGCAAACATCAAAGCGGTGACCCGATCCTGCAGGTTCAACATTTTCAGAGTACGACCCTACCTTACACAGAAAACAGCACAGGTCCTAATCCAGGCACTTGTCATCTCCCGTCTAGATTACTGCAACTCGCTGTTGGCTGGGCTTCCTACCTGCGCCATTAAACCCCTACAACTTATCCAGAACGCTGCAGACCATCTGGTGTTCAACCTTCCCAAGTTCTCTCATGTCACCCCGCTCCTCCACACACTCCACTGGCTTCCAGTTGAAGCTCACATCTACTACAAAACCATGGTCCTTGCCTACGGAGCTGTGAGGGGAACGGCACCTCCTTACCTTAGGCTCTGATCAGACCCTACACCCAAACGAGGGCACTACGTTCATCCACCTCTGGCCTGCTAGCCTCCCTACCTCTACAGAAGCACAGTTCCTGCTCAGCCCAGTCAAAGCTATTCGCTGCTCTGGCACCCCAAAGGTGGAACAAGCTCCCCCACGACGCCAGGACAGCGGAGTTACTAACCACCTTCCGGAGACACTTGAAACCCTACCTCTTTAAGGAATACCTGGAAAAGTATAACGGTAATCCTTCATTCAGCCTCATTTACTGCCTTTAAAAAAAAAATAGCTGATATGGCTGACTTGCTTAAACAAATGTGGTTTCTACTGACAATTGAGATGCACAAACTATGACATAAGGGGACGGATAAGAAGCAATCCGTAATTCCGATTAAGACATTAATGAGCGTGCCAGGACGGACGTAGTCAATATAACTATTTGTTCAGCACAAAATGCTATATGTACAGCGACAGAATTCAGAACATGGGCCGTTCTTACAGTGTTTTCCCTGAACACCAAGTCAGAACCGTGGGATAAATAAAGGGGGCATATAAGCAGACAATGAAAGCTCTTACAATATTTAATGATTACATTTCTCAAAAATAGGTTATAGGCTACATAGTCAGAACAGTAGGCAAAATTAATAGGTGAAAATAGACCAAATTATTAGGGTGAGGCACATGGGCTACTAACAGCTTACTACACAACATACACTTAGTATTACTTTCTTAGCTACAGCTAGCTAAGCTACTGTACATATACCGTGATTTGACATCATTTTGTGGCCAATGACCTTGAGCCTTCTAGGAAGGGCACTATGGCAGGACCCAAAGGGCAAACATTTTCGATGTCTACCCTTACCAAGGACTTGAAATTTGGCGGTGAAGTAGTGTCCCTATGAGTGATAGAAGACTGAGCCAATCACGGCGCAACACTCTTATTTTCTGCTGGCTTGTCCCACCACCAGAGAAAGCACTAAACTAGGCTGCATTTTGGAGCTGCCTTCCTCGAGAAAAAAAAAAGAGACCATGTTTTTATGCTGCTTTATTAACACGATGATATATATTGTAGCGATCTGACCGGCATACGCTGGCCACGCGTTGCGTGGTAACTGAAGGGCGAAAGGGGATTGTGGGTAGTTCTTGTTCTATGATTGAAACGGTTGTGTTATGTGTTTATGTTTTAGTAGTTAAGCTAATGTTCTGTGTTTATGTTTCCTTAAGTTGTCTTAGTTCAGGTTATGGGGGTAGGGGGGAATGTTAGAATGCCTACCGTGACCGAGGCTTGCGTGACCGGAGGTTGTGTTCATTGTTAATTATTGAAGGAGGGTGATTAAAGTGTGACGTTCCTGTAGTCGTGCGGTGTATGGGGCACAGGACCTCTCTGTCAAATCAAATCTCTGTCTCTTGCCATCTTCTTCTGGCTGAGCTCGCCAAAATAACATGCAAAACAGGCAAGCCCCCCAAACAAAAAATTATACTGTATATATACAGTACACTACCATTAAAAATGTTGGGGTCACCTAGACATTTCCTTGTTTTTGAAAGAAAAGCAAAATAACATCAAATTGATCAGAAATAAAGTGTAGGCATTGTTAATGTTGTAAATGACTATTGTAGCTGGAATTTTTTATGGAATATCTACATAGGCGTACAGAGGCCTATTATCAGCAACCATCACTCCTGTGTTCCAATTGCACGTTGTGTTAGCTAATCCAAGTTTATAATCATTAGAAAACCCTTTTGCAATTATGTTAGCACAGCTGAAAACTGTTGTGCTGATTAAAGAAACAATAAAACTGGCCTTCGTTTGACTAGTTGAGTATCTGGAGCATTGTAATTTGTTCGATTACAGGCTCAAAATGTCCAGAAACAAATACATTTCTTCTGAAACTCGTCAGTCTATTCTTGTTTTGAGAAATGAAGGCTATTCCATGCGAAAAATTGCCATGAAACTGAAGATCTCGTACAACGCTGTGTACTACTCCCTTCACAGAACAGCACAAACTGGCTTTAACCAGAATAGAAAAAGGAGTGGGAGGCCCCGGTGCACAACTGAGCAAGAGGACAAGTACATTAGAGTGTCTAGTTTGAGAAACAGACGCCTCACAAGTCCTCAACTGGCAGCTTCATTAAATAGAACCCACAAAACACCAGCCTCAACATCAACAATAAAGAGGCGACTCCAGGATGCTTGCCTTCTAGGCACAGTTGCAAAGAAAAGCCATATCTTCCTCTGTCCAGTGTCTGTGTTCTTTTGCCCATCTTAATCTTTTCTTTTTATTGGCCAGTCTGAGATAGGGCTTTTTCTTTGCAACTCTACATTATAGAATAAAAGTGAAGACATCAAAACTATGACATAACACATATGGAATCATGTAGTAAACAAAAAAGTGTTAAACAAATCAAAATATATTTTATTTTTGAGATTTTTCAAAGTAGCCACCCTTTGCCTTGATGACAGCTTTGCACACTCATGGAATTCTCTCAACCAGTTTCATGAGGACCGCCACAGGAATGGAAGACCCATAAGATAAGTTCATTCGAGTTACCAGCCTCAGAAATTGCTGCCCAAATAAATGCTTCACAGAGTTCAAGCAACACATCTCAACATCAACTGTTCAGAGGAGACTGTGTGAATCATGCCTTCATAGTTGAATTGCTGCAAAGAAACCACTAAAGGACACCAATAAGAAGAATAGACTTGCTTGGGACAAGAAACACGAGAAATTGAAATTTATTCTTTGCATATGTGCTCAGCATATGTGGTAAGACTGATGGAAAAGCATTTCACACTCTTGGCATTCTATTAAAAAGCATTTAATAGAACGCCAACACTGTGCAAAGCTTTCATCAAGGCAACGCGTGGCTATTTGAAGAATCTCAAATATAAAATATATTTTGATTTGTTTACCACTTTTTTGGTTACTGCATGGTTCCATATGTGTTATGTCATAGTTTTGATGTCTTCCCTTTCATTCTACAAAATAAAATAAAAATTCAATGAGTAATATTCCAAACTTTTGACCGGGGGTGTAAATCAAATCCTTAATCTAGCCAGTTAGAAAGTGATAGCCGCAAGCCAAAACCGGTGGAAGAGGGAGGAGAGAATTCACTTCCTGTTTCATCTGCTGCTTGCTTCCTAATGTTCACTCAAACAGCACTTTTCTTCTATAAAGATATGTAATTGTGTCAATATGTTGTGAACATTGTAGAAAGATCCTCACAGCCGTTTTCCACACTAAAAAGTGCCACTTTGGTGTGCACCAGCTTCCCATGTACAGTAGGCTACAGGCAAAATGTTCCTCCACCGTGTGAGTCATTATGATATTGCGTTCGGGACTTTCCAGCAGTCTTCGTTGTTTTTATATGTGGGGAGAATACATTTTACAATTGTAAACAAACAAAAAAATTAAAGTTAGAACCCATGTATATTAGTTAATATACAGCACCAACTACATAAATATCTGATGTCTATTATCTTCTACCTGGACTTTAACACTGTTCCGGTGTCTATATGGGTCCACAGACTCAAGTTCACAGACTCAAGTCCATAGACTTTTAGTGTTGCTTTAACACTCTTTTTTTTTTTACTTGTTTTATTTTTTAAGCTAGACCTTTTACTAATCCACGTGTTGATTTAATGCAGCATAATAAATTGACAAAAAATAACACAACAGAGCCCAGTGCATGTTCACAAATAGACACACAACACATTCCTGGCTTCCAATGACCATTTTTTGACATTGTGTTGTTTTTCCCCTTAAACATTTTCTGGGAACTCTGTTTAGAGATTTTCAGAGCAAAAAATAAAATGGTATTTTTGATTTCACTCGATTGAAGGGAAAGAGGGTTCACTTGAGGAACGAGTGTCACTCTGTACAGTCATGTAAGACACTATCATAAATACAGGAGAGAAGCGCGCTGCCAACTTCGCTTTCACTGCTCTGCCTTGTTTGTATCCAGCGTCCCCATCACATCTGAATGAATGGAAGCAGATGGTTTATAGCTCACTGTAGCTGGAAGAGGCAGAGGGCCACCGAAACTGATCTGTAAACAGCAGTGCGTTATTTACATGATGGGAGCCTTGGGAGATCAAACAGCGCATTTAGTAAATTCATTAGTTATTGAGGAGACAACAATGTGTTTGTGGAAGGAAAAAAAGCCAAGGGCTTTGAAGTATGACTATCCTTGCTGATAAAGCATGTAGGGTTAGAAGTCTACTTATACACGTAAGCAAACAGGAGGATCCTTATAGCTATAGCTTGTATAACTTTCCAGACAGACTAATGTGAAGAGGTTATTGTTCCTCTAAACAAGCACTTTAGTTTGTTTTCCTTATAAATTTGCAGTGGCGTCCTATGTTTTCACAAAGCCTATTTACTGTATGTAAGAACCATTTAGACATTCCCAAAGAATCAAAAAGAATATGATAGAATAGGATATGCTCCCCAGTCAACACACAAACACACAGCACAAAATTGTGGTTAGCACAAGGTCAGCAGCAGTGCAGCAACCCTTTGAGCAAGGCTTAGAGGTTAATTGTCTTGCTCAAGGGCACAACAGCAGTGGATGATACCTAGGATCTGAAACTGAGATCTTCTGGTTGTCAGTTAATCTCCCACTGTTATTGTCCGGCCCTGAATTCCACCCCTAAAGATAAAAGAAGAAAAAAATCCTTAACAGCTAATGACCAAGAAGGCTTCCTGTCAAAACTGATACACAACGTTTTGGTAGAGAGAAGGGGATTAGCTATAGCCTGGTCACAGATAGGTTTGCACTGTCTTTCCAACTGCTAGACAGCACGAACAGATCTGAGACTAGGCTAGATCATCTATCCACTGGGTGAAGATACCATTTATTTTTTTTACAGGTGACAAGCTATTCTCTAAGGTTGCTTCCCCAACGTGATACATTTGGGCCTTCTCCAACTATTCAGGGCTTCAGATGGGATGAGTCACTGCTTGGCATAAGGCACAGCAGCCATTGACGCAAAATGTGGGTGCCCCATATCTAGGACGTTAGCTAGGTTCGATGACAGAGCAGTTGTTGAATGACAGAGCCATTGATGAGAGGGAACGCGATCACACAGACAATCCCAACTTGATGTGGCACAGGGGGCACATGGGTATCCGGAACCAGATGCATTGGATTATGCTCACCCCCTGAAGCTGCTGCTTGAGGATCATGGGATGTGAGCGGTATGGATGAGTGCGGCCATGTGAATATCAGAGACGGAAGGAGAACACCCAAATCCTCAACTGGGCCTGTCAGAGTGTTAAAAAAACTGACTTGCCTAGTTAAATAAAGGTAAAATAAAATAAATGAAAAACTGTAGCACTATACTTGAACCCTCTGTCATAAAGTCTCCATAATGCTGTCATAAGGGCTCCATAAAGTTGTCATAATCATGATGTAACAGGTCATGACAGCAGGTGTCAGCTGATGGCAACTGACTTTACACATTTCATGAGACAAACTGACGTTTTAGTCAGCCAATGATAGCAAACGTAGCTTGCCTAGGTCATGTTTTATGTCAGGATGACTGTGTTGAATGTCATCAAAACAACAGATAAGATGCTCTCTGTTGTTTCTGTCATTGTTTGAACGCCTGTTGTTCTAGTTCCAATAATAGCCACAGCAAACACACACCGGATCACAGCTTTGAATGTGTCCTCATGTCGTCAGTGGATTCAGTCAGTTGGCTTTCTCAACTGTGAGTATAGGAAAAGATCAGATAGGGTACTAGTGGAAGGATGCAGATCAGGAACTTGGGTGACTCACATTGGAAGCGCCATGTAACCGAATACAGAAGCACTGATGTCAAACTTTACTGTCTAGGTTTTAATTTCGCTATTAATATCAATAACATGTACTGTAACTTGAAGTCACCACTGGATGGATTTAAGGGGGCGTTATTTACAGTGTATACCAATAGGCATGATGGCTCTGATTTGCATAATAGGTGCAACTTACTGATCAGTGACTAGTGTGGCACTTGTGTTTCAAAAGACATCCACTAGAAAGAAATAAAGGGCCCTCCCTCTGCTCTGAATTCATCCATGTGGGCAACAACCCAGTGGGCAAAATGTGTCATGGGATGTCATAATGATGTCACTTTCTGATGTAAAGGTCCTTTTACAACCAGTATACAACCTGACTGTGACGTCCCAAAAGACAACAGCCTGATGTCACAGCGACCAGTTTGGCCCGTGGGTAAAGATTCTATCCATTCAACTTTCACGGCTTCAATGTCCTCACCCTCTGGTTGCTCCGAGTCTAAGCCTAGATTATGTAAATGTCATATAGGACCATAGGAGCAGAGCCAGAGAACTCTGCCTGAGTTATGCCTTTAGGGCCTGGGCAAGGAATTGGAAGTGACAGGTGAGTGTCATCTCCAGATTCCATGGATTAATCCCAGATTACACACAGGGAGCCAGAGGGCCTGTCATTTGCAATCCAGAGTCTGCGAGAAAAATATGCGTCCATCTAAGACAAATGTCCTGTGACAATGTAACAGATAAAAGACACAAAAGATGAATACACCAGCAAGATGACAGGCATTTCACGTGGCTGTACTTACAAATGTAAGATCTTAATTTGACCAGTGGAAATTCCAAACTTTAGAAGCCTTTTTAAACTTTGAATTCACAACAACAGGGTAATCAAAGTAAGATCCCAAATATGTACCAACTACCGCTTTGTGAGCTATTCTTGCTTTCTGGTGACGCACAAGTTCAAGTTCAAAATTCAAATGCTACAGTATCATGGGACTAAATAACATTGTTTAATGCAATACATTGCAAAACTAATATTAGTGTATCACTTTTTCCATTCAACAATCCAATGTAATCCATGGCATTTTTTACGCAAATACTTCTTGTAAGTCAAAGTCAGTCAATGAAAAGCCATAATTATTTAAAATGTTTATGTGGTACTGACTCAAGTCACATCAATTTTTCTTTTTAAGTTATGATAATAAATTAACGTTTTACCCAGCATTCTCAACTGCAGGTTGAGCTGTGTTTGTGCATGCACATTGAATGATTGATTGATTAATCTTATACTACACTACAATAAATAACATACATTTTTCTAAACTAATCCAATTATTTAGTTAGATTTTTTTGCACCCGTTACTGAAATGATTGTTCCTTTAAATGGGTTAGGTACTGTCCTAACCCTGGATGTCATTTTGAAGGCAGGTTGTGGATTAATAAACAAATCCAGCTGTTTGATAGCTTAACTCTGGCTGGATTCTAATAGGAATTACACATCACATTCCAGGTTTTCAACAAATCCTGGTTGGAAGATTAAAATCTGGTTAAAGTTACTGGAATTTTGCAACCCAACTTGCAGGCCTGATGTGGACTGTAAAACCATGAGTTTCAGACAGCTGTATTAGGGTAAAGCTAGGCCTCAAAATTAGGCCATATGATGTAATGTATTCTCATAAAGCATTTACTTATAATGGTAATATTCACCTAGGAACTCACAACTACCATGTCTCTGTCACAAAAAAATACAGTCTTGAGTGGTAACTCTACAATTCACTCAAAAAGGCAAGGCACATTGGGAAATTATATCGGAGGTGTGGCTTAGTGGGGGCGTTACATTTAAAAATAATAATTATATAACTTAAATCTGGGCCCCCTACAGGGTCACAGTGACTATTAGTTTGACAAAATAACTACAAAATCACTTTAAGTAACTGTACTCAGATAAATTAAGAGCAATGGGTTTCTTCAAAAGTTTGGGGTTTACAGTGAAGATAAACTGTATGACGGTACTGGTATTAGAATGGCTGATGTGAACATGCATGACAATGTACTGTATGATAAGTATTAAAAAGGGGGGCAAATACATTTCATTATCCTTGTTAGGATGGACTGATTGATATTCATATGAACTGCTTCTTACAAAAACACAAGAACTTGCAAGTGCCTTTTACGTAACGCTCTCTCAAACACTTCAAAGTCACCTTAATGAGTCAGTCCATGTACTTGAAAGAACTGTTTATGTTATGCCGATTGAATCGTTACTTGAGCGTTCCACATCATTATGACCCCTGCCCTCACAGGTTACTCTCCGCCCCCCCAGGTAAGCTTGTCGTGCCTCTCCAGCTTGGCGCCACTAACCTCAAAACAGTGAGGCGCCCCCTTTTAGTCTCCCTCTGCAGTAGGGAAATGAAGTAGGGTTCAGTAGCAAGACAAATGTATTCACTTACAATAGCTTTATTCATATCCCACGTCCACTTTCGCAGCTTAGTTTTAAACATAGGTTCCCCTGTATAGGGCCAGGCTACAGAAAGAAAGGCCGTCATCATTTAACCTAAAGCTTCAATAATCCGTTTCACAATTCTTCATTTGTAACGGGCATATAGAGAAACAGACCCGGGCTGGGAACTTTCCATTGGACAGAAAGGTAGGAGCAAATAACGTATTAAAATCCAAGTCATACAAGACCAACATGAACATTGTTCCACTGGATGAGCCAATAAAAGTAAATGGGTGGGCATTACATGAAAGTTAGTTGAGAAATGGAAGTATGCTACCCACTTGGTTTATATAGTGAGGCCAAACAATGCATGCTATACAGTTTAGTTTCTATTCAGCACACAATTCCAATCATTTTACATAACAATATTTTCTGGGTTTTTGTTTATGTGACAAAAGCAACATCCCCTCTTCTAAGACCAATAAATGCTCTCCCCGAGCGGACAGAGAAAGGATCCTTGCAATGTTCCATGCATGTGATGATTAATATACACCATGGCAACCCACAGGAAGGACAGTGTTTCTCTCCGGTCTCATATACCAGAGCAGTGAGGGGCAGGTGGTGAAGGTTTGACTGCACCCCAGTATCCGCTGTTCCGGGTTTATCATGGGGCACACACACAGGGAATTGTTGTTCAGTGCGCTTGAGGATTCGCAGAGGTATCTCAGAGACAAATGCTTTGTCTGAGGCACTGTGTTTTTGTGTTTGTATGCGTGAGCATGTGGAACTTTAATAGGGAGGTAAGGTTCAAGAGGGCGCTGTCTTGTTGACTGTTTGGATTTACAAGAGCTCTGTAAGATTCCCCGTAAGAACTATTTGCTTTAACGTACCTGTCCTCACTTGGTTTCTAATGATGTAGAGGGTAGATGAGGGTGGCATGGGCAGAGAGAGCTCTGGCTTGTGAAGTGTGCTGCTTCTGGATGAACCATCTGCACTGGCCTTTATCTCCACTCAGCCATGCTCCCCCGGGCCGGCGAGGGCCAGGTGCCTCCACTCACTGCTGTGAGTCACAAACCCACAATCCACCAGAGGCGTGGGAAGCACAACTCGCCAATCAATGGAGAAGTTTTTCATCTCACTTCCTTTGTTACACTCAATGTAGGCAGCTCTGAGTGTCTCTGATCACTAGATCAAGGCATTTGTCAGTCTGTCTGTCTGAGTTACGGTCTGGCCTTCTATGCATCCAACTAACTAAATCTGACTGAGGCGTAAAAGACAATTAATTGGTAACCACTCACTTGCATGCCTAAACTTAACCTTACCCTACCACTTACCCTAACCACTCACTACCATGACTAAATCTAACCTGTCGCGCTTGCATGTAAATGTGGGTGTTTTGCATTTCTCATGCTGTTGGAATTTGGAAAGTGTGGCGCATGGTTGTGAGATCAAGTTTAACTTAATATATATCTGCCCCACTTTTTCACCATCCAACTTTTTCAGCTCTCCACCACCTCAACCCCTCACCCCTTCACCACCTCACCCCATTTCTGTTTTTCTCTCTTAGCTGTATATGATACACATATACCCAATATACACCCATCCACACACACAAGCAAGCACATCTGTGGCAATTCCTAGCATGGATGGAAATAGCTACCTGTCTATTGAGTCATCATTTGGTGTTACCTTTCTCATCAAAGCTGATAGTGGGTAGTGGTAATGTGTTTTGATCCTTAACTTTTCAGAGGGGGAGTCTGTCTGACTGTTCCAGCATGAGCCACCCTTGAACTGTCCATGAAATTATGTACGTTGACAGGTACAACGGAAGAGGGAAAGCTGGTTGCGTAAGGTTGTTTGCATGGCTGCTTTATGACTTTCTTTACTACCTGAGTATGTTTGTGAGAGTGACTTGCTCAATATGGAAATGAAGCGGATGCTACGCTACAGGACTGTTTTGCTAGCACATACTGGAATATGTTCCGGGAATAATCCAATGGTATTGAGGAGTATACCACATCAGCCACGGCTTCATCAATAAGTGCATCATCGACGTCGTCCCCACAGTAACCGTATGTACATATCCCAACCAGAAGCCATGGAATACAGGCAACATCCGCACTGAGTTAAAGGCTGGAGCTGCCGCTTTCAAGGAGTGGGACACTAATCCGGACGCTTATAAGAATTCCAGCTACGCCCTCAGACAAACCATCAAACAGGCAAAGCGGCAATACCGGACAACGATTGAATCCTACTACACTGGTTCTGACGCTCGTCGGATGTGGCAGGGCTTGCAAACTATTACGGACTACAAAGGGAAACCCATCGGTGAGCCTACCAGTCAAGCTAAATGCCTTTTATGCTCGCTTCGAGGCAAGCAACACTGAAGCATGCATGAGAGCGCCAGCTGTTCTGGATGACTGTTTGATAACAGTCTTTGGATAACAAAGTTGATGAACTGAGGGCAAGGATTCATTTCCAGAGAGAGATCAGGACCTGTAACATCCTTTGTTTCACTGAAACATGGCTCTCTTGGGATCCTCTGTCGGAGTTGGTGCAGCCAGCAGGATTCTCAGTCCATCGCGCAGACAGGAATAAATATATATCCGGGAAGCAGAGGGGTATGTTTCATGATTAACAACTCATGGTGTAATTCCTGTAACATACAGGAACTCATGTCCTTTTGTTCACCCGATCTAGAATTCCTCAATCAAATGCCGACCGTATTATCTCCCAAGGGAATTCTCCTCCGTCATTGCCACGGCCGTTTATATTCCCCCTCAATCCGATACCACAACGGCCCTCAAAGAACTTCACGGGACTTTCTGCAAACTGGAAACCACATATCCTGAGGCTGCATTTATTTTAGCTGGGGAGTTTAACAAAGCAAACTTGAGGACTAGGCTGGTGAAGTTCTATCAACATATCGACTGTAGCACTTGCGCGGCTAAAACACTCGACCACTGTTATTCAAAATGGTTACAAAGCCCTCCCCCACCCCCATTTCGGCAAATCCGACCACAACTCCATCTTGCTCCTCCCTTCCTATAGGCAGAAACTCAAACAGGAAGTACCCGAAATAAGGACTATTCAACGCTGGTCTGACAGAATCCACGCTCCAGGATTGTTTTGATCACGTGGACTGGCATATGTTCCGTGTAGCTTCTGAAAATAACCTAGACGTATACATGGACACGGTGAGTTTATAAGGAAGTGTATAGGAGATGTAGTACCTACTGTGACTATTTAAACCTACCCTAACCAGAAACCGTGGATAGATGGTAGCATTCGTGCGAAACTGAAACTCAAAGCATTTAACCATGGCAAGGTGACTGGGAATATGGAGGAATATAAATAGTGTAGTTATTCACTCCGCAAGGCAATCAAACAAGCTAAACGTCAGTATAGAGATAAAGTGGAGTCGCAATTCAACGGCTCAGACACGAGACGTATGTGGCAGGGACTACAGACAATCATGGATTATAAAAGGAAAACCAACCACGTTGCCGAGACCAACGTCTCGCTTTCGGACAGGCTAAACACCTTCTTTGCCCGCTTTGAGGATAACACAGTGCCACCGACGCGGACCGCTACCAAGGACTGTTGGCTCTCCTTCTCCGTGGCTGATGTGAGTAAAACATTTAAATGTATTAACCCTCGCAAGGCTGCCGGCCCAGACGGCATTCCTAGCTGCGTCCTCAGAGCATGCGCAGACCAGCTGGCTGTTGTGTTTACAGGCATATTCAATCTATCCCTATCCCAGTCTGCTGTCCCCACATGCTTCAAGATGGCCACCATTGTTCCTGTACGCAAGAAGGCAAAGGCAACGCCCCGTAGCACTCACCTCTGTCAACATGAAGTGCTTTGAGAGAATAGTCAAGGATCATATCACCTCTACCTTACTTGACACCCTAGACCCACTTCAATTTGCTTACCGCCCCAATAGATCCATAGATGATGCAATCACCATCACTCTGCACAATACCCTATCCCATCTGGACAAGAGGAATACCTATGTAAGAATGCTGTTCATTGACTATAGCTCAGCATTCAAAACCATAGTACCCTCCAAGCTCATCATTAAGGTCGAGGCCCTGGGTCTGAGCCCCGCCCTGTGCAACTGGGTCCTGGACTTCCTGACGGGCCACTCCCAGGTGGTGAAGGTAGGAAAGAATACCTCCACTTCTCTGATTTTCAACACTCCTGTACTCCCTGTTCACCCATGACTGTGTGGCCAAGCACGCCTCCAACTCAATCATCAAGTTTGCAGACAACACAACAGTAGTAGGCTTGATTACCAACGATGACGAGACAGCCTACAGGGAGGAGGTGAGAGCTCTGGGAGTGTGGTGCCAGGAAAATAACCTCTCAATCAACGACAACAAAACGAAGGAGATGAGTGTGGACTTCAGGAAACAGCAGAAGGTGCACCCCCCTATCCACATTGACGGGACAGGAAAACTTTAAGTTCCTTGGCGTATACATCACTGATAAACTGAAATGGTCCACCCACACAGACAGTGTGGTCAAAAAGGCGCAACAGCGCCTCTTCAATCTCAGGAGGCTAAAGAGATTTATTTTGTCACCTAAAACCATCACAAACTTTTACAGATGCACAATTGAAAGCATCCTCTCCAGAGGGTGGTGCGGTCTGCCTAAGGCATTACCGGGACAAACCTCCCACCCTCCAGGACACCTACAGCACCCGATGTCACAGGAAGGCCAAAAAGACATCAATCACCGGAGTCACTGCCTGTTCACCCTGCCGTCATCCAGAAGGTGAGGTCAGTACAGGTGCATCAAAGCTGGGACCGAGAGACTGAAAAACAGCTTCTATCTCAAGGCCATCTGTCAGGCTCTGGCCATAGAGAAGCCTTTTGCAGTACAGAATGAACCACCATAAGACCAAGCAGCGCTATTCGGGAGAGAAGGAGGAAAAAGGAGGACAGCGTCGTCGGGGCTCAGGAAGGAGTGAAGCCCGAAGGCAACCCCAATAATTTTTTTGGGGGGGGCTATGGGGGTGGTCTGGCAGTGAAGAAGAAGCGCCAGTACCACTCCCCATGTGGAATAAGAAGAGGCTGGAGTATAAGTGGGGGGAGGAGGAGCAGTATTTGGAGGAGAAGTATAGTGGTATATGGGAAGAGTTTAGGCAGCATTGGGAGGAGGTTGAAGACAGGGCGGATATGGAGCTGAAGGTGCCCAGAGAGTGCATCCCCAATCCGGGTCGTAACATACTTACCTTCCGCGCCGGATCTCCAGTCCACAACATCCATCCAATACAACAAGTGTCACCTCCCTCACTCGACCTCCAGTGCACCTCTCCAGTCCGGTACGTCCCATGCTGGCTTCCTGCACTCGCCCTGAAGTGCGTGTCACCAGTCCGGTGCAACCTGTGCTGGCTCCACACATCAGGCCTCCAGTGCGCCTCTCCAGTCCGGTACGTCCCGCGCCAGCGCCCCGCACCCAACCTCCAGTGCGTGCGCCCATCCAGGTGCCTCCAGTGCCGGCTCCACTCACCCGACCTCCGGTGCACCTCCCCAGTCCTGTACATTCCGTGCCGGCTCCCCGCACTCGACCTCCAGTGCGTGCGCCCAGACAGGTGCCTCCAGTGCCGGCTCCACGCACCCGACCTCCGGTGCGCCTCCCCAGTCCGGTACGCCCAGTGCCGGCTCCCCGCACTAGACCTACCGTGAAGGTCCACAGCCCGGAGCCTCCCGTGATGATTGTTAGATATTACTTTTTACTGTCGGAACTAGAAGCACAAGCATTTCACTACAGACACATTAACATCTGCTAAACATGTGTATGTGACCAATACAATTTTATTTTATTTTATTTGAGCAAGACCTTTAAACAGGTCAAGATTCACAGGACGTGTACTCAAAGCATGCGCGGATCAACTGGCAAGGTCTTCACTGACATTTTCAACCGCTCCCTGTAATACCTACAGGTTTGTAATACCTACATGTTTCAAGCAGACCACCATAGTCCCTGTGCCCAAGGATGCCCAAGAACCCCAAGGTAACCTGCCTAAATGATTACCGCCCCATAGCACTCATGTCGGTCATGGCATGAAGTGCTTTGAAAGGCCGGTCATGGCTCACATCAACACCATCATCCCGGAAACCCTAGATACATACCGCCCCAACAGACACACAGATGACGCAATCTCAATCTCAATCGCACTCCACACTGCCCTTTCACACCTGGACAAAAGGAACACCTATGTGAGAATGCTGTTCATTGACTACAGATCAGCGTTCAACACCATAGTGCCCACAAAGCTCATCACTAAGCTAAGGACCCTGGGACTAAACACCTCCATCTGCAACTGGATCCTGGACTTCCTGACGGACCGCCCCCAGGTGGTAAGGGTAGGTAACAACATATCTGCCACGATAATCCTCAACAGGAAACTCCCCAGACCTTAATCCCATTGAGAACTTGTGGTCGATCCTCAAGAGGCGAGTGGACAAACAAAAACCCACAACTTCTGACAAACTCCAAGCGTTGATTATGCAAGAAGGGCCTGCCATCAGACAGCATGCCAGGGCGGATTGCAGAGGTCTTGAAAAAGAAGGGTCAACACTACAAATATTGACTCTTTGCATAGACTGAATGTCATTGTCAATGAAAGCCTTTGACACTTATGGAATACTTGTAATTATAACATAGTAACTACTGACATAAAGATCTAAGAACACTGAAGCAGCAAACTTTGTGGAGACCAATACTTGTGTCATTCTCAAAACTTTTGGCCACGACTGTATGCATAGTCACTTTACCCCTACCTACAAATTTCCTCGACTAACCTGTACCCCCGCACACAGACAGTCCAAAGCTAACACATAATGTTTTAAGTACTCTCACAATAATCTCTGCCATGCACAGTTACAAAACATACCATGTGTGTGTGTGGCTCAAGGGAAGTGAAAATACTCCCCAATTCCTCATGCAGCTCATACTCCCATTTCATTGTGTTTCCAATTCATCAGGCGTAGCAAAGCCAAGAAGACAGTCTGCAAACACTGGCGGGCAGCGTGAGATGGAGAGCTCTCTGGGCTCCGATCACGAGCCCTGACTAACGCAGGTTAATCTTGAGACGTGTACTGCGTGAGACAGTGGGGGTGTAGACAGGGCTGTCATTCAAAGCTGTGCTGTGTGGCTTGTGCAGGGCTTGCCTGCGGCAACCTCATGGCGGGACAGTCACAGTTGGGGGTGAGGAGGAGCGGGGGTTGGAGGTGGCACAGAGAGAAAGGCAACACCAAGGGAGCAAAGAGCATGGAAAACAGAGCACCTGCCCTAGTTCAATGGTTTAAACAGAGAGATATTTGACGCGTGTGTAAACCCTGGGAGAAAATCTGCTGCTCTCTCACCAATTGGGATTGCAGTGACCAAAACCTTTGAACAACCACGACAAGTTGATAGAGTAAGAGAACTTTGATAGAAACTTCCTCTGTAAAGATGGCAAGGTGACAGATGCACTTGCATTGTCCCTTCTATGCTATGTATTGCACCAATACTCATGGGCAGGCTTAGTTGTTAATTGAACACTGTATAAGTGCCTCATTAGATTATTTGACTCCAGAGTGGAAAACAATTAAAACAATTAAATATGGATCTTCGATACCAAATTGACATGTAAAATAACACAATATCCGAGGTAGAACTTGTAAAGTAAGGCAGCGCTACAGCTGTTTTGGGACGCTTTGTGTCGTAACAAGAGAGATCAGGAATCCAAAGAAAAAATGATCAGGGTCCAAGAAGAAAGTTCCTTTCGTGGTACCAGAAGTAATAAAAGTGATCATAGGAAGTGTCTTTGGCTGACAGAAACAGTTAGGCCCTCGCCCTTTAACAGCCCTTCTTTCTGCTAAAGCATTCAGGGGGTGTCTGCTCAGGCCAGGACTGAGACGGTTCGTGTGATTGGAAAAACGCACACTTCCTTTGTGTTGAATGGATCAAGAGTGGAAGCCCACCACCTTTCCCCCCTGCCATTTCATTGGACTGCACTTTCTTCCAAAGTGAGCTCTCCGGTAAAAAAATCCCTGGAGGAGACTGTAGACTCTACAGTCTCTCTCTATTTCTCTCTCAGAGTTCAAGAGTGGGTCAACAGTTGCGCCACATCTTGTTGGAGAAAACGTTTGCCATTTTCCACTCAAAGTGATGACACACTCTACAGTAGTGAGAAAGTAGAGTGAACAACAGGTGCCATGGATTAGGCCACAAACCTGTCAGAGCATCCAACAGAGAGAGCTCCATAAGTAGTGAAGCATGAACCAGGGCCCTCTGAATGTGATGTCAAGGAGGAGCATCAGGCTTTTTTATAGGCCCACGCACCTCTGAGTAACAGCTGGACTGGCTGTTTAGACAGGAACTGCCTCCACACCCCTCATTTCCCAGAGCTCACAGTAAACAGAGCACGCCCATGGCAAGACATCAGAAGGGACGGCAGACAGTTGCACTTCCAGCACTGCACTGCATAGGCATGTGGGAAATGGAGGCTTTTATGGGCCATGATGTCGTCTATCGCTGCTCAAGACACCAGATTGATGCAAAGTTTTTTTCGGATTTAATGTCTGAGGTGGTGGACATTTCTAAAAAATGTTTTAGTTCAGAAAGCTACACAGCCTTTGGAAAAGCTACGGCCTGTTATGATAACATAACATACAAGACTGACATCTTGGTCATGGTACATTTGCAGCCGCCGTCCTAAAATATGTTTACAGTACATGCCAAGAGTTTACTTTAAGAGAGGGGCAGAGGTGTAGCTTGGGGTTGCAAACAGAGGTCAGTTTTCCCATCAATACCTTTCAATAGAATTCTATCATGCCATCCATTGCCTTCAATTAATACTGTTTGCAAGCGGTTTCAGCAATGGTGCTTTGACACTAATGTTGAACTGTTAATGAGTGTGACTTTCAGAAGCTCACACAAGGCCCTCTGTTTGATATGCTACCGTGTCAGGGCGCGCGACTGGGAATGTGTTTTTTAAATATTTATTCTCCATTGCTATCTGTCTTCTACCGTTTCCCTCTCAGCCCTCCACCTCAGTGTTGTCCCACCCCCATGTGATGGGGCCATAGCTGGTGGGCAGGCTGCCTGGGAGGAACATCTGGAGCTGCGTCTGTGGAACCATGAGTGATCACTCTCTCAGCAGAAGCCTCGGGTATCGCTCATTGTCCTGTCCCTGCAGTGACAGGGCGACCAAGCACTCACAACTCAGAGAGAGAGAGAGAGAGAGAGAGAGAGAGAGAGAGAGAGAGAGAGAGAGAGAGAGAGAGAGAGGTAAACCCAGCTATTCTAGGGATATAGAACATTTTTGAAATGTTACCCGTAATGTTCCCCTAATTGTTGACGGTCCAGTTTTCCGTTAGTTAGGGGAACATTCAAACTATGTTAGCAAAAACCTTTGGATAAACTTTTTTGCATGTTTTGTTGTTAGTTAGTGAGTAGAACATTCCCTTAATGTCAAGCAGAACTTATACCTGCAACATGTAAAGTGTTGGTCCTATGTTTCATGAGCTGAAATAAAAGATCCCAGAAAAATGCACAAAAAGCTTATTTCTCTGTTAGTGATAATTTTGCCTTTGCCAAGATAGTTAATCTTTCTGGCAGGTTTGGGCAAGCTGACTGCAGGAATGTCCACCAGAGCTGTTGCCAGAGAATGTAATGTTAATTTCTCTACCATAAGCTGCCTCTAATGTCGTTTTAGAGAATTTGCCAGTACATCCAACCTGTCTCACAATGGCAGACCACATGTAACCATGTCAGCCCAGGACCTCCACATCCAACTTCTTCACCTGCCAGATCGTTTGAGACCAGCCACCCAGACAGCTGATGAAACTGTGGGTTTGCACAACCAACACATTTCTGCACAAACTGTCAGAAACCATCTCAGGGACTCTCCTCTGCGTTTTTGTTGTCGTAACCAACTTCAGTGGGCAAATGCTGACTTTCGATGGCCACTGGCACACTGGAGAAGTTTGCTCTTCACAGATGGATCCCGGTTTCAACTGTACCAGGCAGATGGCAGACAGCGTGTACGGTGTCATGTGGGCGAGCGATTTGCTGATGTCAACGTTGTGAACAGAGTGCCCATGGTGGCAGTGGGGTTATAGTATGGGCAGGCATAAGCTGCGAACAACGAACACAATTGGGACAACGAACACAATTGCATTTTATCATTGGCAATTTGAATGCACAGAGATACCGTGACGAGATCCTGAGGCCCATTGTCGTGCCATTCATCCACCGCCATTAACTCATGTTTCAGCATGATAATGTTGCCCCCATCTGTACACAATTCCTGGAAGCTGAAAATGTCCAAGTTCTTCCATGGCCTGCATACTCTGAAGCTGATTGACTCTCTGCTAGACATTAACAAAATACCTATCATATCTGGCCCTGTGCCCTCTCTGAATCGTTGCATTGAATGCTTTAGCAGGATTCTTTCTCTTCACAACTGGCTACATGATTATGGCAGCTCAATGGGTGTGTAACTTTTGTTGACAATTTCGATACCTTTTGGAAACAAAACACGTTTTATAAGGAGGATGGGATCCAACCAAATAATTTGGGTTCCTGGATCCTTTCACAGCATTATAAGGCTGCATTGAGACAAGTGGTGCAGTGGTCTAAGGCACTGCATCGCAGTGCAAGCTGCATTACTATAGATGCGAGCCGTCTGTGTTGCAGCCCGGCCGCGACCGGGAGACGCATGAGGCGACGCACAATTGGCCCAGTGTGGTTAGGGAGGGTTTGGCCGGCCGGGTTGTCCTTGTCCCATCGCGCTCTAGCATCTCCTGTGGCGGGCCGGGTGCATGCACATTGACTCAGTCGCCAGGTTTACAGTGGTTCCTCCGACACATTGGTGCGGCTGGCTTCCGGGTTAAGTGTTCATTGTGTCAAGAAGCAGTGTGGCTTGGTGGGTTGTGTTTCGGAGGACGCACGGCTCTCAACCTTCCCCTCTCCCGAGTCCGTACGGGAGTTGTAGTGATTGGACAAGACTGTAACTACCAATTGGATATGACGAAATTGGGGAGAAAATAAAAAAAGATTAGAGAGGATCTAATTTTAAATACTGTTGAAGTAATATGGCTGCAGGTTCATCTGCCTCACCTAAAGCCCATTCTGGTGGGAAGCTGCTATGGACCACCAAGTGCTACCAGTCAGTATCTGGATATCATGTGTGAAATGCTTGATAATGTACAGTATGTGATTTCAATAGAGAGGTATACTTTCTGGGTGATTTAAATATTGACTGGCTTTCATCAGGCTGTCCACTCAAGATAAAGTTACAAACTGTAACTAGTGCCTGCAACCTGGTTCAGATTATCAATCAACCTACCAGGGTAGTTACAAACAGTACAGGAATGAAATCATCAACATGTATTGATCATGTCTTTAATAATGCTGCACAAATTAGTTTGAAAGCAGTATCCAAATCCATCCAGATGTAGGACCACAATATTATAGCCATGTCTAGGAAAACCAAAGTTCCAAAGGCTGGGCCTAATTTAGTGTATAATAGGTCATACAATAAGTTTTGTAGTGATTCCTATGTTGTTGATGTAAAGAATATTAGTTGGTGTGGTGTAATGAGGAGCAACCAGACACTGCACATGACACATTTATGAAATTGCTTATTCCAGTTACTAATAAGCATGCAACCATTAAGAAAATGACTGTAAAAACTGTTAAATCCCTGTGGATTGATGAGGAGGGATGAGGCAAAAGGAATGGCAAATAAGTCTGGCTTCACAACCGATTGGCTAACGTATTGCAAATTGAGATCATGTGACTAAACTGAATAGAAAGAAGAACTACACTATAAAACAAAGATAAATGACCTAAAGAATGATAGTAAGAATGAATAACTCAGCTCCATCATTCATTGAATCAGATGACTCATTCATCACAAAAGCAACTGATATTGCCAACTACTTTAATGATTTTTTCATTGGCAAGATTAGCAAACTTAGGCATGACATGCCAGCAACAAACGCTGACACTACATATCCAAGTATATCTGCCCAAATGATGAAAGACATGCATTGTCATTTTGAATTCCGTAAAGTGAGTGTGGAAGAGGTGAAAAAAGGATTATTGTCTATCAACAATGACAAGCCACCGCGGTCTGACAACTCGGATGGAAAATTACTGAGGACAATAGCGGACGATATTGCCACTCCTATTTGCCATATCTTCGATCTAAGGCTACTAGAAAGTGTGTGCCCTCAGGCCTGGAGGGAAGCAAAACTATTTCTGCAACCCAAGAATAGTAAAGCCCCCTTTACTGGCTCAAATAGCCAACCAATCAGCCTGTTTCCAACCCTTAGTAAACTTTTTAAATGTTTTATTGTTTGATCAGATACAATGATATTTTACTGTAAACAAATTGTCAACAGACTTTCAGCATGCTTATAGGGAAGGACATTCAACAAGCACAGCACTTACACAGATGGCTGATGATTGGCTTTGCGAAATTGATGATAAAAAGATTGTGGGGGCTGTTGTGTTAGACTTCAGTGTGGCTTTTGACATTATTTATCATACTCTGCTGCTGGAAAAACGTATGTGTTATGGCTGTACACCCCCTGCTATATTGTGGATAAAGAGTTACCTGTCTAACAGAACACAGAGGGTGTTCTTTAAAGGAAGCCTCTCCAACATCATTTAGGTAGAATCAGGAATTCCCCAGGGAAGCTGTCTAGGCCCATTACTTTTTTCAATCTTTACTAATGACATGTCACTGGCTTGAAGCCAGCGTATGCGGATGACTCAACTCTATACATGTCAGCTACTACAGTGACTGAAATGACTGCATCACTCAACAAAGAGTTGCAGTTAGTTTCAGAGTGGGTGGCAAGGAATAAGTTAGTCCAAAATATTTCTAAAACTAAAAGCATTGTATTTGGGACAAATCATTCCCTAAACCCTAAACCTCAACTAAATCTTGTAATTAAAAAATGTGGAAATTGAGCAAGTTGAGGTGACTAAACTGCTTGGAGTAACTCTGGTTTGTAAACTGTCATTGTCAAAGCATATTGATTCAACAGTAGCTAAGATGGGGAGAAGTCTGCCCATAACAAAGCGCTGCTCTGCCTTCTTAACAGCACTATCAACAAGGCAGGTCCTACAGGCTCTAGTTTTGTCGCACCTGGACTACTGTTCAGTCGTGTGGTCAGGTCACAAAAAGAGGGACTTAGGAAAAGAACAGGGCAGCACGGCTTAATAATATGCATGTCAATCTCTCCTGGCTAAAAGTGGTGGAGAGATTGACTTACACTACTTGTATTTATGAGAGGTATTGACGTGTTGAATGCACCGAGCTGTCTGATTGAACTACTGGCGCACAGCTACGGACACCCATGCATACCCCACAAGACATGCCACCAGAGGTCTCTTCACAGTTCCCAAGTCCATAACAGACTATGGGAGGCGCACAGTACTACATAGAGCCATGACTACATGGAACTTTATTCCGAGTCAGGTAACTAATTCAAGCAGTTAGAATCAGATTTAAAAAACAGATAAAAATACACCTTATGGAACAGCGGGGACTGTGAATCAACACTAACATAGGCACAGACACATACATACACACACATGATAGCATACACACTATACACACAAGCTTTGAACTGTAGATGTGTTGAAGTGGTGGAGTAGGGGCCTGAGGGCACACACTTAATGTGTTGTGAAATCTGTGAATGTATTGTAATGTTTTTAAAATTGTAGGAACTGCCTTAATTTTGCTGGACCCCAGGAAGAGTAGCTGCTGCCTTGGCAGCATCTAATGGGGATCCATAATAAATAGAAATACAAACACTCACCAGACATGTCACCCATTGAGCATGTTTGGAATGCTCTGGATCGGCGTGTACGACAGTGTGTTCCAGTTCCCGTCAATATCCAGCAACTTTGCACAGCCATTGAAGAGGAGTGGGACAACATTCCAAAGGCCACAATCAACAGCCTGATCAACTCTATGCGAAGGGGATGTGTCGTGCCACATGAGGCACCAGATACTGACTGCTTTTCTGATCCACAGCTCTACCTTTTTTTAAAGGTACTGTATCTATGGCCAACAGATGCATATCTGTATTCTCAGTCATGTGAAAGCAATACATTAGGGCCTCATTTATTTATTTAAATTGACTGATTTTCCCAAGTGGCGCAGTGGTCTAAGACACTGCATCTCAGTGACTGTATCACAACCGGCCGTGATTGGGAGTCCCATGGGGCGGCACACAATTGGCACAGCGTCGTCCGAGTTTTGCCGGTGTAGGCCGTCATTGTAAATAAGAATTTGTTCTTAAATGACTTGCCTAGTTAAATAAAGGTTAAATAAAAAATTAAATAAATATGAACTGTATCTAACTCAGTAAAATATTTTTTTAAATTCCATCAACGTTCCACCAAACATACACAGAACATGGTTACCATGTTCTCAGAATATACAATAATAATGTTCTAGACACATTTCATGGGAACGTTGCAAGAACATTTCTGTGTATCAGGACTCCATGGAGGGCTGTCACGAGAGGGTGCATACATCGACCAAGACGCAGCGCAGGGATAGTAGTTCGACATATTTTATTATACTATGTAAGAATGTTCTTTACTATGTATAACAAGACAAAAATGACGAACTACTGACAACACAAAAAAACACGAATTGACAAAACGTCACGTTCACAAAACAAACACGAATGAGCAGACGTAAATCAAGCACACTTACTTTCACCGTGACTGCGAAATATAACGCAGTGTGAAAATCTACCAACCTATGTAGGATCCCTAATTAGAGACGATGCGCTACAGCTGCCTCTAATTAGGGATCCAACACAAACCACCACCAGAAAGAGAAAGAAAAGACCTGTCAGACTCAGACCATGGTTACATAGAGAAGCAAATAGGCTTCTCTATGGCCAGAGCCTGACAAGGGCCTACTGTCTGCTGGACACATCTAATGTGCTTTAGAATAAACACCAATCAACTGGGATCGCTGGCTGGACAGTACTTTCTTTAAAAACACAACGCAAGAGAGTTTACGAAATACGATCACATCTGTTACACTGGTGCCGAGACCAGTCTTCTTGTCTTCGTTAGACAGCTGTTACACAAGCTCCCAGCTACTATCTGACCAACGCAACGTTGACATTATCCCACACCTGATTAGCCACTATTGGCTTAAAAAAGCCACACCTAACACAATATCTGTCTTATTTCTATCTGTGTGGTGCGTGCGGAGCATACAACCGAGGTGACGAGTGTGTGTGTGTGTGTGTGTGTGTGTGTGTGTGTGTGTGTGTGTGTGTGTGTGTGTGTGTGTGTGTGTGTGTGTGTGTGTGTGTGTGTGTGTGTCGCACAAGCAAAATAACACAACAATGTCCCACATCGCAGGAGGGAAATAGGCCAACTTAAATAGGGTCCCCAATTAGAGAAAACGCATAGCAGCTGCCTCTAATTGGGGACCAAAAGCAAAATAACACCAAAGAGTTCACTAGAACTCTACTGTCAGGGCCTGACCGTGTCAACATAGAGAAGCCAAAGGCCTTCCTACGGTCAGGACCTGATAGTCAGTTAAGAACAAATTCTTATTTATAATGACAGGGGCTAGGGTTAGAAATATAAAATAAATAAAATATAAATATAGGACCAAATACACATCACGACGAGAGACAAAACAACACTACCAAAAGAGATACCTAGGATAACAACATAGCAAGGCGGCAACACATGACAACACAGCAGGGTAGCAACGTAACATGACAACAACATGGTAGCAACACAACATGGTAGCAGCACAAAACATGGTACAAACATTATTGGGCACAGACAACAGCACAAAGGGCAAGAAGGTAGAGATGACAAAGCAGCCACAACTGTCAGTAAGAGTGTCCGTGATTGAGTCTTTGAATGAAGAGATTGGGATAAAACTGTCCAGTTTGAGTGTTTGTGGCAGCTCGTTCCAGTCGCTAACTGAAAAGACGAGCGACCCAGGGATGTGTGTGCTTTGGGGACCTTTAACAGAATGTGACTGGCAGAACAGGTGTTGTATATGGAGGATGAGGGCTGCAGTAGATATCTCAGATAGGGGGGAGTGAGGCTTAAGAGGGTTTTATAAATAAGCAGAGATGACCAGTTTACAGAGGAGCATAGAGTGCAGTGATGTGTCCTATAAGGAGCATTGGTGGCAAATCCATTCGGTAAAGAACATCTAGCCGCTCGAGAACACCCTTACCTGCCAATCTATAAATTATGTCTCCATAATCTAGGAAACCAAGTCTAGATTTAACTTTAGCCTGCAGCTTTGATATGTGCTGAGAGAAGGACAGTGTATCGTCTAGCCATACTCCTAAGTACTTGTAAGAGGTGACTAATTCAAGCTCTAAACCCTCAGAGGTAGTAATCACACCTGTGGGGAGAGGGGCATTCTTCTTACCAAACCACATGATCTTTGTTTTGGAGGTGTTCAGAACAAGGTTAAGGGTAGAGAAAGCTTGTTGGACACTAAGAAAGCTTTGTTGTAGAGCATTTAACACAAAATCTGGGCAGGGGCCAGCTGAGTATAAGACTGTATCATCTGCATATGAATGGATGATAGAGCTTCCTGCTGCCTGAGCTATGTTGTTGATGTAAATTGAGAAGAGCGTGGGGTCTAGGATTGAGCCTTGGGGATCTCCCTTAGTGACAGGCAGTGGCTGAGACAGCAAATAGGAATGCTGACTTGATGAAGTGTTGATTAAAGAGCTCAGCCATGTGCTTCTTGTCAGTAACATCCACATCATCAACTTTAAGGGACATGGGCAGCTGTGAGGAGGAGGGTTTATTCTCCAGGTCTTTAACTGTTTTCCAGAATTTCTTGTGGTTAGACCCAGAGAGAGAGAACTTTTCCTTAAAGTAACTTAACTTTGGCCTTCCGGATAGCCTGAGTGCACTTATTTCTCATTTGCCTGAACGAGAGCCAGTCAGCCTGAGTAAGCTTGTGACGGGCCTTTCGCCACATGCAATTCTTGAGGTGGAGTAACTCTGCAAGATCACGGTCGAACCAGGGGCTGAACCTGTTTTTAATTCTAATTTTCTTAATGGGGGCGTGTTTGTTAACAATACAACTGAAAATATAAAAAAAGAAGGTCCAAGTGTCTTCGTCAGAGGTGATCAAGCTGATTCTATTCCATTTTACAAAAGCCAGGTCATGACAGGTCATTTCACTGTGCAGACATTACGAACACAGGCTGTTAAACAGTGATCACTAAGGTCATTGCAGAAAACACCAGACTGATATCTATCAGGATTATTTGTGAGGATAACATCAAGAAGAATAGCCTTTTCTGGGTGTTTGGAGTCATACCTTGTGGGATTGCTAATAATCTGAGAAAGATTTAGGGAGTCCCATTGCTTTAGGACTTGGTCAGGTGGTTTAAGCATGTCCCAGTTTAGGTCACCTATCAGGACAAATTCAGACTTGGTGTAAGGGGCCAAGAGAGAGTTTAGGGCAGGTAGGCCGGTGATGATGGGGGACGATAGCACCCAGCAACAGTCAACAAATAATTATTTGAAAGTTTAATACTTAAAACCAGCAAATTAAATTGTTTGGGGACAGACTTGGTGGAGACAACCGAGCACTGAAGGTGATCCTTGGTAAAAATGTCCACTCCCACACCTTAGGAAGATCTGTCTTGCTGAAAAAGGTTATAACCAGAAAGGTTAACATCAGAAAGTTCTTAGTCAGCAAATGTTAAAATAGAAAAATAGAAAAAACGTAAGTAAGTATATAATTTGTATATATTATTTGTTATTAGCTAAATTTGCCATGAAATGAGCAGCAGCGCTAGGCCTACAGAACCATCGCTAGACTGGCACATTAGACGGCACATTCCTCACTTGCTAAAAAATTGGTCTGATTTGGTCTTAACCATATGGGTGTGTGGTAACACATCATTCAAACATCAAAAGACCTACCCGAGGCCCTCAGAATAAATATTATTGATGCCCATGAGTCTGGGAGGGGTTACAAATACATTTCCAAGCAATTCAAAGTACATAATTCCATTTACAAGCAATTCAAAGTACATCATTACACTGTCCGACGAAAATTCCAGACCACTGGCAAACTACCTAGGACAGGTCGTCCCACCAAAGTCAGACCAAGAGCTGACCGAAAGATGCTCATAGAAGTCTCTAAGAACCCCAGGGTAACATCAAGGGATTTACAGGCCTCAATTGGCACAATCAATGTTGAATTGCATGGGTACACTGTCAGAAAGAGACTGCACAAACTTGGCCTACATGGGAGGTCAGGAAAGAAGAAGCCTCTACTCTCAAAAAAGAATATCAAGACACCACTGACTTTTGCCAGACAACACCAGAGGCTTCTTCCTTCCTCACCTCCCATGTAGGCCAAGTTTGTGCAGTCTCGTTGTACGAGTTCTTCAGTTTCTTGGCAATTTCTCGCATGGAATAGCCTTCATTTCTCAGAACAAGAATAGACTGAAGCCACAAATGCCACAAATGCTGATGCTCCAGATACTCAACTAGTCTAAAGAAGGCCAGTTTTATTCCTTCTTTAATCAGCACAACAGTTTTCAGCTGTGCTAACATAATTGCAAAATAGTTTTCTAATGATCTATTAGCCTTTTAAAATTATAAACTTGGATTAGCTAACACAAAGTGCCATTGGAACACAGGAGGGATGGTTGCTGATAATGGGCCTCTGTACGTCTATGTAGATATTCCATAAAAAATCTGCCGTTTCCAGCTACAATAGTCATTTACAACTTTAACAATGTCCACACTGTATTTCTGATCAATTTGATGTTATTTTAATGGTTTGACCCCAAACTTTGGAATGGTAGTGTATATTTTTTTGTGTCATTTTTTTCAGAGGGGGGTTATAGGTACTAAAACAATTGAAGAAATGCATACAAAGATAACCCCAACCTATGACCATACTGGTCTATAAAAAGCTTTTTCTGAATTGAGAGATAATACAGAAACATTGTTTCTGATGAAGCATCTAAGACAGGGATGGGCATTTTCTTTTTAAACAGACGGGGTCTCAACTTACTGTAATAAGATGCAATTTCGAAATTTCGTTGTGCATCAGCAGTCACTCAATTAGCCCATGTCAACACAACATTTTTAGATTGGTAAATTAGTCTAGTGGCAAACTATCTAAACTTGTAATAAGAATTACTGAACGGTGTCGGGTCCATTGAACATCAGTTGTTATATATGCAGATTTAAAGTTGCCGCTCGCTGACCTAAGCTATGAAATAGTCTACAGAGTTTTTCGAGGATAAACACTTTTTTTAACAAACCTGCTTTGGTCTGTTTTGGATAAATTTGGGTCAGTAAGTCTCGAGACGGGACAACATCTTGGAAAAGTTTAATATCTGTGTTTATCAAAAATAGTGGAACACTGGGTGGCATCCTTAAATGTCTCTCCCAAATGAACCTTCGTTTTTTAAATAGACCTTTATTAATGCTATCCAATGCCTTTTTGAGTTAATTGAGAGAGATTTGGGCTCCCAGCGAGGCGGCTTCTTCTGTTGAGAGAAGAGGACTTAATTATTTTAGAAAGGACTTAGTCTGGCTTGGTATAGATGTACAATCAAAGGTGTACAATTCTTTATAGAAGCGGGATAATATTTTTTTATGATAGTAATTCCCGTTTTAGATTCAATAGTTGCTATATCAGCTTATTGATCATTACTGCGTCTCATGTCGGCCAGTACAAGAGAAGATTTGCGCCGCTCTGTGTGGTCGCCAGTTTAGCAGCTCCCATTGTTCGTGCATTAATTGTTGTTTTAGTATGTTTTTTGTGAGGTTGCTTTTGCAACAGTTGAACTATAATAGTTCAGGATTATGGAGTGCTACTGTTTTACAAAGGTTTTAGCTGTTATTTTTATCACTGAGTCGCTTTTTATTTTTCTCAGCGCAGAACGTACACTCGAGTCCTCAATTATTTAAAACTGAGCCCAGCTCCTGGATTTAGCACACTCAGCGTTATTGCACCGCAGACAAAAGTTTGATATTCCGGACGAGTTGAGAAGGTGACGGTGTGGATGCAGGGTCATAGGTGTAAGGCAAAGCTGAGTAAGTACAAGCCGGCTATACCGTCTATCATTATGGGAAACGTGAGATCGCTACATAACAAGGTGGATGAGCTTGAGGGTCTGGCCCGTGGACAAAGAGACTACAAGGAAGCTAGTCTACTGTGCTTTAGAGACATGGCTAAATGATAACAACCGCATAGAGAACGTCACTATCAGCGGTTATCGCGAGGTTACAGGCAGCGCATCCCAGTGCCTTCTTTGCCATTTCGGGGGATTTTAACCATGCATCTCTCTCTTCAATGCTGCCCAAGCTCAAACAGTCTGTGAAGTGCCCAACCACAATAATAAAACTCTGGACTTGTTATATGCTAATGTGAGGATGCATACAACTCCACTGCACTCCCTCCCCTCGGTAGATCGGATCACAACCTTTTCCACCTCAACCCACTCTACAGGCCTATGGTTCAACAGCAGCCAGCGACCACTAGGACGATTAGGAGAAAGAGGCTCTACAGTACTGCTTTGAGACAACAGACTGGAATGTGCTCTGTGAGGCTCATGGGGAGGACATTGATGGAGTTACAGACTGCATTACGGACTAAATCAATTTTTGTGTAGACAACACTGTACCCACCAGGAAACTATACTGTTTTCCAAATAATAAACCCTGGGTCAACAGCGACCTGAAGGCCCTGCTGAATGAGAAGTAGAGGGCTTTCAAGGAGGGGGACAGGGACAAATTGAAATGCGTCCAGAGGGAGCTGAAGTTGCGGATTGCTGAGGGAAAGAGAGGGTATAAGGAGAAGATGAAGGACAAGCTGAGGCAGAGCATCGGGGTGGATGATGCAATCATCTACCTTCTGCAGAGGGCCTACTCTCACCTGGACAACAGAGGTAGCACAGTGAGGGTTATGTTTTTTGACTTCTCCAGTGCCTTCAACACCATTCAGCACCTGGTACTGGGTGAGAAGACGAGGAGGTTGAAAGTGGAAGCACCCTTAGTATCCAGGGTTACGAACTACATGACCGGTAGGACACAATTTGTGCGGCTACAGAGCTGTGTGTCAGAACGGCAGTGAGCAAAACTGTAGGGAGCATTAGGGGTGGGCAGGAGGTGGAGTACAGGAGCACAATTGTCACGAGGATTTCTATCCCAATGTTCTAAATGAACTTTTTAGCTCTATCTGTATCCTGAAGGTTGTAAATTCTTCAGTTTGGTTAAATAATACAGAGAGAGTTCCAGCATTGCAAAATGGTCAGTCTTTATTCATAGAGAGCTCTCCCGAAAGACAAGAAACAAAACACTTTTATAAAATCCAGTCAGCAAAGTCTCCACCCTGTTTTATGGCCTGCAAATTCTCAGGATCTGCCTTCAAAGACCCTCTTCATGTTATCTCAGTTGCTAATGTTTACCCACACCTCGAAGACCAGGCCCCAATCCTGATGGATGGGGCCCTGTGAACTTTTATGGCCGCATAATCTCCTGCAGGTCTAACAGCTTTCACAAATGGTCTTGTCTCCTTCATTGTCTTAACCACATCCTGACTCCTCTACCAAATGGTAACATTCTAACCTGGTCTGAACATTGTCTATGTTTCCACATTCTTAGAATCATAATCTTGTAATTCCAATACATCTCACACATTACGTTTCAGGGTGAAACATCTTAGTCATTAACATTAAACATACAAATTCCTTTATCAATCCACCCTTTGACTAAATTTTCACACTGATCATTACACATCTATCCTCATAGGATTCCTAAATGTCATACAAAATCAAACTTAATCCAAACAAACATATAAATATACATATATTTATATTCCAAACTTATCAACTACTGTTCTAGGCCTATTCAGCCATAACTCTTCCGGTTAGGATCTTCGTCATGACCTTCATATAAAGAAACAGTCTTTTATAAGCATTAAAGATTGTCTCATTCAACCTGGGCTCCGTGGAATGTAAAGGATCTCAATCATCTACTAGGCTTGGAGGAGTATCTTCATCATTCCACTAAATGTATACAACATCTGTTAGCCTGAACAAAATTCCATTTCCCCTCCCAGTTACACTCTTTATTCAAGATTTTCACATTAGATCTAAGAAATGTTTCATTCAATCTGTAGTCTTCTGGATTGAATCGATCATCAGTGTCCTCCTCGTCCACCACTGCTGGGCCACTGCATTCTCCAACGCCTTACTCACCAACCCTCGGACACAGGGAACAAAACAACAACCACATAATACAAGCATACACATACAGGCAATAGCTGCCCCCAAAATTGTGGCTACTATGGTTTTCCATTTACCAAATATTTCATCAAACCATCCTGTCACAGATGTATCAATCCCCGAGTTCTCAGCCCACTCTTCACTTAGAGCCGTCAACCCTGCAAGAGCTCTGGTAATTGTGCCATCCGGTGCTGTATTGTTTGGAATGAAGGTACAACAATGAGCCCCTACCATTCTACATACCCCGCCCTTTTCTGCTAATAACATATCGAGAGCAAGTCTATTTTGCCAGGTCATGAGTGAGGTGGCGGATAATTGGTCAGAGATCCCCTTTACTGCATCCTTACTCCCCTTTACGAATTGTTACTGATTGATCCAATCCACATGTTTATTGAACGTCACCCACCAAAAGAACGTTGTCCTGAAACCTTCACCTACTTGACTCATAGCTTCATGTTCATCAGGGACTCCCCTAGGAATTCCAACCCCTCCTACGCCTGATTAAACCTTTCCTTGGTTTCTGGTAACTAATTCTAACTGGCTAAACCAATAGGACTGGGGTGCAGGTACCTACCCACCCTTTTTATAGTGTCTGCCTTATACGTCCTTTACTGGTACACGCCCATCACACATCTGCTACCAGGCTGTAAGGTTTAGTAGTTTCTCCTGTGCCTCTGAACTCAGATCAGTAACATTAACTACTGACTTACTCCATTAAAATCACCCAAATCTCTACTGTCATTCTATAACACTCCCCTGGAGTCAGAGTGAACTGGGGTGGGTTAGCAGCCTCTTTCAATCTCGCCAACCCCATCCCTGTACAGTTTTCACCTCTGTTTTGCTCAGTTAAATTGGTGCTATTTACATCTATACAGGTATCCTAACCATAGTCATCCGCGCAAGCCCCATACTTGTATAATATCTTCTTGGCTCACTGCCTTAATATTTTCCCCAAGTATGTTTAAACTGTAGGCCAAAGGTAACTAGCAGTAGGTCCTGTACAGAGGCATAATGCATAAGTATGAACACCTTTCTCTCGATTACATACTCCCACTTAATGGAGAGGTTATCAATATTTATTTTGAAAATCACATCCTGCCTCTCTCTGGACACTATGTTATGATACTCACTTCTAGTGGAATCCTTATCCTGAGTAGTCTGTCTTTTAATTATTCCCATGGTAGAGTTTCATTTTTATTTTTGGTGAGTGGTGGATCTGGATGTATCAAAATTAAGACTGATGTAGCTCAGGGTCCCCCATATTCCCAAGAACCGCCAACCCTCTCCTGTCCTTAGTCAGTCTGCTGAGTTCCACCCCATACTCACACCTATAGGAACACACTACAGTGATGATAGGTCGGGGTAGGGAATCTTCGTTAAGGAGGTAACCCCCGGACCCTATTGGTACTCGGTTCTGCTCCTTAACTCTGTGTGTGTTCAGCAGTGTTTGTATGCGTTCTTACCTCCTTGCAGTGGGCAACGTGGACCCAGGTTGCTCTCTTTCTGAACATATCTAAATGGCAAATAGGCAGTTTCCAACAAGACCTGGTAGGGCCTTCCCAACAGGGCTGCTTCCAGTCTTTCCTTTTCAATCATTGGACCCGCACCCAATCACCTGGTTTGATAGAGTGGGTCACTCTCTCCTTCAGTTCACCTGTAGGTCACAAAATCTTTGACATACGGGTGTGATTAGCAAACAATCTTCTCATGTATTCAGCCAGAGTCTTCTCAGTGTCTATCTCTGCCTACTCTGGTCCTCCTAACTCTCTTCAGAGGAAGATAACCCATCTCTGTCTGCCGTTACTCTAATGGTCATTAACACTATAGGTACTCATCTTACTAAGTTTCTTCCAGTACTTATATAGTTCTTCCTTAGTCTACTTTGTCTGCGGATGACATGAACAATATTTCTTCCTGGTAATATCTAACTTCTATCATAGTCAATCACCATTTCTTTCATTCACCCCTTGTAGGTCCTATGATCATTACTTTGTGCATATATAACACATCTGGAACAATTTTATTTTATTTTTTTAAGTAATTTGTTTTTCCATATGCTACAATCATACTTCCTAATTGTTTTAAGTCATTAATTCTAATTACATATTTCCCCTGTTGATAAATGGCTCCGCCCATATATCACAATTACTACATATCTAAACAAAGACTTTGGTAATATCGGTAAATTACCCTGATGCCAAATATCATTTCAGAGGATTGTCCCTCCCTATTTCCATATTTCTAATTCTCTCTGTGTGAAGAGCAGAATGTAGCACCCAGGCTCTACAGTAATTAAAACTCATCTTCTGTTTATAAATATTGGTACTCCCAAAATCATATTTTTTCTAGAGGGGTTCAGAGTACGCCCTTCTCAAGGTATAGTATGTCTCGAATACCCAACATCAGTTTGCTACAATTGTAGTTTCCTTTTGCTCACTTTATGGCCTTGTTCTGCCATATACTTTAACAACTACAGTTTCCTATCCACATCCTACACCAGTAGGGTTTGCCACTAGAATATCATCTACCTAAATCAAAATGTCTGTTTCCTTTGAGGCTCTAATTTTACTAGATTATTAGTGATAGCTTGTAAAAAATCCGTACAGCCTTACTAAAACCCCTTATATATGGCAATTTCTTCCCCTAAAAGGTAAACCCAAACCACTCTTGGTTAGCGGGATGTACAGGTATGCTAAAAAAACCATTTAGCCAAATTCATCATAGTTAGCTAAATATTTTCCCATCTCACTTGACTATGCAGGGTGTGTAAATCTGATACACCTAGAGCTCTATCACACTCTGATTCACTAAAAAATTAAACTATGCTTAGCTTGATCCTATTTTTCATTCTGCTTGTGATGGATCGCATATCTTTTAACTTCTACCAATTGTGCAGTCCCCCATACTCCCACCAATGTTTTCTTAACAGCTTCTAATCATTACAGGTCTCATTCCAGTGAGGAATACTATCTTTAACTGCTCTCTGTCCATGGTTTATACACATCTAATGTGGGCACTGCCCCATCTATGCCTGCTAACGGATTAGTTAGGCTATCAATGGGCACTGGTTTGAGGGAGACCTCCTGTTACCTCCAACTCCCTTGCCTCCCTGTCTCACCAATAGTTCCTTTAAAATGTCTGTGAGACTTATCTCTTCATCTGTCTCATCCCCCTCTCCCCCCTGAGCTCCCTGAGTTTCCCTCTGATTAGGATAGGGGGTTGGGGTCCCTCACAACTACTACTTCTTCATCTGGATTCTCCCTCCATGCCCAATCTACTAATGAGGGATATAATTTCAATCCAGAATTATCTATGGGTGGCCGTGGGTTCTGACTTCAACTGTTCTTTCTTACTCTCAGACTTCATAAAATATTACTTTTAATATTTAACCTTCAAAACTACCTATACCAAAATTACTTCTTTAATCAATACTTCATCAACAAATCCTTAGGACTATAACTTAGAAGGTATGGCTTCCACTCACTCTCTCTGTCATTAGTCAGGTCCCACTTCTAAGTTTCTCTCTCCAATTCAACTCTCATCTATATCTGCCAATAAATAGACTATACTAGTCTCCCTCTGGTATTTATTATTCATTACCCACTTTCCTAAGTACCTCCATTCCACTGAGGTATCTTTCCACTAGGGATATGTATAAACTCAATTTTTCATCTATATAATCTCCAATTATGTGGTCCCAACTCCTTCTCCTTGCTGACATTTACAAATAGCTAACTCCTCTGGTAGGAGTACAGTATCCAAAAGATTCAAAATCAACTTAGCATGTGTAATAGTCACCATTCCCCTGTTTATCCACTATGCAGCAAATATGTGTACTATCTGTGTTAATGGTAACTATTTTCGCTCTACCCAAACAACATGCACAAGTAAGAGCCACTATTTCTGTCTGTTATTCAGAATCATTTATAGGTAAGATTCAGCTTCCAAAATGTCTGTCTCTGCTCTGACTTCCTTATCTTCATTCATCAGGTCTCCTAGTTCTTGAGACATCTGATCTGATAGTGGAGAACCAGTTGTTCTCTTGGATGGCAGGGTACCTAACCTCCCCCCCAGGTCAAATCTTCAGTAAACATTCAGGGTTTATGGATAGACTCCCCACTTATCTCTACAGAACAGAGGGGGCCTCAATAGGCTTGCCTCCTCCTCCCCTCTGTCCAATGTTCAAAATGTCCCTCCATAAAATAATCACATTGTAAACCACTCGGTTTCTCCTGTCCTCCAGTATTTTCCTAATAGCCCATCTAATCTGGAATAACTAGACCAGAATTGTTTCCCTTCTAATAACATCCATGTTATTTCTCTATCACATGGTGTTTCAAACCTCCAAGTATTAACCTCTTTCATTTTTAAGTACTGAACTAATCAGCTATTCCACATTTCCATATAAAATATCTCCATGGTTCTAATATTATCCATATTATTTTACTTAACATCTATTTCCCTATCAACACACCCTTTCAGTATGCAATTACTTAAAACTATTCCCTTCTAAATTATCATGATTGGATTCTCCATCGTCCTCATTCTCACCACAGACACAACCCCATCCCCCACATTTGTTTCTTATCCAGCTCAAACGTTGAAACCGCAGCTCAGGCAAACGCCCTTCCTTCAAACGTTTAAGATCCACCAGAATTATAACTCCACCATCCACTAGGGTCGTACTACATGTATTGTATCCTAAAATGCCAATTCATTTCTCATGTCAGTCAATATATAATACCATATATTACACACAACCTCGGTTAATGAGGAGTAAAATGTATTTATAGGGAAAGAAAAACCCGCGGTACTACACATTGCGGTACTAAATGCTTTCCAACTCACCATTCACATACAAACTGAGTAGTCATTTACTTTAAAATGAACTATCTGTTCAATCGGGCCGCATTCAACAGTTTTACGCGCGCTAGCCAACCATGCTACCATGGAAGTAGTCTAGATCATTACTCTAACTTCCCCAAGCAAAGCTCCCCTGGGAATATAGCCAACCTAGACTCCTAAATTCCTATAAACATTTTATCATATTTTACCAAAGTTTATCGCGACGCAGCCTCTCCTTGGTGTCCGTTGTTAGTTAAAGTTAACCTACAGAATATGAAAAAAACAATCCGACACCCAGCCCTTGATCAACGTTACTAGCAATACTTATCAACTCAATTAGTTATTCCCACACAGGGACAAACTCTTCGCTTACCTACATCAACACAATGAGTTATTCCCACGCAGACAAACGTTTCGCTTACAGTTCCTCACACGACATACAACAATCAACAATCAGAGACAAACGATGCCACGTTTAAATGGCCGGACATGTTGGTTCCTACCGTTCCACACAATCAGGACAAACTCGTCAGTTTATCTTCCTGTCCTTTCAACATACAACTACATTATTACAATACCGGTTCACACTGCAGTTACAACACAAATAACACAATTATACAGCTTAAATTCACAATACCATTAACTTAGATAAACGCTCCCACAGCGGGGTTTCAATATCAAACTTACCTTCTTCGCAGTCTCCACTCTTCACCTGGAATAATTATTTTATGACTTTTAGTAGATCACTAGGTCTCACATGTATACGGGTTAAATAATGTATTAAATTATTGTGCCGTTCCTTATGACTTTTGACTGATTAGTATTTCTACCTCACATATCGATAATTATTTCCTTCGCCCTCTCATGTTAAATAGGTTACCTCACCTCCTTATTAACCCCTTCTGCCTGCTGTTTCCTCACATTATCTCCACAAGTTTTATGTATCAACACACCTTAGTTTCAATTACTCCATATTTGACCTCTCATCAAATCCATTTTCCTTCCTCCACTGAGGATCCTAATAATGTTCCTCCTATCCTTAGACTCCAAGTCTCTCATTCCCTGGTTAGTTTCCAGGACCGTTTTTGAGGATTTAATTCCCATGGTAGTAAAAGAGGACACCTCACCTATTAAAGTTCACCCTCGTCCTATGTTTTACTGGAATACTGGCGCGTGGTTTTCTCCAGATAAACGTCTAAAACGAAAGTTCACTTTCTTTCTGTATTCCTACTGACGATCCCAGATCGCCTCGATACAGAGTAGTTACTTTCCTCCTGTATTCCTACTGACGATCCCAGATCGCCTCGATACAGAGTAGTTTATATTGGTAATGGCCTCGATCTACCTGGAGTCTTTTCGGACACCGTTCCGTTTTGGCTCCAAACCCAATTCCTATCTTCCAATTGCATGGAATACTTCGTTGCCTTTAAAACTTTTCTCCACACAAAATTCTAAAGATAGGTCACCAGGATGGACAGCCCCTAGTGGATATGGAATAGTTTAACACCTAGATCACATCAAAACCCTTATTATTCCTATCATTTAATGCAATCATACAGGTATTATTCCCCCAAATCCATATGAATAAAAATCACTGACCGTATCCTTGCAGCTGGGACTAAATGTTGGTTTGGATCTCGTCACTGTTTGACTGTCGCGTCCAGTTTTCCACCGGCCTGAAATAACCCTCAATTTCAGAGGTCAGGTCTTTGTTCTTACGGATATAAAATCCGCCCGTGCACGGTTTCGGTGTGTCCCTGGCACGACAGCAACAAGTATGGAGAATCCGGCTCGAAGGACCAAATTGTCACGAGGATTTCTATCCCAATGTTCTAAATGAACTTTTTAGCTCTATCTGTATCCTGAAGGTTGTAAATTCTTCAGTTTGGTTAAATAATACAGAGAGAGTTCCAGCATTGCAAAATGGTCAGTCTTTATTCATAGAGAGCTCTCCCGAAAGACAAGACACAAAACACTTTTATAAAATCCAGTCAGCAAAGTCTCCACCCTGTTTTATGGCCTGCAAATTCTCAGGATCTGCCTTCAAAGACCCTCTTCATGTTATCTCAGTTGCTAATGTTTACCCACACCTCGAAGACCAGGCCCCAATCCTGATGGATGGGGCCCTGTGAACTTTTATGGCCGCATAATCTCCTGCAGGTCTAACAGCTTTCACAAATGGTCTTGTCTCCTTCATTGTCTTAACCACATCCTGACTCCTCTACCAAATGGTAACATTCTAACCTGGTCTGAACATTGTCTATGTTTCCACATTCTTAGAATCATAATCTTGTAATTCCAATACATCTCACACATTACGTTTCAGGGTGAAACATCTTAGTCATTAACATTAAACATACAAATTCCTTTATCAACAATCAATGACTTTGTGGTGTGAGCAAAACCACCTTCAGCTCAACATCAGCAAAGCAAAGGAGATGGTTGTAGACTTCAGGAGAACCAAGGTCAAACCGACTATACAGGGGATGGATGTGGAAATGGTTGGTTCATACAAGTTCCTTGGAGTCCATATGGACAGCAGGCTGGAATGGGCTGGTAACACCGGGGCCCTGTACAAAAAGGCCAGAGCCGACTCTACTTTCTGAGGAGGCTCAGGTCCTTCAATGTGTGCAGTAAACTACTGCATACTTTCTACCAGTCTGTGGTGGCTAGTGCCATCTTTTTTGCAGTGTTGTGCTGTGGCACCAACATAAAGGCTGGTGATGCTTCTCGGGTAAATAAGCTGATCAGGAAGAATAGCTCTGTTCTGGGGATTCACACTAGAGGAGGTGGCGGAGAGAAGGATCCTGGCCAAACTGCTGGCCATCATGGACAACATCACCCACCCTCTGCATGATGCAGAGGAGCACTTTCAGTCACAGACTGATCCCACCACGGTGTGACAGAGAACGCTACAGTAGGTCCTTCCTGCCGGCAGCTATTAGACTATTTTATGCATCAGCGGGGTGCCGGGGCGTCGGCAACATAGACCTGGAACTGTTGGGGTGTTAGGACCTAGTTTAAAAATTAGGCATCTATCCGTGAGTAACTCTCTGGTCTGTAATCACTCATTCACTCAGGACTTATTCATTCAGCACTCATTCATTCAGGACTATATATACATATTCATGTACAGTTGTTATAGCATATCACGTCCAATATTGTAAGTAATTCTTGGACTGAACTTACATAGTCATTCACTAAAGACTGCATATTAGTATCCTGTCAGTTGTATCTTTTTTCATTGCTTTTAGTATATCGAATGTGCAATACGTGCATTTATCTGTAATTAAACCCTGTACTAAGGACTGTATTTATCCTCGGGGATCAATAAAGTACCTACAGTGTGTGAAATTCATATTTTCTTGATAATGATTTATGCCCGTTTGAGTAGAAAGTGTACTCTTTTGCTTAAGGATTGTGTGCTCGCCAGGCATCAATGGTTGTAAAGAGTATATGCTGGAGAATCAAATCAAATGTTATTTGTCACATGCGCCAAATACAACAGGTGTAGACGTTACAGTGAAATGCTTACTTACAAGCCCTTAACCAACAATGCTGTTAAGAAAAATAAGTGTTAAGAAAGTATTTTCTAAAATAAAATAAATAAATAAATTATTAAAGAAGAAAATAATTGATTAGCTGTTCAGGAGATGTATGGCTTGGGGATAGAAGAGGCCTTCCTCTGACACCGTCTGGTATAGAGGTCCTGGGGCCAAGCTTCCTGCCATCCAGGCAGGAAGCTTGGCCCCAGTGATGTACTGGGCCGCACGTACTACCCTCTGTAGCGCCTTGCGGTCGGAGGCCGAGCAGTTGCCATCCCAGATGGTGATGCAACCAGTCAGGATACTCTCGATGGGGCAGCTGTAGAACTTTTTGGCGGCATTGATTTTGTTAAACACTTTCAACACTTAAAAAAAATATATATTTATATGTTGACCTATTTTCAGCAACCTCAGTGTTGTAAATCGTGATTCGCCTCAGTAGTGAGGACGACACAGGTCCCCAAGCCATGGCCCTCTGCTCTACACACCTGAGCAACATTCAAGACCAACCACTACAGACAATGCTCAAGACTGGCACCTGAGAAAAATAAGCTCAACCATCAAAAATATGGATGAAGAGCTGCTTTGCATTTGCCCAGAAGTCAATCCTTTCCGCTGCTACTTCGGAGGCATTTGTGCTCATGCTTGTGCCAAAGTTGAAGTATAAAAATGAAGACACAAGGGACTGAAAGTGCACTCCTATCACTGTGTTAACCAGCAGGCAACACCACTGCCATCACCACCACAATGGCTCATCAGTACCTCCGCATGGAAGAAATGGACTGCAGCCAGTCTTGTACGACCAGATCAGGGATAAATACTGACCAGGACCTAGGTCTCCAACACATAGCTGGGATGACAGCTTCAGTGCATTCTTCCAAGAAAGTTGGAAGAATTGATAATACTCTCCTGGTACTGTACAATGTTTTTGTGTATACATTCAAAGTATTGAAATAGGCATAAGTGATGTTTTAGATGGCCCTGTGAAACAGTTTTGAAATTGGAAAGTGTATATGGACTTATTGCACTTTGTTGTTGTAGTTACAGTATATTTGTATTGCAGCTTGTATTGAACTGCTATTCAGTGGATATTGCAATTGGGTGGGATATGCCTAGTTTTTGTATACATGCCTTGATGTGGCTGTTCATGTCACCTACAACAGATAGCTTTTGTATACATGCCTTGATGTGGCTGTTCATGTCACCTACAACAGATAGCTTTTGTATACATGCCTTGATGTGGCTGTTCATGTCACCTACAACAGATAGCTTTTGTATACATGCCTTGATGTGGCTGTTCATGTCACCTACAACAGATAGCTTTTGTATACATGCCTTGATGTGGCTGTTCATGTCACCTACAACAGATGCGCTGTGTTTTTATGTCACCTTGAATAAGTATAAATAAAAGACTAAACAAAGAACAGTGTATCTTACTTACCTTCATTGTATAAAGAAAAGACACTTCAGCACATGGTCATCTAGCTGTTATTAGCCACGCTGGTGTATTGACATACTCACCAGCATTGCTAGTAATTAGCTGGCAAAAAAACTGTCAGTCTGTGGATATCCAGAAGTAAAAAATAAAAGTCCTGCCCATGCATATGTGCACAAAAAAATAATAACTTGTAGGGGACTTTTATTTTGACATGAGGAAAGCAGAGAGGAAGTGGGTCTACAACAAAGTCTACTAATACGTTCCTTTAGATATTTTGTCTCAAATTCCCAATGGTATAAGGACCAACCCCCCAGACATCAGCCTGACGCACACGAGCGGCCAGTCAGTGTTGCCTTCCCACATAATGAGCCTTGTTGGCTGAAAGGACACTTACTGTAATTTCCTTGAAGATATTTTTCCATCCTTCGGGAACAGCAGGATATCATAATATACAGTGTGTGGAACATCCATAAACATAACTATCTTCATAAATGTTGAGGTGCTTGTTTTAAAGAGCTTAAGGTGGTAATGGGCTTTTGTGATTAAAGAAGATTCATGTGTGGAAGCACAAATAAACAACTACATTCTAAATAAATACTCCCATCCTGATTGTTTTGAAATGACCATTCACAAGCAGTTTAGAAGTAGTTCAAAGCATACCAAGCAAGTTAATTAAAGGCCCATGAGTGAAAAAGGTTGCTTACTAGCAAACTAGCTACCTATACAAGTTTGGCTGGCTGGCTAGCTAAGCATAGCTAACTGTGCGGTGAAGTTATTCACTGCTTTACCAGTATTGCACCACATTTTGATAGCAAACACGACAGTGTTTTAAAAACTGCAAGGTGACTCTAAAGTAATAAATCTATCTGTCAAATGGAATGTGAATTGCTGGCCAATATTATCCAAATGTACAAACGATGGCAGTTCAGTACAGGTAAAGTTTTGTGAACTTCTGTGCTTAGCAGTGTAACATTATGTTCTATTCAACACGCACCAAATGTGAGTAATATTATACAGTAGTTGCCTATTTTGTGCCATTTTCTCCTAGGATTCCCATCCCAGCCAATAAGTGAATCCATGGCCAGACAGACTCCTCCCACTGGGTACACCACGTCATTTCAACATAGATAATTGGGTAATATTCGGTTGAGATGTTGATCAACAAGATTACAACCTATATTCACCTACTCAAAGAGACAACCAAAAGTTAGTTGAATTTCCCATGTGTTATCATTGCTCTTTCAACCACTTAAAAGCACAGCAGATATATTTTGTTTATTTGTACAACAGATGAATGTGTTATCACTGTGCTCAAATAGCAGAACGAAATAATAGCAGAACTAACTGGATTGCAGTTTAGATTACATTAAAAGTGATCAATGCAGTTCATGATTGTGTGCCGATTATTACAGCAATTGTGAAGTTCTCTACAGACCTGCGATGACCTATACATGCTATCTTGAACATTCACGCTTAATTTGATATAATAAGACTATCCAGCCTACCTACAGAGGAGGAAGAGAAGACAATGAACGAGGTGCCTGATGGAAGAGCTAGTTTAAGTAACTGACTGACGCTGCTCCCTCCCTGTGCCATCAAAACTCTCTACGCTTAAGCTACTGTCTAGCCTTTCTGAATGGCCTGTCTGAAGAACACCGTAAGTGTAACCTTAATTTAACTAGGCAAGTCAGTTAAGAACAAAATCTTATTTACAATGAAGACCTACACTGGCCAAACTTGGACAACACAGGGCCAATTGTGCGCCACCCTATGGGACTCCCACGGCCAGTTGTGATACAGTCTGGATTCAAACCAGGTTGTCTGTAGTGACACCTCTAGCACTGAGATGCAGTGTCTTAAACCACTGTGCCACTTGGGAGCCCCGTATCATTTTAAGCTGTGGAAGACTATCGCCCAGAGGATGCTGGCCTACTAATCTCACTGCAACCCCCTCCAGGTATACGATCACTACTTTGTTTCCTTTTCTTTCTCCCTTTCCTCCAACCCTAACCACTCAGTCCCTACTCAGATGGTGATGCGCCGTCGCAATCTTTTGCTCTCCCTCTCCCACTACTCTCCGTCCTCTTCTATCCTATCATCTCTCCCTTCCTTCTCTCTCCTGTCACCTGATTCTGCCTCTTCGACACTACTCTCCTCCCTTTCCGCATCCTACAACTCGCACTGTCCCCTTTCCTCGGGCCTCCCCTCCACCTTCTCCTCCTTCCTGCTTCCATTCCTCACTTCCTTCATCAACTCATCCCTGACCACTGGCTGCGTCCCCTCTGACTTCAAAATGTCCAGAGTCACTCCCCTCCTCAAGAAACCAACAATTGTCTCATCAGAAACTATAGATCTGTATCCCTTCTTTCTTTTCTTTCCAAAACACTTGAACGTGCTGTCTCTGCTGTCAACTTTCTCGTTATCTCTCTCAGAACGATCTTCTTGACCCTAACCAGTCAGGCTTCAAGACGGGTCACTCAACTGAGACTGCTCTTCTCTGTAACACGGAGGCTCTCTGCACTGCCAAAGTTGACTCTCTCTCCTCTGTTCTCATCCTCCTAGATCTATCCACAACCTTTGACTCTGTGAACCATCAGATCCTCCTCTCCACCCTCTCAGGGCTGGGCGTCTCAGGCTCTGCACACTCTTGGATTGCATCCTACCTGGCAGGCTGTTCCTACCAGGTGATGTGGAGAGGATCTGTATCTGCGCCACATACTCTCACTATTGGTGTCCCCCCAGGGGTCGGTTCTAGGCCCTCTCCTAGTTGTGGTCAGTAGTTGTGGTCAGCAGTTGTGTGGTTGTTGCGACTAGTTGTGTGGTTTAGTAGTTGTGTGGTCACTAATTGTGTGGTTGTAGTCAGTAGTTGTAGTTGTGGTCAGTAGTTATGTGGTTGTGGTCAGTAGTTGTGGTAAGTAGGTGTATGGTTGTGGTCAGTAGTTGTGGTCAGGAGTTATGGTCTGTAGTTGTGTTGTTCTAGTCAGTAGTTGTGGTCAGTAGTTGTGTGGTTGTGGTTAGGGGTTTGCCGACATGTCCACACTCGTATTCATAATCGTATCCGTAAATTGACAGTTGATAGTCGGATCAGATGATACTCGTGATAGGAAAAAAACGGAAGTGTTTTAATATGCCTAAGTAGATGTTGACAAAATACTTCCCTGCACATTCTCACTGCAAAAAAGCTAAAGATTAGGAGCACTGCACAGAGGTGGGCGTATGTATTTGTCCTAAACTTGTATCAGGTAGCCAAGTTTGCTGTCCCTCAGTCAGAATAAGCATCAGCGGTTCATATTTTTTCCTACCCTTGCCCGCTTGTTAGATATTATGCACATTGATAGCTTTGATAGCAAACATCCTCGCCATGTGATTTATCATAGTAGCAGGCAGCAGCAATCTAAATGATCAGACCGAAAACATGCAAGGAAAACTGATCGGATGAAATTATGAAGTGAGTGGATGGAGTAATACAGCTTTATCACAAGATCAACGTACCTTTCTCATTACAGACAGCCAGCTGAGTTATTTAGACCATGTAGAACCTTGCATATGACTGACTGACATGAGAAAGATGCGTGCTGGCACCCGAAAATTAGTACTCACAAATTTGATGACTTGTGACTTGAGACTGATGAATTTGAAATGATCTGGCCAGGTTTTGTAATGATTTGTTAGTCATTTTGTTGCACAGATTCTCAGTGGATTACTCTCCACACTGCCAGAGACAGTATGTACTTGCAAAAAACTGAAAGGGGAAAATATATATTTTTTCATACATACGGTGCCTTCGGAAAGTAGTCAGACCCCTTGACTTTTCCACATTTTGTTACGTTACAGCCTAATTCTAAAATGTATTAAAGTGTTTTTTTTTCTCCTCATCAATCTACACACATTACCCCATAATGACAAACCAAAAGTTTTTTTGAATTTCTTGCTCATTTATAAAAATTCAAAAAATGAAATATAACATAAGTATTCAGACCCTTTACTCAGTACTTTGTTGAGGCACCTTTGGCAGAGATATAGCTGCATATATCCTACCATTTGTAGTTTATATGTATATCTTTGCTTATTGGATCTGGTCACCAACATAGGCCTATGGAATTGCACCAAATTCTAGTTTCAAAAACATCTAATATGTCCTTCAGAACCAAAAAATGTTGCATCTGTCTGGTAGCCTCAATAAATACACAAAGATTTATAGTTGAACAAGTCATTGCTTGTATAGATCTTTTAAACTTGACTTAAGACTTCACTTGAAAAAACTTTGATTTGACTTGCTCTTAGAATGCACGACATGAACTTGGGACTCGACTTGAGACTTGGACCTTGAGACTTGCTTGTGACTCGACTAATAGTGACTTGTTCCCACCTCTTTCTACTCCCTTCATGGCTAAAGCCAGTTTTAGAAACATGCTAACCAACATTTTGTCACGATGCGTATATAAGGCACGATATACGGAGCGCTGATGGAGTGACATCCTTTTTATTTATGAATGAGATGAACTCACGAAGCATTCAAAAATAAAGAAGGAGAGACAAAACGAAACTAGACAACCAAAACACGGTGACTGACTGAGTTCTGCCACATGCAGACAAACAGAAACAAACAATGATCCACATGCAGGTGGATGGGAGAGAAGGCTAAATACCATTCCCAATCAGAGACAACGCTAGACAGCTGTCTCTGATTGGGGATCATTCACCTTCCCTCCCTGATGTAAGGACTGGGTTGTGGTTCCCCCTGATGGACATAAAGGTTACCACAATCCAGCCCTTACAGTACCCCCCCCCCCAAGGCGCGGGCTCCCGACCGCGATACCTCCCCCCAACCAAGAACCACAAAGTCCAACATATAAAAAAAAAACAAAGAGGGGGAAACTTGCGGAATACTGGGGAGGTTGTTGTTGGTGGGGGCTCCGGCTCCAGCCTCGAGTGTGGCGTCTGTATTGCCGGCAGCTTCCTCCTTGCCTCCCCTTTGTATGCCCGATCCTGTGGAGCGGACTGCTCCGGCACGGGAGCGAAGCAGACTACCGGCCCCGGACTGGGCACCGGTGGAGCGGACTGCTCCGGCACGGGAGCGAAGCAGACTACCGGCCCCGGACTGGGCACCGGTGGAGCGGACTGCTCCGGCACGGGAGCGAAGCAGACTACCGGCCCCGGACTGGGCACCGGTGGAGCGGACTGCTCCGGCACGGGAGCGAAGCAGACGACCGGCCCCGGACTGGGCACCGGTGGAGCGGACTGCTCCGGCACGGGAGCGAAGCAGACGACCGGCCCCGGACTGGGCACCGGTGGAGCGGACTGCTCCGGCACTGGAGCGAAGCAGACGACCGGCCCCGGACTGGGCACCGGTGGAGCGGACTGCTCCGGCACTGGAGCGAAGCAGACGACCGGCCCTGGACTGGGCACCGGTGGAGCGGACTGCTCTGGCTCTGGAGCGGAGGAGACGGCTAGACCCGGATTGGGCTCCGGACTGCTGACCTTCACTGGAGGTCTCGGGCTGCTGACCTTCACTGGAGGTCTCGGGCTGCTGACCTTCACTGGAGGTCTCGGGCTGCTGACCTTCACTGGAGGTCTCGGGCTGCTGACCTTCACTGGAGGTCTCGGGCTGCTGACCTTCACTGGAGGCTCAGGGCTGCTGACCTTCACTGGAGGCTCAGGGCTGCTGACCTTCACTGGAGGCTCAGGGCTGCTGACCTTCACTGGAGGCTCAGGGCTGCTGACCTTCACTGGAGGCTCAGGGTTGCTGACCTTCACTGGAGGCTCAGGGTTGCTGACCTTCACTGGAGGTCGGGTGCGAGGAGCCGGCACTGGGCGTACCGGACTGGGCAGACGCACCGTTTGGCTGGTGCACTGAGCTGGCACGGGTCACACCGGGCTTTTGTTGCGCACCGATATTTGGGTGCGCTGAGTCGGTCTCCTCCTCCTCCGACTCTGGACCGGCGCTGAAGGCACCGGGCTGGGAACTGGCACTGGATTAGGACTGTTGCTGTCATTGTCTCTCCAGCGCCAATCCCCATCCTGTGAGGGTTCCTCCGGGAACCCCCACGAGTGAGGGAACAGAAGCACATCGTCGTCGTCTTCCTCCGACTCCTCTCTGTACTTCCGCTCCCATGGCTGTAGGGGCTCCTCCGGGAACCCCCACGAGTGCAGTGGTCGGGGCTCTTCTCCCTCGATCCCCGACCACCCCCATAGCCCCCCCCCAAAATCAGTTTTGGGGGTTTTCTGGGCTCCAGGCTGGTCCCTGGCCTTTTTGGACCGCCGACTCCTTCGCCGACGACGGCTCCGCTGCTCCGGACCCCAGCCTTCCTCCACCGCACAATAATGGGAGTATCTCCCAATGTCAGGCTCCGTTGAGTCCCGGACGGGTGGTGGATCATTCTGTCATGATGCGTATATAAGGGACGATATACGGAGCGCTGATGGAGTGACATCCTTTTTATTTATGAATGAGATGAACTCACGAAGCATTCAAAAATAAAGAAGGAGAGAGAAAACAAAACTAAACAACCAAAAACGGTGACTGACTGAGTTCTGCCACATGCAGACAAACAGAAACAAACAATGATCCACATGCAGGTGGATGGGAGAGAAGGCTAAATACCATTCCCAATCAGAGACAACGCTAGACAGCTGTCTCTGATTGGGGATCATTCACCTTCCCTCCCTGATGTAAGGACTGGGTTGTGGTTCCCCCTGATGGACATAAAGGTTACCACAATCCAGCCCTTACACATTTGTGCTTTGAAACTAAATAAATACTGCACTCTGACCCACAAAATTGCTAGATTCATGGTAGTATTGTTAGACGAAGCAAGGAATGTGAACTTCAAAACGTGATGTTGTTTTATTGGAATTTTCAGCTGTTGGTAAGTAATGAATATAATAGATTATGAATTGACTTACTGCATCTATAAAAAGAGCAGTCGTTGGGTTTAGTAAAACAGATTTGAAATGCAGAGTTGAGAAAGATTTCATACTCGTTTTTGCCTGGGTTGTTGGGGGAGTGGTCAAACCAACAAAATGTGTTAATGCAGTTAATGAAAAAGCTGTATCGTTAGATTTTTTTTTTCCGTTGCCAGATTTGAATAGCAGATAAGTAGACAACTAACTTCTGACTAACTTGTCTGGAAAGTTTTCAACATTTTAGTTGTTTATAAAAAATTACAGAAAATGTTGCTGATGCAGTTACTAAAACAGCTGTGACTTTTTGTCAGAATAAGATATTTTTGTTCATACGGTCTAAGTTTTTGTCTGACAAAGGGGAGAGTGGTCAAAAGGGATGTTTTTTTTTTTTTTATTCAGTTCGGCTATTTCAGCCACACCTGTATGCCATGGTTATGACGCAGAGGAGCACCTTCAGTCACAGACTGATCCCACTACGGTGTGCCAGAGAGAGCTTTAGGAGGTCCTTCCTGCCGGTGGCTATTAGACTATTTAATGCCTTACCGGGGTGTCGTGCCGTCGGCAACACAGACCTGGAACTGTTGGGGTGTTAGGAAAGTTGCTTCAACAAAGTAATGAGTAAAGGGTCTGGATACTTCTGTAAATGTGTATGTATTTTTATTTTTATTACCTTGAACCTAGTTGGTTAGCTTTAGCTACCTGCAGATTCATACTACAGCATTTCATGCTTGGTGGCTAGCTATGACAATCCGCACAAAAGGTCACAAGAAAACAGGGGAGCTGTATGATACCTTGCCTGTGTCAGACAAAATGCTGTCCCTCAAACTGAACACAGGTCTGCCTGCCTCTGCCACCTTTGAGTGTTTGACTGTTCTTCACTGCAATGCGACCCAGGGTAGACTCGATTCATTTAAAAATCAGCGGCTGCTGAAACTGAGCACTAAGTGAAGGCGTTAGAACAGAACTCATCTGTTTTTGCTCAAGGAACTCTACATAACCTAATGTACACTGTACATTTAGCCTATATATTGTTTATCAATCTAATGTAACATCTATAGCTCCTCTATTTCAGGGGGGTTTGCTCATACATTTTTATTTCCATGATGTTCTGTTGTTGTCTCCAGACCTAATTTTACATAAAATCCTTTAGGTATATCCAGTGTGCCTTGGCACTCCCCATTTAGCCTTGCATGGGTGAGTGAGTGAGAGAAAGAATGAGGGAAAGAGGGAGTGAGTGAGGGAAAGAGGGTGAATGAGTGATATTTTGTACTTTATGTTGTATTGATTATAATTAATGAATACATTTTAATTGCTTTGAATTTTTAATTTATTTTCAAATATTAATAGTATTGACAAATCATTAGGTTTTTTTTATATACAGTCGTATGAAAAGGTTTGGGCACCCCTCTGAGGCTGCATAATAATTTACTCTGTCGTCACAGAAAATGATCACAGTGGCATGACATTCATTGTCTAATAAAAGCTGAGTACTGGGGTATTATCCAGACAAAGATTTTTAGTGTAGCAATATTAAGTTGTATGAAATTAAATCAGATGTGAAAAATAGGCTATGCAAAAATGTGGGCACCCTTGTCATTCTGAATACCTGTAACTACTTAGCACTGATTAATTGGAACACACAATTGGTTTGGTGAGCTCATTAAGCCTTGAACTTCATAGACAAGTGCATCCAATCATGAGAAAAGGTATTTAAGGTGGCCAATTGCAAGTTGTTGTTCTCTTTGACTCTCCTCTGAAGAGTGGCAACATGGGGGCCTCAAAACAACTCTCAAATGACCTGAAAACAAAGATTGTTCAACATTATGGTTTAGGGGAAGGCTACAAAAAGCTATCGTAGAGATGTAAGCTGTCAGTGTCCACTGTGAGGAACATAGTGAGGAAATGGAAGACCACAGGCACAGTTCTTGTTAAGGGCAGAAGTGGCAGGCCAAGTAAAATATCGGAGAGGCAAAGGCGAAGGATGGTGAGAACGGTCAAAAACAGCCCACAGACCACCTCCAAAGACATACAACATCTTGCTGCTGATGGTGTCACTGTGCATCGTTCAACAATTCAGCGCACTTTGCACAAGGAGAAGCTGTACGGGAGAGTGATAAACAGTGATAAACACAAACAGAGTCACTTGAGGTGTGCAAACGCACATTTGGACAAGCCAGCTTCATTTTGGAATAAGGTGCTGTGGACTGATGAAACAAAGATTGAGTTATTTGGTCATAACAAGGGGCGTTATGCATGGCGGCAAAAGAACACAGCGTTCCAAGAAAAACACTTGCTACCCACAGTAAAATTTGGTGGGGGTTCCATCATGCTGTGGGGCTGTGTGGCCAGTGCCGGTACTGGGAATCTTGTTAAAGTTGAGGGTCGCATGGATTCCACTCAATATCAGCAGATTCTTGGGAATAATGTTGAAGAATCAGTCACAAAGTTGAAGTTACGCCGGGGCTGGATATTTCAACAAGACAACGACCCAAAACACTGCTCAAAATCTACCCGGGCATTTATGCAGAGGAACAAGTACAAGTACGTCTAGAGGCTGTTATTTTAGCAAAAGGAGGCTCTACTAAATATTGATGTGATTTTTCTGTTGGGGTGCCCAAATTTATGCACCTGTCTAATTTCGTTTTGATGCATATAGCACATTTTCTGTTAATCCAATAAACCTAATTTCACTACTGAAATATTACTGTGTCCATCAGTTATTTGATAGATCAAATGAAATTGCTGATCCAAACACCCAATTATTTATAAATGGAAATCATGGACATTGTCAGGGGTGCCCAAACTTTTTCATACGACTGTATATATATACAAATGCTGCAACTGAAACACGAAATTAACTTAGTTCATACAGTATATTCAAATAATTGCATGGAAAAGATGTGACAACATTCAAGTAACCTTAAGAGAAATTAGCTATAAGGTCAATGTTTCTATTTAGTAAATATTTAGTAAAACTTTTGCTCTGAGTACTTTTTAATTAGATACTTTTTTTTTCTTTTACTTGAGTAGTTTTTTACAGCATTAGTTGAACTTCTACTTGAGTCAAATGTCATTAAAATAACAGTACTTTTAGTTGAGTAGGATATTTTAGTACTCTTTCCACCCCTGGTTTCTGGTAAGTATAGACCTTTCACCACATCTCTTTGTTATGTTTTCTCTAAAGTCAACCATAGGTTCGGCAGCCATGTGAACCCAGTAAGTATGTACAGAGAGCGTGCCATGGTCAGAGGTTAAGTTCCGCTTCCTGCTACCTCAAACCATGAACCATTGTGACTCCTTGGGGTAACAGAGTACAATACACCCAGGATGGGCAAGGATTCAGCGTGGGGATGAACGTTTTTATAATTGGGTGGAAATGGTGCTATTTATTTTATTTGACCAGCACAGGAGAGGAAGGGAAGGGAAAAGAGGATAGCCAGGACAAGCCGCAACAGACAGGGCACAGAGTGTCCTCCCCCAAAATATGCATGCTAAAATCATTACCGTATGAAGGGGAAACCACAGCAAGGACACAATGGATGTTATCACAATAAAAAAAAAAGATGAATGGATGAATAGATGGATAATGTAAGACATTAACAAATGAGAGAGACTGCTCAAGGCTGTGTTATGCGGATTAGAGGTTGACACGGGAAAAGGACACTTGCGGGTCTTGCGGGATTCCAGCAGGAATGGGAGTGGAGATCTGGAGTCAAGTTCAGGACAGTAGACACTGGAGTGAATATTCATAGTGGAAACCAAGACTGTTCTCAGACTGTTCCCTGAGAACACTGCTTGTGAGTAGCCGTAGCAACTGCTCCGTTTGCTGCTCAGCGCTCACGAGACAGTTGCCTGAATGGAGCTGATAATAACCACATTGTGAGATTTTGGCAATGAAGGCAGCCCTTGTTTGAATATTCACTCCTGTGTCAACCTCTAATGTGGATTGTCTGTCAACAGAAGACCAAGTTTTTGAATACTTAAATTAGTCGACTTCACGATCTTGCTGATAGACGGGTTAGCTGACAACGTCACAAAAATGATGGCCGCGCGTCGATGGTCTGTGTGATGTTATCATTCTGGAAGATCAAGATAGCTAGCAACATTGACAAGAAGCTGCCATGTTGGGAATCATTGGTGGCTCGTTTCAGCGCGTTGTATCTTGTTATTGATACCATGTCACGTTTACGCTAATATGGCTAAAATCCAAAAGCTAGCTAACCAACAACTGTAACGATGTATTTGAGAGACAACAAGTTTTCTTTGTGCAAATGTATTTATATTTTCAATAAAGATTTGGAGAGGAAATATAGTTGACATGTTGCCTACAATCCTTTGATTCTAAGTCAACCCCGCCTGTTGTGCTCCACGGTTGCACACACATTGGTTTTCTATAGTTACCTAAAAAGGTCGACACCAGGGTCATGTTTGGTAGGCAGTTAACAGAAGAAAGCACTCCGGAAATTAGTAAAACTAGGAGGTACCATCTGTCCAATAAGAAACACTTGTTTTCATTTACATTTAACTTGCTCAGTCAATACTAATAAAGGATGATTATTTCTATTACTTGATAACAAGTGTTTTCTTTCCGTAGTCCCATTAAATTTAACTGCTCGGCATATTAAATGAAGAAGCTTCTAGATTCCTCAAGCAGCCACACAGATGTGTTCTGCATTCAACCTCTCCTGTCCTTCCACTTTTCCCCAGCACTTCGGATAAAACCATAGATTCCTCTTTGGTCTGGTTATTTCATCTCATTGCATGTTATTTCTTTAGAAAATAGGGGATAGTGGTGGGAATCAACTGCTGCTATGGAAACGGGGTACACACACAAAACTGGAAGTGATGGTGGTGCGGTTCAGTTCCCATTGGCTGAGGCCAGAGCAGTGCAGCGTAGGCCATGGGGGGAAAGGCAATATCATGAACAGCTGCCCCAGCTGGATAAACGGTCCGTCCCCTTAAAGCGTCAGCAGACCACATACGGAAAACAAGGAAGTATTTTCCACAGCTCTCCTCAGACTTCATATCGGTGTGCTCGAAATGAGATGATAAGGTCTTATATAAAATATTACATAAAAACAACATTGCTTGAACTTTGGACCATTTCTTGTTTATCTTTGGTATTTCGTACATTAGTCCTCTTTTATTCACCTATTTGCAACCCGAATTCCGAACCCTGAATGTTAATCAGATGCATTTCCCAAATCACTGGCATCCCTATAAGCGCTCCCGCGGGAGTCAGTCTGAAGATAGAAGCAGAAAAACATTCTAATGTGTATCACACTATCCGTCCGCTGTGGTGACTGTAGAAACACAAAAATATCCATAGGTCCCTATGGCATGTCTATTTGCATGACACCTATAGCAATTCAAGTTCCCTGTTTGGTTACTCCATGTTTAATAATCTTTAAGGCTCGACTCAATCCGTATCGTGGAAGATCCATGGTATGATGCGATTAAAATTTAAAGGCAATGTTCCCGCATTCCCAGACTGCATTCACGGTAAACACTGCATATGTCAGCTCATTTGGAAATGACCTTTACATTTCAATCGCGCTACACCACAGATCTTCCACGTCACGGATTGAATCGAGCCCTTACTTCCTCCCTTCCTTGAATAATCACTGTTCTGACATGACTAGATTGGGGTAAAATAGCTTTCCATTGCATGGATTTCACCAATTCTATCTTGTCAGATCAGTGACTTTAAGGAAGCACCGAAGGAAGGATGCACTTGAAGAGTATTCGAGGGCCTAGTTCAGGATGGTTCATAGTCCTATGTGGATCAAAATGAACAATGGCTGTGTATTCCTGAGTTGTATTCACCATGTGCCAAATGGAAGCAAACAGGCCAGAACTAGGAGGGACTAACCTGGGCTTGTCCAATAAGAAATGCTTGTTTCCGTTGCAGAATCATTGTTTTGTAAGCATTGTCAATATTATGCTAGGAATTAAAAAACAAAAACACTGCTAACCCTTCATTTTACAGCCCGTTAATTACTAGGTAAATACATAGTAATTATTAGTTTTGTCTTAAACATACTTACTAGTAATCAACCAAGTAAGCACATACTTAATTAGTCAATTTGTTTTATTATAAGTAATTACAAGTAAGTAAGAAGGTAGGTATAACTAAGTACCAGATAATAACTACAGTATGTAAATACCTAGTCACACCACTATTTCAATATAACACAGAAGACACACCAAGGAACACAGTCACAAACTGTAATTATATGTAACACATTTTAGTCCTAAAGGTAAGTACAAATAAGAACCGGCTTAATACTATGGAAATACATAGTCATGCCAGTCTCTTTCAATGGAATACCTTACGAAACACCAACAAACATGGTAATTTATCATTTATTACCACATAATTACCAAAGAAAGACCTTCCAAGTCATCCTCATGTTGATATTATCTCCCGTTATTTCTATGTACTTTACCTTTACCTACCATGTATATTCGTAGCTTGGTGTGGCTGAAGATGTCACCGACGGATGGCGCCTCGCCTTGAGCACCTACAAAACAGATTTATTTTATCACATTTTCTTACTCAGTTTGTTTTGTGTATTACTTCATACATCCGGGTAGAACTATTGGAATATGAATCGCTGGGTACTCACCGTCCACCCGACCTTTCTGAAGATGCTGGAACAATGGCTAGCTTCTTCAGTGAGGCGCTGGGTTGCATGGGAGTCCTACCGGAGAGTAGGAAACGAAGACGCCAACAGAGAGTCAGATGTGGAGGGGTCTTAGTGAGATGGAGACGCCGGAAGACCCGTCTTCCATTACTGAGCATACTACTCGCTAATGTTCAATCATAAGTGAATAAACTTGACGAACTCAGAGCAAGGATCTCCTTCCAGAGGGATATCCAGATTCTGCAACATACCCTGTTTTTCTGAGACTTGGCTTTCCCCCGACATCCAAACAGATTATATACAACCAGCGGATTTCACAGTTTATCGAGCAGATAGGAAGAGGGCTCTCTCTGGCAAGAACAAATGCGGACGGGGTACGACGATAGAAATGTACATGAACTTGTACGTTTCTGCTCTCACAATACTTGGTCATCAATTGTCGTCCTTTTTACCTTGCAAGAGAGTTCTCAGGGATTATCGTCATGGCTGTGTACATCCCGCCACAAGCAGACACCGAAAAGGCTGTCAAAGATTCATTGGATTCTGAACAAATTGGAGACTGTGTACCCGGAGGCAGTGTTCATTGTCGTGGGAGGACTTTAATGTAATTTGAGAGAACCGTGCTCCCAAATTACTATTAACACATTGACTGTGCAACTCGCGGACATTCTAAGATGGACCTTTTCGACATGTAAGCCCATCTGACCACAACTCCATTTTGCTCCTCCCCGCCTACAAACAAAGACTCAACAGGGAAGTTCCAGTGGTCTGGTGTGTAAAACGCTGGTCTAACCAAGTAAAAACAATGTTTTTACAATCAAGTGGACTGGAATATGTTATGGATCGCTTCTGGGTATAACATCAATGAACATTCCGACTCAGTCACCGGAAAAAATGCATAGATGATGTCTTTCAAAACGTACCCAAATCAAAAACCGTGGTTTGATGGCGGCCTTGTTGGGAAACTGAAGGAGACAGATGCTGCTTATAAACATGGTAAGGTGACCGGGGACAATTGTATGATTAAACAGTATAAATTAGATCTATGCTGATCGATCCAGATGACGAGATACAATTATAGGGACAAAATGGAGGAGCAATTCAGCGGGTCGAATATGAGGCATATGTGGCAGGGGCCAGTGGTGGAAAAAGTACCCATACGTCATACTTGAGTAAAAGTTAAAATACCTTACTAGAAAATGACACAAGTAAAAGTAAAAGTCACCCAGTAAACTACTACTATATTAAAAGTCTAAAAGTATTTGGTTTTAAATATACAGTGCATTCGGAAAGTATTCAGACCCTTTGAATTTTATCACATTTTGTTACATTACGGCCTTATTCTATAATTGATTAAAGTGTTTTTTTCCCTCAACAATCTACACACAACACCCCATAATGTTTTGCAAATGTATAAAAATGGAACTGAAATATCACATTTACATAAGTATTCTGTCCGTTTACTCAGTACTTTGTTGAAGCACCTTTGACAGTGATTACAGCCTTGAGTCTTCTTGGGTATGACGTTACAAGTTTGGCACACCTGTATTTGGGGAGTTTTTCACATTATTCTTTGCAAATTCTCTCATGCTCTGTCAGGTTAGATGGGGAGTGTCGATGCACAGCTTATGGAGTATTGTTTGTAAATTGATGAGGGGAGAACTATTTAATCTATTTTAGAATAAAGCTGTAACAAAACAAAATGTGGAAAAAGTCACGAGGTCTGAATACTTTCTGAAGGCACTGTATATTTTTTTATTAAGGCATATATACATTTTCCCAAAAACAAATCCCCCAAAAAATTAGGAATAAGCAAAAGCTTTGATTTCTGGTCAAGCAGATGGAAAAGGGGTCTTGGACTAAATCTAACAGAAAAAGTTTTAAAGGGTATTAGAAATACAAGTAAAGACCCGCCAACTAATATCAACACTTATATTTTGTTTTGGAGATGATTCACCTTCTTTAAGTTTTAAGAAACATTTCCTTATGCCTTGTAATTCCGTTACCAAAAACCAACACATCTTTTCTAATTTCTCCCTCATGAGGAAGAAGGATAATGAAAGTAAACAGAAGTAACAAGTAAAGTCATAACTACCAATTAGTTATAGTGTTTTTACTGATATCAAGTTTGTTAATTAATTATTTTGTGATAAAACTCGGAAACTCCCCGTACCTGCTTCTCATCTCCAGCGTCGGTCCTTACAAAAATAGTAATTGTGCATAGAGTTGTATGGTTTGTGCATCTTTGAAATCAATGTTTTTTGTTTGACAAATATTTTGAAATTCCATTACTGTGGAATTGCCACATTTACATGGAACATTGTGATCTGTAACATCCATTATATCTCCCCATCGCAGACAAGACAGTTAGATTTTAAATTATTTTTAAGATTCAGATTCCTTTTTGCAACATTAGTTAGGAGGATATGTCAGTCGTCAGTTTTAAATATCATATGGAGTTTTTTAAATAAATGTTTTCTTTTGAGTAGTTTGAACTATAAGACATGTTTACCTGCAATAGTTAAGAGGCAAAACCTAGCTAGACACAAGACAAATGGTGACAAGACAAATGGTCTTGTGAAACAACAACAATGTTTAGAGCCATTTTATTTGTTTCTAATGAATGTCAGGTTAACATTTACAAATCACCTAGTTGGATCTCACTGGTTAATAATAATTTAAATTTGTAAAGCGCTTTTCATTACAAGAATAATTTCTAAGTTCATAAACAAATGGTTGTATGCATCTCCAGCACAAATCTGCACAAGACTGAACATGGATCAGCTCTGGATGTAAAATAAAGGATTTAAGTGCAGTAATGAGTGATGAGCTAGCATTAAGAGATATCCTTCCAAAGGCTGATATGTTTTCCTTATTTCACTGGCCTGAGTGAAATGTCAGACCTACAGTAGTGTGTCATATTGATCAATCATGACATGTGAATCACAGTGACACCATTGTGACCTAAAAAAAATGCATGTTCGCTAAGGAAAGGGTGTGTATATAGTGAATTTGGAAAGTATTTGGACATTTTCCACATTTTGTTACGTTACAGCCTTATTCTAAAATGCATTAAATAGTTTTTTCCCATCATCAATCTACACATAGTACCCCATAATGACAAAGCAAAAACTGGTTTTCAACATTTTTGTATTTAAAACATATATAATATATACATTTACATAAGTATTCAGACCCTCTACTTAGTACTTTGTTAAAGCACCTTTGGCAGTGATTAAAGCCTCGAGTCTTCTTCAGTATGACGCTACAAGCTTGGCACACCTGTATTTGGGGAGTTTCTCCCATTCTTCTCTGCAGATCTTCTCAAGCTCTGTCGGGTTGGATGAAGTGTCGCTGCATCAGATTCAAGTCCGGGCTCTGGCTGGGACACAAGAACATTCAGAGACTTGTCCCGAAGCCACTTCTGCATTGTCTTGGCTGAGTGCTTAGGGTTGTTGTCCTGTTGGAAGGTGAACCTTCGCCACAGTCTGAGGCCCTGAGCGCTCTGAAGAAGGTTTTCATCAAGGATCTCTCTGTACTTTGCTCCGTTCATCTTTCCCTCGATCCTGACTAGTCTCCCAGTCCCTGCCACTGAAAGATATCCCCACAGCATGATGCTGCCACCACCATGCTTCACCGTAGGGATGGTGCCAGATTTCCTCCAGACGTGAAGCTTGACATTCAGGCCAAAAAGTTAAATCTTGGTTTGTCATGGTCTGAGAGTCCTTTAGGTGCCTTTTGGCAAACTCCAAGCGGGCTGTCATGTGCCTTTTACTGAGAAGTGTCTTCCGATTGGCCACTCTAACATAAAGGCCTGATTGGTAGAGTGCTGCAGAGATGGTTGTCCTTAAGGAAGGTTCTCCTATCTCCTCCGAGGAACTCTGTCAGAGTGAGCATCGGGTTCTTGGTCACCTCCCTGACCAAGGTCCTTCTCCCCCGATTGCTCAGTTTGGCCGGGCGGCCAGCTCTAGGAAGTCTTTGTGGCTCCAAACTTCTTCCATTTAAGAATGATGGAGGCCACTGTGTTCTTGTGGACCTTCAATGCTGCAGAAATGTTTTGGTACCCTTCCCCAGATCTGTGCCTTGACACAATACTGTCTCTGAGCTCTACGGACAATCCTTCGACCTCATGGGTTGGTTTTTGCTCTGACATACACTGTCAACTGTGGGACCTTATATAGACAAGTGTGTACCTTTCCAAATTATGAACAATTAATAGAATTTACCACAGGTAGACTCCAATCAAATTGTAGAAGCATCTCAAGGATGATCAATGGAAATAGGATGCACCTGGGCTCAATTTCTCATAGCAAAGGGCCTGAATACTTATGTAAATAAGGTATTTCTATTTTTTTTATACATTTGCAAAAAAGGCTAAAAACCTGTTTTCACTTTGTCATTATGGGGTATTGTGTGGACAATGATGAGGACAATTTAATCAATTTTAGAATAAGGCTGTAACGTAACAAAGTGTGTAAAAAGTAATTATTGCTACATTTGTGGTTTAATTTTGATCGCTGATGGTTATTCATGGTTTACAAAAGCACAACCTTTGAGATTTGAACACAGTTCTCAATGCACTTCATTCTGTGCAACTGTCCCTGATGCCAGCAGCTGATTGATGACATCATCACTATAGGACAGGCTGTCTCTGAGAACCTGCACAGTGTGTTGACCAATCACGGGAGGGGGCATCGGCTCCCTGCTCTCAAAGGTGCTGAATCGGACCGCTGGCCCTGTGGAAAAAGGGTAGATACAAATTGGTTACACTGCAAACAAACTACAACTTCAGACTTTTGGTCCCGCTTTAAATGAAGTGCAGCTTATAAAGGCTTCATAAAGCCTTCATAAACACTACATAAATGTGTTACAAATCATCAATAACCGTATATCATGCTTTATAAAGATTTCATAAATGTGGCATAATTGTGTGACATAACCACCCATATCAAATGTGACATGAACCTGTGCTTTTTAAAGGGTGGCATAAGCACCACTTAATAAAGGCGTTATAAATTGAGGCTTCACAAAGCATATATAACCATGCCATGCACCTTGGTAGAGCATTGACATGGCAGGATAGTGGGTTTGATTCTCGGGACCATCCATGCATAAAAATGTAAGTAACTTTGGATAAAAGCGTCTGCTAAATTGTATATATTATATTACTCTAAAACAATTATAGGAGGGAACCTTTCCCTCTTGTGTGCATAGTCAATATTGGACCTGACCTTAACCTTCCCCAAAATGCTGTGCTGCAGTTTTCGGATTTCCCCCATTTTTCTTCACACTAGAAAACAACAGTGCTTAAACCACATCAGGGATGACTTTTGAGATTTGGGAAAATATTTTTTTGTGTAGTTGCCCTTGGTTTCTGTAGCGCAGTAATGTGATTATTTATTCCATATACAGTGATTTACACTGTGGCCGCCTATGGAATGGGTGGAGTAAAAGGCCAGCCCCATGAAATGACACCATATTTAAATTCTACAGACTCTACTGAGTACTGAGTATTTACTTTTACTGCGGCACCCAGAATAGTACCAAGCCAATATGTATTCCATATACAGTGATTCGCTGATCATCTGATGAGTTTGCAAATCAAATGGACAGTGAAAAACAAGTAACTTAACCTTTATTTATTGTAAGTTAAATTATACTGAACTAATATATAAATGCAACATGTAACAATTTAAACAATTTTACTGAGATACAGTTTATATAAGGAAATCAGTCAATTGAAATAAATTCATAGGCCATCCACTTGGCATCCAGGCCCACCCACTGAAGAGACAGGCCCAGCCAATGAGATTGAGTGCTCACTGCAACAAAACTGCTTAATTACAGACAGAAATACTCTTCTGCACTTGGATATATGCTATGCAGCTGTTGCAAGAGTGCATTTTTCATTGGCTATCCACCGGTTTCAAAAGCAATGATTGATAGGTAGCTTAAACTTCTTGAATTCAACCATTATTGGGTTCAAATACACATTTCGATGTGTTAACGGCCATCCACAACAACAGCAAATATCTAAATGAGAGAGCAGCAGTGTGATTCACATCAATGTGCTATGTAGATATCAATAATACGTGATAAGGTTATCTTCAGGTATTTCTGTAAGCCAATTCGTACTCATTCGCGCTCATCATGTAGTATGACAAATGCAGCCCATTCTCACTACTACTCTACTCATCATCAGTCAAGCATGAACAGCCCAGTAGAGGATCAAGATGTGGCAAATCGTGACAACACTTGGCCACAATTGCAGGACATTTTTATTTTCAAACGTAAAAGAGGCAATAATATCATCATGAAATGTTGTCTTTGCCTCAACAAAAACGAGGAAATCTCGGCTTTTAAAAATTCATCCTCCAACCTTCGCAAGCACATTGAGGTAAGTTAGGCTAGTTGGCTAGCTGCTAGCTAACTTCAGCTAGCTAGCAATAGGTAGCCAACGTAGCTAGCTATCTAAATTGCCCAGTAGTGTAGATACAATGTAAAGCTAAATGTCAATAGGGACTAGCTAGCATTTTTTTCTGTCTCCGTCACTACTAGCCATGACCGTAACTCGTTTTTATGAAGTTGCTGCACTCTTTCCCTGAGCTAAATAATCTATCTGTTAGGATCAACACTCCACTGCCTGCATCTGCTGCATGTGAAAGACTGTTCAGTTGTGCCGGACTGATTTATACAAGTAAAGAGCTGGACTAGGCTGCAAAAACTTTGAAAACCAGCTTTTTCTGAAGCTGAACAAAAAATACACAAAGTAGACGGTGCTCGATTGTGCTGTAGAATTTTTTTTCAAGAAATGTTTAAAGATAAATATATTATTATTTCTGTTATCCAAGCCCTGTTATATCCTCTACAATACGCTAACAACATAACAATTTGTTACAGTTTTACAATGTTAGTATTTGGTTTATTAAACAAAACTATAAAATATTAAAATGTACTCAAAAAGTAACTGTACTCAATTACTTTTTTGATTGAGTACTCATTTAGTCTTACTTGAGTAGTTTTCTTAGGTGGTAACTTTACTCCTACTTGAGTAAAATGTTACCGTAGTAGTTCGAGTACATTTGTTCAGTACTCTACCCACCCCTGGTCACTTCCTACATTTCAATAAACTAGCATAGATGACACTAAAGATACCATTCATTTACCATTAAGCAACGAGTCGGAGCCAGAGGCTTCTCAGGTCTCTCCTCCCACCATTAGCTCTGACAAATAGAAAACCCTAGTCATTGGGGACCCGCAATATTAGACTTAAAAAGAATCATCCAGCGTTTATACACTGTTTACCAGAAGGCAGGGCTACCGACGTAAAGGCTAATCTGAAGATGGTGCTGGCTAAAACAAAATCTGGCTAGTGTAGAGAGTAAATGGATATTGTTATCCACGCACCAAATATGTTAGAATGAAACAGTAAGAGGTCACCAAGCGCAACATAGCTTCAGTGTGTAAATTAGCTAGAAAGATTTGTTGGCATCGAGTAATTGTCTCTGGCCCCCTCCCAGTTAGGGGGAGTGATTAGCTCTACAGCAGTCTCACAACTCAATCGCTGGTTGAAAACTGTTGTCTGCGCCTCCCAAAGGATAGAATTTGTAGACAATTGGCCCTCTTTCTGGGACTCACCCACAAACGGGACCAAGCCTGGCCTGCTGAGGAGTGACGGAATCCATCCTAGCTGGAGGGATGCTCTCATTTTATCTATGAACATAGACGAGGCTCTACTCCTCTAGCTCCACAATGAGATAGAGTGCAGGCCAGGCAGCAGGCTGTTAGCCAGCCTGCCAGCTTAGTAGAGTCTGCCACTAGAATAGTCAGTGTAGTCAGCTCAGTTTCTCAATCTAGGTTGCGCAAACCTAAACATGGCAGTGTTCGCCTTAGTAATCTCACTGGAATAAAGATCTCCTCCATTCCTGTCATTATTGAAAGAGATGGTGATGTCTCACTTAAAATAGGGTTACTTAATGTTAGATCCCTCACTTCACTGTGATTGGCCTGACTGAAACATGGCTTAAGCCTGATGAATTTACTGTGTTAAATGAGGCCTCTCCTCCTGGTTATACTAGTGACCATATCCCTCGCAATTCTCGCAAAGGCGGAGGTGTTGCTAACATTTACGATAGCAAATTTCAATTTAGCCCTAAAAAAAGGACAGTGTTTTCATCTTTTGAGCTTCTAGTCATGAAATCTATGCAGCCTACTCAATCAAATGTTATAGCTACTGTTTACAGGCCTCCTGGGCCTTATACCAGAGTTCCTTTTGTTTGCAATCACAACAAATAATTTGCTTAGACCCTAACCAAGGATCATCAAAAGCTGAGCTATAATTTCTCGGACAACCCAAAGATTCCTAGATGCCCTTCCAGACTCCCTCCACCTATCTAAGGACGTCGGAATACAAAAATCAGTTAACGATCAAACTGAGGATCTAAATTTAACTTTGCGTAATACCCTAGATGCAGTCGCACCACTAAAAACAAAAAACATTTGCCAAAAGAAACTATCTCCCTGGTACACAGAAAATACCCGAGCTTTGAAGCAAGCTTTCAGAAAACTGGAACGGAAGTGGCGCTCCACCAAACTGGAAGTCTTCCTACTAGCTTGGAAAGAAAGTACAGTACAATATCGAAGAGCCCTCACTGCTGCTCGATCATCCTACTTTTCCAACCTAATTGAGGAGAATAAGAACTATCCTAAATTTCTATTTGATACTGTTGCAAAGCTGGCAGCGATTACAGCTGTGAGTCTTTCTCAGTAAGTCTTTAAGAGCTTTCCACACCTGGAATGTGCAACATTTTCAAAATTCTTCAAGCTCTGGCAATATGGTTGATCATTGTTAAACAAGTAGATTTAAGTCAAACCTATAACTCGGACACTCAGGTATATTCACTATCTTCTTGGTAAGCAACTACAGTGTAGATTTGGCCTTGTGTTTTAGGTTATTGTCCTGCTGAAAGGTGAATTAATCTCCCAGTGTCTGGTGGAAAGCAGACTGAACCAGGTTTTCCTGTAGGATTGTGCCTGTGCCTAGCTCCCTTACGTAGATTTTTTATCCTGAGAAACTCCCCAGTCCTTAATGATTGCAATTATACCCATAACCTGAGGTAATGTGTTTGATTGGATTTGCCCCAAAGATAACACTTTGTATTCAGGACAAAGAGAAATTCTTTACAACATTTTTTGCAGTATTACTTTAGTGCCTTGTTGCAAACAGGATGCATGTTTTGGAATATTTGTATTCTGTACAGGCTTCCTTCTTTTCACTCTGTCAATTAGGTTAGTATTGTGGAGTAACTACAATTAGGTTGATCCCTCCTCAGTTTTTCCTATCACAGCCAATGAAAAGCAAAGATCGGTCTGATGCAGACAGTCCCATTCAGGAAGCCCCCTTTTAAAACTGTTTTAAAGTCACCATTGGCCTCATTGTAAAATCCCTGAGCAGTGTTCTTCGTCTCCGCGCAACTGAGGAAGGACGCATGTATCTTTGTAGTGACTGGGTGATTGATTGATTGATTGAATTTATTTGACAATTTGTAAAATACATATACAGCGGGTGAAATAAGTATTGAACACGTCACCATTTTTCTCAGTAAATATATTTCCAAAGGTGCTATTGACATGAAATTTTCACCAGATGTTGGTAACAACCCAAGTAATCCATAAATACAAAGAAACCAAAACAAATAAGTTCAGAAATTAAGTTATGTGTAATAATGTGAAATGACACAGGGGAAAAGTATTGAACACACTTACTGATATTTATTTAATACTTTGTACAAAAGCCTTTGTTAGTAATGACAGCTTCAAGACGCCTCCTGTATGGAGAAACTAGTCGCATGCATTGCTCTGGTGTGATTTTGGCCCATTCTTCCACACAAACAGTCTTCAAATCTTGAAGGTTCCGTGGGCCTCTTCTATGAATCCTGATCTTCAGTTCTTTCCCTAGATTTTCAATGGGATTTAAGTCAGGTGATTGGCTGGGCCATTCTAGCAGCTTTATTTTCTTTCTTTGAAACCAATTGAGAGTTTCCTTGGCTGTGTGTTTGGGATCATTGTCTTGCTGAAATGTCCACCCTCGTTTCATCTTCATCATCCTGGTAGATGGCAGCAGATTTTTGTCAAGAATGTCTCGGTAAATTTGCCCATTCATCCTTCCTTCAATTATGTGAAGCTTGCCATTACAATTTGCTGAAAAGCAGTCCCACACCATGATGTTCCCACCTCCAAACTTCACTGTTGGTATGGTGTTTTTAGGGTGATGTGCAGTGCCATTTCTCCTCCAAACATGGTGTGTATTATGACATCCAAACAGTTCCATTTTGCTCTCATCTGACCACACTATATTCTCCCAGTATTTCACTGGCTTTTCCAAATGTTGTGCAGCAAACTTTAAACAAGCTTCAACATGCTTTTTTTTCAGCAATGGAGTATTGCGTGGTGAGCGTGCATACAGGCCATGGCGGTGGAGTACATTACTTACTGTTTTCTTTGAGACAACAGTACCTGCTAATTGCAGGTCTTTTTGAAGCTCTCCACAAGTGGTCCTTGGCTCTTGGACAACTCTTCTGATTATTCTTTTCACTCCTCTGTCAGAAATCTTGGTGAAATGATTGTCTTTCCACTTCCGTATTATGGCCCCAACAGTGCTCACTGTAACATTCAGAAGCTTAGAAATGCGCCTATAACCAATGCCATCATTATGTTTTGCAACAATTAGGTTGCGAAGGTCTTGAGACAGCTCTTTGCTTTCACCCATCATGACATGTGTTTTGTGTGACACCTTGGCAATGAGACATTTTTGTAGGCCATCAGTTGGGACTGAACCAGCTGATATTAATTTGCACTGACAGGGGGCTGGATTGCTTTTTAATTACTGATAGTTTTCAGCTGTTGTCTTGGCTTTCCATGCCTTTTTGCACCTCCCTTTCTTCATGTGTTCAATACTTTTTCCCTGTGCCATTTCACATTATTACACATAACTTAATTTCTGAACTTATTTGTTTTGGTTTCTTTGTATGTATGGATTACTTGGGTTGTTACCAACATCTGGTGAAACTTTAATGTCAATAGCACCTTTGGAAATATATTTACTGAGAAAAATGGTGACGTGTTCAATACTTATTTCCCCCGCTGTATAAGGACGCTCCAGCCACACACAATTTAAGAAAATCATCAAGGATAACACAATAAAGCTTAACAGGAAAAAGTCAATGGATTTGAATAATATCTGATCACAAGGGTAGAGCATGAGATGGATGACATTACCATGCTCCAACGAGGCAGTCTTTGATTAAACTGTATCCTTTACAATGCCCCTCTTGGTCAAATTCTCTGCCACGTATACAAAAGCTTTTCATTGACTATCAAACAGTGAATTTCAAATAAAGGTCCCTTGCTGTTTGACGAACGATATCCAACCCCAGAAGTTAAACAATTGTGGGTAATGCAACACAAGGTTTTGGTATGCAGATCAAAGTAAGGTCTGTCATCTGGTATTTACACCACATATCAATGGCTGCACTTTTCAATGGGCTTTGGGGACTCACGGGCCAAGTACCGCAGGGGATGTCAGAAAAAAAGAAGCCATTTGAGGATAAAGAGCCACATCTCCACATCCTCTAGAGGGATCCGATCAAGGCCTGAACGCTCAAAAAAAATTACAAAACTAAGAGAACGCACCGAAAGGACTGAGGCTGTTTTCAATGAAAGATGAGGCCAGGCCGAGAAACGCGAGATCAGAATGAAAAGCAAATATGGGCGGAAAGAAAGGAGGAGAAAACAGGACCCTGAACATGGTTGTGTGTGTGTGTGAGGACGTGTGCGGTTTCCCTCAGCCTTTCGATGCATCAGCAGTTATAAACGATACCCTAACCACATCCTCTTTCTCCTCCCCCTCTCCTTCGATCACATCTGCTTTCCCTCACTGTCCCGTTATCGGAGGAAGATGCTCCTCGTAGTCTCACCACAAAAAGCCCTCTGTTCTGTTCGGGTCTCTCCATCCTTCCTTTTCTGGTCCTCCGTTGGGTCTTTCAACAGACTGATTCTCTCTCCCTCTATATAGAGTCTATCCCAACCGCTCTGTTTTCATTTCAATTGGAGATCAATTCATCAGTTGAAACGCTCTCAAGCGCTCATTGCTAAGCAAAGGGATTTCTCCCTCTTTTGAAATATGCATGTACACACACACACACCCACATACTGTGCCTAGCAGTTCCATCGGTGCCAACTCATTACAGACCTTGGCTCAGCTCCAATGTTGTAAATGGGATGGTCGGTCCGATGCAGACAGTCCCATTCAGGAAGCCCCCTTTTGGGGGACACGGATGGAGCGAGACAGGGAGACAAAGCCAGTGAGACAGAGGGCAACGGGGCTTCCTGCCCTCCTGAGAAAAGAGCATGCCGACTAGCCTGAGGTTTCAGTGCTCAGTGGCCCGTAATTAAGCCAACAAGACCCACAGGGGATTTGTGGAAAAGTCCAGAGAATACGATAAATACCTAAATATGCGCTGCGTATGGCCCATCACTGTCCGGACCCTGCCAAACGACAGGAGATTGAGATAAAGGAATAGAAAAGAGAGGTTGGCACCAAAGGGCCAAGAATTGGACAAATCAAATCAAATGTTATTCGTCACATGCGCCGAATACAACAGGTATACATCTTACCGTGAAATGCCTACTTACAAGCCCTTAACAACAATGCAGTTCAAGAAAGAGAATAATTAGTAAATACAGTAAAGTAGAAAATAAAATTAAATAAAAAGTAACACAATAAAATACCGAGGCTATATACAGGGGGTACCAGTAAAGAGTCAATGTGCGGGGGTACAGGTTAGTCAAGGTTATTTGTACATGTAGGCAGGGGTAAAGTGACTATGCATAAATAATAAACAGTGAGTAGCAGCAGTATAAAAACAATGTAAATAGTACGGGTGGCCTTTTGATTAATTGTCCAGCTGTGTTATGACTTGGGGGTAGAAGCTGTTAAGGAGCCTTTTGGTCCTAGACTTGGCACTCCGGTACCGCATGCCGTGGCTGGAGTCTGACAATTATTTGGGCCTTCCTCTGACACCGCCTGGTATATAGGTCCTGGATGGCAGGAAGCTTGGCCCCAGTGATGTACTGGGCCGTATGTTCTACCCTCAGATGCCGAGCAGTTGCCATACCAGGTGGTGATGCAACTGGTCAGGATTTTCTCGATGGTGCAACTGTAGAACTTTTTGAGGATCTGGGGACCCATGCCAAATCTTTTCAGTCTCCTGAGGGGGAAAAGGTGTTGTCGTGCCCTCTTCACGACTGTCTTGATGTGATTGGAACATGATAGTTTGTTGGTGATGTGGACACCAAGGAACAAGAAACTCTCAACCCGCTCCACTACAGCCCCGTCAATGTTAATGGGGGACTGTTCGGCCCTCCTTTTCCTGTAGTCCACGATCAGCTCCTTTGTCTTGCTCGCATTGAGGGAGAGGTTGTTGTCCACACTGCCAGGTCTCATCGTTGTCCGTGATCAGGACTACCGCTGTTGTGTCGTCAGCAAACTTAAAGATGGTGTTGGAGTCGTGTTTGGCCACGCAGTCGTGGGTGAACAAGGAGTACAGGAGGGGACTAAGCATGCCTCCCTGAGGCGCCCCAGCATTGAGGATCAGCGTGGCAGATGTGTTGTTGCCTACCCTTACCACCTGGGGGCGACCCATCAGGAAGTCCAGGATCCAGTTGCAGAGGGAGGTGTTTAGTCCCAGGGTCCTTAGCTTGCTCTCATGAATTGTTCAGTATTGCTTGCCTCGAAGCAAGTATGAAAGGCATTTAGCTCTTCTGGTAGGCTCGCGTCACTGGGCAGCTTGTGGCTGGGTTTCCCTTTGTAGTCCGTAATAGTTTGCAAGCCCTGCCACAAAAAATAGTTTGATGGTTCGTCTGAGGGCATAGTGGGATTTCTTATAAGCGTCCGGATTAGTGTCCTGTTCCTTGAAAGCGGCAGCTCTAGCCTTTAGCTCGGTGCGGATGTTGCCTGTAATCCATGGTTTCTGGTTGGGATATGTACGTACGGGATGACGTCATTGATGCACTTATTGCTGAAGCCGGTGACTGAGGTGGTATACTCCTCAATGCTATTGGATGAATCCCGGAACATATTCCTGTCTGTGCTAGCAACACAGTCCTGTAGCGTAGCATCAGCGTTATCTGATCACTTCCAGATTGAGTGAGTCACTAGTAATTCCTGCTTTAGTTTTTGCTTGTAAGCAGGAATCAGCAGGATAGAATTACGGTCAGATTTTCCAAATGGAGGGCAAGAGAGAGCTTTGTATGCGTCTCTGTATGTGGAGTGCCTGTGACATGCTGGTAGAAATTAGGTAAAAATTGATTTAAGTTTACCTGCAATAAAGTCCCCCGCTTCTGGATGAGCATTTTCTTGTTTGCTTATGGCCTTATACAGCTCGTTGAGTGCGGTCTTAGCGCCAGCATCAGTTTGTGGTGGTAAATAGACAGCTACGAATAATTTAAATGAACTCTCTTGGTAGATAGTGTGGTCTACAGCTTATCATGAGGTACTCTACCTCAGGCGAGCAATACCTCGAGACTTCTTTAATAGTAGATATCGTGCACTAGCTGTTATTGACAAATAGACACACACCCCCACCCCTCGTCTTACCAGATGTAGCTGCTCTGTCCTACCGATCCCCTCCGGCGCCATTCTTTACAACAAAAGAGCAGTGCTCATGCGCGGTTCTTGGTCCCTGGTGGTGGCGCGGGGTGGGGGCACTACCGGGACAAAGATAAAGTGACAGGGGTTGAAACCGTGTGTTGGAGTCTGGTCTAGTGGTAGTGCTGCAAACTCCAGACCACACATAAGCCCTGGCAACAGGGGTTTGAGCCACGTCTCAACCACTCTCCTATCTGTGCCCCTCACACTTTTCTTTCGCATCTGTTTGATCACGGAAAATAAAATATGTGGGAGGGAGGATCAGAATTTCAATCATCTTTAAAGCAATAACTAAAGCAGTCAGATGAAGTAGGGCTATGAGAGGAGAATACTTTCGGATGTATCGTGACAAAGTATTGCTCATTATATAAAAATAAAAAAAACTACACTGTGTCCCTCTCTCCTCTCTCTTTCTTGCAATTGCTACTCTTTTTGGCTCTTATTCCAGTTTCAAAGAAAACGATGGAGAGAAGAGAAGGGGGAGTGTAGGGGGAGGAGTGGAGAAGGGGGACTCATTCACAGCATGAAGCTCCACAGCAGAGCTGTCGGTTGAAGTACATCTTCATCCTCTGCGCTTTGAACCCACGCATGGCTTCCCTTGAACGGTGTAATACATGTTTCACGGGCATTTCTACTTTATGTAGCCATGTGCGCACACACACGCACACACACCTTATAGGTGCACTTCTGCTCCCATATGAAAATTCCAGGTCCACTTAATGAAATACTTGCAATTTCATGACTTTGTTGCATCATGATTCCACCATCCACCATAATAGAGTTTAAGAAAACTAAAATGTGTAGATTTCACGACATCACAACAAATGTTTCATTGAGGGATCTTCATCTACCAGACAGTGACCTAAATGCTCTGTAAGAGAAAATAGCCTGAGGAGGAAACACAGCTTAAGAACCTTGATGTCAGAGTTAAGAGGCCTGGTGGTTCCCTCAGCCCCCAAGCAGCTCTTTGATAGAGAGTGCTTCGGTGGGTTTGCAGTGGGGAGGAGATAGAGATGTTGGGAGATTTTCAGCCCGGGCAACCCACGCTGGGACCCTCCCATTAACGTCAATAGCCGCCCTAGTGTACCGAGTGGCGGACTGTTTGTAGATAACAAGAACCTTGTACTGTCGTTCCTGTACCCCTGTGGCCTGTGAGGTGCCCATTTCATCTGAAAACACGTTTGTGTTTGATACATTGGAGTTTTGAACTACTGTATATTGTTGAATCGGTTGAACCTTGCTCTTCCTGTCTGTGCTGAATTCCTGCCTCCGGGAATGAAAAGATGCCATTTCTATTCAGGAGTAAAAGCATTGTAGAAAACAGAAAATACAGGTGTTTGGGTACAGAGCTGGTGTAATAAGCAAGAAAGGGAGTTTTCCATTGTGACATATTATAATTAAACAATAAGGCCCGTGGGGGTGTGGTATATTCTTATGCCACGACGCCGTGGTACACTACATGTCCAAAGGTATGTGGACACGCATTCAAATTAGTGGATTCGGCTATTTCATCCACACCCAATGCTGACAGATGTATAAAACCGGGCACACAGCCATGCAATCTACATAGACAAACATTGGCTGTAGAATGGCCGATACTGAAGAGCTCAGTGACATTCAACGTGGCACAGTCATTGGATGCCACCTTTCTAACAAGTCAGTTTGTCAAATTCTTGCCCTGCTAAAGCTGCCCAGGTCAACTGAAAGTGCTGTTATTGTAACGTGGAAACGTCTAGGAGGGACAACGGCTCAGGCGCAAAGTGGTTGGCCACACAAGCTTACAGAACGGACCGCCGAGAGCTGAAGCACATAGCGTTTTAAAATTGCCTGTCCTCGTTTGCAACAATAACTTCAGAGTTTCAAACTGCCTCTTGAAGCAACGTCAGCACGAGAACTGTTCGTCTTGAGCTTCATGAAATGGGCAGAGAAGCCGCACACAAGCCTAAGATCACCATGTGCAATGCCCAGCGTCGGCTGGAGTGGTGTAAAGCTCGCCGCCATTGGACTTTGGAGCAGTGGAAACACGTTCTCTGGAGTGATGAATCACGCTTCACTCATCTGGCACTCCGACAGATGAATCTGGATTTGGCGGGGCCAGGAGAACGCTACCTGCCCGAATGCATAGTGCCAACTGTAAAGTTTGCTGGAGGAGGAACAATAGTCTGGGGCTGTTTTTCATGGTTCGAGCTAGGCCCCTTAATTCCAGTGAAGGGACATCTTAATGCTACAGCATACAATGACATTCTAGAGACGATTCTGTGCATCCAACTTTGTGGCTCAAGTTTGGGAAGACCCTTTCCTGTTTCAGCATGACAATGACTTTGTGCGCAAGGCGAAGTCCATACAGAAATGGTTTGTCGAAATCGTTGTGGAAGAACTTGACTGGCCTGCACAGAACCCTGACCTCAACCCCATCAAACACCTTTGAGATGAATTGGAAAGCCTTCTGCGGGCCAGGCCTAATCTCCCAACATCATTGCCCGACCTCAATAATGCTCTTGTGGCTGAATGGAAGCAAGTCCCCGTAGCAATGTTCCAACATCTAGTGGAAAGCCTTCCCAGAAGAGTGAAGGCTGTTATAGCAGCAAAGGAGGGACCAACTCCATATTAATGACCATGATTTTGGAATGAGATGTTCGGCGAGCAGTTGTCAACATACTTTTGGTCATGTAATGTAAGAGATGTCATTATAAATGTGATGTCAACAGTTGGATGGTGTGAATTAGCCACAGCATGCCAAGAGGTGTTGTTATGAGAAACCCGGGTCGGCCCTGGTCAGACCGACCCGATGCCATTTATGGCAAATTATACTGAACAGAAATATAAACGCATTATACTCTGTCCACATACTTTTGACAATGTAGTGTATATTGGCATTCTTCAATGTCACCATAAATGCTTTATTCACATAACTGTCAGATGTTGAGGGTGCTTATAGGATGAGGTAAGCCTGCAGAATAAGATAAAAGCACTTCGGCAATCTGCACTAGGAGACACTGACTTGGAGAGATTCTTCCAATGGAAACATTGCATTAGAGACTTATATAATATAATATGTATATATACTGAACAAAAATATAAACGCAACATGTACAGTCGTGGCCAAAAGTTTTGAGAATGACACATGTATTGGCATGCTGACTGCACAAATGCCCATCAGAGCTGTTGACAAGAGAATGTAATGTTGGTTTCTCTACCATAAGCCGCCTCCAACATCGTTTTAGCAAACTTGGTAGTACGTCCAACCGACCTCACAAGCACAGACCACATGTAACCACACCAGCCCATGACCTTCGCATCCGGCTTCTTCACGTGGACAGCTGATTAAACTGAAGAGTTTTGCTGTCAGTAATAAAGCCCTGTTGTGGGGAAAAACTCCTTCTGATTAGCTGGGCCTGGCTCCCCAGTGGGTGGCGCCTATGTCCAGTCATGTGAAATCCATAGATTAGGCCCTAATTCAATTGACTGTAACTGAGTAAAAACGTTGAAATTCTCTAGGCTATATCTGGTTCCTCCCATTTACAAAGGTCTAGCTCCAATTTACCGGGGTGAACTACCTATGCATGCAGTTGTTTGATATGAGATTGAAAACACATTTCTCCAAAGGGATACAATAGACATTGTAAGACTATAAATGTTAAATCCACAACCGTTTCGCTGAGAAAAGTATTTTGGCTCTCAATATGTAGCATAAAACTGCCTGGCCTGGTCAAAGTGACTGTTTTTGCAAATGTTTATTTGAAACGATGCAACCGTATTTTCTTCTAACGTGGTTCCTGCTGTCGATATTTCCAACCGTTGTGTTCGTGTGCTGCTTCTGTGAGCCACAGCCGAGGCGTGGCTTAGGACCGTTTGATACTGTCATCAAATAATTGCTTCTCCTACATAGGTCTGCAAAAGACAGGTCTCAAGTCATGCTCTGTATACACAAGTATCCGGGTTCTCTATCTATATGTATGACGTCAGATCTTTTTCCGCAACTGAAGGCCTAGCTCCAATAGTCACGGTTTGCCACTGGTAAATGGAATATGTCTGACAACATTTATGAGGCCTATGTTGTTTTCCTAAATTACTTGGGACAGTCCATCTGATACAAGTTACATTAGCGGTAAACTAATACTAAGTCAACCTGATGAGTTCTGAATCATCTGCTGTAACAGAAAAAAACTTTAAATTGTAATAAAGGAACAGTAAGTTTCCTTAATTCTTAAAAGTCTAAGCCGTTGGGTGTGCTGACATATGCAATTCTAAGCTGACGTGCAATTTTTTAAAGATGGTAATACTATGGATCATTTAGCTGTTTGAGTTTGAATTGTAGGACCCCTTTAGGAACGGTATATAAAAAAAAGCACAGAGTAACACATTCATAAATGGCAAAAAAGATTGTCAAAAAATAAACCTTAAGAAACAAGGTTTTGAAGTGTCTGTCTAGAAGATATAAGAAAGCTCAAGAAATGTAATCCCTTTTTTGGGTAGGCACAAAACTACCTTCATACTTCCATTCATTTTTTTTAACCCGGTACTAGTTACCTTTAGACAAGTACTGTGACACTTGTGTGAGAATTTCCCCTTTCCACAGTGGGTTCACATTAGTTTGTAGCCCAAATAGTTTGGAGGTTACAAACAGAAGTTGGCACATCGACGGTACCGACTGTCAGGCTCTGGCCATAGGAGTACCTTTTGGCCGTGGTCAGAGCCTGACAGATCTAGATTCTAGATCTTTGTGTTTTTCATTTTGTGTTGAATCCCCAATTGGACACAGCTGTGAGACGTTGTCTGATTGGGGATTCTATTTAAGTTGCTCAACCACACACGTTTGTGTGGGTCATTGTTAGAGGTACGTCTCATGTCACAGTTAAAGTAAGTGTGTGCCGTTTTCATTGTTGTGTTATAGTTTGTGACATTTAAAGTTTAAAGTGAAAATAAACATGTCAAACTATCGCTGCGCTTCACCTTGGTCTCTCTTTACACCCACTCGTGACAGAATGACCCACCAAAACGAGACCAAGCAGCGTTCGATGGAGGAGAGCTGGTGTCCGGAGCAAAGGCGCCGTCGCCATGGAAAGGGTCGACGGGCCAGAAAGGCGAAGGACCAGCCAGGAGCCCAGAAGAACCCCCAAACTGTTTTTTGGGGGGGGCTATGGGGGTGGTCGGGGATCGATGGTGAAGAGCCCCGGCCACTGCACTCGTGGGGGATCCAGGAGGAGCCCCTACAGCCATGGGAGCAGAGGTACTAAGAGGAGTCGGAGGAAGACGACGACTATGTGCCTTTGTTCCCTCACTCGTGGGGGCTCCCGATGGAGTCCTCACAGGAAGGGGATTGGCGATGGAGAGAGGAAGATCGGAGCAGTCCGCTCCACCGGTGCCCAGTCCGGGGCCGGTCGTCTGCTTCGCTCCAGTGCCGGAGCAGTCCGCTCCACCGGTGCCCAGTCCGGGGCCGGTCGTCTGCTTCGCTCCAGTGCCGGAGCAGTCCGCTCCACCGGTGCCCAGTCCGGGGCCGGTCGTCTGCTTCGCTCCAGTGCCGGAGCAGTCCGCTCCACCGGTGCCCAGTCCGGGGCCGGTCGTCTGCTTCGCTCCAGTGCCGGAGCAGTCCGCTCCACCGGTGCCCAGTCCGGGGCCGGTCGTCTGCTTCGCTCCAGTGCCGGAGCAGTTCGCTCCACCGGTGCCCAGTGGTCTGCCCAGCTCCAGAACCGGAGCGACCTGCCACGCCGGTGCACAGTCCGGGTCCAGTCGTCTGTACCGCTCCATGGCCGGAGCCGTTCGCCAGACCAGGTCCCATTCCAGGACAGGTCATCAGACTGGCGTCAGGGAGGAAAGTGTCCACTTCACCGGGGCCAGAACCGCCACCGAGGTGAAGTGTCCCTCCCCAACCCTCCCATGTCAATTTTGTTTTTATATGTATTTGTCGCGGCCGGGAGTCCGCGCCTTAGAGGGGGGGTACTGTCAGGCTCTGGCCATAGGAGTACCTTTTGGCCGTGGTCAGAGCCTGACAGATCTAGATTCTAGATCTATGTGTTTTTCATTTTGTGTTGAATCCCCAATTGGAGACAGCTGTGAGACGTTGTCTCTGATTGGGGATTCTATTTAAGTTGCTCAACCACACACGTTTGTGTGGGTCATTGTTAGAGTTACGTCTCATGTCACAGTTAAAGTAAGTGTGTGCCGTTTTCATTGTTTTGTTGTGTTATAGTTTGACATTTAAAGTTTATAGTGAAAATAAACATGTCGAACTATCGCTGCGCTTCGCCTTGGTCTCTCTTTACACCCACTCGTGACACCGACTTCAGACGAGTCCCCTGACACGGTTTGTACTGTAGGTCAAACTGTTCAGATGCTACTGACAAACACCGCTCTAGCTCTGCCACCTTTCACAGCAGATGCGGAAGTGCAACATCGGTGGATGCAGTGTTGTGCATCCAGTGCAAAAAAACTGATATCTCTACCTAAAACAGATGGATTTTGATGGGGATTTTTTTTTTTTATTGACTCGTGATCTTGTCCCTATTAGTTCACAGCCTGGTTCAGAACCTTAACAGATACACCTTCCTTCTACTCAGGGCAAAACAAAAGAAAGGTCCATTGGTGAAAAGTACAGTACATTTACAACAATCTAGGATCTCCAATTTCTTTTAACCTATTGGAAATGTAGCATTGTCTACTTACTGCAGCAGTCTGGAGAGCATTGAAATGTGAGGAAAAGAGAATAAATAGACCTATACTGCAAATAATTAAACTGCCCTTATCCATTTCATTCCATGTTAAATCGCTGAGATCTGAGTGCTTGACAATGGGAGCATATTGTTAGGTGACAGCTATGTGCAACAGGGAGGGTAAAAGTGAGATGATAAAGTATCACAGTAAGATGATATCCCTCTCTGAAGTTCTGTTGAAATTTCCTAAACTAGCCCAAGGCCAGCACCATTTGAATGGACTTGCAGACATAGACAGGGGTCAACTATGCTAGAGCAGACTAACACAGCGTAGCGGCATTTATGACAAAAGTTGAAATCATAAGCCAGTTTCGGGCAAGTCTATGGGTCAAATCTCCCCTCCCCAAATGAGCAGTGATTTAAAAAAATCAGTGTACCGGAACAAACTTCCTTGCTAGTTATCACATCACAGTCTGTCGACAGATGCTACTATTATTTATGCTATGTGCATCTGTCCACGCAAAGTGGAGTCTCTTGCATGCCCGCTATACTCCTAAGCTGCTGTCCTAAAGCTCTAGGAGGGGGGCGGTTATCACTGGCGACTTTACCACGTTCCTCAAGACCATCACAGAAACAATCTGCACAGGAATCGGCAACAGCAAGTGAGCTCGGCCCTCTAGACAGAATATCACTTTCTCTTGATTTGGTGAGTAGCCAGGCTCAAAATCCAAACCACCAGCAGGGATCCTAGCTACTGGTCAGGCCTGGAGAAGCAGCTCGTGTTCCTGCAGCGCATTGTCAAGACAACCCTGAGACCAGACATAACCCTGGTCTCCGAATCCACAAAAAACATCATTATTCTGGAGCTCACGGTCCTTTGGGAAGATCGTCAAGAGGAAGCGTACGAGAGGAAGAGGGCCAAGTACGAGGGACTGGTCATAGCCTGCTGGAAGCAGGGTTGAAAGGCTAGGAGCATACCTATGGAGGTAGGCTGCAGGGCAGTCCTCTACAGAGCCTCAAGCAAACTCTGTATCAAAGGAGAGAAGAGGAACACCATCGAGGCAGTTGAAAAAGCCTTAAGATGGCTCTGGATCAAGAGAGGAGATCCATGGAGAGTGGCGTAATGCCACCTGGACACAAGTCAGGGTCTGATCAACTCTGGCTGTGTCGCCTGGGCGAGGGTGTCTGATCTTGTAAGACCCGAAACACTCTATGACCCCAGGTTACATCACTGATGATTTGTCCAGGAGCATCAAGAGATGTAGAACAATTACATTTCAATGCCATTTCAATCCAACATATCACCCATTTCAATCCAAAAAAATGTGAAAAATCGAAGGGGCTATATATGTATTGTAGTATAATGAAATGCTATTTCAGCCCAAAAATATAATTACCTTACTGAATCACTTGTTAATCTTCGACAATAGAAATTTTGTTGAATAAAATAAGAAAGGACATCCCGTCAGTCCAGGATCAGCTGTGTCCATTTTAGCTTTGAACTTCAAAGGCATGCCGCTGGTCCAGTTAATAAGGATCCCTATGCACAAGGCTCATCTGTTGAAATCCAGAGGTTTACTTTGGGAAATGCCACACATAAACAGTTTTGCACAATCTCTAATGAGGCAGCTTCTAGCAATCAACGGCACAAAAACATAATCTGAAGTCTATTCTCCATCACTGATATGTGCGAGACAGACGAAAACCGTAATTGAAGCATGGTGGATTGTAGAATTCGTCAGGACACGTCAGTGTTTCCTTTAACAGACTTACTTCCACTCTACATAACACTTTTATTTCATTTAAGCACAATTAACAGATCAATGAAATGCAACGGTCGGAGGTTAATTATCTACTTTTGTTTGGCTGTCCTGGACGTCCATTTTAAGAAACTGCTCTTAGACCCAAAAACCCCATCCCCCTAACAAACTCAGCTAATGGCCAATTTTGCGCTTTTGTTTGCTGGAATTCCATTAATTGCTCTTCACTGTGTTCTTAAGCCCTGTATGTTTTCATCGCCAGACGGATGAGGCCAGATAGGGACAATTATTGTGCCCTATTCTGACTTTCTCACTCATGAAACGAGGTGAGGACAAAAAGAAAAGAACAATTACTGTGACGAATTTCCAAGTGCACAGAACTTCCCACATTTAATAAACAACCAAGCCCGGACAGAAAAGCAGGCCTCCTTCCACATGTTAAATGGGCCTGAACTTCTGATGCACTAGGACTCTGCCCTGCTCAACTCCCCCAAAATAACCCCTTTAGTCTATTTTTGGTTTCATGCAAATCACAGGGGGAAGAATGGAAGTGCTCAGAGATATAATGTATATGTTGGAAAGATGCTTGGTCGGGGGGGCCGTGACATGGTACTAGGTGTCTGTTGTGGTTTTCCTGTCTTTGTAAATCATTCCTCACAATTATCCCTGATTTGGCTTGGATGGGCACATCAATGTTCAGGATACACAATGGTAAACACCACATTGAAAACATTAAAGCCCATTTAGAACTAATTGAGAAATCGACTTCTAAACATAACTGTTCCAGCAGAGCTCAGAGTAGAACAACACATTTCAAGATTTGTTGCAGTACATACTGTAGCAGACATGCGATAACTATAGTTTCAAATATGCTTTGTGGAAAGTAAAAACATTGACTACAACTGTTTGAAAACAGATCCCCCAAAATAACTACTTTTTAAAACAATTTCATACAGATCTCAGAAGTGATTACTTTGTAAACTATTTGAATGCAGATCAGAGAAAGCAACGACTTTTTACAAATATTTAAATACATATCTCAGGAACTTTTCAGAAACTATTGGATTGACTGCCATCAACTAATGGCAAGGCTGTATTTTGAACTTCATGTTGCAGATATAAATATAATGAATAGAGCACACATGGTACTATACTATTCCAATCCATCTGACAGTAGATCATATTTGATCTACACAATACATTTCTATGATATTTAGTTACATTACACACTTAATAGACATATTTTGTTACTGCTACCATTCTCAGTAACACCTAAAATAAAGCAATTTCAATACATTTTGTTATTGTAGTAATCACAGTTACTAAACATGTATAATAACTTGATGTCAAGTGATACTGCATTACCTTATGTCTCACTGATTATGAAAATGTACAGGTAACTGACCAAATAATGAAAACTTGAGGGATACAAAGTACATTGAAATCAGGTGGTTCCTGAGTTAATTAAGCAATTAACATCCCATCATGATTGGGCTCATGTATAAAAATGCTGGGCAGGCCATTATTTTGCCTACCATGGCTGTGCCCCCATAGAATGTGAATGCCCCATCCATAGCGCACGAGTGGTCACTGAATGGTTTGGTGAGCATGAACACAATGTAAACCATATGCCATGGCTGTCTCAGTCACCAGATCTCAACCCAAATGAACACTTATGAGAGATTCTGGAGCGTCGCCTGAGACAGCGGTTTCCACCACCATCAACAAAACACCAAATTATGGAATTTCTCGTGGAATATTGGTGTCGCATCCTTCCAATAGAGTTCCAGACACTTGTAAAATCTATGCCAAGGTGCGTTGAAGCTGTTATGGTACGTGTTGACCTACCACCATATTAAGACACTATGTTGATATTTCCTTTATTTTGGCAATTTCCTCTATTTCAAAGTCATTTTGAAACTGCAAAAGTGTTCCACTCAAATGTTAAGATAACCCCATGTCCCTCACTGTTGCCTAGATCTAGCTAAATGACTGAAAGTGACATTTATCAGATGTTTTCAGGCACAAAAATATCCATGTGTGCATAGGGAGACCAAGGCGCAGCGCAGGGATAGTAGTTTGTCATATTTATTATTTATACTATGTATAAAATGTCACAAACTGAACAAACTATACAACACCAAACAAACACTAACGACACAACGTCACGTTCCCAAAAAACAAACACGAATGAACGGACGTAACAAATAGCACACTTACTTTCACCGTGACTGCGACATATAACGACAACGACCCACAACCCCGTGTGAAAATCTACAAACCTATGTAGGATCCCTAATTAGAGACAATGCGCTACAGCTGCCTCTAATTAGGGATCCCACACAAACCACCACCAGAAGCAGAAAGAAAAGACCTGTCAGACTCTGACCATGGTTACATAGAGAAGCAAATAGGCTTCTCTATGGCCAGAGCCTGACACCATGTCCTAGGCCATTAGTTGTGTATCCAGCTATATACCTCAATGCAGATAAATGTACAAAAATAAAGCAACATCTGTTTGGTTACGGGTATGGTGGTTGAGCAGAAAGTTGTATTAATGTAAATTTGTATTACTTTTCATTATTTAGATCGATAAATGTTAATGTTTAGCATGTTTAAATGTTTTCTTCAATCCTTAAGTATTTAATTCTAGGCTGTATATAAACATTCATATCGGACAGCCCTCCAAACCATGTGCTAATGACAATATATTTACACTAATTAAACTAACTGTTGTAATTTTGGCAGCCATGAAATCAATATTTTATTTTGTTTTCAAATAACTTCTATATTTCAAAATGTGATTATTTTTTCTGTGCGAGCCACAAGGACTCATAGGAGCAGGAGCCTGTTTCTGTAGCGTGGGGCAGCTTGATGTACACCCTCTGGACAGGACGCTAGTCTATTGCAGTGCCTTACCCCCAATCGATCTCCTTAATGCTGAGTGTCAAGCGGAGATGCCTCGGGTCCCACTTTTACAGTCTTTGGTATGACTTTATACTTTGTAATTTGTTTAAAATGGGACTAAAAATCTATTGTCACCCTTAGGGCTCAGGCTCTTACCTGGTACTGCAATCCTTCCAGCCGTCGGGTGGTTCATCTCCAGTATAAGGTCATTGTTAGCAACCTGAAAATAATATATAGTTTTAGAACTATGCACTCTTCTTTGCTGACAGGTGTATAATATCCATGCAATTGTCAGGCTCTGGCCATAGAGAAGCCTTTTGCTTCTCTATGTAGCCTTGGTCAGAGTCTGACAGCTCTAGGTTTTTGTTTTCTATGTGGTGTTTTGTGTTGGATCCCTAATTAGAGGCAGCTGCATTGCATTGTCTCTAATTAGGGATCCTACTTATGTTTGTAGGTTCCACACCCTAGGTGTGGTCCATTGTCTACATGTCCGTGAGTAAGTGTGCGTTACGTTCGTTTGATTGTTCGTTGGTTTTTTGTATAGTTCGTAACATTGAGTCTAGTGAAAAATAAAAAGCAATGTCGAACTATTCCTGCGCTGCACCTTGGTCTATGTATGCACCCTATCGTGACAGCAAACTCCAAACATTTGCAGTAGAATGGCCTTACTGAAGAGCTCAGTAACTTTCAATGTGGCACTGTCATAGCATGCCAACTTTCCAACAAGACAGTTCATAAAATGTCTGCCCTAATAGAACTGCCCCGGTCAACTGTAAGTGCTGTTATTGTGAAGAGGAAACGTCTAGGAGCAACAATGGCTCAGCTGTGAAATGGTAGGCCACACAAGATCACAGAACGGGACTGCCGAGTTCTGAAGCTCATAAAAATCGTCTGTCCTCGGTTGCAACACTCACTATCGAGTTCAAAACTGCCTCTGGAAGCAATGTGCAATGCCATCCACAATGCCAAGCCTCGGCAGGAGTGGTGTAAAGCTCGCCGCCATTGGACTCCGGAGCAGTGGAAACGCATTCTCTGGAATGATGAATCACAGTTCACCATCCGGCAGTCCTTCACTTAGTTCCAGTGAAGGGAAATATTAACTCCACACAATTCTGTGTTTCCAACTTTGTGGCAACAGTTTGGGAAAGGCCCTTTCCTGTTTCAGCATGACAATGCCCCCGTGCACAAAATGAGGTCCATACAGAAATGGTTTGTCGAGATCGGTGACTGCACAGAGCCCTGACCTCAACCCCAACGAACACCTTTCGGATGAATTGGAACACCTACTGCGAGCCAGGCCTAATTGCCCAACAACAGTGCCCGACCTCAATAAAGTCCCTGCAGCAATGTTCCAACATCTAGTGGAAAGACTTCCCAGAAGAGTGGAGGCTGTTATAGCAGCAAAGGGGTTAATGCCCATGATTAAGAAATGACTCGTTCGACAAGCAGGTGTCCACATACTTTTGGTCATGTAATGTAAGAGATGTCATTAGGAATGTGATGTCAACAGTTGGATGGAAGTGTGAATTAGCCACAGCATGCCAGGAGTTGTTGTGAAGAGAAAGCTACCTTGCCCTGGTCAGAGCGACCGATGCCATTCATGGCAAATTATACTGAAATTATGCAGAAATGTGGCACAAAAAAAGTATTTCTCTCAATTGTGCACAAATTTGTTTCCATCCATGTTAGTGTGCATTTCTCCTTTGCCAAGATAATCCATCAGCCTGACAGGTGTGGCATACCAAGAAGCTGATTAAAGAGCATGATCATTATACAGGTGCACCTTCTGCTTGGGGAGAATAAATGCCCACTCTTAAAATGTGCAGTTTTTGAGGGAGAGTGCAATTGGCATGCTGACTGCAGGAATGTCCACCAGAGCTGTTGCCAGAGAATTGAATGTTAATTTCTCTACCATAAGCCACATCCAACGTTGTTTTAGAGAATTTGGCAGTATGTCCAACCGGCCTCACAACTGCAGACCACGAGTAACCACGACAGCCCAGGTCCTCCACATCCGGCTTCTTCACCTGCGGGATCATCTAAAACCAGCCACCTGGACAGCTGATGAAACTGAGGAGTATTTCTGTCTGTAATAAAGCCCTTTTGTGGGGAAAGAATCATTCTGATTGGCTGGGCCTGGCTCCCCAGTGGGTGACTATTTGGGGAGATTCTCCCATTCTTCTCTGCAGATCCTGTCAAGCTCTGTCAGGTTGGATGGGGAGCGTCGCTGCACAGCTATTTTCAGGTATCTCAAGAGATCAGGTTCAAGTACAGGCTCTGGCTGGGCCACTCAGAGACGTGTCCCGAAGCCACTCCTGTGTTGTCTTGGCTGTGTGCTCAGGGTTGTTGTTCTGTTGGAAGATTAACCTTCTCCCCAGTCTGAGGTCCTGAGCGCTCTGGAGCAGGTTTTCATAAAGGATCTTTGCTTTGCTCCGTTAATTTCTCCCTCAATCCTGACTAGTCTCCCTGCCGCTGAAAAACAACCCTACAGCATGATGCTGCCACCACCATGCTTCACCGTAGGGATGGTGCCAGGATTCCCTCAGAAGTGATTTTTGGCATTCAGGCCAAAGAGTTAAATCTTGGTTTCATCAGACCAGAGTATCTTGTTGCTCATGATCTGAGAGTCTTTAGGTGCCTTTTGGCAAACTCCAAGCGGGCTGTCATGTGCCTTTTACTGAAGAGTGGCTTCCATCTGCATAGATGATTGTCCTTCTGAAAGGTTCTCACATCTCCACAGAGGAACTCTGGAGCTCTTTCAGAGTGACCATCGGGTTCTTGGTAACCTCCCAGTCCAAGGCCCTTCTCCCCCGATTGCTCAGTTTGACCAGGCGGCCAGCTCTAGGAAGAGTCTTGGTGGTTCTAAGCTTCTTCTATTTAAGAATGGTGGAGGCCACTGTGTTCTTGGGGACCTTCAATGCTGCAGAATCACGGAGCTCTACGGACAATTCCTTTGACCTCATGGTTTGGTTTTTGCTCTGACATGCACTGTCAACTGTGGGACCTTTATATAGACAGGCTTGTGCCTTTCCAAATCAAATAAAATCAAATAAAAAATACAGTGAAATGCTTACTTACAAGCCCTTAAACAACAATGCAGTTCAAGAAAAGAGTAAAAAAAATTATAATAAAAGTAACACAATAAAATGACAATAACGAGGCTTTATACAGGGGTACCGGTACCCAGTCATTGTACAGGGGTACAAGGTAGTTGAGGTAATTGAGGTAATATGTACATAGGTAGGGGTAAAAGTGGATTCCAATCAAGTTGTAGAAACAGCTCAATGATGATCAATGGAAATAGGATGCACCTGATTTCAATTTCGAGTCTCGTAGCAAAGGGTCTGAATACTTATATAAATAAGGTATTTCTAAAAACCTGTTTTTGCTTTGTCATTATGTGATATTGTGTGTAGATTAATGATATTTGGTAATTTATTTAATCCATTTTATAATAAGGCTGTAACGTAATAAAATGTGGAAAAATTCAAGGGGTCTGAATACTTTCCGAATGCACTGTATATTATTGTAGTCCTCGGTCTGGACGAGATGCACATCTTCGTATATGAGTGTTCATAGAGCATGAGAGTCACAGTTCACAATGACACCATCAATTGTCAGTGGTTCAAACCAGTTGTATTCTATTCCACTTGTCTATCATGCCATGGGCTGCCTTTTGCTGACCTTTCATACTTAATTCATTTTTATGACAGGACAGTGGGAATGAAGTGGAGGACTCCTGGTAGAGGTCCATGATAGAAAGTGCTCAAGACTAGAACCCCCTTCAACAGGGGGATATGTAGTCCGTTCTATGCACCATGCGTATAATATCATAAACCTTCTCCTGCACTTGAAACTTGCCCACAGTTGAATCAAAAGGCTCCCTATCCGGCCTGTCAAACTAACTTATAATTTGTGCTATACATCAGAGTGTGGGCAAGCTGAAGTCAGACAGTTACATAAGGATGAAGAGTCAGACCACCAGACATGTTTTACACTCTCACTCTCTCGTGACCCTTGGAGCAGAGGTGTGGAGTTAACCGAATGGCAGTTTATTGCACTCAAAACAGTCCAAGAAAAAATAACTCTCAGCCCGTGCACAGCGAATGCACATAAATTTGACTTGAAGCCACAATCCTTCATTTGTTTTTCGGTAAACAGTAGCCTCAGCACTTGGTTTGCTATATAACGCTGAAGGATGGGCCTGGAGAAATGTAACCATCCTCAAATGCATAGATGGAGCTATGGATACAAGGATCGACAGTCCACAAGATATAATTCATTGATATTACAGTAAATATTGCAGATTGCACCTTTAATATGCAGTCTCTTCTTGTTGCACATTGAAACCTGGGTTTGATAACGACGAACAACAGTTTATTCTGAAGACCTGTTTGCCAAGTTTGATTGTACAGGGTTCCAAACATCGCACTGTTCTCTCACACAAGGGTGTTATGCGTTTGATTTCAGGCACGGTCTACTCATCATTGATGACTGCCTCTCTTATGAGCCTCTATTAATTTTTTGAACAGTTCAATAAGATGCACTCGCTCGTTGGTTCTTGAAATGCAAATGCTTCCCGACCGTCACAGCCTGTCATGACCCCACTCACAGGGGTCATGACAGGCTTACTTTAGGGTAATGTACAGCAAAGTCACCACACCATACTGTACGTGTGTTGTTGCACTTCGAAAGGCCCTGCAAAGGAGATCGCTTTCCCACATTTGGCTCCAATTTCTCCTGCTTGTGTGTATGTATTAAGACTATGAAACAAATTGCACAGAGAGATATAAAGTGCTGCTGCCTCTTTAGACAGCTGAATCAGTTGGTATCTAGAAATATATATATCCAATTTAAAGATGATTTACTCTTCCAACTGCTGTAATACTAAAAAGCTCTTCCAGCTCTGAATTTCCGGTCTAGGCCCATAAACCCATTAACCCCAATATGCTGAACAATGATTAAAGACAGGAATTCCTTACTCAAAAGACAGAATGATGAGTCTCTCCCTTAAGACGAATGGTAGAATGGTTTGTCCTTCCTTTAACAGGGGGAGCCATGACAGTAGCTCTGTTCATCTCACTTTTTCCCTGCAGATGGCAGGTTTGTGAGACACCAATGATAGATGATGCCTTTTCCTTCCCAGTCTCTAATCCACCCTGAACTTCAACAAGAGTAAGGTGACCTGGAAGAGTTCATATTCTCCAGGAATATTGGCCTGCCTCATATCTCAATCTTGTTTGGTTAATTCAGTAAAAAACACGGTTGAACTTGTGGTTGACAGCTACCTGGGGAAGACTGGATTTGACTATGGGACTGATTCAATACGTCCTGCCATTTTTTGTTAACAAATTCTGTCTCACATGGAAAGTAAAAGAAGAAGAAATTTCCCCTTGGGGATCAATAAAGTACCTATCTATCTATCTGAAATGAAGCATCCAACTTTGTGAGGAGACCATCTGGTATTTTGAGAGTGTACAGAACCTTTCCATTCGACCCCAGGGTACAAGGCGAGTTAAACATTGATTGTTTGATTGAATTGAGCCCAGAGTTTGACTTTTACCTTATAAACTTATCCAGCAACTTCATAAAAATGTGGAAATAAGATTTGCAGTCAACTGCATATGAATGTCCAGGTGGCCACATGCTCAATGTAACATTTGTACTGGTCTTCCAAAGACCTCATTGAAAATAGGAAACAACCACAAAAAAAGTTGTGCTATATTGGTTTGTATGAATCATGACATTAATAAAAATATTGTAGTAAATGTGGGGTAGCCTGGCCTGGGAGCAAAACTCAGGTCCAGCAACTGTGTCAACCCTACATGTTAGTCTGTATGCTAAGAGATCTGAACCTCTTGAGAAATGTGCTATAATATTGTAAAGGATAAACACTTGACACAACGCCATCTAGGCGTGTAGTAATAATGGATGGGAAAACTGTTCAGAGAACGTAAGATAAAACGGTAGCTTAAAAAACCTTATCCATCTTCCAAACAGTAATCAAAGTATCACTACATATTCGTCGCCAAACCAACTGGCTCCAGGTCATTTATAAGTCTTTATTAGGTAAATCCCCGCCTTATCTCAGCTCGCTGGTCACCATAGCAACACCCACCCGTAGTATGCGCTCCAGCAGGTATATTTCACTGGCCACCCGCAAAGCCAACATCTCCTTTGGCCGCCATTCCTTCCAGTTCTCTGCTGCCAATGACTGGAACTTTAAGCATCGGCTGTCAGAGCTGCTTATCGATCACTGCACCTGTATATAGCCCTTCTGTAAATAGCCCACCCTACTACCTCATCCCCATATTTATTTTTTACTTCCGCTCATTTTGCACAGTGTTAATGCTAATCTGTAATTTATTTCGCCACTAGGTTATTTATTGTCCTACCTTCCTAACCTTACTGCATTTTGCACTACATTTGCGCTCTGTATATAGATTTTCTATTGTGTTCTTGACTGTACGTTTGTTTATTCTCATGTGTAACTCTGTGTTGTTTTTTGTCGCACTGCTTTGCTTTGTCTTGGCCAGGTTGCAGTTGTAAATGAGAACTTGTTCTCAACTGACCTACCTGGTTAAATAATGGTGAAATAAAAAGTGAGGGAGCAATAGGAAAATAAACATTTCAATTCACAACTTATCCATATGCTGATACTGAACTCGACAGATGCCCCCTCCTTACAAGGATTTGACAGATAACCAAACAAAATCATGGAAACCGCAGTCAGTGGAATAGGAAAAGGGGCACATGAGAGCCACATGCGTCTCCCATTGCCCCCGACGCCACTTAAAACAGGGTTCACTTTACGCCTCTGTGTCTGCACATAGTAAAAGCCCTGTTTATTTGTGTGTCTCTCATTTTTACCAGCTGCGGGGCCTGCCTCCAATGCCTCCTTTCATCCAACCAGGCCTCGCTGCCTCCTCTACTGCCGCGCTCTTCACAAGGATCTGATTGGGAACCTCTGTGGTTGCATGGGAGGGGAGGGGAAAATATTTATAAGGCTCAACATTGATCAATGGCTTTAATTTAAACATCATATACAGTTTGTTTTGTGCATTCAAATATGTTTTTTTTCTTCTGAAAAATACATTGGAAAAAAACTGTAAATATGTGACAGGATATGAACGGGAAATTAATTATAATACTTATTCCAGGGGCAGGAGCTATTATATTGAGTCATTAGGCCTAACTGTCAACAGGACGTCTAGAGTCTCTGTGTAGAAACACTAATATGTTTTGTATGTCTGGAAGTTGTCACGGTGAGGTTGAAGGGAACGAGGCGCAGAGCGAGAGGACGATGCAAACATGTTTTATTAACAAATAAAACACTACAAAACAATAAACATACTAAACAACATGGCGTTGGGTTACACACACGAAACACAAACACAAATAATGATCCACAACGCAGGTGGCTATGCAGTGCACATAAATAGAATCCCCAATTAGAGACAACTCTAGACAGCTGTCTCTAATTGGGGATCACTAACAACCCACTCCTGTGATGTGAGGACCTGACTATGGCCATCCCACTCCCTCTAGTGGGAGTCAGAGGCCTGGCCTCAGTCAGGCCCTCACAGAAGTGTAAAAGCAGAAATGATTGTCTGCATATTGGAAGCCATCTTGGTATCGCAGAGATATACAAATGCTGTGACATTCTTCAAATCTGGAAAATTCCTTGGTAAATGACAAAGGACATGGCTATGCCTGAGACTTGGTTATGCCCTTATGTAAAAACCACATGATTTCATGTAAAAAAATGTTTTTGGAACACTTCACGTGTGACATTTCACATGTGAAAACATTTGTTTTTGGAACACTTCACGTGTGACATTTCACGTGAAAACAAAAATGAGTCATTATGATACACACACAATGCTTTTATCATAAACAAGAGTATACTAAACATCAGGAACACCTTCCTAATATTATATCATACACAGAGTATACTAAACATCAGGAACACCTTCCTAATATAGTCAGTTGAGAACAAATTCTTATTTACAAAGACGGCCTACACCGGTCAAACTCGGACGACGCTGGGCCAATTGTGCAGCCCCCTATGGGACTCCCAATCACCGACGGTTGTGATACAGTCTGGATTCGAACCAGGTTGTCTGTAGTGACGCCTCTAGCACTGAGATGCAGTGTCTTAGACTACTGCGCCACTTGGGAGCCCCTAATATTTTATCATACACAGAGTATACTAAACATCAGGAACACCTTCCTAAAATTATATCATACACAGAGTATACTAAACATCAGGAACACCTTCCTAATATTTTATCATACACAGAGTATGCTAAACATCAGGAACACCTTCCTAATATTATATCATACACAGAATATACTAAACATCAGGAACACCTTCCGAATATTATATCATACACAGAGTATACTAAACATCAGGAACACATTCCAAATATTATATCATACACAGAGTATACTAAACATCAGGAACACCAATATTTTATCATACACAGAGTATACTAAACATCAGGAACACCTTCCTAATATGATATCATACACAGAGTATACTAAACATCAGGAACACCTTCCTAATATTATATAATCCACAGAGTATACTAAACATCAGGAACACCTTCCTAATATTGACTTTTTTGGCCTTAGCTAGAACCGCAACTGATTCCGTGGTATTATTTTAGAGGATGAAGAATACAATTGAACAAAGCTGAATAAAAAGGATATTTTCTAAACGTTCTTGAGGGAGTGCGCACATGCGGCTATTCTGTGTTGAGCAGTTAACAAAGAAATAGGTATTCCTATATGCTTAATTAAGAGTTATTAATGCAACTTTAGTTGTTCTACAAACGTTGGGCTATATGTTTAGATTTTTAATACATTGTAAAGCTGCATGATGACTCTAATGATGATTTGAAAAAAGTTGCTTTAAAGGCATGAGCTCTGCTTTGTCTCTCATTTACAATTTGACAAGCACTTGCTGATGCCTTGAATTTCCCGGTGGCATCCTCTTTGTGTCCGTAATGCACGCTAAAAGAATCCATGCCTTTTGCGGCCAGTGGCTGTTGTGCCCTTCTCCCTGAGTGCTGCCTGCTCTTAAGCACCTCTCTCTTGATCGGGTCTTTCTCACAGGCTACAAGTGAAGACAGACACATCGGGGACGCAACTGCGCACGTCCTTATCCAATTCCGCGGTGCATATTGAAGATATTGGAAGAACTGTCCACATTTACTTTTCGTCAGCCAACAAGATGAGTAGGCCTAACAAACAGCAAAAGCACTAGACTATGTCGATCTTACTATCCCCCATAGTACAAAAGTCGACCTATTCTATTTTGTGCAAGAAATAAATATTCGCAACATAGTCTAGGACAGTTGTGGGATGCGATAGATCCCAAATTAATACAACCACTAGCATAAAAAAATTAGCTTTCCCAAAATTGAAATGCGCTGCTTATGTATGCCAGTTAGGCTCTACACCCCTTGTAAAGTGGATTAATGTGCTTAATTTTAAGACGTTATTTGGCCACTTTAGTGATACAAACCTTATCAAAACCTATAGGCCTTATTCTAAAGTGGATTAAATAAATACAAAATCCTCAGCAATCTACACACAATACCTAATAATGACAAAGCAAAACAGTTTTCAGAAATTTTTGCAAATGCATAAAAAAAGAAAGTTAAGTGGTCACTGACAGAGCTCCAGAGTTCCTCTGTGTAGATGGGAGAACCTTAGAGAAGGACAACCATCTCTGCAGGACTACACCAATCAGGCCTTTATGGTAGAGTGGCCAGACAGAAGCCACTCCTCAATAAAAGGCCCATGACAGCCCACTTGGAGTTTGCCAAAAGGCACCTAAAGACTCTCAGACCATGAGAAACAAGATTCTCTGGTCTGATGAAACCAAGATTGAACTCTTTGGTCTGAATGCCAAGCGTCACATCTGGAGGAAACCTGGCACCATCCCTACGGTGAAGCATAGTGGTGGCAGCATCATGCAGTGGGGATGTTTTTCAGGGGTAGGGACTGGAAGACTAGTCAGGATTGAGGTAAAGATGAACGGAGTAAAGTACAGAGAGATCCTTGATGAAAACCTGCTCCAGAGCGCTCAGGACCTCAGACTAGGGTGAAAGTTCACCTTCCAACAGGACAATGAACCTAAGAACACAGCCAAGACAACACAGGAGTGGTTTCGGGACAACACGATCAAACATCTCTGGAGAGACCTGAAAAAAATCCAACCTGACAGAGCTTGAGAGGATCTGCAGAGAAGAATGGGTGAAACTCCCCAAATACAGGTGTGCCAAGCTTGTAGCATCATACCCAAGAAGACTCGAGGCTGTATTTGCTGACCCGTTTCAGGAAACTAGGCATATGTCGCAAGTCACGACTTCACAGGAGAACCATTTGAACTTTTTATTTTATTTATTAAAATGCATTTTTTGACAGAAATGCCTTCTGGAACATGTGAACTTGCATGTGCCTTAACAAACTTGTATGCCTATCAGCGTACAGGTGAGACCCAGGTGCAGACAACGTTTGGAATAACAAATGTTTATTATACCAACAGGCGCCAAGCAAAAGACAGGTCAGGGGCAAGCAGAGTTCGGTAATCCAGAGTAGTGGGGCAAAGGTACAAAACGGCATGCAGGCTCAGGGTCGGGGCAGGCAAGGAAAGGTTGAAACCGAGAAACCAAGAAAACAGGCACTTTAGAGAGGGAGGAGTAAAGGGGGAAAACACTGGTAGGCTTGAAGAACAAAACGAACTGGCAACAGCCAATTATAGAACACAGGGATAAATACACTGGGGCTAACGAGGAAGATGGGCGACACCTAGAGGGGGGTGGAGACAAGCACACAGACAGGTGAAACAGATCAAGGTGTGACAATGCCGTCTGTAAGTATGAATAAAATTGTTAAATTATGAGCCTTGTTGGTTAAGCCACAGAAAAAAGACAGCAACCATCCCACTAACCATGATTGGCTGAGATAATGAGTGGGCTGGACAAGACGAGAGAGTTCGGATTGTTCTGCCATATAGAAGGCTTCTGTCTATTTGAGCTGGTCAGTCTGTGTTGGTAATCCTGTCGAACGCGGCTTTCTAAAAAATGTATGGTGTAGTGGAGCTGCATAAGTGTTGCTCTCCACTTTCTAGAGGATCACGTTTTGAAATAAGTGGAATTAGAGTATGATAGCTAAAGAGATTACAGCTTCAAGCTAAGGGAAACCGTGGCATGGCATCTGGCGTGACAGGGAGATGCGTCCATCATGCATGATGATGTATAAGGCTAAGATAGTCTAGCTAGCTTCATTTTCAGATATTACACATTTCTTATTTTGACAGAAAGTGGTTTCATTTCAAGCTACATTTCAAGTGTACTGTTAGCTAGCTAACGTTACGTGTATGACATTATTATTAATTCTTGTTTAACTAACTAACGTTAGCTGGCTCGTTAGCTAACTTTACGTGACATGCTAGGTTCATTGTTTACCTAGCTAGTCTTAAGCTAAAGTGGACAACACCCGTTGAATATGGCCGGTGTCAGTAAACGTTGGCAAAAAAGCTAAATGAAATTGTTGCCAGCAGAGCTGGTTAGGCTGTTTTCATGTTATGTAAACAAACAAGGTAAACAAATCATCGGCAAGAGCGTTGTGTGCGCTGTGAACGCTCCGAGAGCGAAGTGAGATGGGTGGGGCTAAAGCTTAAGAGGGTGTGAATGATGCTGAATGGGTTTCTTTCTTTCTGTCTGTCTGTCTGTCTGTCTGTCTGTCTGTCTGTCTGTCTGTCTGTCTGTCTGTCTGTCTGTCTGTCTGTCTGTCTGTCTGTCTGTCTGTCTGTCAGTAATACGGCTAGCATGGACATCCCTTTGAGAGATGTGTGGAGTATCAAGTCAGAGTGGGACTGGAATTTTTGGGTGCAATAAGAGAGGATTTATGTCTAAGCAAACATGCCGCTCTCTAAAGCTCAAAGGCAAAGAAGGGAATGAATATGGGGTGGCACAAAACCACGCTGCTAAGCACATTCCTATCACATTGCAACAAGCGTCACCATGGAGGCCTCTGCTCATGATTTTGGCCTTACAATGGGAGATCAAATTTCTGAACTTACCATGGCCTGCTTCCCTCAGTTGGTAGGCTAGCAAGCAGTATGCCAGGTTATCTGAATGTAAGAGGCCTGTAAAAGCCTGTCGTTGGGGGGAGATTCTGCTGTATTGCTTTGTGTTACTAGAATTCTATCTACACTGCACAAAAATATAAACACAACATGTAAAGTGTTGGTTCCAAGTTTCATGAGCTGAAATGTTCCATACGCACAAAAGGGTCCAGTGGGTAAAGCCCTTTTGTGGGAATAAACTAATTTTGATTGGCTGGGCCTGGCTTCCCAGTGGGGGGGAGGGGGGCTATGCCCTCCAAGACCCACCCATGGCTAATCCCCTGCCCAGTCATGTGAAATACATATACTAGGGGCCTAATTCATTTATTTCAATTGACCGATTTACTTATATGAACTGTAACTCAGTAAAATTGTTGCATGTTGCGATAATATATTTGTTCAGTATACTAATCATTATTTTTAAATGTACTATTATCCACTTGGACAACAGGCATTTTTTCCGGACAAATTGTGGTACATTTGTGTCACCATGGTTGTTAAATTATTAAATACTGACAACAAATCTACAACATACTATGGTGGTAATTAAATACAGTGGGGAGAACAAGTATTTGATACACTGCCGATTCCGCAGGTTTTCCTACTTACAAAGCATGTAGAAGTCTGTAATTTTTATCATAGGTACTCTTCAACTGTGAGTGACGGAATCTAAAACAAAAATCCAGAAAATCACATTGTATGATTTTTAAGTAATTAATTTGCATTTTATTGCATGACATAAGTATTTGATACATCAGAAAAGCAGAACTTAATATTTGGTACAGAAACCTTTGTTTGCAATTACAGAGATCATACGTTTCCTGTAGTTCTTGAACAGGTTTGCACACACTGCAGCAGGGATTTTGGCCCACTCCTCCATACAGACCTTCTCCAGATCCTTCAGGTTTCGGGGCTGTCGCTGGGCAATACGGACTTTCAGCTCCCTCCAAAGATTTTCTATTGGGTTCAGGTCTGGAGACTGGCTAGGCCACTCCAGGACCTTGAGATGCTTCTTACGGAGCCACTCCTTAGTTGCCCTGGCTATGTGTTTCGGGTCGTTGTCATGCTGGAAGACCCAGCCACGACCCATCTTCAATGCTCTTACTGAGGGAAGGAGGTTGTTGGCCAAGATCTCGCGATACATGGCCCCATCCATCCTCCCCTCAATACGGTGCAGTCGTCCTGTCCCCTTTGCAGAAAAGCATCCCCAAAGAATGATGTTTCCACCTCCATGCTTCAAGGTTGGGATGGTGTTCTTGGGGTTGTACTCATCCTTCTTCTTCCTCCAAACACAGCGAGTGGAGTTTAGACCAAAAAGCTATATTTTTGTCTCATCAGACCACATGACCTTCTCCCATTCCTCCTCTGGATCATCCAGATGGTCATTGGCAAACTTCAGACGGGCCTGGACATGCGCTGGCTTGAGCAGGGGGACCTTGCGTGCGCTACAGGATTTTAATCCATGACGGCGTAGTGTGTTACTAATGGTTTTCTTTGAGACTGTGGTCCCAGCTCTCTTCAGGTCATTGACCAGGTCCTGCCGTGTAGTTCTGGGCTGATCCCTCACCTTCCTCATGATCATTGAAGCCCCACGAGGTGAGATCTTGCATGGTGCCCCAGACCGAGGGAGATTGACCATCATCTTGAACTTCTTCCATTTTCTAATAATTGCGCCAACAGTTGTTGCCTTCTCACCAAGCTGCTTGCCTATTGTCCTGTAGCCCATCCCAGCCTTGTGCAGGTCTACAATTTTATCCCTGATGTCTTTACACAGCTCTCTGGTCTTGGCCATTGTGGAGAGGTTGGAGTCTGTTTGATTGAGTGTGTGGACAGGTGTCTTTTATACAGGTAACGAGTTCAAACAGGTGCAGTTAATACAGGTAATGAGTGGAGAACAGGAGGTCTGTGAGAGCCGGAATTCTTACTGGTTGGTAGGTGATCAAATACTTATGTCATGCAATAAAATGCAAATTAATTATTTAAAAATCATACAATGTGATTTTCTGGATTTTTGTTTTAGATTCCGTCTCTCACAGTTGAAGTGCACCTATGATAAAAATTACAGACCTCTACATGCTTTGTAAGTAGGAAAACCTGCAAAATTGGCAGTGTATCAAATACTTGTTCTCCCCACTGTAGTTCACCTAACAGGCTTTAAATGAAGTTTGCAATTATTAAGTCATTATGTACTTAAGTGATAATGCCCAAGAAACCGGTGTTTGGAGGATATAAATACATTGTTACCATAAGGGTGAAATGAGATGAGACTGCCAATGCAAAAGAGCAGGTTAAATCTAAAATCTCCAACAGCTGGAATGAGTCCATTGAAGCTGATCTGACAGCAGTTTCTGGACCATACAATGATATAGTCCCATGTAGCCCAGATGGTAGAGCATGGTGCTCAGATGGCAGAGCTTGGTGCTTGCAACGCCAGGGTTGTGGGTTTGAATCCCATGGGGGACCAGTACAAAAAAAGTATGAACATGTATACACTAACTAACTGTAAGTCTCTCTGGATAAGAACGTCTGCTAAATGACTTAAATGATATAAATAAAAACCTTATATAACCCAGATGTGCCCACGTTGCATTGAGCCTACTCATTCTGTTTACCTATTGCATTAATTCACCTAAACATCCTTCTATGCCCCATTCTGAATGTCAGAATTGAGCAAAAACATTGTTTTGAATACCCATAATCCAGTTTTACTGATGACCTGGAAGTTTTGAAATGCAATAAAAGCCAACATGGAATCGCTTAGTCAGCATTAACCTAAACAGCCACGTTGCTGGTTTCTCATTTTGCCCAAGGCAATCACAGAACAGCAGGAGTTGTAAATGCCCCGGTAACGAGGAACTACAGAGGGATGGGATGGAACAAAGCGGTTGTATAGCATTTCCTTTACAAATCATGGTTAGGAGTTGGCAGCCAACTAATCTTAAAACCGACTAACCTTACAACAGCATCCCTTACCTGAAGATTGACATGAGACCAACTGTACAAACCACCTCTAGGATAATGTTTCCTTGAAATTCTCACCACAATGCATGGATTTGATTAGTGATATGGTTTTGCATATCTTCAGAATGTTAAACACTCTAATGATGCAATAATGTTTGCAATTGTGATTGTATTCTAACCACCCTCATATGCTATTATAATATTTTACATTGATTGCATATGGGCCATATAATTTCCTCTTGTCCTGGCCAATAAAAATGTTATGTTATGTGGCAAAAAGACTCAAGATCCTCAACTGTCTGGCATATGTAGTATTGTGTATTGGAAAAGCTTAAAGCATAACACTGACTTCATACCATTTGAAGATTGGGGAAAGTAAAATAAAATATATAAAAATAACACGTTTGTGTGAATCCAGCCCTGAATCCCTTGTGCTTTAATGTCTGAAGCCATTTAGCCACCTCAGTGTTCTTTCTGACACAGGGCTTGATCAAAAGATAACCCGGTGATGAGAACAATATGTTCCTGTGGCTTACTCTGCCCCGAGCCATGGGCCTCTCCACTTCAGTATCTTTGACTGTTTCCAATCTCTCTTTCCCCTTCCTTGCTTTCGTTTTTATCTCCACATACGCGCCAAAATGGAATTCATTTTTCTTTCTTTGGAGTCAGCTTATATAAAATGATACATTTTTGTGGTCCTGAGAGCATTAAAGATGAATCCGAAATGCATAAAGGCTGTTTCCTATACAGTATATGTTCAAATTAAGCATGGATTCCGACAAGCGGTAGGAGAACATCAAACGCTTCGCCAAAACAGGTTGGGGATGGAGAGGAGGGAGAGTGTGCACTAACATTTGGATTTGATCTGCGTAAACAGCGAAACAAAGGCTCACAACAATCTCCTACCCCTTATTATTTCAATCTGACAGCTGCAAATTCAGTGCTTTATTTCAAGCAAGTCTCCTAAACCTCTCAGCTAGTTGGCTTTAATGCCAATTGCAGGCGATCTCGCACTCGCCTTTCTGGAATGAGCTGGTGACACCTCCTCTGTGCCATAGATGAAACTAAATGGGAGAAGAGTGTTTGGCAGCTGCCCTTCACGCCACTAGCAGCTCAATGCACAAGCCCAATCACTTCGCACCCATAACACAACATCACTGCACATCAAGAGGCCCTGCACATGACTACACTAGGGAAAGCAGGGTTTTTCTATGTCAGCTCTGTTTGACCTATGGAGGTCCCCGATATAACAAGTAAATTACAACCAAGTAATTTATTTTTTTCATGACTACATCAACAAGGCTGGGAAATGTAAGTGCCTTTTTTCACCACAACATGGTCAGTCTGACTGACATATTTTCAAATTTTGCCCACTGGATATTGATGGCCAAATTCAATGGTTTGCAAAATGATGATGAAAAAAGGTTTACACTTCCATAAGAGCAGGCTAAAGAAGCCAAACCTGTTTCCTCATTGCAAGAAAATATGCACTGTTAGGTTGCTGTGCCTGGTTTCTTAAGTACACTCACAACGTAACCAATACTTCCAATTAGGTCTCGGGCGGCGAGTCGACACAGGTACAACACTGTGCAGATCTAAAAAAGGGCTCCCCAAGCCACGCTCAAATATCACCCCTGTGGTTCAATATCCTAAACACCAGACACATTCGGGAGTTTTTCATTTCAGAACGACAACAGCGTTAACTGCTCCGAGACCTCAGTCGTGACTCTTTCCATTGACTCACGCCTTTCCCGGTCCACGGAGGACGGGATCGAGTGCCTCACAGCTTTCCTCCCTTGACACCAGGAGCTGGCTACTGAATGTGTGTTTTGCAGCGATACTACGACCATATGGACAGCTGGGAGACGAAGTGGGTTAACAGCCTAAACGCTGCTACAGATCAAGCTGGGAAAGAGTTGGCAGTGATGAAGTGGTTTAAGGGATAGTTTGACATTAACTGGGGGTGTGGGTTGTGGTCCAACTCAATGTCATAAAAAAATGAAATGCACCCTCCCAACGGTAAACATATTTTCACATGACCCTACCGTTATACGGTAAAAAAAAAAAAAAGGACAATAACTGTAGCGACCCTGTGTTTATAAACGTGGATATCGACTTCAGCATGCTTTTGTGTCACAGTCGATGCCATGGAGAGTTACGGGACAGAAAGTTGAGCGTTCGCTAATTACCACAAAGGAGATTAACTGCTTATCTCGTTACTTAATGATCAGAGCCGGCTGCAGACAATGATCAGCTAGGGGTAAATCAGATTGTCAAAATGTTGATGCTATATTTAAGAAATAAGGCCTGGGGGGGTGTGGTACAGTGGGGAGAACAAGTACAGTGGGGAGAACAAGTATTTGATACACTGCCGATTTTGCAGGTTTTCCCGCTTACAAAGCATGTAGAAGTCTGTAATCTTTATCATAGGTACTCTTCAACTGTGAGTGACGGAATCTAAAACAAACATCCAGAAAATCACATTGTATGATTTTTAAGTAATTCATTTGCATTTTATTGCATGACATAAGTATTTGATACATCAGAAAAGCAGAACTTAATATTTGGTACAGAAACCTTTGTTTGAAATTACAGAGATCATACGTTTCCTGTAGTTCTTGACCAGGTTTGCACACACTGCAGCAGGGATTTTGGCCCACTCCTCCATCCAGATCCTTCAGGTTTCGAGGCTGTCACTGGGCAATACGGACTTTCAGCTCCCTCCAAAGAGTTTCTATTGGGTTCAGGTCTGGAGACTGGCTAGGCCACTCCAGGACCTTGAGATGCTTCTTACGGAGCCACTCCTTAGTTGCCCTGGCTGTGTGTTTCGGGTCATTGACATGCTGGAAGACCCAGCCACGACCCATCTTCAATGCTCTTACTGAGGGAAGGAGGTTGTTGGCCAACCTCCTTCCCAAGTACGGTGCAGTCGTCCTGTCCCCTTTGCAGAAAAGCATCCTTAAAGAATGATGTTTCCACCTCCATGCTTCACGGTTGGGATGGTGTTCTTGGGGTTGTACTCATCCTTCTTCTTCCTCCAAACACGGCGAGTGGAGTTTAGACCAAAAAGCTATATTTTTGTCTCATCAGACCACATGACCTTCTCCCATTCCTCCTCTGGATCATCCAAATGATCATTGGCAAACTTCAGACGGGCCTGGACATGCGCTGGCTTGAGCAGGGGGACCTTGCGTGCGCTGCAGGATTTTAATCCATGACGGCGTAGTGTGTTACTAATGGTTTTCTTTGAGACTGTAGTCCCAGCTCTCTTCAGGTCATTGACCAGGTCCTGCCGTGTAGTTCTGGGCTGATCCCTCACCTTCCTCATGATCATTGATGCCCCACAAGGTGAGATCTTGCATGGTGCCCCAGACCGAGGAAGGTTGACCATCATCTTGAACTTCTTCCATTTTATAATAATTGCGCCAACAGTTGTTGCCTTCTCACCAAGCTGCTTGCCTATTGTCCTGTAGCCCATCCCAGCCTTGTGCAGGTCTACAATTTTATCCCTGATGTCCTTACACAGCTCTCTGGTCTTGGCCATTGTGGAGAGGTTGGAGTTTGATTGAGTGTGTGGACAGGTGTCTTTTATACAGGTAACGAGTTCAAACAGGTGCAGTTAATACAGGTAATGAGTGGAGAACAGGAGGGCTTCTTAAAGAAAAACTAACAGGTCTGTGAGATACGGAATTCTTACTAGTTGGTAGGTGATCAAATACTTATGTCATGCAATAAAATGCAAATTAATTACTTAAAAATCATACAATGTGATTTTCTGGATTTTTGTTTTAGATTCCGTCACTCACAGTTGAAGAGTACCTATGATAAAATTTACAGACTTCTACATGCTTTGTAAGTGGGAAAACCTGCAAAATCGGCAGTGTATCAAATACTTGTTCTCCACACTGTATGTAAATGTGATATTTTGTACATTACCAAAAATGTCTACAAACCTGTTTTTTCTGTGTCATTATGAGATATTGTATATAGATTGATGAAGAAAAAAAACTATTTAATATATTTTATAATAAGCAGGGATGAAAACTGGTGAGGGCCCAAAAAGGTGACACTATTTTTGCACCGAAACATGCAAAAAATCCCTGCTAGGGGGAAATGCAGGTTTTAACTAATTAAACAACAAAGGATATGATCTACATGATCAGTCTCTGTGTGTAAAATCAAATAAAATGTTATTTGTCACGTGCGCCGAATACAACACCTTACAGTGAAATGCTTACCTAAAAATCAAAGTAATAAATAATTAAACAGCAGCAGTAAAATAACAATAGCGAGGCTACATACAGGGGTGCCGGTACAGAGTCAATGTGCGGGGAAACCGGTTAGTCGAGGTAATTGAGGTAATATGTACATGTAGGTAGAGTTAAAGTGACTATCCATTGATAAAAAACAGAAAGTAGCAGAAGCGTAAAAGAGGGGTCTGGCTATTTTTGCACACAAAATAAAGTGGTTCATGTGAACCTAAAAAATGGTTTAAGTAAACAGTAGAGTTCTAGGAGACTATTGTGTTTTTATGTTTGGTCCCCAATTAGAGGCAGCTGCTATGCGTTGTCTCTAATTGGGGACCCTATTTACAGTCATGTGAAAAAGATAGTACACCCCCTGGAAAGGTTTGCACTTGTTTTGGTACCTAATTCTAATTTTATGTGATGGTAAAGGTAGGGGTGTACTAACTTTTTCCCCATAAGGAAAAGGCATTTTTGTTTATTTTAATTGCATAACATTTTCATTTTTATTATTTTTTTGTGTGATTTTTATCTGTCAATAGTGTTGAAGTGAAGATTACATATCCATCTGTCCAAATATGTAAAAAAAAAAAAAAAAAAAGATAACTTTCCAGGGGGTGTACTTACTTTTTCACATGACCGTATGTTGTATCCATTTCCACCTGTGTTTGTGGGTATTGTTTGTGTTATGTGCCTGTGTGCCGACACTCAGTTACGGATGTGTACTCCCACTTTGTTATTTTGTGTTTCAAGTTTGCATTCAATAAAAACATGTTGAACTACTTCAGCTGCGCCTCGGTCCAAACTCCACACCGTGACAGAACAATCCACCATTACGGGACCAAGCAGCGCATTCCTGGGGAAATGGACTCAACGCTGAATCGGGGGCAGCAGCGACGACGTCACGGTCCACGCCGGAAAGCAGCCCAAAGGCAACCCAAAATACATATTTGGCGGGGGGGCTATGGGGGTGGTCTGGCAGAGACGAAGACTCACCAGTACCACTCTCTGCGTGGGGCAGAGCCAAGCCGGAGTACAACATGACATGAATGTGCTATAGACATGCTATGGATATATTTTATGAACCTTTAATTTATGAACCTAATGCTTAGAATAGATGTGTTATAAATGTGCTATTGATATGCAGTCAAAGTAAATCACTACCGGATAATTGTATTGTCCCTTAACAAGATCAATAGGGGAGCTTTAGAGCTACGTGTTTCATGTCTTTAATGTTTTTTCATGCACAATGACACACCTGGCCTCTGCTGCCTATCAGCTATTCCTCTATGTTCTTGTGGATTTATATAGAAAATTGGTGTCGCTTTGAATGATTTTATGTGTGGTATGATTGCTATTTAGCTATTGCAGATCTAGACAAACAATCAATCTACCACTATTATCACTATGAATGGTGGATAGAGGGAATGATATACAGTTAGACTGGAAGATTATATTGACCTGTGGTATAATACATGCAGGGAAAGCGTAATGCATAAGGGAAGTACCAAAACGTCTTGACGGGACGTAAGCAAGCAGATTATGAAATGTGTCTAAGATGGAAGAAATTATTTAGTAAAACCTGTAAAATGATGAATGTAAACCATGGAAAATACACACTACCCTCCCCTTTGCCCAATAAAAAAAAAACACACAACCCTCCCCAAAACAAAAACAACGTTAGACAACCCTCCCCTATCATGGACCCCTAACTCCCTTGGAGAAAAGAGACTCTCGAAGCATTCTGTGTAACTACAACACATACAGTATTTAACTCTGATAACCCCTGATTCCTCACACAGTGTAACACGTAGTGACATTCGTAAAAGCTACAAAAGCTACCAAGCTCATTTACCTCCCTGGTGATAAAACAAGTTTAGGTTGTGGATCACAACTGATGAAAACATGACATCTAACGTGAGAGTAAAATGCTAAATGGGAGTGACTGCTTTGACACCAGACATATATAGAAACTCTATACCAGTATAAAAATACATAATCGTCAATCCCAACCTCTATCCCCAGAAACCCATGTGGATGTAGAATGTATTTTGTGTAAATATTTGAACTCGCAGCAGCACATTGCACTGATTAGAGTGCAAAAGCCTGGCGTCCGATTGACAGGGGCAAATCATTCATTGCTGGGGTTCTCTAGCAAGGCACCATATGCTCAAATCAGCCTAGATCTATCTGGCAGTAATATAAAACGGATTTCCTATGGTGCAGAGAGAGGAAATCGGCCCAGATTCTCACAGACAGAGAACCACTTGGGAAATAAAGAGCTTAAGCGGGTCATTCAATGTTTCCGTTGGGTTCAAAGACACCAAATTAACTGTATTTCTGTAGCTGGCAGTGATGAAAATATGGCCGACTCCCTGACTTTGTTGGCCCTTGGGTAAGAGGAACAAAACAAAAGTCGGATCAGGGGAAGGGGAGGGAAACCCTTCCGTCAGGCAGCACCTCTGGATTCAACTTGTCCAAGAAAACAAAACGGCTCTGTATGTCCAAGAGGTCGAGCACAGACAGACAGGGTCCACCTTCTGTGTTTACCGGTGGGCTTGTATTCGATAGCCATACAGCTGGCAGAGGGAAGCCCAGTCTGGAAAGAGAATGATACGAGAGTAAAAGGAGGAGGGAATGAGAGAACGGGATGGAGGAGAGGTGATAAAGGCAGTGAAAAGGATCCCCAGTCCTCCCTGTTCCGGTGGGACCGGCACAGGCAAGAAAAAGGTTTAGGGTAAATTGTGAAAACATTGATGAATCAGGGTTGAGGTTGATAAGCTCAAATTTCCTTCCTGAACTGTCTGTGATAGAATCAGAATGTGTTTCCCATTTGGTAATGTTTTTTTTTCTCCCATCCCCACGAGGGACAGGCACTCTGTCCAACTAGAGATGATTCACTTGACAGCAGAGCTCAGGGCAAACAGGTGCATGCAATTACATAACTTGTTTAAGCCGGACCAGATATCTTTGTCACTTTTATAATTCACAAAAGCCCTGCCTCCTCAGTCTCTAGTGATTGTACCTTTTCAATCCTTCCCTGTCCTCATCAACTGTTTTCTGACAACTGAGCAATCACGTGACTGATGTGACTGATGACTGACATGTTTTTTAAGACATGAACCTAAGCTTGTGTGGAATAATTAAAAATGTTTGTTTTAAATTCTGTGACAATATCAATCTACATTAGTGGTGGAGACCAAATTCTGACAGACTAAGCCACACTGGCTTCAAAAACATATATTTTGGGCTGTCATAACCTCAGTCACATCCTTGTATGTGAGCGTATGTGCATTGGCTAAGAACAAAAGGCCATGTGACACTAAGACCCCGGCGCGTGTTGGAGTGTGTGAAAGAGAGACACTACAAGGAAAGGAACCATGGAGGAGAGGACCCTCCTGTAAATCAGCCTGTCAAGCTGCTATTGTGGTCTATGATTATATGAAGGAGAGATCCGTTCACACGGACAACCACAAGATTCTCCTCTCGGTCACTTTCCACTGTCATCATCCAACAGAGCTTTGACATCCTGTAAGACGATGAGGACAAATTAATTACGAGAACAGTATATTCCATCCACCTGGGTTTTCCATTTACTGTACCTTCCCATGTAAGGAGTCATGTTGTTGTATAGTTAACTCTGCGGAAAGGGTCCCCCAAAATGATTAAGATTTGCAGGGAAAAATCAGTCATTACTGTTGTCAAAACAAACTCATTTTTCAGAGACAGTCAATGCAGGTGAACGTCATTTGGACTCATAATCAGAAGCAACTTTTAACGGACCTCCAAACACCACATGAAAGCCATTTATTTGATTTGTAATGTCAGTGTCTTCCTGCATGAGGAAGTACTTACACCTGGGTACAGAGTGTATATTTGTTTTAAAAACGTTTTTTATTTCACCTTTATTTTACCAGGTAGGTCAGTTGAGAACAAGTTCTCATTTGCAACTGCGACCTGGCCAAGACAAAGCAAAGCAGTGCGACAAAAACAACACAGAGTTACACAGTAAACAAACATAGTCAAAAACACAATAGAAAATCTATATACAGAGTGCAAAATGTAGTGCAAAATGCAGTAAGGTTAGGAGGTAGGACAATAAATAGACCATAGTGGTGATATAAATTACAGATTAGCATTAACACAGGAATGAAGGATGTGAAAATTATGATGTGCAAATAGAGATACTGGAGTGCAAGATTAGTGAAAATAACAAAAATAAATATGGGGATGAGGTAGTAGTGTGGGCTATTTACAGAAGGGCTATATACAGGTGCAGTGATCGATAAGCAGCTTTGTATATGAAACCACACCAAAGAGAGAAGGCATTTGAGTTAACACAGTTTCTGATTAGCAGGTGGTTAGCCATGTTGCTCAGAGGAGTCTGTGATATATACTGTATATATACACTTCTGTCTGATCCTAAGCTTGTTGTTGAAACATACACATAACACTTACATGGCTGATGTGCTTTGATAGTTTTTTTGTGTTGGTTTTGTGGCAGTATAATCAAACGACCCTTTAGGCTTGTGATAGAGTCTGGAATGGTACTTTTTATGTCATGGGGCAAAGTCCATAGCAACATCACATTTAAAAAGTTGCCTAATAGCCATCATTCAAACAAAATGGATCAACATGTCTTCAAAGTGCAGAGTAATAGCAAAGAGCAATTTCTCATGCAATAATTTACGTGGGGAGGGGGAAACTAGCTGCTTTTGGCAGTGAGGTTTGGAACTTTCTTACCACCTCGTGATGTCACCAGGCAGGCCAAAACTCCATCCCACCAAAACAGGCTGAAAATTCAGGCACTATTCAAACAGCTCTTACACTAAAAGGGCATTATCATTATTTGCATATATATATACATACATACAGTACCAGTCAAAAGTTGGGACACACCTACTCATTACATCAAAACTATGACATAACACATATGGAATCATGTAGTAACCAAAAAGTGTTAAAAAATCTAAATATATGTTACATTTGAGATTCTTCAAAGTAGCCACCCTTTGCCTTGATGACAGCTTTGTACACTCTTGGCATTCTCTCAACCAGCTTCATGAGGTAGTCACCTGGAATGCATTACAATTAACAGGTGTACCTTGTTAAAAGTACATTTTACAATGTCTTAATGCATGAGCCAATCAGTTGTGTTGTGACAAGGTAGGGGTGGTTTACAGAAGATAGCCCTATTTGGTAAAAGACCAAGTCCATATTATGGCAAAAACAGCTCAAATAAGTAAAGAGAAACGACAGTCCATCATTACATTAAGACATGAAGGTCAGTCAATCCGGAAAATGTCAAGAAATTTGAAAGTTTCTTCAAGTGCAGTCACAGTAACCATCAAACACTATGATGAAACTGGCTCTCATGAGGAACGCCACAGGAAAGGAAGACCCAGTTACCTCTGATGCAGAGGATAAGTTCGTTAGAAATTGCAGCCTAAAAAAATGCTAACAGACATACAGTAACAGACATATTTCAGCATCAACTGTTCAGAGGAGACTGTGTGAATCAGGCCTTCATGGTCAAATTGCTACAAAGAAACCACTACTAAAGTACACCTATAAGAAGAAGAGAATTGCTTGAGCCAAGAAACACGAGCAATGGACATTAGACCGGTGGAAATGTGTCCTGTGGTCTGGAGTCCAAATTGGAGATTTTTGGTTCTAACCGCCGTGTCTTTGTGAGACGCAGTGTGGGTGAACGGATGATCTATGCGTATGTATTTCCCACCGTAAGAGGATGGAGGAGGAGGTGTTATGGTGTGGGGGTGCTTTGCTGGTGACACTGTCTGTGATTTATTTAGAATTCAAGACACACTTAACCAGCATGGCTACCACAGCATTCTGCAGTGATACGCCATCCCATCTGGTTTGAGCTTAGTGGAACTATCATTTGTTTTTCAACAGGACAATGACACAAAACACACCTCCAGGCTGTGTATGGGCTATCTGACCAAGAAGGAAAGTGATGGAGTGCTGCATCAGATGACCTGGCCTCCACAATCCCCTGATCTCAACCAAATTGAGATGGTTTGAGATGAGTCAGACCGCAATGAAGGAAAAGCAGCCAACATGTGCTCAGCATATGTGGGAACTCCTTCAAGACTGTTGGAAAAGCATTCCAGGTGAAGCTGGTTGAGAGAATGCCAAGAGTGTGCAAAGCTGTCATCAAGACAAAGGGTGGCTATTTGAAAAATATTTTTTGTTACTGCATGATTCCATATGTGTTATTTCATAGTTTTGATGTCTTCACTATTATTCTACAATGTAGAAAATAGTAAAAATAAAGAAGAACCCTTGAATGAGTAAGTGTTCTAAAACTTTAGTGGTGTATATCCATGAGAACCCTTTTGACTTCTGTCACCAAAAGAATTCCCATGGAGCATGTTATGCTCGTAATCCACAATCATTTCTCAAATTCCTGCATCTTGACTGTGGACAGAGCAAAGCACTGTGGTCAACTCAGATTAAGTCTAAGTGAGCACAGAATGCTGTCCAAGTGGTATGCCTTATTTTGTATCTGCACATAAACATAGAAAGCCTACTGAAAGCCTGCTCTTCATATCTGGCAAACTCACAGCAAAGCATCAATCTTTCAGTGAGAACGGGTTTCACACACTCATTCTCTCATACTCACACAATTGCAAGCACACACACACAACCTCTGTTTGAAGCTATAGCTCAATGTAGCTCCCCTGGAGGGAGTTTTCTCCTCCTTGATTGACCTCACCGGAGGATAACCATGTTTTGAAATTCTTTCATTTTTCACATGCTTGTAAAAAAGTGGACACCCGTGGCCATTCCCTGTACAGAGAGGCTCCCAGAGTTCAAAGTTTAGTAAAGTCTATCACCAGGAGAGAGCTTTGATGTACCTTGAATGGATTATCTTTGTGAATGAATGTATGCCGAGAGGTTTATCCTCATATAAACCATACTTTTTTGGACAAAAGGTGTTTGCGGACAGCCTGGGTCCAGTGTGACGCTTGACTGTAGGAGTATTGCGTCACAGGTGGCCACACTGTCAGTCACCGACTCCCTGTGAATCAAGGGCCCCTCGGGCAGGAACTGTCCCCTTGATGTCCCTCACCTGCTTCGCTTAGTTGGCTCTGGGTGACACACTCACGCTTCGTTTCACATCTGCATCAAGCTGATCCTGCCAGCGTACACAATATGTTACAATATACAATAGTCCGGTGCACAGATCAATCAGAAATAACTCATTGCTGGATATTGTTTCTGGATATTGTACCAGATGTAAGATCTGATTTTAATTCAGATATAGTGGAGATTTTCTGTTGTATCTTTTGAAGTGCCATTAACGATGATTGAATAACGACTTCAGAAATCTCCAGGATCAGTAGGAGCGCAACCAGAGGGCCTGGGGGGGAGATTGGTTGTTGGCAGTCGAGTCGAGACCCACATCTGTTGCACAGCACACAGTTTGACGGAAAAGAACTTCAGCTATAGTGCGAAGGCTAAACGCTATATCAGGAGTGCCTAACATTTAAGTCTGTGGATCAATTCCCAAACCTTTAACTTTTTTCACACAGCTCTCCCTTGGTTTCAGGCAATGCCCCAAGAAAACCCAGAGTGGGGAACTGTAGCATTGCCTACCGTGCTTCCCCAGGCTCTCTCTTTGAAATCGAGTGTGTGCCTGTGGTGACGGATTGAAGGATAAGGCTGTCCCAACAGCATTCTGTTATGGTTTCATAGTGAGTTGAACTCAAAAGTTACAATGTGAGAAGTGTTCAACGTCAGGAATACATTTGGAATTTTACGAGCTTACTGGTATATTGCCAAGACTGCTCTGCTACCACTTCCATTCGGAGTGAGGAAATACCTTTGAATAACAGAATGGCAACACTAGAACACCCACTGATATCAAACTGGATGGCCGGTGAAAATGATTGCCTCAATGGCAGGGTATCTGGTGACTCACTGTGTGGTCCATACAATTGGTCTTTTCATCTCTGTGTTCCTCTATCCAAACAAAGAGGATAGGGGTAGGGTTAGATGTAGGAGAAGGTGACATCATTCTTGGGAGTGACTGGTATGGAACAAAGGGCTGCCACGCCATAGCCATTGTAGTCCACAGGGGTCACCAACAAGAGAGCAAACTGGCATGGCTGAAGGAGGCACAATCAAGCTACCCAGGCTAGCCAGGGCCCAGGAAACAAATAGCATGTGGCCAGCAAAGCATGAAGCCAGATAACTCTATTTGATAATTAGAGCATGAACTTGCCCAAGTCCTCCGACTCCACTTGCAGGCCGATGCAGGGTTTGTAACAACAGTTAATGTATTAACACCGGTTAATGTATTCATTAAAAAAAGTTATTACTACCTGATAATGTAATAAACACTGGTTAATGTAATAACGTATTGTATGTGTGGTTAGTGTAATAACATAATGCATTAACCAGTCAACATTTTATTAAATTAACCAGCAAGTTATTACAATAACTGGTTTTATTACATAAAAATCAAAAAGTTATTACATTAACTGTTGTTACAGGGCTCATTCACCCAACTTCTCTTTCTGGTATTTATAAAAAGCCACCATGCCTTCCCCAAGTTACGTCCTATGAACAGTACCATGGCTGATGAGAGAGAGAGAGAGAGAGAGAGAGACATGGCTCTGGCGGGGAGACTGACCACAATTCTGTCACTGTTTGCTCAGGGCCCCGTTTCAATGTTGTTGTCCGCATGGAGGAGCTTGTGACAGGGGAGCCTCTGTTCATGCTCTGAAAATAGATCCAGACCCTCCACTTCTTTTCTTGTCCTGTCCCGTCATTCCGGGGGCCTCTGATTGTTCCCCTCTCAATGGGTGTCCGCCTCAGTGCCCGCGCCATGGCAAAGCTCTCCACCAACCAGCGCAGAGAGAGAGATGATTATGATCAAATAAAATGCAGTTACAGTCTTGGGGCAGGCATAGTGTCTGGTGGATTCTTTGTAGTAGGACTCAAGAGATGAAGTTCGAGCTCCGTTGCCACTGGACTCCACATAGGTCACTAGCTAGCTACTCCTCCTCTCCTACCAAGTAAGTTACACAATATGGGGTAACTTATTCTAAAGCATTGCCCTCAAGTGTATACTTAAATGGCCTCTTACAAAGTTTTGGTCCAATGTAGTAAAAGTAATTCCCTCCATTTGCCTCCTCCAATGCCACCAGCCACCACAATGACATACAGATGTAGGATCTTAATTTGATCACCCTGTTGCAGGAGAACATTTTAAACTTGTAGTGTATTTGAGGTTTAAAAAGGCTTGTAATATTCACATTGAAATTTCTGACTTGATTTTCCACTACGAAAAATGTATCTACCCCTACAAAAATGACTATTCATTATAATTCAAATAATAATTCACATTTCCTGTAGCTTCAGGATTATTTTCCCGCTGCAGCAAACTGGCCAAAATTCATCCTACATCCGTACAGTCAAAATATGCAGCTGTGTCCGCTTGAGCTCAGAGGTACGAGAGGGGAAGTTGTGCATTGTCTGGTCACAGAATGTTGTCTGTGTGGTGCCACTGAGTAAAAGGACATTGACTTGACGGGACCTGTGAGTAGGCGAGTTGGCCTAAGTCTTTCAGAGCAGACTGATCAGGTCCCATGGGAGGCGGCAGGCACATGTGACAGGCTTCTAAGTGCTCAGGGCTCGTGTAAGATTCATCCCCCAGACTGCAAACATTAAGGACAGAGAGAGTGTGGCGAGTGTCTGATGAGGACAAGGAGAGATTGGGAACTACAGTGCATAGGTTTGGAATGTGCCATGAAACCCAGACACATTCTGACAATACTTTGTTTTTAGGATCTGTTATTTAGTTATGAATACTTCACTGTCGTCGTTCAATAATTTATTGAACATTATTTATTTATCTTAACAGAACTGTGCTCTTTCTTCCATAACACATTGTTAACATTTCATTAAGACAATGTACTGTGGTATTATCTTCCTTGTTGTTGAAATATAGCTCAGTGGATCAGAGGCAACCCAGTCTCTATATGGTTTGATCTAGAGTTTTCCTATAAAGCCACAGCATTAATTCAATAAAGCCACGACATGCCTTCACACATCAATATTTAGAGGAGAGAATTGAAGTGCCACCAAGCTTCACAAACACACTAGCCTCAATGATATCTCAAGATGTTTTTCTTCGGTCAAAAGCCCCCTCCTTTCAAATTATATTTTCAGATTTAACCTCTTGTGATTTACACCTGTAGAACACAGCACTGCAAAAAGCAGGATGCAATGTTGCAACAGCCAAACTAACAACTGCACACAATCAACATAATTTGACAAAACAATATAATTTCCAGTGGCCACCGTAACATGGGGAATCTCTGTTGTGTCCTTAACTTGAATCATCACAATGCTGTTACTATTTTCTGCTCTTCATTAACTTTTTTTTTTTTTTTTTTAAATGTGGGATTTTATTGTATTGTGATTCCTGTAGTCTGGATGATATTTATATTAATAAATAAATCTAAGAAAAAATAATCAGTGTTGAGGACGGTCCACCAGGCACCACAGTCAGCTCGAAGAGGGATTCCCTCAGAGTGACGTACATCCAGCACTTCCCCATTAACATCTCCAACCAATCAGATTAACCAACCAACCAGATGAAGGGAGGGATGTCAGCCAGGTCATTCGGAGTGGGAACGTGCCACCACACCTCCCTGTCTTCTCACTGCCACTGGATGGACACACTTCATAGGACAATTTTATGGCTCTCATTTCTCATATTCATTCCTGTCGTTTATTTTGTTTCAGTTTCCTAAATGGTGGCTCAACACAATACGTCTGACACTTTCTTGCTATTTGACTGAACCTTTACCTGTTGCTGAATCCATTAGTGTTGTGAGGTTAATACAATGACCTCATCTCAAGTCTTCTCTCATTTCTCTCTGGTTCATAGTTATGCACAAACAACACAGCAAAACACCATTATTCTTTGATAACCCTCAACCAATCATTGACATTCACATTTTTTCAGAAAAGTTCCCTTTCCTACACAATTTGTTTTTGTCATGAGTAGACTTGTGTTGTTTGGTTTATTCTATCAGTCATAACAAACAGAGACAACACTCAGACTCCTTTATCGGTGGATGACTGTGAGATCCCGCATGAATAATTGAGGAGTAGTCTTAAAGCAAGGGACTTGGTGGTCCCTAGTCATCATACCGGTAAGCCACAGTAGGGAGTCGCCCCCTTTAGGGGTTGTTCAGAGGTTCATCGGGACAGATGGACCGAACATGATTGGCAGAGGTCACGGTTAACATTCGATTAAGCAAGGGCACGGATGGGCGGCCGATCAGAGGGCCGAGACAGGCCACAGATATGTTGTCCAGAGCTTTCTGGAAGTTGTGACTGTCTCTGGCACCACCACAGTGTCAGCCTTAATTGGACTCTGCATTCTTTCCTGCTGCTCATGCCAAATTATGACCCTGGGAAAGTTTGCATAAGTGCAAGGGTGAAAGTAAGCCGGAAAGGTCCGGTACGGCATCCCGGCAAAATAAATAGTGGGGGTACGGCGTACTTGTAAAACGAGTGCCGATCACAACAGTTACACCATTATTTAAAATGGCTGCATGTCAGCTGCATGAAAATGAGCAAATTGACTTGAAAATGGGTGGTATACCCTCCAAATTGCATTGGTGAAACGTCCCACTAGGTATCAACATTGGATTTGCAAAAAGTCATGAACGTAAGGGACTACACTTTTATAATTTTTTTGTAACAGATGTCTCTTTCCATTCATCAAATTGTGCTGTTTGGATGCTGTAGATATTTTGTAAGTGGGCAAACGTGTGCCGGTAGCCAACAGGAACGCCTTTTGAAGTGATTGTTTGTCAGTCAGATGAAAACATCCTGACTGGTTGTGTTTGTCACATTAAAAAGGTAATACGTGATAAAAGTTATATGACAAATCTTTACTAGGCCTACTAGGTCCACGGAGATCATACTAAATTAATAGGGACAACATAGAATCCCTGTACCGGTAAGAAATAAAATCTACTTTCACCCCTGCATAAGTGTCACACAAAATCTATAACTGTCGATGCTTCTGCCTAAGCGTGGCCATATAATAATCAACAGCATAAACGTCCTTGTTACATCCAATGCAATAGTCTGCATTGCAACCTTTCGCTTTTACAATTACTTCTTTGATTAAAATACTGAAAGAGGCTCTGATGGAAAATAAATAATACTTCAATGAGCAGTTGCACCCATTCTGATTGCAGTTCCATTGAGAAAAAACTACAACCGCAAGAGCACAGGGGACCTCTACGGACAGAAAGACAGATTACATCTAAATATCAACTATGTTTCAAAGAACACAACCAGTTCAGTCACTTCCCATTTACCAGCAGAGTGAATCAGACGGACCAGCAGTGGTTTAAATTGCATAATTATATTTTCTAAGAAAAACCATAGGAGAGGGATACTTTGATGTAGAATGTAAATTATCCTGATGGATGATAAACAAGTTGAATAATGTATTGACTACCAAGAAGATTAGCCATTTATACAGTCATATTGTAGCCTACACTCTTACAAAAAGGGTTTCAAAAGGGTTCTTTGGCTGTACCCATAGAACCCTTTTGGGTTCCATGCAGAACCCTCTGTGGAAATGGATATAACTGGAACCAAAAGGGGTTCTTCAAAGGGTTCTCCTATGGTGACAGACGAAGAACCCTTTTTTTCTAAGAGTGTAGAGTATGTTACTTGGACTATTGAATCAGTGTGTGTTCGGTATTGCTCTTGGGGAGGATTTTCCGAGTCAAAAAAACATTTTTGGCATTATTCCCTGAACTACAATCACTTGTCAATGAATAATGCTTCAAACTGACCCAGAGGAGATTCTACATTCACCAAACACATCATGATGAAAAAAAAAAAACATATATAAATATGGAATACCATTAATCCAGGCAGCACCTATAGAAAGTATATATACCCCTTGACGTATTCCACATTTCAATTCAAAATTGATTAAACAGAACATTTTTACTCTCAGAAATATCTAATTTACCTAAGTATTCACACGTCTGAGTCAATACTTTGTAGAAACACCTTTGGCAGTGATTTCAGCTGTGAGTCTTTCTGGTTAAATCTCTAAGAGCTTTCCACACCAGGATTGTGCAACATTTGTTCATTATTCTTTTCAAAATTCTGTGAAAATGGTTGTTGATCATTACTAGACAACAATTTACAGGTCTTGTCCTTGTGTTTTAGCTTATTGTCCTGCTGAAAGGTGAATTCCTTTCCCAGTGTCTGATGGAAAGCAGTCGGAAACAGGTTTTCCTCTAGGATTTAGCCTGTGCTTAGCTCTATTCAGTTTATTTTTATCCCAAAACATTCCTAGTCCTTGACACGCACACCCATAACATGATGCAGCCACCACCATGCTTGAAAATATGAAGAGTGGTACTCAGCGAGTTTTGCCCCAAACATAGCACTTTGATTTCAGGACATAAAGTTAATTTATTTTCCACATTTTTACTTTAGTGTCATTGAAATATTTGAATTCTGTACAGGCGTTATTCTTCTCACTCTGTCATTTGGGTTAGTATTGTGGAGAACTACAATTTTGTTGATCCATCCTCAGTTGTTTTCTCCTATCACAGCCACTCTGTAAATGTTTTAAAGTAACCATTGGCCTCACGGTAAAATCCGGAACGGTTTCCTTCCTCTCCGGCAACTGAGTTTGGAAGAATGCCTGTATCTTTGTAGTGACTGGGTGTATTGATACATCATCCAAAGTGTAACTTCACCATGTTCAAAGGGATACAGTGCATTCAGAAAGTATTCAGACCCCTTGACTAATTCCACATTTTGTTACGTTACAGCCTTATTCAAAAATGAATCAAATTGTTTTTATCCCCCTAATCAATCTACACACCATATCCCATAATGACAAAGCAAAACAGGTTTGAGTAATTTTATTTTATATTCAGACCCTTTAATCAGTACTTTGTTGAAGCAACTTTAGCAGAGATTACAGCTTTGAGTTTCTTGGGTCTGTCGCTACAAGCTTAGCACACCTGTATTTGGGTAGACTCTCCCATTCTTCTCCACAGATCCTATTAAGCTCTGTCAGGTTGGATGGGGAGCGTCGCTGCATAGCTATTTTCAGGTCTCTCCAGAGATGTTCGATCAGGTTTTTATATTTGTATTATTAGGGATCCCCATTAGCTGCTGCCAAACACATTAAGGCACTTACATTACATATAAAACCAAAGATTAAACAGTACATCCTATAACATTATTACATCAATACATATATACACTACAAAATGTATAATACCATCATACAACAGTGTGTGTGCTAGCGCTTGTGCATATGCGTGTGTCTGTCCCTTTGTGTGTCTCTCTTCACAGTCCCCGCTGTACAACTGGCGACCAAAGTTAGTGTTCATGCACCCGGCACGCCACAAGGAGTCGCTAGAGCGCGATCGGACAAGGACATCCCAGCTGGCCAAACCCTCCCCTAAACATCCCGGCTGGCCAAACCCCGCCGCCTCATGCCTGCCGCCCATGGGTCCCATGGGTCTCATGGTCGCGGCCGGCTGCAGCCTGAGATCAAACCTGGGTCTGTAGTGACGCCTCTAGACCACTTCGCCACTCAGGAGGCCCCGACAGGTAACTCTTTATCCACAATATAGCAGGGGGTGTAAAGCCATAACACATACATTTTTCCAGCAGCAGACTATGATTGATAATGTCAAAAGCCGCACTGAAGTCTAACAAAACAGCCCCCACAATCTTTTTATCACCAATGGCTCTCAGCCAATCATCAGTAATTTGTATAAGTGCCGCGCTTCCCTATAAGCGTGCTGAGAATCTGTTTGTTTACTGTAAAATAGCATTGTATCTGGTCAAACATCATTTTTGCTAAAAGTTTACTGAGGGTCGGTAAGCATTTGAAGCATTTGAGCCAGTAAAAGGGGGATTTACTATTCTTTGGTAGCGGAATGACTTTTGCTTCCCTCCAGGCCTGAGGGCACACCATTTTTAGTGGGCTTAAATTTAAGATATGGCAAATAGCAGTGGCAAAATCGTCCGCTTTTATTATCAGTAATTTTCCATCCACGTTGTCAGACCCTGGTGGCTTGTCATTGATGATAGATAACACTATTTTTTTTCACATCTTCCAAACACACTTTACGGATTTCAAAAGTACAATGCCGGTCATAATTTGGTCAGATATACTTAAATGAGTAGTATCAGCGTTTGTTGCTGGCATGTTATGCCTAAGTTTTCTAATTTTGCCTAAGGCTGTTGCGGTCATCGTATTACCGCCACATCGGCGGTCACAAGTCATGAAGGCAGTCAAATTTCACGTGACTGTTTAGTCACGGTAATTACGCTTCTCCAAGCTCTGGTGCTGCTGATGGTCATTAGTAGCCTCCAAACTTGCTAACTGCCTGGTACTCAGCACTCTATTGTCCCTCTAATCACTCTGACATCAATGCAAATGGATTCGAAAATCGAATCAAACACTTCATGAGAGACCATGAGCTCATGTTGCGCAACATTTCTATAGGCTAATTGTGCGAGAAAACAGAGTGATGGCATCTATTAAAAAGAGGAGGATCTCATCAGCTTTCCTTAGGCTAGACCTACTATATTTATTTCTCAACTTTCCTAATATTAAGCACATTGCTTCTCTTTACAACAGGAGTATAGCCTACCTGGCTGGCATGAAAATGAACCACAGGAAAAGCGTCCTCCATTCGAGATGATAGGTATTTTTTCCCGCTGCCCCTGTTTCGAGTTGCATGATAATGGTCCATTCTAAATTAAAACGAATTTCACACATACAGTACCAGTCAAAAGTTTGAACACACCTACTCATTCCAGGGTTTTTCTTTATTTTTACTATTTTCTACAATAGTGAAGACATCAAAACTATGAAATAACACATATGGAATAATGTAGTAACCAAAAACATGTTACACAAAATGTGATATTCTTCCAAGTAGCCACCCTTTGCCTTGATGCACACTCTTGGTATTATCTCAACCAGCTTCATGAGGTGGTCACATCGAATGCCTTTCAATTAACAGGTGTGCCTTGTTAAAAGTTAATTTGTGGAATTTCTTTCCTTGTTAATGTGTTTGAGCCAATCAGTTGTGTTGTGACAAGGTAGTGGTGGTATATAGAAGGTAAATACCAAGTCCATATTATGGCTCAAATAAGCAAAGAGAAACGACAGTCCATCGTTACTTTAAGACATGAAGGTTGGTCAATCCGGAAAATGTCAAGAACTTTTAAAGTTTCTTCAGGTCTTCAAATCAAGAATATGGATGACAATATCAGCCTATTACTTGTGATTTATATATTATTACTTGTGAATGATGCCCAGCTAAAGGCAAGAAACAACGCATTTTTTGTGTGACGTTTTATAATCATAGTCGCACACCTCATGTGGCTCCCGAGTGGCGCACCGGTCTAAGACACTGCATCTCAGTGCAATAATTAAAATGTAGCCTAGCCTATAGGCCTATGTGTTTTGATAAGGTTTGTATCACAACTAAAGTGGCCAAATAACTTCTTAAAATTAAGCACATTCAACCGCTTTACAAGGGGTGTAGAGCCTAACTGGCATACATAAGCAGCGCGTGAGTTTCCAATTTGGGGAAGGAAATGTTCAACATAAAATTGAACCTTAATAATAAAAGCATTACATGCATAATTGCATTTGCGGTCACTTTTGATAATGGTGTTTTCCCGCTAATGGAACATTCATGCTTACAGCCTACTTCTGTGTGTGCTTATAATGTAAAGAAATAGTCTAATAGTTTATAAACATGTTAAGCTAAACGTTCTGATCTGTTGCGTCAGCCTCATTGCATAAAAAAGTTTTTTTGATGCTAGTGGTTGTATTAATTTGGGATCTATCGCATCACTTTTGTACTATGGGGGATAGTAAGATCGACATAGTCTAGTGCTTTTGCTGTTTGTTAGGCCTACTCATCTTGTTGGCTGACGAAAAGTAAATGTGGACAGTTCTTCCAATATCTTCAATATGCACCGCGGGATTGGATAACGCAGTTGCGTCCCCGATGTGTCTGTCTTCAGAAAGAAAGAAAGACCCAATCAAGTGATGGAGAGCCGTGTGAGAGAGATGAGTATTGCTTTGGAGAAGGCAGGAATGAATTGTTTTAGGGTGCTTTATGGCCAATTAAAGGGGATACTGCCAGGAAATTCAAGGCATCATCAAGTGCTTCTCAAATTGTAGAGCTCATGCCTTTCAAGCAACTTTTTTCAAATAATTACTAGAGTCGCATCATGCAGCCTTACAATGTATTAAAAATCAAAAACATATAGCCCAACATTTGTAGAACAACTAAAGTTACATTAATAACTCTTAATTAAGCATATAGGAGTACCTATTTCTTTGTTAACCGCTCAATAGCCGCATGTGCGCACTCAAATTGTTTGTAGAAAATATCCTTTCTATTTTATTCAGCTTTGTTCAATTGTACTCTTCATACTATAAAATACTATAAAATAATGCCACGGAATTCTAAGCAAGTCTTGTCTTCTAAATGAACTAGTGTAGCGCACAGCCATATGGCATAGCCACATCAGGATCAGGAACTAACATAAGGACAACTCAGAGTATGCTATTCCATTCTTCTTCATATGTTGTTTCTTTAGACCCATCTAAAATAAATCATGGATTTATTGTGAAGGTGTAGGCTATATTACATGGATTTATTAGACTTTTTAAAATATAGATGTTCCAAAAAGGCTTTGTGTGGAAGCCAGGAGATGCTAAATGTGTTTATGTTAATGCACAGTCAATTACCATGAGACTGACAGCTATTTGCTTGACAATCACCGGCTGACGGTCTAATCTTGCTAGTGATAAAATCATTCAAATAGTTGGCAATATCAGTGGGTTTTGTGATGAATGAGCCATCTGATTCAATGAATGACAGAGCTGAGTTTACATTTTAGCCTAAAATGTCATTTGATGTGCTCCAAATCTTTTTACTGTTATTCTTTACAGTGGGGCAAAAAAGTATTTAGTCAGCCACCAATTGTGCAAGTTCTCCCACTTAAAAAGACGAGAGAGGCCTGTAATTTTCATCATAAGTACACTTCAACTATGAGAGACAAAATGAGAAAAAAACTTCCAGAAAATCACATTGTAGGATTTTTTAATTATGGTGGAAAATAAGTATTTGGTCACCTACAAACAAGCAAGATTTCTGGCTCTCACAGACCTGTAACTTCTTCTTTAAGAGGCTCCTCTGTCCTCCACTCGTTACCTGTATTAATGGCACCTGTTTGAACTTGTTATCAGTATAAAAGACACCTGTCCACAACCTCAAACAGTCACACTACAAACTCCACTATGGCCAAGACCAAAGAGCTTTCAAAGGACACCAGAAACAAAATTGTAGACTTGCACCAGGCTGGGAAGACTGAATCTGCAATAGGTAAGCAGCTTGGTGTGAAGAAATCAACTGTGGGAGCAATTATTAGGAAATGGAAAACATACAAGACCACTGATAATCTCCCTCGATCTGGGGCTCCACCCAAGATCACACCCCGTGGGGTCAAACTGATCACAAGAACGGTGAGCAAAAATCCCAGAACCACACGGGGGGACCTAGTGAATGACCTGCAGAGAGCTGGGACCAAAGTAACAAAGGCTACCATCAGTAACACACTACGCTGCCAGGGACTCAAATCCTGCAGTGCCAGACGTGTCCCCCTGCTTAAGCCAGTACATGTCCAGGCCCGTCTGAAGTTTGCTAGAGAGCATTTGGATGATCCAGAAGAGGATTGGGAGAATGTCATATGGTCAGATGAAACCAAAATATAACTTTTTGGTAAAAACTCAACTCGTCGTGTTTGGAGGAGAAAGAATGCTGAGTTGCATCCAAAGAACACCATACCTACTGTGAAGTATGGGGGTGGAAACATCATGCTTTGGGGCTGTTTTTCTGCAAAGGGACCAGGACGACTGATCCGTGTAAAGGAAATAATGAATGGGGCCATGTATCGTGAGATTTTGAGTGAAAACCTCCTTCCATCAGCAAGGGCATTGAAGATGAAACGTGGCTGGGTCTTTTAGCATGACAATGATCCAAAACACACCGCCCGGGCAACGAAGGAGTGGCTTTGTAAGAAGCATTTCAAGGTCCTGGAGTGGCCTAGCCAGTCTCCAGATCTCAACCCCATAGAAAATCTTTGGAGGGAGTTGAAAGTCCGTGTTGCCCAGCGACAGCCCCGAAACATCACTGCTCTAGAGGAGATCTGCATGGAGGAATGGGCCAAAATACCAGCAACAGTGTGTGAAAACCTTGTGAAGACTTACAGAAAACGTTTGACCTCTGTTAATATACCCTTTGTTGGCAATGACAAAGTATTGAGATAAACTTTTGTTATTGACCAAATACTTATTTTCCACCATAATTTGCAAATAAATTCATTAAAAATCCTACAATGTGATTTTCTGGAAGTTTTTTTCTCATTTTGTCTCTCATAGTTGAAGTGTACCTATGATGAAAATTAAAGGCCTCTCTCGTCTTTTTAAGTGGGAGAACTTGCACAATTGGTGGCTGACTAAATACTTTTTTGCCCCACTGTATATCATTTTTTTGTTTTCATAGTATAGATTAGTTTTATTTAGTTTAGTCACATGATTTCTCAATTTGCAGTGCGTTTGCCAATCGGTTGTGCTGCAAGCCTTATTTGCCATACCTTTTGCCTCATCCCTCTCAACCATACCATTTTTTAATTCCTCATCAATCTAAGGGGTTTCAACAGTTGTTGGAGTCATTTTGTTGCATGTAAAGTGCAGCATCTGGTTGCTCCTCATTATAAACAACAGACCAGTAAATATTATTTACAGTGGGGAGAACAAGTATTTGATACACTGCCGATTGTGCAGGTTTTCCCACTTACAAAGCATGTAGAAGTCTGTAATTTGTGTCATAGGTACTCTTCAATTGTGAGTGACGGAATCTAAAACAAAAATCCAGAAAATCACATTGTATGATTTTTAAGTAATTCATTTGCATTTTATTGCATGACATAAGTATTTGATACGTCAGAAAAGCAGAACTTAATATTTGGTACAGAAACCATTGTTTGCAATTACAGAGATCATATGTTTCCTGTAGTTCTTGACCAGGTTTTCACACACTGCAGCAGGGATTTTGGCCCACTCCTCCATACAGATCCTTCAGGTTTCGGGGCTGTCGCTGGGCAATACGGACTTTCAGCTCCCTCCAAAGATTTTCTATTGGGTTCAGGTCTGGAGACTGGCTAGGCCACTCCAGGACCTTGAGATGCTTCTTACGGAGCCACTCCTTAGTTGCCCTGGCTGTGTGTTTTGGGTCGTTGTCATGCTGGAAGACCCAGCCACGACCCATCTTCAATGCTCTTACTGAGGGAAGGAGGTTGTTGGCCAAGATCTCGCGATACATGGCCCCATCCATCCTCCCCTCAATACGGTGCAGTTGTCCTGTCCCCTTTGCAGAAAAGCATCCCCAAAGAATGATGTTTCCACCTCCATGCTTCACGGTTGGGATGGTGTTCTTGGGGTTGTACTCATCCTTCTTCTTCCTCCAAACACGACGAGTGGAGTTTAGACCAAAAAGCTCTATTTTTGTCTCATCAGACCACATGACCTTCTCCCATTCCTCCTCTGGATCATCCAGATGGTCATTGGCAAACTTCAGATGGGCCTGGACATGCGCTGGCTTGAGCAGGGGGACCTTGCGTGCGCTGCAGGATTTTAATCCATGACGGCGTAGTGTGTTACTAATGGTTTTCTTTGAGACTGTGGTCCCAGCTGTCTTCAGGTCATTGACCAGGTCCTGCCGTGTAGTTCTGGCCTGATTCCTCACCTTCCTCATGATCATTGATGCCCCACGAGGTGAGATCTTGCATGGTGCCCCAGACCGAGGGAGATTGACCGTCATCTTGAACTTCTTCCATTTTCTAATAATTGCGCCAACAGTTGTTGCCTTCTCACCAAGCTGCTTGCCTATTGTCCTGTAGCCCATCCCAGCCTTGTGCAGGTCTACAATTTTATCCCTGATGTCCTTACACAGCTCTCTGGTCTTGGCCATTGTGGAGAGGTTGGAGTCTGTTTGATTGAGTGTGTGGACAAGTGTCTTTTATACAGGTAACGAGTTCAAACAGTTGCAGTTAATACAGGTAATGAGTGGAGAACAGGAGGGCTTCTTAAAGAAAAACTAACAGGTCTGTGAGAGCCGGAATTCTTACTGGTTGGTAGGTGATCAAATACTTATGTCATGCAATAAAATGCAAATTAATTATTTAAAAATCATATAATGTGATTTTCTGGATTTTTGTTATAGATTCCGTCTCTCACAGTTGAAATGTACCTATGATAAAAATTACAGACTTCTACATGCTTTGTAAGTGGGAAAACCTGCAAAATCGGCAGTGTATCAAATACTTGTTCTCCCCACTGTATATCATCAACATAAGAATCACTACTAAACGTTTTTCTAGATATGGCTACTATATTGTGATCACTACATCCTAATGATTTGGTTGCTTTAAAGCAAATTAGTAAAGATGTGATCGATACATGTCGATCATTTCATTCCTATGCTGTTTGTAAGTACCCTGGTAGGTTGACTGATAATATGAACCAAGTTGCAGGCACTGGTTCCAGTTTGAAGCTTTTTCTTGAGTGGGCAGCTTGATGAAAGCCAGTCAATATTTAATTTCACCCAGAAAATATACATCTCTGTTGATTTCACATACATTATTAAGCATTTCACACTTATTATCCACATACTGACTGGTAGTACTTGGTGGTCTTTAGCAGTTTCCCACAAGAATGGGCTTTAGGTGAGGCAGATTAACCTGTAGCCATTTACTTCAACAATATTTAACATGAGATCCTCTCTAATCTTTACAGGAATGTGGTTCTGAATTTAGACCGCAACACCGCACCCATTGGCATTTCTGTCTTTTTGGGAGGTGTTATAACCATGTATTTCTACCGCTGTATCATCAAAGGTAATCTATTACAAGAAAGTTATTGACTTCATGAACCTTGTTTCGTAGGCTACATATGTTAATATGGGTTATTTGTAGCACTTTTCTGGGTTGCTTGATTGTTTTTAATGCTTTACTGGGAAGTAGACCTGCTCATGTTATTTATATTGGAGTTGATGGTGAGCTGCACACAGTGGACTTCCTACTAGGGCACTCAGCGTCAGTGCTAACAGTGTAACTCTGGTTCATTGGCACATGACTACTGCATAAAATAGCTGTAGGATCAACAGATGTATTGAGGGCAGTTGGGAGATTACTTACATTGTGTCTGCCAAAGTCCCTGGGATAATGTACATTATGACAACTCGGTCTCACAATGGTAGGGATTAACTGAGCTGGTCTTGGGTCATTGATGAGTCATTGTCTCACACAGCCTTGAAATGCGTGGACAGAGTCCAGGAGCCAAGATGATTTGGATGGACTCCGTCATTCCTGTAGAGTATCTTCTGTTTCTAGAAGGTGTCAAAGTAATCTATAAAAGCAATTCCAACAGAGCTACAGTAATATTTTAGCCAGGTGTGTAATGCCAGTAGCCTGCTGAATCTTTGTCAAACAACATCAGGACGGCAAGCTCGAAACTTCTGAAAATGGATGGACCCTGTAGTATCCATCGTGGATGATGAATGGGCCGTTTTCTCAGGCAGCCTCACGGTCTGATGAGGGAGGGAGCTCTGAGGATCTGAACCCGAGGTAGAAGCCACCAGAGAACAGAACAGAGGATGAAAGGGCAGGTACCTCCGGATCCGATCTCACATCACTTTCTTCAACTTCCATGGCTCGTTGGTTGGGTCGAGAACAGGAACATTCCCCAAGTCATCCTACTAGCTACGTTCTCCAGGGAAGGGGGAGAACTGTTCGGGGAGGGATCCCTTCAGAGTACCGGCCAGTCGGCTGTGGAGAGCCGACGCGTCGGCGACACTTCCACCAGACCAGAGTGGTGTCCGGCTACTGGAGTAGAAGAATAAGTAGGCGGGCATGGATTCCCCAGTAGATTGTGCAGGTTCCGTACTTGTTTGCTAAGAGTAGCCACTGCAGTCCTCTGCAAGCAAACGGTTGCTACATTGAAAGTCCGGGCGGTCCACATTGTCTCGGAATAAAGAAAACACTCAATAAAGACCTCCATTTCGGGCTGCTGAGCCAGCTAGGCTAGCCGGGTTTCTGTGTCTCTCTTTACATGGGATCCTGGGACAGATAGTAGCGTTCACCGCAACTGAGCCCAACTGAGCCGCGGAATCCAATGACATCATGTGTGTGGAGGTTCTCCCATCTCCACAGAGGAACTCCGGAGCTCTGTCAGAGTGACCATCGGGTTCTTGGTCATCTCCCTGGCCAAGGCCCTTCTCCCCCAATTTCTCAGTTTGGCCGGGCGGCCAGCTCTAGGAAGAGTCTTAGTGGTTCCAAAAATCTTCCATTTAAGAATGATGGAGGCCACTGTGTTCTTGTGGACCTTCAATGCAGCATAACTTTTTTGGTACCCTTCCCCAGATCTGTGCCTCGACACAATCCTGTCTCGGACCAATTAATTAAATGTACCACAGTTGGACTCCAATTAAGTTGTAGAAAGGATGATCAATGCAAACAAGATGCACCTGAGCTCAATTTCGAGTCTCATAGCAAACGGTCTGAATACTTATGTAAATAAGGTATTTCTGTTTTTTATTTTTAATACATTTGCAAACATTTCTAAAAGCCTGTTGTCGCTTTGTCATTATGGGGTATTGTGTGCAGATTGATAAGGAAAACATTTAATTTAATCAATTTTAGGATAAGGATGTAACGTAACAAAATGTGAAAAAAGGGAAGGGGTCTGAATACCGAATGCACTGTGTTCAATGTCTCCTTTTAAAATGTCTACCCATCTACCAATAGGTGCCCTTCTTTGAGAGGCATTGGAAAACCTCCCTGGTCTTTGTGGTTGAATCTGTGTGCGAAATTCACTGCTAGACAGAGACCTTACAGATTAGGTAGTCATTCAAAAACCATGTTAAACACAACTTACTATGAGACTTTTTAAGCACATTTTTACTCCTGAACATTTTGGGCTTGCCATAACAAAGGGGTTGAATACTTAATGACTCAAGACATTTCAGTTTTCGGTTTTTAATTTTAAAAACATAATTCCACTTTGACATTATGGGGTAGTGTGTATGCCAGTGACACATAATGTCAATTTAAGCCATTTTAAATTCAGGCTGTAGCACAACCAAATGTGGAAAAAGGGTGTGATATTTCTGAAGGCACTATATATTTCAACGTCCATGCAAAGACAGCAATAACTCATGTGGGCTGAATGCAGCTGAACTGTAGAAATGTAATGCACTTGAAGCAACCCACTACACTGTTGCATTCCAATCTAGTCTCAAAATGCAGTAAATGTCATGTGAACTATTGAGCATATTTTGATGAGAGCAACACTTTCGGAATCCTCACAAATGTCTCCCTAAAATGTAGCCACCACACTTTCCTGAAAACCATATCAAAGCCAGTGAGGTGAAAAAAAGAACAGCCTAGCATCAGTCTCACAGTGGAAGGAGAAAACTGTGATACGAGTCAATAAAATTCCACGTCACTCCCTAGCTGTTTTGATGTCTGAAGCTGAGGATTACTTCCAAAAGAGTGAATTTTTGGGGGAAAAAACATCCAACAGATGTTTGTTGGATCTGCCAAATGTTTCCCAGGTGCCCTGAACAACAGTCATGAAAAATAACAAGCGATGGCGAGGAAATGCTGTCTGAAGGTTGTTCAAGGACAACTCTCATGAACACCAGAGCTGAGAAGCCCATTTATAAACAAGTGCCCTCTGCAACACTCCAGAATACACTGGCACTTAACCATTGCTTACACATGCATGGTCTAAACATCTTTGAGTGCATAAAAAATGACTTGCACATTGAAAAAAAGTTATCTAGAATCTTTTGATTAACCCTTTTTTGGTTCCAGGTACAGTTGATGACCAAAAATATGTGGAAACCTACTCGTTGAACATCTAATTCCAAAATGATGGACATGAATATGGAGTTGGTCCCCCCTTTGCTTCTATAATGGCCTCCACTAGCTTCCACTACTCTCAGAAGGCTTTCCATTAGATGTTGGAACATTTCTTCGGAGACTTGCTTCCATTCAGCCACAAGAGCATTAGTGAGGTCAGGCACAGATGTTGGGCAACTAGAACTGGCTTGTAGTCAGCATTCCAATTAATCCCAAAGGTGTTCGATGGGGTTGAGGTCAGGGCTCTGTGCAGGCCAGTCAAGTTCTTCCACACCGATCTCGACAAACCATTTCTGTACGGATCTCGCTTTGTGCACAGGGGCATTGTCATGCTGAAACAGGAAAGGTCTTCCCCAAACTGTTGACACAAAGTTGGAATCAAACTGTTGCCACAAAGTTAGATGTACAGAATTGTCTAGAATGTAATTGTATGCTTTAACGTAAAGATTTCCCTTCACTGAAACTAAGGGGCCTAGCCCAAACCATGAAAAACTGCCCCAGACCATTATTCCTCCTCCACCAAACTTTACCGTTGCATTCGGGCAGGTAGCGTTCTCCTGGCATCCGCCAAACCCAGATTTGTCCGCCGGACTGCGAGATGGTGAAGTGTGATTGATCACTCCACTGCTCCAGAGTCCAATGGCGGCGAGCTTTACACAAATCCAGCCGACACTTGGCATTGCGCATGCTGATCTTAGTCTTGTGTACTGTTTGGCATTGGAAACCCATTTCATGAAGCTCCCAAAGAACAGTTCGTGATGACGTTGCTTCCAGAGGCAGTTTAGCACTTGGCAGTGAGCGTTGCAACCGAGTACAGGCGATTTTTATGCACTACACGCTTCAGCACTTGCCGGTCCCATTCTTTGAGCTTGTGAGGCCTACCACTTCGCAGAGGGTTATACATGGGACCCAAAAGAGTTCTATCTGGAACCAAAAAGGGTTATCCTATGGGGACAGCCGAATAACCTTTTGTGAGTGAGTGAGTGAGTGAGTGAGTGAGTGAGGCAGACAGAGAGACGTCTCATCTATTTCCCATTTTGGAGTTACTACAGCGTCACGATCATGACTTTCAGTCTGAAATCAGTTTGGATGAACACTACAACGATGATCTTGAGACCTTTAAGACCTCGTCAATGGTTTCCCTCCCACCACTGACCCTTAGCAGTCACACAGGGCTTCATTAAAGCCCCCGCCGCTGTGACCATGACCATCCTGTCGCGCGCGTGCGTGTATGAGTGCTTGTTCTCAATCCCTTCCCTTAGGGTCCCTCGACTTCCGTCTGTCCTGTCCTGGGACCCAGCTGTGAGGGGGAAGGGACAGGAACAGGGACACACACACACACACACACACACACTAAATTGACCTCGTTCATGTCCTCCTAAAGGCAACAGCCTTCCCTCATTTGGACCTCGCCCTGTTGTAATCCCTCAAGAAGATGCTCCCACACACGCAGAGCGTTGATCAGGAAGTACCTCTGTGGCTGACCTGGAGGAGAACCCATGGTAAGGTAGGGAGAGAACAGGAGGGGATGGGAGGGAAGCTGCCAAGAGAGGGGGGAAACCAAGCTGAAGGCCCTCCACCTGTAGCTCACAGCAAGGCACCCCGACACAGCTTTACAGGCCACTGCCCTAGCCAGCGACCCTTGATCATTAAAGCAAAGTCTTCCTCCACTACGAGGGAGAGACAAGTGTGTGTTTGTGTTCGTCTTTGAGGGGGGCAAAACCATTAGAGAGAAAAGAGACATCTCTATGTCTTTCAATGCAGGAGTGAAAGCACTCGTAGGGCTTGCATGTGTGCAACTTCCACCCCGAGGTTTGACATGTACAGCACCGTTAAGACACACAAAGTCTACATCCAGGGCACTGTTTACCGTTTCCCCCCCTTTCCCCCACCGGGATTCTGGGATGCTTAAGGACTGTTCGGACATATAAAATATCACACCACAAGAAAGTGGTTATAAATGATTTACATATCGGAGAGGTGATCACTGTGTGAATTCCCAGTATCCTTAATATGGCATTTAGATCGTTTGCAGATGCTTTTTCTTTTGTAATCCTGTCTCAGTTGAGCTTGTTGCACCCATGTCTGGCCAGCCAAAACTGTAAACAATGGCCTGCTCTGTGCTTTGAATGAAAAGCAAAGGGTCTTTCGCATTGCAGTTCCTGTAAACTACTAGAAGGCAGCAGTGAGCATTGAAGTTATCTTTTTTTTTTATATCCAGTACAACACCATTAGACAACTGTTCTTTATGACATTTCACTCTTTTTACTGGAGGCAGCTGCTCAGCTAATTAAGGATGACCACAGGGTGGATTCCATTGTGCTGCACACAAGTCAAATCTTCCCCTTTCCCTCTCTAATGTTTTCATTAATTTGCTCATTCACGTCTCTTCCTCTCCTGGAAATCCTGAGGATATATATTCCGGCGAGACGTCAGGCAAATGATCTTCTCAGGGCCGGTAAGAGTCTTCAGCACGGTGACTCACAGAGAGAGGAAGAGAATGGAAGGCTGGCCGAGTGGACGGTCCCTTGACTGCCATCTAATTCACTCCAGCTTTCAGCCACTGGAGCCAGTAGTATTAAAGCTCAAAGCCATCACTGCAAACGTTTGGAACCGACGAGGCACTCATTCACATACTCTCAGAGACTCAAGGAATAACAGAGTGTGAAACAATGAAATAGGAGTTCAAGCACTCCATCTTGTCAAACACAATAAGAAAAACTATACCTTTAAAATCCAATTCAGAGTGTCAGTTCCTGGGCTTACTTTTACAGATTTCAACAAAACATGGCGAGATAGGATTTCCATTGCAAATTACTTCAACAGATTCCCTTATTCTTATGACTATAAGCCTTTGCTGATTGATTGTGGTCTTTATCTATATTTTTAAGTTAATCAAAGGTAACCCGATGCAACAATATCAGGACTTTAGATTTGGTTTTTGGAAAATTCCAGTTGGGAATTCCTGTCCACACCAGACTCTTCCATGACACTCTCGCTGCTTTCCCCAAAAACTCCCGTCACTCCCTGTCTGTGCTCCATTCCTTCAAGTGGCCGATCACGTCCAAAAACAACATAGAATGTGGAAAGCTAACACCCTGGGAGCCGTGCCATTCAGGTTATTTGCCTGAGATGTATTGACTGTAACACACAAAGTAATTGGAGCGTCTTTCTTGTTATTATTAGCGTTTGGGTTTCATTATTTTGGCCTCATTTGCTGCAGGGCTAGGGATAAAAAAAGAAAAACATGGTTATCCGTTTGTACAAACAGAGAATGGCTGATTTTCAAAGCTTGAAGACAAATCCTGTGAGGTCCAACACTGATCTTGGCAGCAAAAATTTCTGGTTGAGGCTTGTTACTCAATGCATTGATCATCATAAGTGTCATTAAGCGGGTCAGTTTCAGCTGTTTGGATAATATACTAATGACTCTGTGTTCTTTATGCTTATGAACTGAAACATACAGTGCCTTCAGAATGTATTCACACCCCTTGACTCTTTCCTAAATGTTTTGTGTTACAGCCTGAATTTATGTATTAAATTGAGATTGTTTTGTCACTAGCCTACACACAATACCCCATAATGTCAAAGTGGAAATATGTCAACTTTTTATTTTATTATTAATAAAAAATGAAAAGCTGAAATATCTTGAGTCAATAAGTATTCAACCCCTTTGTTATGGCAAGCCTAAATAAGTTCAGGAGTAAACATTTGCTTAACAACTCACATAATATGTTTCATGGACTCACTCTGTGTGCAATAACAGTGTTAAAAATGATTTTTGAAAGACTACCTCATCTCTGTACCCCACACATACAATTATCTGTAAGTTCCCTCAGTCAAGCAGTGAATTTCAAACACAGATTCAACCACAAAGACCAGGGAGGTCTTCCAATGCCTCGCAAATAAGGGCACCTATTGTAGATGGGTAAAAATAAAAGCAGACATTGAATATCCCTTTGAACATGGTGAAGTTATTAATTACACTTTGGATGATGTATCAATACACCCAGTCACCATAAATATACAGACGTCCTTCCTAACTCAGTTGCCAGAGAGGAGGGAAACCACTCAGGGATTTGACCATGAAGCCAATGGTGACTTTAAAACAGTTACAGAGTTTAATGGCTGTGATAGGAGAAAACTGAGGATGGATCAACAACATTGTTGTTACTCCACAATACTAACCTAATTGACAGAGTGAAAGAAGAAAGCCTGTACAGAATACAAATATTTAGAAACATATTTAGTGCCTGTTTGCAAGAAGGCACTAAGGTAAAACTGCAAAACAAATGTGTAAAAGAAATTAACTTTATGTCCTGAATACAAAGCGTTATGTTTGGTGCAAATCCAAAACTGAGTACCACTCTTCATATTTTCAAGCATGGTGGTGGCTGCATCATGTTATGGGTATGCTTGTCATCGGCAAGGATAAAAATAAATGGAATACAGCTAAGCACAGGCAAAATCCTAAAGTAAACCTAGTTCAGTCTACCTTCCAACAGACACAAATTCACCTTTCAGCAGGACAAACTAAAAGACAAGGCCAAATATACACTTGAGTTGCTTATCAAGACGACTCAGACCAGCTTGGCAGATAGCTGACAGGAACCAGACACATTAACGTCCCAGTCATTAATTGTATGCAGCAAAAGGGTCTTCTCACTCTCTAGTATTGAGATCGGAATTTCTTTGTCTAGAGAGAGACTTTTGCCGCCAAAATCTTTTTGTCCAAAAAGTTAACATTGGAACATTATTTATATCCAAATGTTAGGAATGGTCAGTGGGGACCTAAAGAATAATCATGTTATATTGTTTATTATTTTGTGATGTTAAGGATGGTATCAAGAAACAACTAATTCAGATATTTCATTTTTGTTATTATTATTTTTTTAACCAGGCAAGTCAGTTAAGAAAAAAAAAAAAAAAAACACCTTGGTAATAAAAAAATGTACCTTTAGACCAGAAAACGTGAGACGGTAGTCCACACGTTTTAAATGGTGAGACCATAACATTGCCGGGTTGCTACTGCCGTGTAAACTGGTGACTCCCTTTGTCTCTCTCTCTCCCCCTCCCTCTCTCTTCCGGACTCCTCCCTGTTTGATAACCAAGCAGTCATTGTTGTTAGTCCACTAGGGACCTGTTTCCATTGTATTGCGTTTCTAATCAATAACCTACACCGTGTGTGTGTATGTATTCTGTGTTATTATTTACTTAGTTAGTAAAGAAATAATTAAACCAATTTGTGTGGTATGGAATGAAGGTTAGGGTTCTCGCAGATCCAAGGAGTATTCAACGTTCAGAATGAGACTGATATGAGTTATTGATTAATAAGTAACTGTAACACATATAAACACTACCGTCCAAAATGTTCTTGTTTTTGACACTTTTTGTCCATTAAAATAACATCAAATTAATCAGAAATATAGTGTAGACATTCTTAATGTTGTAAGATATTTTATGGAATATCTAAATAGGCGTACCATCACTCCTTTGTTCCAATGGCACGCTGTGTTAGCTAATCCAAGTTTATAATTTTTTAGAAAACCCTTTTGCAATTATGTTAGCACAGCTGAAAACTGTTAAGCAATAAAACTCGCCTTCTTTAGACTAGTTGAGTATCTGGAGCATCAGCATTTGTAGGTTTGATTACAGGCTCAAAGTGGCCAGAAATAAAGAATTTCACTCTGAGAAATGAAGGCTATTCCATGAAAGAATTTGCCAAGAAACTGAAGATCTCATACAACGCTGTGTACTACTCCATTCACAGAACAGTGCAAACTGGCTCTAACCAGAATAGAAAGAGGAGTGGGAGGCCCCATTGCACAACTGAGCAAGAGGACAAATACAACTATGTAAGAACTATTTAGGGAAGAAGCAGTCAGCTGGTATTCTGTCTATAATGGAGTGGCAAGCACCGTCACCAGATCTCAACCCTATTGAGCTGTTGTGGGACCAGCTTGGTACGTAAGGTACCAAGCTGTTTACGTATGGTCATCAAGCCAATCCAATTTGTGAGAGGTGCTTCAGGAAGCATGGGGTGAAATCTCTTCAGATTACCTCAACAAATTGACAACTAGAATGCCAAATTGCTGCAAATGGAGGATTCGAATGTATTGTCACATACACATGGTTAGCATATGTTATTGCAGGTGTAGCGAAATGCTTGTTCTTCTAGCTCCGACAGTGCAGTAATATCTAACAAGTAATATCTAACAGATTAATTAAGTGATAATGCCAGAGAATCCAGAGAAACCAAGAGGATATATTGGCATGGGTGTTGTTAGGCCCGTGCCATTATAACATCCAATCACTGGCTTCGAGGGCATTATCAAGTTTATACAACAGGTTACCAACATATTCAAATTATGATTGACATGTTTTCATAAAAAAAACAGTATTTTGATGTATTTTGAAGATACAGTCCCGACACAAATCTAGGGTTGCTACCCAAGCCGGCTGGTCATTTGTTCTATCGGGATTGGCGCCGCCCTGTGTGGTCGCCTGTTAAGCAGCTCCCATTGTTTGTGCGTAAATTGTTGTTTTAGTATGTTTATCGTCACTTTTTTGCAACAGTTGAACTATAATAGTTCAGGATTATGGAGTGCTACTGTTTTACGAAGGTTTTAGCGGTCCTTTTTATCACTGAGGCACTTTTTATTTTTCTCAGCGCCAATAGGACCATTAGGAGATGGTCCCCGGAGGCGAATGAGGCCCTACAGGACTGCAGACTAGGATGTGCTCATGGGGAGGACATCGGTGGACTTACTGACTGCATAACGGACTATATACATTTTTGTGTAGACAACACTGTAACAACCAGGAAGGTACACTGTTTTCCAAATAATAAACCCTGGGTCACCAGCGACCTGAAGGCCCTGCTGAATGAGAAGAAGAGGGCCTTCAAGGAGGGGGACAGGGACACATTGAAATGCGTCCAGAGGGAGCTGAAGTTGCGGATTGCTGAGGGGAAGAGAGGGTATAAGGAGAAGATGGAGGACAAGCTGAGGCAGAGCCAGGTGAGAGAAGTGTGGAATGGTATGAGAAATATCACTGGCTTCAAAAAGTCAAACAGTGGGCCCAGGACAGAGCTAATGAGCTGAACCAATTTTTTAACAGGTTTGATACTGGCCCTGTCCACCTCCCCTCCGGCTCCCCAGGCCACACACCCTCAAGGCTGTCCCGCCCCCACCTTTGCTCACAACACCTCTGTTGAGACAATCAGTGACCCCACCTCGCCCCCTGCTCCCTCTGGACTGATCCTCAACACCCCCTTTCCGCCCACCTCCCCACCTGGGCTGGCTTTCACCACCAACCAAGTGAAGAGAGAGCTGGAGAGACTACATCAGTGGAAAGTGGCGGGCCCTGATGGCATCAGCCCAAGGGTGTTTAGGGTCTGTGCTGACCAACTGTGTGGAATACTCCAGCGACCCTAGAAAGGGTCCCTGTGCTGTGGAAAACATCCTGACTTGTCCTAGTGCCCAAGAAGGAGCACCCCACTGTCCTGAATGACTTCAGGCCTGTGGCGCTAACATCCCACATCATGAAGACCCTGGAAAGGTTAGTCCTCACTCACCTCAGACCTCTGGTGTGTACATCACTGGACCCCCTGCAGTTCGCATATCAGCGCAACATCGGGGTGGACGATGCAATCATCTACCTTCTGCAGAGGGCCTACTCTCACCTGGACAATGCAGGTTGCACTGTGAGGGTTATGTTTTTTTACTTCTCCAGTGCCTTCAACACCATTCAGCCCCTGCTACTGGGTGAGAAGACGAAGAGGATGAAAGTGGAAGCACCCTTAGTCTCCTGGGTCACGGACTACCTGACCGGTAGGCCACAATTTGTGCGACTACAGAGCTGTGTGTCAGAACGGGCAGTGAGCAACACAGGGCCCCCCCAGGGAACGGTCCTGTTCCCCTTTCTGTTCACCCTCTACACCTCAGACTTCAGATATAACTCTGAAACATGCCACCTACAGAAGTTCTCGGATGACTCTGCTATTGTAGGGTGCATCAGGGGTGGGCAGGAGGAGGAGTACAGGAGCGCAATCAATTACTTTGTGTTGTGGTGTGAGCAGAACTACCTTCAGCTGAACATCAGCAAAACAAAGGAGATGGTGGTGGACTTCAGGAGAACCAAGGCCCAACTGACTGCAGTCCCTATACAGGGGATGGATGTGGAAATGGTTGGGTCATACAAGTTCCTGGGAGTCCATATGGACAACAGGCTGGAATGGGCTGGTAACACCGGGGCTCTGTACAAAAAGGGCCAGAGCCGACTCTACTTTCTGAGGAGGCTTAGGTCCTTCAACGTGTGCAGTAAACTACTACATACCTTCTACCAGTTTGCAGTGGTGTGCTGGGGCGCCAACATAAAAGCCGGTGATGCTTCTCGGGTAAATAAGCTGATCAGGAAGGCTAGCTCTGATCTGTGGATTAGCCTTGACACTCTAGAGGAGTTGGCGGAGAGACAGATCCTGGCCAAACTGCTGGCCATCATGGACAACTTCACCCACCCTCTGCATGCCATGGTTATGACGCAGAGGAGCACCTTCAGTCACAGACTGATCCCACCACGATGTGCCAGAGAGCACTACAGGAGGTCCTTCCTGCCGGCGGCTATTATACTATTTAATGCCTCACCGGGGTACCGTGCCGTTGTCAACATAGACCTGGAACTGTTGGGGTGTTAGGACCTAGTTTAACAATCATGCATCCATCCGTGAGTAACTCTGGTCTGTAATCACTCATTCACTCAGGACTTATTTATTCATTCAGGTCTGTATATACATATTCATGTACAGTGTTTATATCATATCACGTGCAATATTGTAAGTAATTCTTGGACTTAACTTACGTAGTCATTCACTCAGGAAGACATATTAGTATCCTGTCAGTTGTATCTTTTTTCATTGCTTTTAGTATATCGAATGTGCAATACATGCATAAATCTGTAATTAAACCCTGAGCACCAAGGACTGTAATAATTACTATTATATCATACACACATTTAGCTATTTAAGTATCTCTTCCTGTCATTTACCTGTACAGTTAATGTAACCATGCAAATATTCACTTACCTGTAAATTTAACTGTATATTTACCTGTACAGTTAATTTAACCATGCAAAATATTCACTTACCTGTTCATTTAACCAGTCTGTATATTAAGTGAAAAGTTTTTACCCTCACTTATATCATACGCACTTTTAGCTATTTAAGTATTTCTCTGCCATCGAGTATAGTTAACAATGCACCATCCACCAATGTATAGTTTACATATTCAGCCATCCACCCATACTATGCAATGTCTTTTTTGCACTCCAGACTTCTTGTATTTTTATACTTATTCATACTGTCGCTCTATGTATCATGTATCTGTCTTTTGTGTATTTTCGTACTGGCATTTTGGACCTGCCCTGTGTTTTTTTCGTAGCGGCTTGACAAAGAAATTTCCCCTCGGGATCAATAAAGTATCTATCTATCTATCTATCTATCTATCTATCTATCTATCTATCTATCTATCTATCTATCTATCTATCTATCTATCTATCTATCTATCTATCTATCTATCTATCTATCTATCTATCTATCTATCTATCTATCTATCTATCTATCTATCTATCTATCTATCAGTCTTTTTGTGACCCAGTCGTTCGTTCTAAATGTTCTGGCAACATTTTTATCCCTTGCTTGCTAGCTAGCCAACTACGGCTAACTTACAGTCACATCAAATATATAAACAGAAGAATAACAGCAAAGTAGCTGCATTTGCATTTGTTTAAGCTTTTTTCTATTGACATTTATTTGGATACATCCATAACAATGAGCTAATGAGGAGCGATTTCACCTGGCATAGAAAATGAGCTCACTCGTCAGGACACTGTTGTTCAGAGGAGCTAGCCAACAACACAGCTAACACAATCACTTCAAACTGAAGCTGGAAAGAAACTAGCTGCACTTTGTTTCGTTTGACCTTTTTTCAATTGACATTTCTTTGTATATATCCATAAAATGATGCCAGCTGATTCATGATTTCGACTGGCTGAGAAACGCTGCCTGCCTGTCTGTCTCGTCCCGACACGGTCATTTCTATGGGACAGCTGGAGATCGAATTTGAATACATAATTTGGGGGGGTAATGTCGGAGAGAGAGCAAGGTTTATACAAATCTCCGCTGTTGAAAGCGAAATTTTAGTCTAAAAGAAATGTGAGATAATGTCTAGATGTACAGGAGGGGGATGAGCACACACCCGTGTGGGGCCACCATGTTGAGGACCAGCGTAGGGGTTTTTGCCTACCTTCACCAGCTGGGGTCAGCCCGTCAGGAAGTCCAGGACCCAGATGCACAGGGCGAGGATCAGACCCAGGGCCATGAGCTTAGTGATGAGCTTTTGCTCAGACAATTTCGATTTCGCACAAAATTTTTAAACAATGTAACTGGGAATCAAAATACATGCCCATTCCCCAATATTGCCTTGCGATCTAGAGGGTGACCTTTTCCATCCCCCTAATGGTCCACATTTGGAATCCGTACCCTTGCCGATATCATGGAGAGTAATGGTTTGAGAACATTCCAAGATTTGAAAGACACACACACAATACCAGGCAACAACTTTTATCAATATTTACAGCTATGCTGGCCTATGGAGTCCCTTGGGAAACCCAACTACTGAACCATCCAATGATAGGATTTATAAATAAATGATCTGGGCTCCCGAAAAGGACTGATCTCTAACAAACCATTAACTGGATCAGAACAGGGAAAAAATGGCCTTGGCATCCCGTAATCTGAACCATCAAGTTATACATTTTAAATTTGCTCAGAGACTGTACTTAACATCAAGGAATTGTTTAACGATGAAATTGGCCCCAACTTACAACTGTTCACTGTGTCCCCTAAAACAGGTAGGCACATTCCTTCATATGATGTGGGAGTGCCCTGCAGTTAAATGCTTCCTGGACAAAAGTTACAAAATTCATTTAGAGGTGCATGAATGCATTCAGACCCCTCCATATTTTGTTTACGTTACAGCCTTATTCTAAAATTGATTATTTTTTTCCCCTTTTGCTTAGGGTCGTTGTCCTGATGGAAGGTGAACCTTCGCCCCGGTCTGAGGTCCTGAGCACTCTGGAGCAGGTTTTCATCAAGAATCTCTCTGTACTTTGCACCTTTCATCTTTTCCTCGATCCTGACTAGTCTCCCAGTCCCTGCCGCTAAAAAGCATCCCAACACCATGATGCTGCCACCATCATGCTTCACCATAGGGATGGTATTGGAAAGGTGATGAGCGGTGCTTGGTTTCCTACTGATGTGATGCTTGGCATTCAGGCCAAAGAGTTAAATCTTGGTTTCATCAGACTAGAGAATTTTGATTCTCATGGTCTGAGAGTCCTTTAGGTGCCTTTTGGCAAACTCCAAGTGGGCTGTTATGTGCCTTTTACTGAGGAAAGGCTTCCGTCTGGCCACTCTACTATAAACGCCTGATTGGTGGAGTGCTACAGAGATGGTTGTCCTTCTGGAAGGTTCTCCCATCTCCACAGAGGAACTCTGTCAGAGTGACCATAGGGTTCTTGGTCACCTCCCTGACCAAAGCCCTTCTCCCCCGATTGCTCTATTTTGCCGGGTGGCCAGCTCTAGGTAGAGTCTTGCTCGTTCCGAACTTTCATTTAAGAATGATGGAGGCCACTGTGTTCTTGCGGACCTTCAACTCATGATATATGGGCTGGCTGGCTAGCGGCCTGTGTGGATATTTTAGTAGGCCTATATGGTGGTTAGCTGTCTGTTGCTGCTGCTGACACATCAAATCAAATAAAATCCTGTCTCGGATCTCTACGGACAATTCTTTCGACCTCATGGCTTGGTTTTGGCTCTGACATGCACTGTCAACTGTGGAATCTTATATAAACAGGTGTGTGCCTTTCCAAATCATGTCCAATCAAATGAATTTACCACAGGTGGACTCCAATCAAGTTGTAGAAACATCAAGGATGATCAATGGAAACAGGATGCACCTGAGCTCAATTTCGAGTCTCATAGCAAAGGGTCTGAATACTTATGTACATTTTTTATTATTTGTAATACGTTTGCTTTGTCATTATGGGGTATTGTACGTAGGTTGATGAGGATAAAGAAAATGTAATCCATTTTAGAATAAGGCTGTAACGTAACAAAATGTGGAAAAAGTGAATGGGTCTGAATACTTTCCAAATGTGCTGTAAATATTCAATACGTTGCATCTACTATGTTACAACGATGATATCTCTTTGAATCTGTCAATGAATCAGAGACGACTACTGTTGGCAGGCAGCGTGGCCACAAAAAAGATGTTGGCTTTCAGATGGCGGGTTTCGGGGGGGGGGGGGGTTTAGGGAGATAGAGCTATGGAGGCGTGGCGACTGACAACCAACGTGTTGCTAGGCGGGGTGGGAAGTGGAAAACCCGCTCTCTAGACAGTTGGATATAAGACATGTATGACTACGGTAAAATGCAGCGTTGTCTGGACCTTTGCAGTGAGGCTACACACGTCAATATGAGATGGATGGCTCTTGTCGTAACACAATCCAGACAGAGCTGCTGAGAGGATAAATCAGACAAGGCTTACAGCCCAAATGAGTTGAGCATCATAAAAAAAAAGTCCTAGTGAAACATAAGCCCCAAAAAAAGATTCAGCCTTTCCTTTTTGTCCGCTTGCGTGCACAAGAATATCCCATCGTCCATTCATTCGCACATCTGGAAGCCATTTAGTCAATCTCCAACATTTTGGCCTGCCACCTGATACAATGGAGACAGTGCATAAAAAATATAAAATATGAATATGAATATTGCCGAGGACTGGATCCAGGTGTGGGGCCTGGCAAGGAGTCGGTCGATATCCAGCTTCACTTTGAAACACTTTGGTGGAAGAAGAGCAGCCCACGTTCCATTGAGCTCGCAATAGCCAGGCATTTTCTCATACCTAAACATACTGTCATATGTATGATTTATTGAAATGGAACATGAGCAATGTGATATAGCACACATGCTACATCGGGAGGAAAAAGTAAGTGTGAAACAATTGGCCGTCGTTTAAAAAATTATGGTTGGAACGAGCAAATGAGAACTCCAAACATTTTATGCTTTGGGTATGTCTCCAGCTAGTCCTTATGAGTAAGTAGATCATATTCTCTGTCCAAAGGTGAAGGTGACCAAACATGAAAACTGGAGTTCTAAGAACGTAATACACTTCAGTTTACATACATCATCATAACCGAGCTTGCTGAAACAAGTAAATGAAATCAATGCAGTGCAGATGGCACTCTTTTGCTAAGTTCAGAGACAAAATATAGCGCAGCAGAAATAGAGGTTGAGAGTTCAAATCTCAGATAGGGATTAATGTCTAGGGGAATGGAAATGTGATAAACGTTTTTAGTAATTTAGCAGATGCCCTTATCCAGAGCGACTTACAGTAGTGAGTATATACATTAAACTACACGTGAGCACGTGAAGTGTTCCAAAAACACGTTTTTATATGTCAAATGTCTGCAAATTAACTTGGCATGCCTCACTTGAAATTGCATTTAAAAACTTTTAGCATACTTTAGATGCACTTATGGCAACAAACTGCAACAAAAACAAAATCCTGTAATTGTATAGTAAACTACCGGCTACTGAGTTGTGAGGAAAATAGTGGAAAAAACTTTGAATGTATTTCTACAGCTGTCGGAGGAAATGTGCTGGAGGGGGCTCATTAGCATTTTGGGGGGCATGGTCTAAAATATGTTGTATTTGTGCCAACCGTCAGTGGAAATGTTGTACCAGTTGAAGTGGTTTTATTGTTATGTTGATAAAGGTTGAGCACCTCTTTTGACACTGTCAGCGCTGCAATCTCTTTGTAAGAACTTGTGACAATGGCACGTCCAGTAGCTTAATGGCAGCTGGTTCACAGGAAGTCAAATGTTCAATAGCTTACTGTGAAGTAGTTGCATGTGTGTTATTGTAAACTTTACTGTAGCCAATCCGTCACACTCACTGACCTGATGGTCTGGGAGGAAAGTGAGTATAATAATGATATGGTTACTAGCTATAACTTAAATAGTGTATGGTGTCCTGGTATCACATGCACTTATCTCAGCCTTTAACCCCCTAGAGTTGATGTAATTAGCGTAATAAAAATTCCGTCAACATCCATCAGTTTAAGCTAAAGATATTGTTTGCATGGGCTGCGTCTCAATCCACTGCATCCGCCAATGTTGCCCTCCCCATCTGCGGTGAAAGGTGGCAGAGCTAGAGTGCTGTTTGTCAGACCATGACACGTCTGGAAAATCGGTCTTCTCACGAAAACGTTTGTGGAGTACTAATTGTTTGGCCTACAAACTATGGAAAGTTAACTATCACGAACACAATGGTGTTCTCCGTTTTGATCTACGACTCGTCTGAAGTCGGTACATCCGATCTGCCAACTACCAGTTTAAAAAATGAATAGAAGTATATATGGAGATAGTTTGGAGCCTAAAATAAGGGGTTAAATACATAAAACATATATATATATATATATATATATATATATAATATTTTCCTGTTCTTTCGTATATCTCTCAGAAACAGGACAGACACTTCAGAACAAACTTCCTCTTGATTATTATGTTTTCTGTATATCCATCTATGAAGCTGTTACTCAATGTGTTTCTACTGACTAATAGCAGTAAGACCACATTCAATGTTTCATAAAATATATTTTTACATATATTTTTTGATACCTTAAGGGGTCCTAAAACTCCAAATCAAATAGCTAAATGATCCTTGGTATGACCATCTTAAAACAATTCCATATGTTAGCCTAGTAGTACTTGAGGTAATACAGTATGTACAGTACATGCATGCAGGAAGGGGTACAAGTGACTGGCAATCAGGATATATAATAAATAGAGTAGCAGCAGCGTATGTGAAGTGTGAAAGTGTGTCTATGTGTATGTGTGTGTGTGTTGCGTCAATATGCATGTGTGTGTGAGCGTATGTAGTGTGTATGTTGGAGTGTCAGTGTAGTATGTGTGAGTGTGAGGGTAGAGTCTAGTGAGTGTGCATAGAGCCAGTGCAAGAGAGTCAGTAATATATACTCTACGTCAAGTGTCCTTGAGCACTGCTAGTTTTATGTTGTGACGTTGGTGGTGATAATTGGACAATTATTTACTTGATTCTGGGCAGCTTTTTGCAAAGTGCAGAAATTTATTTTTGCCAATAAGTCTGTAGCCATAGCTCATGTATGCTCACAGAACTGGTGGTGTAGCTGCACTGTAGCAGGACATTTCAGGTTGCCAGCGACCTAGAGGTTATTAGTTCAAATCCCATTTAAGGCCCAATTGTGGTCACAGTACAAAAGATATACAAGATTTTACAGTAATAAAGTCAGAAATAGAGATACACTGTACCTCTCTCTGGCATTTATGTGGTCCAGATGCACTAATTGGTGTCAACAGTCAATCAGCAGGTGTAAGCACGGCGGTGTGCCACTTTGTTATGGTGCTGTGGTTCCGTGTCTATACATTAGCCACAGAGACACATGCTGCATTCTTCTCTCTTGGCCTCTAGCCTGGGTTTCCGGCACACGTGTGCTCTCCAGCAAGACGTATTTCACGACAGTCTGTGAAACCGACGCAGCCTTTTCCCCGGAGGCTCGGTTCCACAGAGTCAATTCGGCGAAGCAGCATTTCAAAGATGTCTTTGTTGTGGTGGTGAATGTTTTGGGGCATTGTCTGGGGGATGTGGTCTCTGTGCCGCGACAAAGAGGCCTTGCGGCAGCATGGGAAAGCCACAGCCCAATCTGCTCTCTATGAATGTTTCAAATAACAATCTAATGAAAACAGATGAATCGCGGAACATCACGATTCACTAGGAGGGCAGGGGCAAAACATATCACTTCAAAGTGTTATAGGCGGGGAAAAGTGAAGATCACTATTATATCAGCTTACTGGACTGGATGAGGAGCAGGTTTGCCATCTCCGCCAGGCTGGCTTGTTACCATGTTAATCAGGCGTGTTTGTTTTTGTTTTGGAAAAAGAAGAAGTAGGAGGACAGAGAGATATTACAGTGTTCCAGTGTGAATGTTTTCATGTGTGTTTTACTCAATCTGGCTCTCACAAATGCTCTCCGTCTTGGTGCTTTGTCATAATTGGGAATGTAGTCCTCGAAAGAAGACAATGTTATTGAACTGGCTTTTCTTATGCCACTACAAAATATTGTTTGCACATTCCATATGACTACAAGAAATAGCGCCACATCAACCCTGCAAAACCACAAGGAGGGAAATGTGCTGCCCCAAAGTCCTGTTGGAGGATAGCATTTCAGCTTTTAATTAAATGTCTGTGACAGATCAAATATATGGTTTTCTGTCATCATAGAAACACTGTCCGTAGTAATAGATCACGCATTTTCATTGCTTTCAATCACTTTTTCCACCCTTATTTAGCGTAGAGACCCATTTAAAGATGTAGGGGGTAACTATTTTGAAGATATCTCATAATAACAAAAACAGGTTGAAGAGCTGTGGTGATAACGAGATATCAAGCAGCAAGATAGTGATAACTCCCTCTGGCACCTACCAAATCTACATCAGAGAATAATAGATGGAATGTCCTCGCTTTTCCAATCAATAGCTATTTGCGTATATCAATGGACATTACGGGGATCAACTGTAAGACCCTACCATACCTGCTGTGCTCGCCTCTTGACAGGTCATTATTGCAAAAAAATATATCTGTTCTTAATTAACTTACCTGTATTTATTAACGTTTAATACAATTTAAATAACAAATTTGGGTTGAGTCTCAGATGAAACCGACTCAGAGGCTGTGTGAGCCAAAGGACTGTGGGGACTGACCTGTGGTTCGGAGAACACCTGCTGGATGTTGTTGATGGGGCCGCAGGCCACGCCTGTCCCCTCAAACCTCCTCAGCCACTCACCCGTCACCTCTTCCAAGAACCTGGGAGTCGGGGAGGAAGAAGAAAGGGGGTGTGGTTTGAAGGGACCGCATAGTGAAGCTTTCAAAATTACAGCAGAGAATGAGGAGTAGGAGGCCACAGCTGGAACTGATCCAGAGACACAACAACTGCAGCAGTGTATGTTGTCATATGTAGACTCTCTCTCTCTCTCTCTCTCTCTCTCTCCCTCCCCCCCCCCCCCCCTCTCTCTCTCTCTCTCTCTCTCTCTCTCTCTCTCTCTCTCTCTCTCTCTCTCTCTCTCTCTCTCTCTCTCTCTCCCCCTCTCTCTCTCTCCCCCAGCAGTTTATCACTCACCACACACAGGCGTGCACACTCGCCTACACACATGGACTTCGGATAAAGAAACACTTGCAAGATTTGCACCTAAAAACAATACTCTGCTGTCCTATAAGGCCTCGCAGCTGACATCTTCTTTGCGTGACATGCTTTTAATCTACCTGGCGGGGAGGAGGTCCCATGTGGGACCCGGTGATAGGCAGAAGGTATGCCAGGATGTCATAATAATTTTTGTCTTTTCATCTAGTACAATTCGCTGCACCACTACGGAGGTAGAGAATCGTATTACGAGACCCATGTGTCTGACCACAGCTGACAATCAGCTCTGGGGACGCGCTGCACCAAAATGAACGAATGGCGGGAATCAACACAATTGTGCATTAGATGACACATTCTAAGTAGGACGAGCCTAGAATGTTGTTATTTGTTGCTTACCGTATTAGTTTTTAACTAAACAGTATGCTCTACATAGTATGTAGCAAAATGGTTACACAGTATGCAGTTTAAGAAAGTAGTAGGCAAGCCAGATTCCGGACACGTCCAGTGTCACGTAACGAGCCACCCTCCTCCAGTGGTGTTTAGATAACATCCCCATTGCTAAATAACTCTGATCCCATCACGCCCCGACTAGGGCTTTTCATGACGAAGCGACTGGGAAGGGAGGGCAGTTTGGCCAGCCTCTCTGGCCAAACTGACGACTTGTAGACTTACTGAAGAACACCTGAATATAGATGAGGCAAGCCGCCAGCTCCATTTTAAAAGAATGTTTGCCATAACTCAGATTTGTTCTTTTACTTTGTTTACTGTGAACGAGGAGGCTTTACCTCTGGGAGAGGATGTGAAGCAGCTCTTGGCGGTGCTGCACTCGGAGTGTGTTGCTTTTGTACTTGGGCTCTTCAGACAGATGATTCAGGCCCAGCACCTGGAAACACAAAGTCAATACTAAGTCACTTGGGTAGGGATTCTGGGTGACAGTTCAGTGATACGTGAAATGCTAACCCTATTAGCAAACTTCGACAGGAAAGATTAACTAAAATAACATTTAAGCCCGGTGTGCAATTGCAAGATTATGTATTTTATGCTGTTTGATAATGTGTGCGGAGTCATGCTACTTACTTTGCACACATTGACAAACTGCTTGTCGTTGCCCGCAGCTACAACCAGGTATCCATCTTTGGTTCTGAAACCCTGAAAAAAAGATACATCTATATGTGTGTGTAGTGGCGATTCCCTATGAAAAGCCATACGTTACTCTTTCGGTGTGAAGTTCCCATAAAATATAAATATCTCCAAAACACATATTCCTATAGAAAAGGTACAGAGAGAGGCATTCTATAAACTGTATCTGTGAAACGGTAAGAACTGTATGTTCTCTCCACTCACCTGTGCTAATCCTTCCTGGTCACCTGTGCCACACACAACACACACACACACACACACACAACACACACACACACACAACACACACACACACACAACACACACACAGACACACGCACACACACAACACACACACACACACACAACACACACACACACACACACACACAGACACACGCACACACACACACACACACACACACACACACACACACACACACACACACACACACACACACACACGACCAGTGACCCCAACATATAGAAAAATAACCCGACAGACAACATATAGTACACAACACATAAACGGGCCAAAATGTCTCCTACACACCAGCCCTTAACTGTTCTCTGACTGAGGCAAGAAACAATTATACAAATGCAAAAAAGGAGCCAACAATGTATGTGTCTTCTTGGAGGGAGGATCTCCAGGGCCAGAGGTTGCTAGCACTTAGCCCCAGGTCAGCCTCTAACAAGGTAAGTTATGTAGTAGCAGCATTCTGTGGCACCCAGTTTGCCATTCCTGCGTTTGTCCAATTGGGTTACAGCGGTGTGGGATCCATCATATATATACAGTGGGGAGAACAAGTATTTGATACACTGCCGATTTTGCAGGTTTTCCTACTTACAAAGCATGTAGAGGTCTGTAATTTTTATCATAGGTACATTTCAACTGTGAGAGACAGAATCTAAAACAAAAATCCAGAAAATCACATTGTATGATTTTTAAATAATTAATTTGCATTTTATTGCATGACATAAGTATTTGATCACCTACCAACCAGTAAGAATTCCGGCTCTCACAGACCTGTTAGTTTTTCTTTAAGAAGCCCTCCTGTTCGCCACTCATTACCTGTATTAACTGCACCTGTTTGAACTCGTTACCTGTATAAAAGACACCTGTCCACACACTCAATCAAACAGACTCCACACACTCAATCAAACAGCTGTGTAAGGACATCAGGGATAAAATTGTAGACCTGCACAAGGCTGGGATGGGCTACAGGACAATAGGCAAGCAGCTTAGTGAGAAGGCAACAACTGTTAGATAGATAGATAGATAGATAGGTACTTTATTGATCCCCCGGGGGGGAAATTTCATTATCAAGCAGCTACAACAAAAACACAGGGCAGGTGCAAAATGCCACAACGAAAGTACACAAAAGACAGATACACGGTACATGATACATAGAGCGGCAGTATGAAAAAGTATAGAAATACAGGATATCTGGAGTGCAAAAAAAAAAGCTATAAAAGGACATTGCGTAGTATGAGTGGTTGGCTGAATATGTACACTATACATTGGTGGATGTTGGATGGTTAACTATACTATACAGGTTGATGGCAGAGAAATACTTCAGTAGCTAATGCGTATGATATGAGCGAGGGTAATAATAGTTTACTTAATAGACAGAATGGGTAAATGAACAGGTAAGTGAAAATTTTGCATGGTTAAATTAGCTGTACAGTTAGGTATACAGTTATATTTACAGATAAGTGAATACTTGCATGTTTACACAAACTGTACAGGTAAATGACAGGAAGAGATACTTTAATAGCTAAATGTGTGTATGATATCATTGGGGTAATAATAGTAATTCCCTTAAAATACAGTCCTTAGTGCGCAGGGTTTAATTACAGACAACTGCACTTATTGCACATTTGATATACTAAAAGCAATGAGAAAAGGTGCAACTGGCAGGATACTAATATGCATTCCTGAGTGAATGCCTAGGTCCAATAATTACTTACAATATTGCATGTGATATAATATAACAACTGTACATGGGTATGTATATACAGACCTGTATGAATAAGTAGGTCCTGAGTGGATGAGTGCTGACGGAACAGAGTTACTCACGGATGGATGCATAATTGTTAAACTAGGTCCTAGCACCCCAACAGTTCCAGATCTATGTTGCCGACGGCACGGCACCCCGGTGAGGCATTATATAGTCTCATAGCCGCCGGCAGGAAGGACCTCCTGTGGCGCTCTCTGGCACACCGTGGTGGGATCAGTCTGTGACTGAAAGAGCTCCTCTGCGTCATAACCATAGCGTGCAGAGGGTGGGTGACGTTGTCCATGATGGCCAGCAGTTTGGCCAGGATCCGTCTCTCCGCCACCTCCTCTAGAGAGTCAAGGCTCATCCCCAGGACAGAGCTAGCCTTCCTGATCAGCTTATTTACCCGAGAAGCATCACCGGCTTTGATGTTTGCTCCCCAGCACACCACTGCAAAAAAGATGGCACTGGCCACCACAGACTGGTAGAAGGTATGCAGTAGTTTACTGCACACGTTGAAGGACCTGAGCCTCCTCAGAAAGTAGAGTCGGCTCTGGCCCTTTTTGTACAGGGCCCCGGTGTTACCAGCCCATTCCAGTCTGTTGTCCATATGGACCCCCAAGAACTTGTATGACTCAACCATTTCCACATCCATCCCCTTTATAGGGACTGCAGTCAGTTGTGCCTTGGTTCTCCTGAAGTCCACCACCATCTCCTTAGTTTTGCTGATGTTGAGCTGAAGGTGGTTCTGCTCACACCACAACACAAAGTCACTGATTGTGCTCCTGTACTCCTCCTCCTGCCCACCCCTGATGCACCCTACAATAGCAGAGTCATCCGAGAACTTCTGTAGGTGGCATGTTTCAGAGTTATATCTGAAGTCTGAGGTGTAGAGGGTGAACAGGAAGGGGGACAGGACCGTACCCTGGGGGGCCCCTGTGTTGCTAACTGCCCGTTCTGACACACAGCTCTGTAGTCGCACAAATTGTGGCCTACCGGTCAGGTAGTCCGTGACCCAGGAGACTAAGGGTGCTTCCACTTTCATCCTCCTCATCTTCTCACCCAGTAGCAGGGGCTGAATGGTATTGAAGGCACTGGAGAAGTCAAAAAACATGACCCTCACAGTGCAACCTGCGTTGTCCAGGTGAGAGTAGGCCCTCTGCAGAAGGTAGATGATTGCATCATCCACCCCGATGTTGCGCTGGTATGCAAACTGCAGGGGGTCCATTGATGAACACACCAGGGGTCTGAGGTGAGCGAGGACTAACCTTTCCAGCGTCTTCATGATGTGGGATGTTAGCGCTACAGGTCTGAAGTCATTCAGGACAGTGGGGTGTGCCTTATTGGGCACTGGGACGAGGCAGGATGTTTTCCACAGCACAGGGACCCTTTCTAGGCTCAGACTAAGGTTGAAAAGACGCTGGAGTATTCCACACAGTTGGTCAGCACAGACCCTCAGCACCCTTGGGCTGATGCCATCGGGGCCCGCCGCTTTCCACTGGTGTAGTCTCTCCAGCTCTCTCTTCACTTGGTTGGTGGTGAAAGCCAGCCCACGTAGGGAGGTGGGGGGAAGGGGGGTGTTGAGGATCAGTCCAGGGGGGGCAGGGGCGGAGGTGGGGTCACTGATTGTCTCAGCAGAGGTGCTGTGAGCAAAGTGGGGGTGGGATAGCCGTGAGGGTGTGTGGTCTGGGGAGCTGGAGGGGAGGTGGACAGGGCCAGTATCGAAGCTGTTAAAAAATTGGTTCAGCTCATTGGCTCTGTCCTGGGTCCCCTCCGTCTGCCCACTGTTTGACTTTTTGAAGCCAGTGATATTTCTCATACCCTTCCACACCTCTCTCACCTGGCTCTGCCTCAGCTTGTCCTCCATCTTCTCCTTATACACTCTCTTCCCCTCAGCAATCCGCAACTTCAGCTCCCTCTGGACGCATTTCAATTTGTCCTTGTCCTTCTCCTTGAAGGCCCTCTTCTTCTCATTCAGCAGGGCCTTCAGGTCGCTGGTGACCCAGGGTTTATTGTTTGGGAAACAGCGTACCTTCCTGGTGGGTACAGTGTTGTCTACACAAAAATTAATATAGTCTGTTATGCAGTCAGTGAGTCCATCGATGTCCTCCCCATGAGCCTCACAGAACACATCCCAGTCTGTTGTTTCAAAGCAGTCCTGTAGGGCCTCATTCGCCTCCGGGGACCATCTCCTAATAGTCCTGGTGGTTGCAGGCTGCTGTTGGACCATAGGCCTGTAGAGTGGGGTGAGGTGGACAAGGTTGTGATCCGATCTACCGAGGGGAGGGAGTGCAGTGGAGTTGTATGCATCCTTCACATTAGCATATAACAAGTCCAGAGTTTTATTATTCCTGGTTGGGCACTTCACGAACTGTTTGAACGTGGGCAGCGTGGAAGAGAGAGATGCATGGTTAAAATCCCCCGAAATTGCAAAGAAAGCACTGGGATGCGCTGTCTGTAACCTCGCGATAACAGAGTGGATGACGTCACACGCTGCGTTTGCGTCAGCAGAGGGCGGGATGTAAACAATAACAGCAATGGCCGCCGTGAATTCCCTAGGTAGATAGTAGGGTCTCAGGCTAACGGCTAGCAGTTCAATGTCCGGGCTACAAAACTTTTCCTTAAGAGTAATATGGTTCGGATGACACCATCCGTTGTTAACTAATAAAGCCAGCCCACCACCCTTACTCTTACCGGAAGAGACGCGATCCCTGTCCGCTGTGATGGTCTGGAAACCGTCGATAGTGACGTTCTGTATGGGGATGTTACCGTTCAGCCAAGTCTCAGTAAAACACATTAGGCTAGCTTCCCGATAAATCCTTTGTCCACGAACAAGTCCCGCCAACTCATCCATCTTGTTATGTAGACACCTCACATTGCCCATAATAATAGATGGTATAACCGGCTTGTACTTGAACCTCCTCCGCTTTGCCTTACATTTCAATCCCGCCCTGCATCCACGGCGTCGTCTTTTCAATTCGTCCGGAATATCAAACTTTTCCCTGGGGAGCAGCAGCGCTGCGTGGGCTAAATCCAGGAGCTGGGCTCTGTTGTAAACAATAACAGTTGACGACTCCTGTCGACGTTCAGCTGCGATAAAATCCATAAAATCCATAATCCTGAACTGTTATAGTTCGACTGTAGCAAAATAAAAAATAAAACTAAAGAAAATTGACGAAAGAAAACGAACTAAAACAACAATTAATGCACAATTGGCGCAATTATTAGAAAATGGAAGAAGTTCAAGATGACGGTCAATCTCCCTTGGTCTGGGGCACCATGCAAGATCTCACCTCGTGGGGCATCAATGATCATGAGGAAGGTGAGGGATTAGCCCAGAACTACACAGCAGGACCTGGTCAATGACCTGAAGAGAGCTGGGACCACAGTCTCAAAGAAAACCATTAGTAACATGGATTAAAATCCTGCAGCGCACGCAAGGTCGCCCTGCTCAAGCCAGCGCATGTCCAGGCCCGTCTGAAGTTTGCCAATGACCATCTGGATGATCCAGAGGAGGAATGGGATAAGGTCATGTGGTCTGATGAGACAAAAATAGAGCTTTTTGGTCTAAACTCCACTCGCCGTGTTTGGAGGAAGAAGAAGGATGAGTACAACCCCAAGAACACCATCCCAACCGTGAAGCATGGAGGTGGAAACATCATTCTTTGGGGATGCTTTTCTGCAAAGGGGACAGGACGACTGCACCGTATTGAGGGGAGAATGGATGGGGCCATGTATCGCGAGATCTTGGCCAACAACCTACTTCCCTCAGTAAGAGCATTGAAGATGGGTCGTGGCTGGGTCTTCCAGCATGACAACGACCCAAAACACACAGCCAGGGCAACTAAGGAGTGGCTCCGTAAGAAGCATCTCAAGGTCCTGGAGTGGCCTAGCCAGTCTCCAGACCTGAACCCAATAGAACATCTTTGGAGGGAGCTGAAAGTCCGTATTGCCCAGCGACAGCCCCGAAACCTGAAGGATCTGGATGGAGGAGTAGGCCAAAATCCCTGCTGCTGTGTGTGCAAACTTGGTCAAGAACTACAGGAAACGTATGATCTCTGTAATCGCAAACAAAGGTTTCTCTACCAAATATTAAGTTCTGCTTTTCTGATGTATCAAATACTTATGTCATGCAATAAAATGCAAATTAATTACTTAAAAATCATACAATGTGATTTTCTGGATTTTTGTTTTAGATTCCGTCACTCACAGTTGAAGAGTACCTATGATAAAAATTACAGACTTCTACATGCTTTGTAAGTGGGAAAACCTGCAAAATCGGCAGTGTATCAAATACTTGTTCTCCCCACTGTATACAGTGCATTTGGAAAGTATTCAGATCCCTTCAACAAGGATCTCTCTGTACTTTGCACCTTTCATCTTTCCCTTGATCCTGACTAGTCTCCCAGTCCCTGACGCTGAAAAACATCTCCATCACCATGCTTCACAGTAGGGATGGTGCCAGGTTTCCTCCAGACAAGACGCTTGGCATTCAGGCCAAATAGTTCAATTGGTTTCATCAGACCAGATAATCTTGTTTCTCATGGTCTGAGAGTCTTTAGGTGCCTTTTGGCAAACTCCAAGCAGGCTGTCATGCATTTTACTGAGGAGTGGCTTTTGTCTGGACACTCTACCATAAAGGCCTGATTGGTGGAGTGCTGCAGAGATGGTTGTCCTTCTGGAAGGTTCTCCCATCTCCACAGAGGAACTCTGGAGCTCTGTCAGAGTGACCATCGGGTTCTTGTTTACCTCCCTGACCAAGGCCCTTTTCCCCCGATTGCTCAGTTGCTCTAAGAGTCTTGGTGGTTCCAAACTTCTTCCATTTAAGAATGATGTAGGCCACGGTGTCCTTGGGGAACTTCAATGCTGCAAAATTATTTTTGGGACCCTTCCCCAGATCTGTGCCTCGACACAATCCTGTCTCTGAGCTCTACAGACAATTCCTTCCTTATATAGACACGTGTGTGCCTTTCCAAATCATGTCCAATCAATTGAATTTACCACAGGTGGACTCCATTCAAGTTGCAAAAACATCACAATGATGATCAATGGAAATAGTTATACATTTTATACAAACTTTGTTTAAGCTTTGTCATTTTAGAATGAGGCTGTAACGTAACACAATGTGGAAAAAGGGGTCTGAATATTTCCCGAAAGCACTATATAAGCAAAAACATGTGGACACCTCTTCAAATTAGTGGATTCAGCTATTTCAGCCACATCATTGCTGACAGGTAAATAAAATCGAGCACACAGTCATGCAAATCTCCATAGACAAACATTGGCAGTAGAATGGCCTTATGAAGAGCTCAGTGAATTTCAACAAGGCACCGTCATAGGATGCCACCTTTCCAACAAGTCAGTTCGTCAAATTTCTGCCAAGCTAGAGCTGCCCCGGTCAACTGTAAGTGCTGTTATTGTGAAACGTCTAGGAGCAACAACGGCTCAGCTGTGAAGTGGTAGGCCACACATGCTCACAGAATGGGACCGCTGAGTGCTGAAGTGCGTAAAAATTGTCTGTCCTCGTTTGCAGTACTCACTACCGAGTTTCAAACTGCCTCTGGAATCAACGTCAGCACAATAACTGTTCGTCGGGAGATTCATGAAATGGGTTACCATGGCTGAAGTGGTGTAAAGCTCGCCGCCATTGGACTCTGGAACAGTGGAAAAGCGTTCTCTGGGGTGATGAATCACGCTCGACCATCTGGCCGAATCTGGGTTTGGCGGATGCCAGGAGAACGCTACCTGCCCCAATGAATAGTGCCAACTGTAAAGTTTGGTGGAGGAGGAATAATGGTCTGGGGCTGTTTTTCATGGTTTGGGCTAGGCCCCTTAGCTCCAGTGAAGGGAAATCTTAACGCTACAGCATACAATGAAGTTCTAGACGATTCTGTGCTTCCAACTTTGTGGCAACAGTTTGGAGGCCCTTTCCTGTTTCAGCATGACAATGCCCCTGTGCTCAAAGCAAGGTCCATACAGAAAGGTCCCTGACCTCAATCCCATCGAACACCTTTGGGATGAATTGGAACGCTAACTGTGAGCCAGGCCTAATCAACCAACATCAGTCTCCGACCTCACTAATGCCCGCAGCAATGTTCCAACATCTAGTGAAAAGTCTTTCCAGAAGAGTGGAGGCTGTTATAGCAGCAAAGGGGGAACCAACTCCAGATTAATGCCCAAGATTTTGGAATGAGATGTTCAGGGAGAGTGGTTATTTTGTTTTAAAATGATTGCTTTGGTTAAATCCCGGTTTGTTCAGTCATTGACTAAGGGCAACATTTATTTTCTTCAACAATGTTTGTTATATGGAGGCAAGTATTTAACTAGAGCATTATCATGCTGAAACATGAGGTGATGGCGGCGGATGAATGGCACAACAATGGGCCTCAGGATCTCACGGTATCTCTGTGCATTCAAATTGCCAATCGATAAAATGCAATTGTGTTCGGTGTCCATACCATAACGCACAACACCACTATGGGGCACTCTGTTCACAATGTTAAAATCAGCAAACAGCTCACCCACACTACGCCATACACACGGTCTGCGGTTGTCAGGCTGGTTGGATGTACTGACAAATTCTCTAAAACGATGTTGGAGGCGGCTTATGGCAGAGAAATTAACATTAAATTCTCTGGCAACAGCTCCGGTGGACATTCCTGCAGTCAGCAGCCAATTGCACGCTCCCTGAAAGATCCCCCTGTGGCATTGTGTTGTGTGGCAAAACTGCACATTCTAGAATGGCCTGTGCACCTGTGTAATGATCATGCTGTTTAATCAGCTTCTTGATATGTCACATCTGCCAGGTGGATGGATTATATTGGCAAAGGAGAAATGCTCACTAACAGATAAGTAAACAAATGTGTGCACAACATTTTAGAGAAATATGCCTTTTGTGCATATGGAGCATTTCTGGGATCTTTCATTTCAACTACTGAAATATGGGGCCAACACTTTACATGTTGCGTTTATATTTTTGTTTAGTGAAGTTATATAGTTATGTTGTATTTTGAGTGAAACATCCCTTTAAGGTTTAGTAACCCCTCTAAAACTTCCATGCAGATCCAGAAAAAGAGACCATGAGTTCACCATCCAGATGTTCTCAGGGGAACCAATCAGGCTCCTGATCTGGACATTACTTGGCCAATCATAGAGACACTAAATGATATGGTAACAGGTACGGAGGACAAAACAACAAGAACAGATGACAACAAGGAATGTTGAGTGTTCAGTGGCCAAACTTGAACAGAGATCCAGTAGTTTCTCTCCCAGTTCCCACACACTACTTCAAGAGACAAAACAGTCATGAACTGCCCTCTTTCAGTCTTTGTTGACAGTGCTGTCTCGACGGGGAGTGATTTAAAAGGCATAACCCTGCAACCTACCGGCTATCGCTCCACGTTTTTCCCACCCACCCTCACTCTGAAGTAAATCAAGACATTCTTCATTGTTTGTCTGGGGTGATACACCTTAAAACAAAGCTTTGATTCATGGTGCTATCCCTTTTTTGCCCCCACATTTCCGCAGCTCATCTTCCTTGCCAGCCAGTGGGACAAAGGGGACTAGCGAACAAAGTGGTTAATGAGATTTTGTTTTGACAAACTTTTAGCCATCAGATTAAATTATTTCAAATGAAGGAAGGCGAGCGATATTGGAGGACTGTGGCGAAAAGAGAGGGGAGACAAACCAGTTTCCCACTGGGCCCAGACAATCGCCCTTTAAACTGCTCTGCAACACTTTAGACTCAGACAGCTCTGCAGACAGACAGGCCCAGTTTGATGCCTCTCTGACCTAATGCAGGTTCCCTCGATTGTCCTCCCCCCAGGGCACCTCGCATGCTGGCATGAACCCTGAACGGGAATGGACAGCGAGGAACAACAGAGTTAAAATGGAGTCGCACGTTTCCGTGGCTCATCGGAGCCTGATGACAATGTTTGGTTTTCATGGTAATAATACATGTGTGGTAGTTATGAAAAAACATGAAATATTTCATTAAAAAAACAACATTGAGAAAATATGTAATATGAACTCAATTACAAACCTGGACAACCTTTCACACAATAACAACTGGTTTCCATGGTAAAATGTATTATCCCTCTGAATGGGCCACAACACAAAATAATCCTCCAGTCCTACAATTCCCATGCTACATCATTTATAATAGGTGAAACATTTTATTACCAGTGTTTGATGTTCTCAATTTTGCTAAGTAACCTACGCAAGCCCTGAAGCCCCCCAAAAAATGTAGAAACTTGTAATTATCTTGTTCTAATGACTTAGTATCTCGTTTGAACGACTTAATTGTTATTTTGTCTAATTAGGTCTCATTTGTTACGCAGCTTGTCAGACCGTGTAATGATTGCTGCAGCCATTCATTCACTGATTCCATCCATTGATATGAATTGACAGATAGCCTAAAGCAGGGTTTCTTTTGAATACCAGAGCATGTAAATGAGCAGAATTTGAGCAGATGAAAAATGTTGCTCTGGTACTGCTCAGCAACAAGATCTGGGCATGCCTTGCCGAGCATTTTTCATTTCCTTTATCACTATTCTTTTAATTAAGCCTATTCTGTTGTAATTATTTAGCCTATCCCACCCACAGTAGGCTATATCTAGTTTATATTCTACTTTCTACCATTAGGATATGTAGTTTCTATTTTGAAGAACTTCAATTGTATTAACAATACATAGGCTTTTGTAAAATGTATTTAAATGTCTTTCAATAGAAACACCATAAAATAAATAAATTATGCAAAAATATCTTAAATAAATTGTAAATAATGAAAGGCCTGCATCAGCTTATTTTCATAAATAAAAGGGAATAAAAAAAATCTCAAAATGCAGTGGTCAAATGATTTGCGCACATAAGCAAGCACCAACAAGCTTCACATGTGCATTGAGTGTGAGAAATATGCTCTACAAATTAAATGGTTGCAGGTAGCCTAGCGGTTAGAGTGTTGGGCCAGTAACCGAAAGGTTGCTGGTTCATATACACAACCTGACAAGGTGAAAAACCTGTTGTGTCCTTGACTTGCCTAGTTAAATAAAGGTTAAATAAAAAATGTATAAAATAAAAAACATTACATGGTCTGACAAGCTGCAAATGAGGCCTAATTAGACAAAATACCAATTAAGTCGTTCAAACAAGATAATAAGTTGTTCAAACAAGGTAATTCAAGAGTCTACGTTTGTTTGTATTTATTTTTATTGGGCTTCAGGGCACCTGTAGTAACCAGCTAACAAACTTAAAAACAGTTTGGATGGAACATCAACAGCCCTAGGTAAGTAAAAATAAGAATAAAACTTAAGTGAGTCTGGTAGTCTGGTCATTTGATACTGAGAGACTATGGCAGCTGTGACTAGATATGAAGGTAACAGTATCTAACCAATAAGGTTTGGAGCTGAGCTGGGCCGAGAAGGACACATGGCTTGGGAACACGACCCTGCTTGCTTTGGGTCCAGGTCGTCTTCTCAAATGACTGAGCAGTCTGAGAAGAAACCATGCCAGCTCAGTCTCTGGCAAACGCTGGGGCAAAATTAGTTTTACCGTTTTCTTTTTAACACCTAAAAAAGTTTTGGGAAATATGTTTTTCCATGATGCCGACGATATGAACTGAATTGAAAATAACTGCAATTGAGATACAAGGTTTTTCCAGGACAATATGTGCCACAGTTTAACACAATTTGGCAATATTCTGCTTTCACTATACAGCAATGGGCTGTCAAATCATCCACTGCATTAATAATCTGGGTTAAGATGCAAATCAAAACTTTAATGATGATATAATCTTAATTATATAATCTTGAAGCCAATTCAAAACAGTATGGGACTGGATACGGAAGTTAAGTGGAAGACGTCATCACTTTACATCATATTGTGAACTGTGTGCAGAGAAAGAGCACCAGATTAAAGAGAAGGCTGCAGAAACTGTTTCCTGTGAGGGTCCCTCTGAAATCTCCCACTTCTGTGGAACCAGTTTAATGTCTCTCCTCCTCCTCCTCCATAAAAGTCACTAGCCAGTGCTATACACAGCTATGGGCAAATAGTTAAAAACAAGAAGAGAACCCGTCTCCTTGATCCTAAAACCGGATACCCTGTTAAGCAGGCCAAATCCCCTCTCATGTGTGGACCGGAACTGGCCGCATTGCACATAACACAGCCCAACCATAACCCAAACCAAAGTCACTCTTTCATCCCAGGCCAAGGGGAGAATGCATTATGGGTAGAGTGTATACATAGGAACTGCCACTACAAGGGCCACTCATTGGACCAAAGATACAGCCTCTTGCCTCAATATCATGTTCACACAATAAGACCCAACCAAATGAATTGACATTCTCCCTCCTACTAAAAACAGATGTACAGGGACATAAACTAAACGTGTATATCAACACTGTCATTCAGACAGACTATATTATTTGATATTAATATAGTCAAATTCTCAAACTGGCAATATATGCACGTAAGGCATAGGGATGGGCACGATTACTCGAATACTCGAATATCGTAAATGAAGTTAGTATTCGAAAACTTATTTCGAATACTTATGACAGTAGTTCAAAGGATTATTTTTAAAAAACCTTTCGTAAAATGTAATATGAAATTAAGTGTTCAATGTGTCATGTATTATAAAAGGTCGGCCATTCTGCGTTCTGCTGCAGTCTATCGTTTGGCGCTCAAAACCGGAAAAATGGCAAGCAAGCGAAGCGAGGTGTGGAGGTATTTCGATCATGTTGACAACTAAAACAAACATTAAATGTAAAATATACAATGTCAAGCTAGTGTACCACAAGTCTACCACTAAAATGCAAAACCACATGAGGTTGAAGCATAAAGAAACAACTTTGTCACAGGACAAACAAACGCAGCCCCGCATCATCTCATTTTCTACCTTGAAGCGAAGCTGTAAACCGGTAAGAAGTGAGCACATCACGCAGCTGATCACCACAATGATAACAAAATATATGCTACCTCTGAGCTTTGTGGAAGGACAGGGCTTTCGAGAACTGATGAAATTTGTCGAACCAGAGTACAACGTGCCCTCACGCAAGACAATCACTGTGAGGGTCGAAAATAAATATAACGAGAGGGTGGAATAACTGAAAGCCGAGCTTGATGTCACAGAAAATGTAGCTATCACTACAGACGCGTGGACTGCCCTGACAACTGAATCATACACAACTATTACCTGTCACTACATCTCCCAGGACTGGGAAATGAAGAGAGCTGTGTTACACACGCACAATTCCGACAAAAGGCACACAGCAGTAAACATAGCTGCCCAACGTACAGCAGCGACAGGAGAGTGGGGCATAGCGCACGAAGTGACAGCCTGTGTCCACGACAACGCTAGTAACATGGTGCTGGCCAACCAGGGTATTTTAGAGTGGGAGTTGGTCCCTTGCTTTGCTCATGCGCTCCAGCTGGCCATCAATGTTATTTATTCTAATAGCTTAACAGTCACAGTTCTTGTCACCAAATGCGTTGCGTCATGTCAGCTAATTACATCATGGAACGGCAGCAGCATTCAAATTTTCGAATATTTGAATATTCAAAAAAATATTGGATAGAATAGTGGAATAATTTCAAATGCCCATCCCTAGTAAGGCACGCACAGAAGCATTTGAAAACATGCACATTGAAACAGGTCCATAGCATTTACTTTTTTTTAAACACAGAATCACAACAATCAAGCCTATTCCCACACACTAACACATCACATTGATAGATATTATCCTTATTTTATTATTATATCCCAATACGGAGGCCAAATGGTTATGGGAAAGATATAAATTATGGCCATTCCCACAGTAGGCCTACTTGCGGCAACCTAAACACAGCTATCAAATTACACTTTAATGTCAAATGGAAAACCCACATGATTAATTATACAATAAACCAAAAATCTTTCTGTCCACAGATATGCCTTATTTTGTGGGCACAGGCACAGGGCCTTATTCAATCAAACTCTAATACTAGAATTAAAACAAAACGCATGATCCCTCGAGTGCCATAATAAATAAGCTGACTAAATTTGGCACAACTTCCCTTTTCTTTTTGCATATGGGTATTCTAGTTGAGAAGACATAATATAACCAAGTTTTGAGGACCTTTATCTGGGGTGGAAAGGTCCAAGCCAACTGCAAAAAAAGCCAAGTCCATGTCCAAGTCTCAGGAGGGATAAGCAGACAAGACGACTAGGTGTGGTGGTGGGGCTGTTTCTACTGGATGAGCAGACAAGACGACTAGGTGTGGTGGTGGGGCTGTTTCTACTGGATAAGCAGACAAGACGACTAGGTGTGGTGGTGGGGCTGTTTCTACTGGATGAGCAGACAAGACGACTAGGTGTGGTGATGGGGCTGTTTCTAGTGGAACAAAACAAATAATACATTTTGATTTAGTGAGACAAAAGGCCTAGGCGCGACTTTGGTCTCAATGGGCCTTCCCCTGCTAAAATAAAGGTGAAATATGAATATAAAATAAATAAGGCCAATATAGAGTGGTGAAGCTTCTTCTTTCAGATATATTTATATATGAGAATCCAACATCAAATCATGTGATAGTAGGAGGTAGGCCTAATAGTATACTAATACTAACCATTTGCAGAGATTGCCATTTTGTTGTACCCCATGTAGCTCAGTCGGAAAATGTATGCACTCGCTACTGTAAGTCGCTCTGGATAAGAACGTCTGCTAAATGACTACAATGGAAAGAAAATTAATGTTGTTTCTCAAATTAAGGAGTGGGCTTTTATCAGAACCAACTCAGTGGCCTTGTGGTTAGTGTCCGCCCTGAGGTTGGGAGTTTGATCCCTGGCCAAGTCATACCAAAGACTGTAAAAATAGGACTTGATGCAGCATTATTGGGGGTAAGGCCCTGCGATAACATCAAGCTGCCTTAAGCTTCAGAAACAGGAGATAGACTCCTGCTCCTATGCAACGTTCCGGCTCGCACAAAGCAAGGCTACTTACTGTAGCAGGAATATAGAAAGTAGTACCGTAATTGAGTCACAATAAACATTGTAATCGCTAGTTGCCTCTTTATGGCTCTGTACATACAAGTATGTCCTTAACATTGCATTCAGTGGGTTAGCAAACCAGCACATGCTGCAAACAGACTTTGAAACCACTGTTGACCCTGCCAAGCCAAGCGTTTGCAACTTCATATTAACATTTAAGTGAGTGCATGGCATGTTTAGCAACATATATGTGATAAATATTGGATTGTATAAATAAGACGATATGTAGGGTTATAAGAACAACCAGGGAGGTAAATCTGATATGAGGGACGATTTCTTTTTCGACATGATTACGATAATTCTCTATAACTGTATAATTGGCATGATAAGTGCTTTATAGTAATTGTGTACTATTTAAGAAAGTGAAATTTGCAACATCTTTACGGCATACACTTAGGTACAGCTGCTGTATGCACCATGTCTACGGTTCGGCTTCTCTCTAAACAAAGAAGTTCACTATTTGAGCCCTCCAAGCCCACAGTTAACGGCTTTACAGGACCCAGAGCTGGGGCCCATCTTTCTAGTTTCCCCCAAAACCAAAGAGGGTAATTAAAACTAGCCAGGCCCTGGTTTGCTGTAAATCTCTCCTGCACCCCCACCCCCTCCGCTCGTGATAACTAGTACTTAAATCGGAGCGGAACTGCTGTCTACCGTTTCAAGTTTTCAGACCTTGCCAGGGGCTCTTGCCGCTGCTTTTGAGATGAGCTGGGAAAATATGACCCTGCTGTGTCCTGGATGCCCGGCAGCTGACCCATATGTCGATGGTTCCGAGGAGGAGTCAGGCTTTGGGGACAGAGTCCACAGTCAGACGACAGCCAAGATTACAGATGGCTACGAGGCGACTCCCCTCTCACTCACTGTTCTGCTGGGATGAGGACTGAGGCACTACTCTTTCTCCGCTGCGCCTCTTCTCCCAGAGTCTTCCCTAAACCCCCATAGTCATTAAAAGGAAGAGGAATCAAACAGGCGCCACACTGTGCACATCTGCACAACAGAAGCACTCAATAACACTACAGCTTAGCCTCCACCTCACTGTATGAAGGCACTTAGGTTCACATACCCTTGTATGAGGTATATACTCTGTCCAAAATAGAAAGAGAATAATATATCACCACTAATAGAAATGGGTCTATTACCACCATGGGGGCCACTTGTAGGGTTAGTCATGCCAGCAATGGATTGATTTGTTTGAAGGTAAGATTGGAAGAAGGTTATTGTGCTGCAACAAAGTTGAATTCGAACCAATGGAATAGTCCCAAAAGTACAAACCCTGCCCATCTGGCACTCCCGACAGGCTCAATCAGACCCAAAGCATTTGAAAGAAAACAAACCAGCAACAAAAGCAGCAGCATTAGAGGTGCACACCTCTCCAGTACAGAGCCAAAACAACAAAAAATGTGTCACTGTCCCAATACTTTTGGAGCTCACTGTAAATTATACGAATGATGGCCGCATGAACAGGGTCCAAACAGGAACAGATTATTGAATAAACTAAAACAGCGATGAAGAATGAATTGGCTTGAGTGAGAAGAGAAACAAGTTAGCACAATGTTCAAAGTGTGATGTTGGTCACTGGTTTGAATACCCGAGCCGACAAGTTGAAAAATCTGTCGATGTGACCTTGAGCAAGGCACTTAAACCTAATTTGCTCCAGGGGCTGACCTTGTAGTTCTTAACTGACTTACCTAGTTAAAAGTTAAATAAAATAAATAAAAATACTGAAAAGTAATGGTGGTTAGACACCAACTGGGAGTGAAACCAGCTTGGGGGCAGTCTGGCTTAGTGGCATGACACATCATAAACTTCAGTTGGGCTCCTAATCACATTATCTACTTCAATAATAGAATCTACTGTACATCACACCAAATAGTTTGTTGTGTCCTGTTTGGAAGGCTGGTGAGATCATTCTTCAAATCTCCTCATAAGCACTTTCTCCCAGCCAAACAATTGAGCAATTTTCACCGGGGGGTTATCAATTAAAATGTTCTTCCATGGTAGGTATCAAATAATTGAAATTGTAGAAATGTGAAAAATTACCTCTGCAAATTAATAGTTGACGTTTTGGTCAGAGACCAAGACCAGTCCACCGTTGTCTAATACGCTTGGAAAGTGGAGACATCATAGAACGTAAAAAATGTACGTTTTGGAGACACGGTCAGTCTTGTTATCAAAGAGATTTCCAGTGGCTAATTAATGGCAAATAAGTGGATTGTTTAGCATCACAATTAGCCAAGATTCTTAGCTAGCTAGCTAGCTAGTTAGTTAAAATTGTTTACAGTTAGTTAGCAATCGCTTCTACACTCTTTTGTAGGTACAGTAGCGCTGCTGTGTCAATTATAACCTGTCAAAAATTACGGGTGTCTCCAGTTGTGTTGACATTTTCGCATTGTGTCGCGCAGCCATGCATATCCATTTTCTATGCATATTGGAAACCTTTGTGACCGATTAAACCACCAGTCTCAAAGACACAGGTAAAGCTACTGTATCAGACTGGAGGGAATGAATGAAAGAAGGAAACCTGGTTAGGTGGAAAGCACGCTAGTTGCACTGCACCTGATATGGGACGATGCTCTCATGGGCTGTTCCCCATCTCCTGGCTTCCTTCCCAGCATTGAGGTAATTTGCAGCAATGTGTGTGAGACAAGCCACCTGATAGAGAGAGAAAGAGAGGAGAGAGAGAGAAGGGGACAGTGAGAGCCAAGCTTTAAATCTATGACCTGTCAGCAAGCTCATTACACCCCGCTGCTAAGTGAATCCAGTTAACTTTAAACTTTCACAGCACTTCGATGTGAAAACAAGCAACAGCTCCACCTCGTCTTGCAACATGAAATTTAAACTGTCTATTGTCAGCTAATATACAGTATATACACTACTGTTCAAAAGTTTGGGATCACTTAGAAATTTCCTTGTTTTCCATGAAAACATACATGAAATTAGTTTTCAAAATGAATAGGAAAAAAAGTCAAGACGTTGACAAGGTTATAAATAATTATTTTTTATTGAAATAATAATTGTGTCCTTCAAACTTTGCTTTCGTCAAAGAATCCTCCATTTGCAGCAATTACAGCCTTGCAGACCTTTGGCATTCTAGTTGTCAATTTGTTGAGGTAATCTGAAGAGATTTTCTTCCCTAAATAGTTCTTGCATAGTTTGGAGCTGTGCTTTGGGTCATTGTCCAGTTGTAGGAGGAAATTGGCTCCAATTAAGTTCCATCCACAGGGTATGGCATGGTGTTGACAAATGGAGTGATAGCCTTTCTTTTTCAAGATCCCTTTTACCCTGTACAAATCTCCCACTTTACCACCACCAAAGCACCACCACCAAGCACTCCTCCAGCATCTTTTCATTTGGTCTGCATCTCACGAATGTTCTTCTTTGTTATCCGAACACCTCAAACTTAGATTTGTCTGTCCATAACACTTTTTTCCAATCTTCCTCTGTCCAGTGTCTGTGTTCTTTTGCCCATCTAAATCTTTTCTTTTTATTGGCCAGTCTGAGAAATGGCTTTTTCTTTGCATCCCGGAGTCGCCCCCTCACTGTTGACGTTAAGACTGGTGTTTTGCGGGTATTTATTGATGCTGCCAGGACTTGTGAGGCGTCTGTTTCTCAAACTAGACACTCTAATGTACTTGTCCTCTTGCTCAGTTGTGCACCGGGGCCTCCACTCCTCTTTCTATTCTGGTCTGTGAAGGGAGTTGTACACAGCGTTGTACGAGATCTTCAGTTTCTTGGCAGTTTCTCACACGGAATAGACTTAATTTCTCAGAACAAGAATAGACTGACGAGTTTCAGAAGAAAGTTATTTGTTTCTGGCCATTTTGAGCCTGTAATCGAACCCACAAATACTGATGCTCCAGATACTAAACTAATCTAAAGAAGGCCAGTTTTATTGCTTCTTTAATCAGCACAACAGTTTTCAGCTTTGCTAACATCACTGCAAAATGGTTTTCTAATGATCAATTAGCCTTTTAAAATGATAAACTTGGATTAGCTAACACAATGTGCCATTGGAACACAGGAGTGATGGTTGCTGATAATGGCCCTCTGTACGCCTATGTAGATATTCCATAAAAAATCTGCCGTTTCCAGCTACAATAGTCATTTACAACATTAACAATGTCTACACTGTAATTCTGATCAATTTGATGTTATTTTAATGGACAAAAAATGTGCTTTTCTTTAAAAAACAAGGACATTTCTAAGTGATCCCAAACTTTTGAACGGTAGTGTAGATGTTTTGAAGGTTTTAAGCACTGTCAATGGCAGACTCCTGGGTTGAGTTGACAATGCCCAGATGAAAGCTCATATAAGAGGTTGTGCAGCTGAGACAATATTTAGCTATGTAAACACTGATGCTTTTAGAAGATGTTGACGCAAATGTTTAAAGGAACATTCAGCGAGTTTGCCAAGATCAAAGCCCTGTAGTGATGATTTAATATCAGAAATGGGTCTCCACACAGCATCTGCATTCTTCCTCTAAGCCCCGTTCCAACTTCTACAGCCAGCCTGGCCTGGCACACAGCCATGTGTCGGGCCTATCCATCTCCCAACAGCTCCTACATTCAGGTAATTGTAAAATGTTAGCACAATTTTGGAACATACTGTCTCTCTTCGTGTTTAAATAACACCGGTCAACTTCTTGACTTCTATAGTTCGTTCTTTAACGGACTCTCAACAAAGTTAAACAATCACACCTGAAAGTGTGTAAAAATCAGTGTAAAATGGTTATAATAGCAAAATTGATTATGGCAATACTGGATGCCATATGGATAGTACTGCATGACAACAATTCAATCCAGACTTCCATTTAAGAATTTCTCAAGGAAGTCTGCCTGGTTACAACGACATAATGGCAGATTAGTGTTAATCAATAACATAACTACCCTTTTTTGGTGGACTGACTCAATGGGTTCAATGTCTTACTAAATGTGTAATTCATTGTACTTTATACTGTGTTCGGATGGGTGTGGGCATTCATGCCAAGGGTTAAGCAGTGAGCAGACTTAAGTACAGCAATACTACTCCACAGAACAAGCACTTCCAATGACAATAGTTTGCTCCACACTGTTGCTTTTTGGCAGCAAGAATAAATTACTGCCTGCTTTCCAGCCATCCATGATTTCAGCTCTGTTCATTTTCGACATCTTTAAGCCATTCATTCTGACTCATATTTATTTGAGCTACTTTCATGCCAGGAGCTATCCTAATTTAGATTGGTAGGGTATGAATTTCCCTGACAGCAATGACAAGAAGGCCATGATGACGATAGAAAAGAAAATGGCTGAAGGGATTACTGAAGTCAAGTAGGTAAACTGCCAATGAGGACACTAGAAACAAGCCTTTTAAAAAGCTGAGGTTGCGTCCCTCTTTGTGCCTGCGCTCCATTCTGATAGGTCAGTCTGGTTCCAATTTGGGGCCAATTCCACTGTCCGCTGGACGATGGTGTGGATTCAGTCGAGTTCTGTAATTCTCCCACAAAGTGTAAGCCATAAAGAGAAATGTGGTCCCAGTACCGCAGTAACTCTCCCCACTGCTTAGGTCTGTCAGGGAGATCACACAAGAGCTCTTTCAGAGCCAACTGTACCTATGCTCACATTGCATCCACATAGTTCAGCATCCTGCATTTTACATGTTCCTACTTACTCATGGAGTTGGATTATGTGATGTATTCAGCTATAGAAATCAAAACATGGTTGGAGAACAATACCAAATGGGTCTCGATTCTGTAACCTTAAGAATCTGCTCAGATTTGTGTTCAGATGTTTCTTAGAATGAAATATACATATTGTCAGCAAATTGTAGGCTGCTCTGCCTTGGCACTGACATCTCCGTATCATGAGAAATGTTAGCACTCAAAAGCCAATCCTGCAATCATGGTTATACATTTAATGTGTGTGTCTTTATTCCAAACCCTGACAGTAAAAGACTCATCCTTACATTAACCTCAGAGTATTAACAGATGTTATTTCAAAAGTATTAGTTTCTCTGAGTTTAAAAAAATATTGGTGAAAAACATACAGTGGTAAACTCGTTGCAATGACGTCATAGTCGGGTTGTACACTGGTTGTATAATTTGTTTTGTATTTTTTGGCAAATGTCTTCTATACAAAAAAAGTAGTTAACAACCAGAAAATTACATAATTACAAATTTAGCCCGCTGCTTAATATGCAGCAAACTCAATTGCAGAGGTTTCCCATTTAATAGGAAATATACTGTGTGTGGTATGTGTGTGTGTGTGTGTGTGTGTGTGTGTGTGTGTGTGTGTGTGTGTGTGTGTGCGCGCGCGCGCGCGTGTATGTATATATATTATAAATCATTTAAAAGTTATAATATGCATAAATATATTTTTTGAAGACACTGCTTAGAACAACCTGAAATGTCTTAGTACTGCTTCTTACATTCATATAATGATCCAACGTTTTGCTATCGAGAATGGGAACCAATCGTAATACACAAAGTTGTACACTAGTGATGGGAAGTTCGGCTCTTTTCCGAGAGCCGGCTCTTTTGGCTCAGCTCCCAAAGAAGAGCCGGCTCTTTCGACTCCTGAACGGCTCTTAATTTAGGATTTTTTTGTAGGCCTTTATTTTACCCTAACTTTAAAAAAAAAAAATGGTTTGTGTGTTGAAAACCCTTTCATGTGCAGTGTTTTTATGCATTTATTTTGTTACAAAAGCATTCTTTTGTTTTTAATCATTTTAATCAAACATTTTTTTGCACAAATTAACAACAAAAAAACAGAAAATAAACAGAATTGAACTAGAACAGAACTAGAACCAAACTCAAGCAAACAGTATTAATGTCCTCAGTGAAGATTGGCATTCAAAAAAATCAGATGCCTCAGCTTTGATGGACTGATCCTATTTCTTCTTTCTGAGATTATCTGCCCTGTTTTTGAGAAGATTCTCTCTGAAGGAACCGATGTTGCCACAATACACAGTCTCCCTTCCATCACCTTCGCCAGGCGTGGAAAGACTGAGGCCTTGGCCTGCCACCAGCTCAGTGGGTCTTCTGCTCGTTGGATGATGGGCTCCTCAAGATAAGACCTCACCTCCAGTATAGCATCAGCTGTAGGATTTCTTCTTGTAGCATCTCCTGTAGCTCTTTCATCAAAAAGCCTCCAAACAACAGAGGTTTGTGGTTCCTCATACACTTGGCCTTCTAATGGCGGAGCTGGCTGGCTGCTAGGGGTGCATCTTGCTGCTGCACTAATTCTCTGAAGTGCCTCATCAACAGCTCTGTTGTCATTGAATGCAAGTTTTTTAAACCTAGGATCCAATAATGTGGTTTCTGAGTGGACAGTGTTGTACTCCATACGCAGAAATTTCCGGTCCATGGCTGAACAAAGAGCTGCAACCAATTCTTTCCCTTTCTGCATGGTTACAGTCTGTTGGGCTGTCACACGCTGCAAACCTTTGCATAGCAGGAGCATTTTTGAGGCAGAAACATAGCTGAGGGAGAGAAACAGCAACTTTTAAAATGAAGCTTTTTTTAAAGTATGTGGCATATTATATGTGGCACATTATACTGTATTGTTTCTGCAATGTATAATAGTGACTGAATGGTAGTAGTGAAAAAAAATGGTCCAAGGTACCTGTCTGCACTTATTTCCACAGTCACCTCCTCAAATGGTTGCAGGACGGTGCAGACCTCTTTCACCAGCTCCCATTCCTCTTGACATAGAGCATCAACTGGTGCGTTGATGAGGGCCAGGGTGGAGATGATGGCATCTTTTGTTTCAAGAATTCGTTTCAACATATAAAATGTTGAGTTCCACCTGGTGGCACACTCTTGTTTGGGCCTCAGTTCAGGCATCCCCATCTGGCACTGTGTGGACTTTAGCCTCTGTGTTGCAACTGTGCTTTTGTGGAAAAACTCCACAACAGCCTTCACCTTATCCACGGTTGGTTTGACCACCTTTAGGGCATCTCTAATCATGAGGTTTAGTGTATGTGCCAGACATGGGTGATGGGTCCACTTAAGAATTTTTATGGCTTTGGTGATGTTTGCTGCATTGTCACTCACACAGCACACTACTTTGTCCTCTACTTGCCACTCTTTTGCCACTCTTACTAGCTCATCTGCTAGGTTTTCTGCAGTGTGTCTCTCTGTGAACTCAAAGCAGTCCAAAAGGCAAGATGTCATCTTGTAATTTTCAATGAAATGGCAAGTGACAGCCATGAAAGAGCAGGTTGTTCTGGAGGTCCAGCAGTCAGTTGTCAGGCAAACTGATGGAGCTTGTTTCACCCTTACTTGCCATAATGCCCGTTCTGTGTCATATAGTTTAGGTATTGTTGTTTGGGACAATGTTTTTCTACTGGGAAGAGTGTATGTGGGATTTAAAGTTTTGACAAAACTTTTAAAACCTCTGTCCTCCACAATTGAAAAGGGTTGGAAATCAGTAGCTATCATTTTAGCTAGCTCTACATCAATGCTGTGCTGTTTGGATGGGGTCATCACTTTGGGTATAAACTGGCTTATTTTGCTTTGAGCTGCAGTAGGAAAGGTTATACCTGCATGTGTGGGGAAGCCAGTAGATGCTGCTGCAGTTGCTGTTTTTTGGGGATGAGACACACCAGGATCTGTAGATGGGGTGCTAGCTTGCCCTCTCTCCTCTAACTGCACTGTAGGATGGACAGTTCTCATATGTCTATGCAGGTTTGTGGTGGAACCTGCTCTTAAAGTAATTTTCATCTTGCAGTGAACGCACTCTGCTTTGTTGTTTCCATTGTCTTTAAACTGGAGCCAGATGCTGCTTCTCTTTCGGGTGTCACTCATAGTTACGACTCACACACTCTCCTCACCGCTATCTGACAGACAGTGTCGTTGTTAACGTTGTTACGACTCATTAACTTGCAGTGGAGTGCCGCTTCACTTCACCCCCCTCTCTGTTTTTACATAATGGTATGATCCCATATCCTCACATCTGATTGGCCGCGATGCGATTGCTGACCAATCAAAACAAAGTTCTGCCTGTAAGCACGCAGCGAAAGGAAAAAAACTGGGAGCCGGCTCTCACTCGATGCGAGCCGGCTCTTCTGATTCACTACAAAGCATCGGCTCTCAGAGCCGCATCTTTTGCGCATGACACATCACTATTGTACACAAAACAACGGCTGGGCAGACTAGTCACAAAAAAAGTAATAATAATTTGCAGTATCACGCTGCATTCTAGAACGTTCTCTCATGGATTTCTATTCCTTTTCCTACTACTGGTATGTAATTGACATTTGGCGATATTTGCAGGTGGAAATGTTACATGTATAAGCATTAACTTACTGTCAGCTAATGACCATATTGGATGTTCTACATCAGGTAACCCTTCTCCACAGAAAAGGCAGAAACTTCAAAATGTCTGATCGCGTCAAAGATTTCCTCCCTAGCGCACATATATTAACTTAATCTTATACCTGCCTTCGATGTACAGTGCATTCAAAAAGTATTCAGACCCCTTGACTTTTTCTTACGTTACACCTTTATTCTAAAATGGATTAAATCTTTTCTTCCCTCAATCTACACCCAATACCCCATAATGAAAAAGCAAAAACAGGTTTTTGCGAAATTGAGCTCAGGTGCATCCTGTTTCCATTGATCATCCTTGAGATGTTTCTACAACTTGATTTCTACAACTTGATTGGTAAATTTAATTGATTGGACATGATTTGGAAAGGCACACACCTGTCCATATATGGTCTCACAGAGAGAGGATTGTGTCGAGGCACAGATTAGGGGAAGGGTGCCAAAACCTTTCTGCAGCATTGAAGGTCCCCAAAAACACAGTGCCCATCATTCTTACATGGAAGATGTTTGGAACCACGAAGACTCTTCCTAGAGCTGGCCACCCAGCCAAACTGAGAAATCGGGGGAGAAGGGCCTTGGTCAGGGAGGTGACCAAGAACCCGATGGTCACTCTGACAGAGCTCCAGAGTTATTCTGTGGAGATGGGAGAACCTTCCAGAAGGACAACCATCTCTGCAGCACTCTACCAATAAGGCCTTTATGGTAGAGTGGCCAGACGGAAGCCACTGTTCAGTAAAATGCACATAACAGGCCGCTTGGAGTTTGCCAAAAGGCACCTAAAGGACTCTTGTCTGGTGAAACCAATATTGGTCTGAATGCCTGAATGCCAAGCATCACGTCTGGAGTCAGGATCGAGGGAAAGACGAACAGAGCAAAGTACAGAGAGATCCTTGATAAAAACCTACTCCAGAGCGCTCCGGATCTGGGGCAAAGATTCACCTTCAAACAGGACAATGACCCTAAGCACACAGCCAAGTCAACGCAGGAGTGGCTTTGGGACAAGTCTCTAAATGACCTTGAGTGGAACCTGATCGAACATCTCTGGAGAGATCTGAAAATTGCTGTGCAGCGACGCTCCCCATCCAACCTGACAGAGCTTGAGAGGATCTGCAGAGAAGAATGGGAGAACCTCCCCAAATATAGGTGTGCCAAGCTTGTAGCATCATATCCAAGAAGACTCAAGGCTGTAATCGCTGCCAAAGTTGCTTTAACAAAGTACTGACCTAAGGGTCTGAATACTTATGTAATGATATTTCAGTTTAAAAATGTTTTAAACAAAGCCTGTTTTTGCTTTGTCATTATGGGGTATTGTGTGTAGATTGATGAGGGGAAAAAAACTATTGAATACATTTTAGAATAAGGCTGTAACGTAACAAAATGGGGAAAAAGTCTGAATACTTTCCGAATGCGCTGTATTTGTACCTCCTTATCTCGTACCTCTTAGAAGTGTATATGTGGAAAACCTACCGTTGATGTAGAGATGTACAGTGCCTTCAGAAATGATCCATACCCCTTGACTTATTCCACATTGTTGTTACAGCCTGAATGGATAAATTGATCTTTTTTTCTCAACCATCTACACACAATACCCCATAATGACAAAGTGAAAGCATGTTTTTTATAATTTGTTAGCAAATATATAGAAAATTAAATACAGAAATATCTAATTTACATAAGTAATCACACCCGAGTCAATACATGTTAGAATCACCTTTGGTATCGATAACAGCTGTGAGTCTTTCTGGGTAAGTCTCTAAGAGCTTTGCAAACCTGGATTGTACAATATTTGCACTAGATAACACAATATTATTATTTTAAATTCTTCAAGGTCTGTCAAGTTGGTTGTTGATCATTGGGAGACAGACATTTTAAAGTATTGCGATAGATTTTCAAGCCGATTTAAGTTACAAAACTGTAACTAGGCCACTCGGGAACATTCAATGTCGCCTTGGTAAGCAAATCCAGTGTAGATTTGGCCTTGTGTTTTAGATTATTGTCCTGCTGAAAGGTGAATGTCTCCCACAGCAGACAACAAAGTTTTCTTCTACGAATTTGCCTGTGCTTAGCTCCATTTCTTTTCACCCTAAAAAACTCTGACAAGCAGATAACATGATGCAGCCACCACCATGCTTGAAAATATTAAGAGTGGTACTCAGTGAAGTGTTGTGTTGGATTTGCCCCGAAAATAACGCTTTGTATTCAGAACTTAAAGTACATTTCTTTGCCACATCTTTTGCAGTTTTACTTTAGTGTCTTATAGCTTCCTTCTTTTCATGTCATTTAGGTTATTATTGTGGAGTAACTACAATGTTGTTGATCCATCCTCAGTTTTATCAAAGCCATTCAACTCTGTAACTGACCTCGGTCAGCTTCCTTCCTCTCTGGCAACTGAGTTAGGAAGGACGCCTGTATCTTTGTGGTGACTGGGTGTATTGAAACACCATCCAAAGTGTAATTAATAACTTAACTATTTTCAAAAGGATATTCAATGTCTTTTTATTATTACCCATTGGTGAACATTGGAAAACCTCCATGGTCTTTATGGTTGAATCTGTGTTTGAAATTCACTGCTTGACTGAGGGACCTTACAGATAATTGTATGTGTGGGGTACTGAGATGAGGTAGTCATTCAAAAATCATGTTAAACACTATTATTGAACACAGAGTCCATGCAACTTATGCCACTTGTTAAGCAAATGTTTACCGCTGAACTTATTTAGGCTTGCCATAACAAATGGGTTGAATTTTGTATTAATTTGTATACATTTCTGAAAGCATAATTCCACTTTGATATTATGGGGTATTGTGTTGGCCAGTGACAAAATCAAAATGTAATCCATTTTAATCCATTCCAGTCTGTAACACAACAAAATGTAGAAAAAATAAAGGGGTGATGTTCGTCACAGAACAAGGACATCAGATCTGCTGTAAGAAAGGGGTGCATTAGGGTTAGTTCAAGGAAAGAGCCCTTAAGTTTGTGTATTTCGGTTCAATCTGCAGAAAACCCCCTTGCAAATATTTGTTGAGCTTTACTTTTCCTGCCACGATAAGACAACTGAGAAAGTAACAAAGGAATGTTTCAGGCGAGGAAAAGGGATACTTTTCACAAAAGACGACACAATGTGCTCTCGTACTGTTTCAGGAGGACATAGTGGTGCAAGTGAGGTCGCTCGTATTCGAAGGATGGGGATCCTTAACTTCAGTTGGGCCTCCAGGGTACAGAAACGATAGCTATCAAAATGTGTAAAGACTAATATCTACCGATACCCGGTGGCAATGTCAAGCCAGTTGAATAATACATTTACTGACTGCCTGTCAGTTACGCTTACATTTAATCTATCCTGTTTAAACAAGGACAGATTACTCTGCATGCCTTATCAATGTACCCGAGTGGAGCTTCATTGTCACATGGATCCCATGTTACGATGTGAGAGAAACGAGAGCACGACATAAACCATCCTCCTAAAGCAACAGTGTCATCCCTCTAATTAACACAGCCAAGGAGCCTAACATGATCCAGCTTTGAACTCGCCCTGTCTGAGAGATCATGGTAACATGCTGTCAGGAGAGACGCAAATGCAGGGTCGACATGTAAACGCGGACGTTCTTCACACTCCATTGATTTAAATAGAATTACGTTCTTGGCGCTGGAACTGTCTGGTCTCCGCTCTCAACAGGAGACAGAATCTCTATTGATAGTCACTGAATCAGGTCTAGTGTATGCCGAGCGTTTTCAGATGTCAGGCACTGTGGCTACTGGGTCTAATGGACAGTGATCCTAAAAGCAAAACCAAAGTTTTGCTCAGAAAACTTGTGGGCTGTGGGGAGAAACATACCATTTGTTTTGTATAAAACATGAACTATTATATAGTTCATATGTTTCTTCTAAAAATACGTCATAGCACATTTCCTAAATGAACAGTTATCAAACTAAAAGTTAAAGGTGCTAGCACATTTTTGAAAATTTTTGCATTGAAATTTCAGAAAATGTCCATATTATATATTTCGCTGACAGTGTTTCACAGTATTACTTATCCGCCAGTGTTGTGACTGGCTGTGATATTTGCCTATTAATTTCTCCCGCTGGAGCAGCATCGGTTGTCAAACTGAGAAAGCGGTTCTGACTTTGTGGCTGTGTTATCTAGTGGAAATCGCTCATTTCCTGGTTGTTAAAAGTTTATGTTTATGTGAGAAAACAAACACTAAATAGTGAAGGTACCATCTAAATCACTGACGTGTAGTACCTTTAAGGACATCCGACACAGTTCAGCGAATAAAAAGTGTTAGGTCAGACTGATCTCTTAAACATCCAATGAAATAAAACAGTGTGAGGTCAGACAGCAAAAACTTATGAAAAGCTTTGCTTACACAGTCATTGAGTGATTATTTCTGTATGTTCCCAAGTATCGCTTTCTTATTTGGTCTTGTGGCTCAGATTATATGTTTAGTGTGAATGGATTCTTTCCACCAAGAACGAAGGAGGGGTATGTTTCATGATAAACAACTCATGGTGTATTTGTAGTAATTTAAGACTTTCTGTTCTCCAGATCTGGAATACCTCACAATCAAATGCTGACCACATTATCTCCTGAGGTAATTCACATAAGTTTGTATCACAGCTTTGTACATCTCCCCCCCCAAGCCAACACCACGCAAGCACTCAAGGAATTACACAGGTCTTTGAACAAACTGGAAACCTCCAATCCTGAGGCCGCATTCGTTGTAGCTGGGAATTTTAATAAAGGACATGTGCTACCGAAATTCCATCAACACATCTCCTCTCTCACTTGTAGGAATAGAATGCTAGACCACTGTTATTCTCCATTCCGAGACGGATACAAAGCCCTCCCCGTGGGAAGATCTGTTCAACACTGGTCTGACCAATCAGAATCTATGTTTCAAGACTGCTTTGATCACAGGGTTTAAATCAGGAAGTGCATAGAGGATGTTGTCCCAACAATGACTATTTGCACATATCCCAACCAGAGGTAGTCAACACCGATCCTCCTACAGGGCCCCCGCTGCTGTAGTGGAATGTGATCTCTCGATCTCTGTGGCAGACGTGAGTAAGACCCTTCATGCGTGTGAATTCTCACAAAGCAGCCAGCCCAGACTGTATTCCTGGAGGCGTCCTCAGAGCATGCACAGATCACCTGGCTGGAGTGTTCAGGGACATATTCAACCTCTCCCTGTCTGTGATCCCCACATGCTTCAAGATGCCTACCATTGTCCCTGTACCTAAGCAAACTAAGGTAACCTGCCTGAATGACTACCACACTCGCTTCTGTCATCATGAAGTGTTTAGAGAGGCTGATCAAGGACCCAATCAGCTTCACCTTACCTGTAAGTAAGCATTGCAGTGTTAGTCTACATCCTGTTGTTTATGACGCATGTGACAAATAACATTTGATGTCATTTTTGACACACTGCACCCACTGCAATTTGCGTACCGCCCCAACAAATCCATGACCCAATAGCGTTTGCTCTACACACTGGGCCCTCTCCCACCTGGACAAGAGGAACACCTACAGTATGTAAGAATGCTGTTCATCGTCTACAGCTCGGCGTTCAACAACACTAAGCTCAAGGCCTTGGGTATGAACACCTCCCTCTACAACTGGATCCTGGACTTACTGCCAGGCAGACCCCAGAGGGTGTTGGTAGGCAACAACACATCTGCCATGTTGACCCTCAACACGGGGGACCCCTCAACACAGTGGACACCCAGGGGTGCGGGCTCAGCAGTACTCCCTGTTAGGGTTGAATGGCCGGAACCTGGTTACCGAGATTTACGGCCCAAAACCATAACTGTGAGAACCGGTAAATTTTTATACATTATTTATATGAACAGCATGATGTGAAATGGAATGGAACTGTTAAATTATATGTGATGTCTAAATCTAGCTTCTCTTCGGCTTTCCCTCTACTCTCTGCGTGTTGAATCATCAACGCTCAGGGTGGGGACAGACAGCACATCTCAGGGTGGGGACAGACAGCGCATCCCAGGGTGGGGACAGACAGCGCATCCCAGGGTGGGGACAGACAGCGCATCCCAGGGTGGGGACAGACAGCGCATCCCAGGGTGGGGACAGACAGCGCATCCCAGGGTGGGGACAGACAGCGCATCCCAGGGTGGGGACAGACAGCACATCCCAGGGTGGGGACAGACAGCACATCCCAGGGTGGGGACAGACAGCACATCCCAGGGTGGGGACAGACAGCACATCCCAGGGTGGGGACAGACAGCACATCTCAGGGTGGGGACAGACAGCACATCTCAGGGTGGGGACAGACAGCACATCTCAGGGTGGGGACAGACAGCACATCTCAGGGTGGGGACAGACAGCACATCCCAGGGTGGGGACAGACAGCACATCTCAGGGTGGGGACAGACAGCACAACTCAGTATGGAGTGCAGTTCACAATTCACGTAGACCCATCATCTCATCATGGTAACTTTTTTTCTTGTGACAGGTAGCATAGTTTATGCTTCAGTATTATAAAGACCAAATGAGTCTCTCCATTTGGCTTTCAGGGGGCTCACCTTATTTTTTAATTGTAAAGGTTATTATATTTTTTTATTGCAGCTGTAGAGTTTTATAACAGCCTATAACTTGAATATCGTTGCTTTAAATCAGTGCACACATGAGCACTCTCTCGCAGTCTTTCTCTCCATCAATGCCATTCAAATTGCATCCAAAATCGATCATCCTGTTCAAGATTGATAGGCCTATATATAGATGTCTTAGCCTCTCTCTTTCAGGTAATACATTCAATGCAGTACTAACCTTATATTTAGCTAATGAATGATGGGTTATGCATTATAAAAATCGAACGTATAGCCTGTCTTTAGCGCAATATTGTAAGTAATTATTGGACTTAACTTACGTAGGCATTCACTCAGGAATGCATATTATTAGTATCCTGCCAATTGCACCTTTTCTCATTGCTTTTAGTATATCGAATGTGCAATACGTGCAGTTGTCTGTAATTATACCCTGCGCACTAAGGATTGTATTTTAAGGGAATTACTATTATTACCCCAAATTATATCATACACACATTTAGCTATTAAAGTATCTCTTCCTGTCATTTACCTGTACAGTTTATGTTACCATGCAAGTATTCACTTATCTGTAAATATAACTGTATATTTACCTGTACAGCTAATTTAACCATGCAAAATATTCACTTACCTGTTCATTTAGCCAGTCTGTATATTAAGTAAACTATTATTCCCTCGCTCATATCATACGCATTTTTAGCTACTGAAGTATTTCTCTGCCATCAACCTGTATAGTATAGTTAACCATCCAACATCCACCAATGTATAGTGTACATATTCAGCCAACCACTCATACTATGCAATGTCTTTTTATAGCTTTTTTTTTTTTGCACTCCAGATATCTTGTATTTCTATACTTTTTCATACTGTTGCTATATGTATCATGTACCGTGTATCTGTCTTTTGTGTACTTTCGTTGTGGCATTTTGCACCTGCCCTGTGTTTTGTTGTAGCTGCTTGACAATGAAATTTCCCCCCCGGGGGAGTAATAAAGTACCTATCTATCTATCTATCTATCTATCTATCTATCTATCTATCTATCTATCTATCTATCTATCTATCTATCTATCTATCTATCTATCTATCTATCTATCTATCAATACGCACGCACATGTGCTCCACTGGCCTCTCTCTTTAATATTCTCTCTTTTATATTTTATTTCTTATACTAATAGACTATTCGAAGAGGGACGCAAGCCCTTGTTTGCTAAATGCTAAATACAGCAGCTGATAGAACTCACAGGTGTGAGGGCTTGGTTGTGGTAAGGCCTCTTACTCCCACCTAGGGGAGGAGAGAGGCACACAACCAAGTCCTCACACACTTATTGGGGATGGTATTTAGGATCTGCCCAAATCCACCTGTGTGTGGATCATTGTTTGTTACTGTTTGTCTGCATGTGGCAGAACTCAGCTAGTCACCGTGTTTTGTTTGTTCAGTATTCGTTTTGTCATCTCCGTTTATTATTTTGTGCTTCGTGAGAACAACTCCAAACTAATAAAGGAATGACGCTCCACCAGCGCTCCGTTTACCGTCCCATTAATGCGCACCGTGACAGAATGATCCACCACCCTGGGACGCAACGTGAGCAGACACTGGTAGACATCCTCTATGATATGGGGAAATTATCTAGGGAGGATGTCTACCATTATCATGCGGTGGAGGAAGGCTGGGGTCCGGAGCAGCAGAGGCGCCGAAGACGGGGGAAACGTCACCGGGCTAAAGTTGAGGACCAGCCTGGAGCCCAGAAAAACCCCCAAACTGATTTTGGGGGGGGGCTATGGGGGTGGTCGGGGATCGGGGGAGAAGAGCCCCGACCACTGCACTCGTGGGGGTTCCAGGAGGAGCCCCTACAGCCATGGGAGCAGGAGTACAGAGAGGAGTCGGAGGAAGACGACGACGATGTGCTTCTGTTCCCTCACTCGTGGGGGTTCCCGGAGGAGCCCTCACAGGATGGGGATTGGCGGTGGAGTAGGGACGACAGGGACAGTCGTGCTCCAGCGCCAGTTCCCAGTCCGGTGCCTCCAGCGCCGGTCCAGAGTCGGAGGAAGAGGAGACCGACTCTACGCACCAAACCATCGGTGCGCAACATTAGCCCGGTGTGACCCGTACCAGCTAAACGCACCAACCCAACGGTGCGTTTCCCCAGCCCGGTACGGCCCGCGCCTGCTCCGCGCACCAGCCCTATGGTGCGTGTCTCCAGCCAGGTGCGACCCGTGCCAGCTAAACGCACCAGCCCAACGGTGCGTTTCCCCAGCCCGGTGCGACCTGTACCAGCTCAACGCACCAACGCAACGGTGCGTTTCCCCAGCCCGGTGCGACCCGTGCCAGCGCCTCGCATCAGACCAGTGGTGCGTTCCCCCAGTCCAGTACGCCCCGTGCCTACTCCTCGCACGGAGGTTACAGCGACGGTCGCCAGCACAGCTCTGTGGGTGGAGACCATCTCTGCGTCGGTGCCCAGGGTGGGCACGACGTTCAGCCCCGCTGTGGAGCAGGAGCTCCATAGCGCGTCGGTGCCCAGTTTGGGGCCGACAGCCAGCCCAACCACAGGGCTGGATACCATCTCTGCGTCGGTGCCCAGGGTGGGCACGACGTTCAGTCCCGCTGTGGAGCAGGAGCTCCATAGCGCGTCGATGCCCAGTCTGGGACCGACAGCCAGCCCAACCACAGGGCTGGAAACCATCTCTGCGTCGGTGCCCAGGGTGGGCACGACGTTCAGCCCCGCTGTGGAGCAGGAGCTCCATAGCGTGTCGGTGCCCAGTCTGGGGCCGACAGCCAGCCCAACCACAGGGCTGGAAACCATCTCTGCGTCGGTGCCCAGGGTGGGCACGACGTTCAGCCCCGCTGTGGAGCAGGAGCTCCATAGCGTGTCGGTGCCCAGTCTGGGGCCGACAGCCAGCCCAACCACAGGGCTGGATACCATCTCTGCGTCAGTGCCCAGGGTGGGCACGACGTTCAGTCCCGCTGTGGAGCAGGAGCTCCATAGCGTGTCGGCGCCCAGTCTGGGACAGACAACCAGACCTACGGCAGGGCTGAAAACCACCTCTCCGTCGGTGCCCAGGGTGGGCACGGCGTCCAACCCGAGGTCTCCGGTGAAGGTCAGCTGTCCGAGGTCTCCTGTGAAGGTCAGCTGTCCGAGGTCTCCGGAGAAGGTCAGCAGCCCGAGGCCTCCTGTGACGGTCAGCAGCCCGAGGTCTCCTGTGAAGTTCAGCAGCCCGAGGCCTCCGGTGAAGGTCAGCAGCCCGAGGCCTCCGGTGAAGGTCAGCAGCCCGAGACCTCCGGAGAAGGTCAGCAGCCCGAGGCCTCCTGTGAAGGTCAGCAGCCCGAGGCCTCCTGTGAAGGTCAGCAGCCCGAGGCCTCCGGTGAAGGTCAGCAGCCCGAGGTCCCCAGTGAAGGTCAGCAGCCCGAGACCTCCGGAGAAGGTCAGCAGCCCGAGGCCTCCTGTGAAGGTCAGCAGCCCGAGGCCTTCTGTGAGGGTCAGCAGGCCGAGGTCCCCAGTGAAGGTCAGCAGCCCGAAACCCCCGGCGAGGGTCAGCAGCCCGAGACCCTCGGCGAAGGTCAGCAGCCCGAGACCCCCGGCGAAGGTCAGCTGCCCGAGACCCCCGGCGAAGGTCAGCTGCCCGAGACCCCCGGGGAAGGTCAGCAGCCCGAGACCTCCGGGGAAGGTCAGCAGCCCGAGACCTCTGGGGAAGGTCAGCAGCCCGAGACCTCTGGGGAAGGTCAGCAGCCCGAGACCTCCGGGGAAGTTCAGCAGCCCGGGACCTCAGGTGAAGGTGAGCAGCCCTGAACCTCTACCAGAGCCACATCCGGGTCCAGCAGTCTGCTCTGTTACAGCGCCAGAGCAGTCCGCTCCACCGGTGCCCAGTCCGGGGCCGGTCATCTGCGTCGCGCCAGTGCCGGAGCAGTCCACTCCACCGGTGCCCAGTCCGGGGCCGGTCGTCAACGTCGCTCCAGTGGCGGAGCAGTCCGCTCCACCGGTGCCCAGTCCGGGGCCGGTCGTCTGCGTCGCTCCAGTGCCGGAGCAGTCCGCTCCACCGGTGCCCAGTCCGGGGCCGGTTGTCAGCCCCTCTCCAGGGTCGAGGGCTCCCACACCAGGGTCCAGACAGGACTTGGTGGATGGCGGGAGTACTGAGGGCGGAACCATCGCGCCGGGGTCCGGACCGGACCGGGCGTGCAACAGAGAGGTAGGAGGGAAGCTACTCTCACAGCCTGTGCCACGCCCGGAACCGGAGCCTCCACCAGCAACCACCTCAGTACCCCGCCATGTCCCCCCTAGTTTTTGGACATTTTTTTTTTTTTTCAGGAGAGGGGGGTGTATTGTGTGCGATCGGGAGTCCGCACCTTAGGGGGGGGGTACTGTGAGGGCTTGGTTGTGGTAAGGCCTCTTACTCCCACCTAGGGGAGGAGAGAGGCACACAACCAAGCCCTCACACACTTATTGGGGATGGTATTTAGGATCTGCCCAAATCCACCTGTGTGTGGATCATTGTTTGTTACTGTTTGTCTGCATGTGGCAGAACTCAGCTAGTCACCGTGTTTTGTTTGTTCAGTATTCGTTTTGTCATCTCCGTTTATTATTTTGTGCTTCGTGAGAACAACTCCAAACTAATAAAGGAATGACGCTCCACCAGCGCTCCGTTTACCGTCCCATTAATGCGCACCGTGACAACAGGTAGTTTGAAAGAGCGAACACGCAATGGTGGTAGGCTAGAGCAGTTATTTATTCAGACCCAATACCAATCAATCCTGATGAAGAGAAGTGAAAGGCTTCTGCATCTAATTCAAGTCCTTTATTATTCAAGCGAGGAAGGAATGAAGCAACACTATAGAGAGAAAGAGGAGGAAGGCTAATAAAATGAGGGGAAATATTATGAAAAGTATATTGTACAGTATATGCTTTATAATGCTTTTTTAATTACACTTCTGGTTTTGCGGAGAAATACTGGGTTACCTGGGAGAAAAGGTATTTCTTCTCATTTGTAAAATACCAAGAAAATATTCAACCCTACTCCCTGTACACCCACGACTGCGTGGCAATGCACGACCCAAACACCCAAACACCAAGTTAGCAGACAGCACGACGGTAGTCAGCCTGATCTCCGACGACATTGAGAAAGCCTACAGGAAGGAGGTTAGAGCCCTGGCAGAGTGGTGCCAGGAAAACAGCCTCTCTCTTAAAGTCAGAAAAACCACAGAGCGGATCGTGGAGCTTGAGGTTTCTCGGAGTTCACTTCACAGAGAACCTGACATGGTCCAACCACACCACCACTGTGGTGAAGAAGGCACAAGAGTGACTGAAGAAATTCATCATGGGCCCTCAGATCCTCACGAAGTTCTACTGCTGCACAATCAAGATCATCTTGACTGGCTGTATCACTGCCTGGTACGGCAACTGCACCACCTTCAACCGGAAGGCTCTACAGAGGGTGGTGCGGACGGCCTAATACATCACTGGGGACGAGCTGCCTGCCCTCCAGTACATCAACACCAGGCGAGGGAGGACCGAAAGATCGTCAAGGACACCCGAGCCACGGACTGTTCACTCTGTTACCATCTGGCAAGCGGTATCGGCGCATTGGGTCTCAGAACAACAAGCTCCAAGACAGCTTCTACCACCATGCCATCAGACTGATGAACAGCTAATCCTAGTGGTGTCCCGGCAGAGACCTGCACCTTAGAGACTATCTGCACCTTAGAGATTTGCACCCACTACTCACACATCCAACGCTTACACACAAAACACCCATAAACACACAAACACACACTCAGAATTCTCTCACACACACACATACTCAACGCTGGTGTTCTATTATATACAATTTGTTCTACTGCGTGGCCAAGTCACAGTGTGTCTTCAGAACGTATTCACACCCCTCGACATTTTCACAAAAAAATTGTGTTACACAATGGGATTAAAATGGATTTAATTAAAAAAATAAGTAAAACATTTATATAATCTTCATTAGATAAGTATTCAACCCCCTTAGTCAATACATGTTAGAATCACCTTTGGCAGCGATTACAGTGAGTGTAAGAGCTTTTCTAAGAGCTTGTGCAACATTTGCCCATTATTCTTTTCAAAATTCTTCAAGCTCTGTCAAATTGGTTGTTGATCATTGCTAGACAACCATTTTTCAGTTCTTAAATTGCTTTGCCAAATTGTTTGCAGTATTACTTTAGTGCCTTGTTGCAAACAGGATGCATGTTTTGAAATATTTTTATTCTGTACATGCTTCCTTGTTTTCACTCTGTCAGTCAGGTTATTATTGTGGAGTAGCTACAATGATGTTGATCCATCCTCAGCTTTCTCCTATCACAGCCATTAAACTGTAACTTTTTTAAAGTTACCATTGGCCTCATGGTGAAATTCCTGAGCGGATGCCTGTATCTTTGTAGTAACTGGGTGTATTGATACACCAACCAAAGTGTAATTGATAACTTTACCATGCTCAAAGGGATATTCAATGTCTATTTATTTTTTATGAATTTTTATTAACAATAGGTGCCCTTATTTGAGAGGAATTGGAAACCCTGGGCTTTGTGGTTGAATCTGTGTTTGAAATTCACTGCTCGACTGAGAATCTTACAGATAATTGTATTTGTGGGGTACCGAGATGAGGTAGTCATTCAAAAATTATGTTAAAACAAACAGAGTGAGTCCATGCAACTTATCATGACAGTCTGAGATATGGCTTTTTCTTTGCAACTCTGCATCCCGGAGTCGCCTCTTCACTGTTGACGTTGAGGCCGGTGTTTTGCGGGTTCTATTTAATGAAGCTGCCAGTTGAGGACTTGTGAGGCGTCTGTTTCTCAAACTAGACACTCTAATGTACTTGTCCTCTTGCTCAGTTGTGCACCGGGGCCTCCCACTCATCTTTCTATTCTGGTTAGAGCCAGTTTGCGCTGTTCTGTGAAGGGAGTAGTACACAGCGTTGTACGAGATATTCAGTTTCTTGGCAATTTCTCGCATGGAAAAGCCTTCATTTCTCAGAACAAGAATAGACTAATGAGTTTCAGAAGCAAGTTCTTTGTTTCTGGCCATTTTGAGCCTGTAATCGAACCCACAAATGCTGATGCTCCAGAAGGACAGTATGTGCTAACATAATTGCAAAAGGGTTTTCTAATGATCAATTAGCCTTTTAAAATGATTAGCTAACACAACGTGACATTGGAACACAGAAGTGATGGTTGCTGATAATAGGCCTCTGTACGCCTATGTACATATTCCATTAAAAATCAGTTGTTTCCATTTACAACATTAACAATGTCTACACTGTATTTCTGATCAATTTGATGTTATTTTCATGGACAATTAATTTAGCTTTTCTTTCTAAAACAACCCCAAACATTTGAACGGTAGTGTAATTCCAAGAGTAAGTTTATTTAAAAAATGTGCATTGGGCTTCAGGGCTTCCGTAATTTTCTATTGGTCACAGACGGATGAAATCACTTCATGCTTAAAGCTGAAGTTGTAACAAGTCTGTACACATTTGAATGGTGTCTCAGTGCTGCTTAGAATATGTTTGGCATTAAAGTCTCTGTCATCAGTTATATGAAATTGTGCCAATATTGTACTAAGTATGATCATATTTATTTTACAGTTACACGAAAGGTGAAATATTATAGTAAGTAATTTACAATTTCATTGTTACTATATTTAGAAATCATTTCAGTCATTTCAAGCTCTATTGCCCCACTAACTGAACAGGGGAAAAAATCATATGATTTTTCATATTTTTATATTTGTACTATCGACTTGAACTTGTCTTCAAAAGTGAGTAGATCTCAGCAATTTCAAAAAATGTTTTACCAGAAAGGTGAGTTCCAGACCTTTATAAACTATGCAGCTACGTAGCAGTTATTATTTTTGGGTATGAAGGCAGAAATCTACATCTTGCCATATCAGTCAAGAGTATTATTAAAGGGACTGGCGGTAAATGTGAGTTACCTGGGTGGAAAGCAGGTTACAGTCAATATGAACACCCCTTCCTGTCCTGTGTCTCTGCAGCAGGGCGGCCATGATGGCTCCGTGGGTGTAGAGTCCCGTGGCCAGGTCGGTCATTGCTACGCCCGGCCTGACTGGTTCCCCATCCTGGGCAACAGAGCAGGTAAAAAAAAGAAGAAATATCTTCAGAAATTCTTAACAACCTTACCTATGTCATTAACCTACATCATGAACCAGTAATTCAAGCCCAGCAATCATTAGAATCAAATCAGAAGTCATAGTAAATGATAATATATGCCATAAAGCAGACACTATCCAAAGCAACTTACAGTAGTGAATGTATACATTTTCGTATGGACGTGGCCCCAGCAGGAATCAAACCCAAAACCCTAACAAACTGAGCAACAGGACCACAAACATCCAGTTAAAGAGAGAACATGGACAATCCACATGCTTATAAGCTTTATACAGTATGTGCTATTTATAGGATTAATTGGTGATTCCGATATCAAAAGAAGATGATTTTTTTTAACGGCTTGAGAAGGTTGACGTAGAAGGGCCCTAATCATGAGTCAAATAATGAGTTGTACGAGTTAGTACTTGATGGATGCACCTTTGGCAGCTATTACAGATGTGAATCATTTTCATTTGTCAAAAAATAGCTCAGGCTCAGTAAATTTGGATGGGGATCATTGATGGACAGCGATATTTAAACCTAGTCTCCCAAATTTTTAGGACTGAGACTAGGCCACTCAACACCTCTTAGAAAGACAAGATTATGTAAGTGCCTTTGAATGGGGTATGATGGTAGGTGCCAGGCGCACCGGTTTGTGTCAAGAACCGCAACGCTGCTGGGATTCACGCTCAACAGTTTCCCATGTGTATCAAAAATGGGCCACCATCCAACTTGAGACAATTGTGGGAACCATTGGCGTCAACATGGGCCATCTGCCCGGTACAGTTGAAACTGGGATACATCCGTGAAGAGCACACTTCTCCAGCATGCCAGTGGCCATCGAAGGTGAGCATTTGCCCACTGAAGTCGGTTACAGTCAGGTCAAGACCCTGGTGAGGATAATGAGCAGGCAGATGAGCTTCCCTGAGACAGTTTCTGACAGTTTGTGCAGAAATTCTTTGGTTCTGCAAACCCACAGTTTCATCAGCTGTCCGGGTGGCTGGTCTCAGGCAATCACGCGGGTGAAGAAGCCTGATGTGGAGATCCTAGGCTGGCATGGCTACAGTTGGACGTATTGCCAAAGTCCCTAAAGCGATGCTGGAGGCGGCTAATGGTAGATAAATTAACATTACATTTTCTGGCCACAGCTCTGTTGGACATTCCTGCAGTCAGCATGTCAATTGCACGCTCCCTTTAAAACTTGAGATATCTGTGGCATTGTGTTGTGTGACAAAACTGCACATTTTAGAGTGACCTTTAATGATCATGCTGTTTAATCAGATTCTTGATATGCCACACCTGACAGGTGGATGGATTATCTTGGCAAAGGATAAATGCTCACTGACAAGGATGTAAACAACATTTGAGAGAATTAAGCTTTTTGTGCATTTAGGACATTTTATTTCAGCTCATGAAACATGGGACCAACACTTTCCATGTTGCGTTTATATTTTTGTTCAGTATAGTTGGTGAGGCATATTATTCTGTTTCAAAGTTACTCCTGAATCACCATGATAATTAATCGTTTTTTTATAAATTTAATTTGAAGTCCAAAGTGTAGGAATACAGGTAAAATCAGTCATTGACACAGACATGGTGGCATAGCAGAAAGATCAGAACACCGTGAACCAAGAGGTTGTGAGTTCAAATCCCAGGTGAGGACATGCTGAATTATAATTACTGTATAAATGAACATACAGCGGGTGAAATAAGTATTGAACACGTCACCATTTTTCTCAGTAAATATATTTCCAAAGGTGCTATTGACATGACATTTTCACCAGATGTTGGTAACAACCCAAGTAATCCAAACATACAAAGAAACCAAAACAAATAAGTTCAGAAATTAAGTTATGTGTAATAATGTGAAATGACAGGGAAAAAGTATTGAACAAACTTACTGATATTTATTTAATACTTTGTACAAAAGCCTTTGTTGGTAATGACAGCTTCAAGACGCCTCCTGTATGGAGAAACTAGTCGCACGCATTGCTCTGGTGTGATTTTGGCCCATTCTTCCACACAAACAGTCTTCAAATCTTGAAGGTTCCGTGGGCATCTTCTATGAATCTTGATATTCAGTTCTTTCCATAGATTTTCAATGGGATTTAAGTCAGGTGATTGGCTGGGCCATTCTAGCAGCTTTATTTTCTTTATTTGAAACCAATTGAGAGTTTCCTTGGCTGTGTGTTTGGGATCATTGTCCTGCTGAAATGTCCACCCTCGTCTCATCTTCATCATCCTGGTAGATGGCAGCAGATTTTTGTCAAGAATGTCTCAGTAAATTTGCCCATTCATCCTTCCTTCAATTATGTGAAGTTTGCCGGTACCATTTGCTGAAAAGCAGCCCCACACCATGATGTTCCCACCTCCTCCAAACATGGTGTGTATTATGACATCCAAACAGTTCAATTTTGCTCTCATCTGACCACACTATATTCTCCCAGTATTTCATTGGCTTTTCCAAATGTTGTGCAGTAAACTTTAAACGAGCTTCAACATGCTTTTTTTTCAGCAATGGAGTCTTGCATGGTGAGCGTGCATACAGGCCATGGCGGTGGAGTGCATTACTTACTGTTTTCTTTGAGACAACAGTGCATGCTAATTGCAGGTCTTTTCAAAGCTCTCCACAAGTGGTCCTTGGCTCTTGGACAACTCTTCTGATTCTCTTTTCACTCCTCTGTCAGAAATCTTGCGAGGAGCACCTGGTCGAGGCAAATTTATGGTGAAATGATTGTCTTTCCACTTCCGTATTATGGCCCCAACAGTGCTCACTGGAACATTCAAGCTTAGAAATGCGCCTATAACCAATGCCACCATTATGTTTTGCAACAATAGGTTGCGAAGGTCTTGAGACAGCTCTTTGCTTTTACCCATCATGAGATGTGTCTTGTGTGACACCTTAGCAATGAGACCTTTTTGTAGGCCATCAGTTGGGACTGAACCAGCTGATATTAATTTGCACAGACAGGGGGCTGGATTGCTTTTTATTTACTGATAGTTTTCAGCTGTTGTCTTGGCTTTCCATGCCTTTTTGCACCTCCCTTTCTTCATGTGTTCAATACTTTTCCCCTGTGTCATTTCACATTATTACACATAACATAACTTAATTTCTGAACTTATTTGTTTTGGTTTCTTTGTATGTATGGATTACTTGGGTTGTTACCAACATCTGGTGAATATTTCATGTCAATAGCACCTTTGGAAATATATTTACTGAGAAAAATGGTGACGTGTTCAATACTTATTTCACCCGCTGTATGTCATGTATGTCAAAGTAAAATATGTACGTTGAAAACAATGTTCAGTGAGTATACAAAACATTAAGAACGCCTGCTCTTTCCATGACAGACTGACCAGGTGCAAACTATGATCCCTTATTGAGGTCACTTATTAAATCCACTTCAATCAGTGTAGATTAAGGGGAGGAGACAATTGATTTTGGACAATTGAGACATGGATTATGTTCAACATACAGTGGTATTTGATACACTGACGATTTTGCAGGTTTTCCCACTTACAAAGCATGTAGAAGTCAAATTTTTATCATAGGTACTCTTCAACTGTGAGTGACGGAATCTAAAACAAAAATCCAGAAAATCACATTGTATGATTTTTAAGTAATTAATTTTCATTTTATTGCATGACATAAGTATTTGATACATCAGAAAAGCAGAACTTAATATTTGGTACAGAAACCTTTGTTTGCAATTACAGAGATCATACGTTTCCTGTAGTTCTTGACCAGGTTTGCACACACTGCAGCAGGGATTTTGGCCCACTCCTCCATACAGATCCTTCAGGTTTCGGGGCTGTCGCTGGGCAATACGGACTTTCAGCTCCCTCCAAAGATTTTCTATTGGGTTCAGGTCTGGAGACTGGCTAGGCCACTCCAGGACCTTGAGATGCTTCTTACGGAGCCACTCCTTAGTTGCCCTGGCTGTGTGTTTTGGGTCGATGTCATGCTGGAAGACCAAGCCACGAACGATCTTCAATGCTCTTACTGAGGGAAGGAGGTTGTTGGTCAAGATCTCGCGATACATGGCCCCATCCATCGTCCCCTCAATACGGTGCAGTCGTCCTGTCCCCTTTGCAGAAAAGCATCCCAAAAGAATGATGTTTCCACCTCCATGCTTCACGGTTGGGATGGTGTTCTTGGGGTTGTACTCATCCTTCTTCTTCCTCCAAACACGGCGAGTGGAGTTTAGACCAAAAAGCTCTATTTTTGTCTCATCAGACCACATGACCTTCTCCCATTCCTCCTCTGGATCATCCAGATGGTCATTGGCAAACTTCAGACGGGCCTGGACATGCGCTGGCTTAAGCAGGGGGACCTTGCGTGCGCTGCTGGATTTTAATCCATGACGGCGTAGTGTGTTACTAATGGTTTTCTTTGAGACTGTGGTCCCAGCTCTCTTCAGGTCATTGACCAGGTCCTGCCGTGTAGTTCTGGGCTGATCCCTCACCTTCCTCATGATCATTGATGCCCCACGAGGTGAGATCTTGCATGGTGCCCCAAACAGAGGGAGATTGACCGTCATCTTGAACTTCTTCCATTTTCTAATAATTGCGCCAACAGTTGTTGCCTTCTCACCAAGCTGCTTGCCTATTGTCCTGTAGCCCATCCCAGCCTTGTGCAGGTCTACAATTTTATCCCTGATGTCCTTACACAGCTCTCTGGTCTTGGCCATTGTGGAGAGGTTGGAGTCTGTTTGATTGAGTGTGTGGACAGGTGTCTTTTATACAGGTAACGAGTTCAAACAGGTGCAGTTAATACAGGTAATGAGTGGAGAACAGGAGGGCTTCTTAAAGAAAAACTAACAGGTATGTGAGAGCCGGAATTCTTACTGGTTGGTAGGTGATCAAATACTTATGTCATGCAATAAAATGCAAATTAATTATTTAAAAATCATACAATGTGATTTTCTGGATTTTTGTTTTAGATTTTAGATTTTTTAGATTCCGTCTCTCACAGTTGAAGTGTACCTATGATAAAAATTACAGACCTCTACATGCTTTGTAAGTAGGAAAACCTGCAAAATCGGCAGTGTATCAAATACTTGTTCTCCCCACTGTATATACCATTCAGAGGGTGAATGGGCAAGACAAAAAAATCTAAGAATGGGGTGCCTTTGAATAGGGTATGGTAGTAGGTGCTAGGAGCAACGGTTTGCGTCAAGAACTGCAACGCTGCTGGGTTTTTAATGCTCAACAGTTTCCTGTGTGTATCAATATTGGTCCACCACCCAAAGGACAACTGTGGGAAGCATTAGAGTCAACATGGGCCAGCAACCCTGTGGAACGCTTTCAACACCTTTAAAAGTCCATACCCCAACGAATTGAGGCTGTTCTGAGGGCAAAAGGGGGTGAAACTCAATATTAGGAAGGTATTCCTAATGTTTTGTACACTCAGTGTATATCTTCGGGAGAGAAACATACTTACCTCAGGGCCAGTGATGTGCATCATGCCAGAGACAGCAGAGGCGATTGAGTCATACCCTGGTCGCTGGGACAGCGGCCCAGTTTGTCCATAGCCTTGGAACCAACACACATACACACTTTATGGCTCTCCCATAGCAAGACTTTGGCATCATGCCTAAGAACACCCCTAGGCTGTGGTATATTTACAATAAACCATGCCCCCTCGGGCCTTATTGCTTTATTCTACAGCAATTAGGGCGGCACGTAGCCTAGCGGTTAAGCCGTTGGGCCAGTAACCAAAAGGTCGCTGGTTTGAATCCCCAAGCCGACTGATCATGTTCATAGAAGCACACTAACATGTGATGGGTTATTAAAGTGCACTATGTAGAAATCGCTCTGCCATTTCCTGGTTGCTAAAACTCTTTTCAGTTTGTGTGACAAAATAAGCAAGTATAGTGTAGATAATCATTGTACAATCTAAACAGCTGTGAAATATATTTTCAATAACCAAAAGTATTGTATTTTTAACTGTTTGAAGCCGGTGTACCAAACCAAAAGTTAAAGACGGGAAAACAAAATGTAAGAATGGGAAGCATAGAAATATGAGCACATAGAACATATATAATGTTTCTTAGACTTGCTTTCAAGACGAGTGATATATCTATAACTCACATTTCTATGTGAATTTGGTCAGTGTTGCCCAAAAAGTAAAATTTTGCCACTTTAAGAACTAGAAGCATAGAAATAACACACATAGAACAGATCTACCGCTTCTTAGACTTGCTTTCAATGTCAATGACAGATCTTTAACTCACATTTCTATGTGAATTTGGTCTGGTCGCCCAAAAAGTAACATTGTAGCTTTAACTCTGTAGCCTCAGCACGAAACCTTTCCCTCTCTATACCATGGCAGAAATGTTTAACCCCAATGTGAAACACACACAAACCATCTCACCCCTCTGCACTGTACAAGAGCGGCATGGTATTAACCCCTATGAAAAGTCAACACTAAAGAATTAACCCCTTTACACAAAGTAAACACAATTGCAACTATGTTGTCCCGTGTCAACACTGGGCAAATGTAATCTTGAGCTGACAGCCTTGGAGCGATTTTCTGCAGGATAAAATAAAATATAGAGAGGGCTAGAAAACCCTGGTCCATATTTGTGTACTACTTACTGCATTGGCACAGCACAGGCTCCAATACATGATACAAATCTGTTTAGTTTTTTTCTTAAAGAATCTTGAGTATCAAATAAAAAATTATACAAATGATTAATGTTAACGAAAAAGTATTCTCACCCTTTGAGTCCTTTACAAATATTATTTCAAACAGGGTTCATGACATGAAGGATTATTTGTCTTATACCTTTAAAAAGTATTATGGAGTTATAAGTCATTGTAAAAGGAGAGAGATTTCGGGGACAAGTAACCTTTAGCTTACAAGGTCCCACTTTATGCACAGAGATATTTTTTAAGGAATAAATTGAAAACATACAGTATGTTGCATAACACAAACTAACTCAAACAGGGAAAATGAATAATGGTCTAGTTTGATTGAGCTCAAAATGAGGACATTGCAGAAAAGAAATCAGGAGTGTTTACGTGTACTAAGCTATAACCACTGCAGCCCAATCAAAATAAGCACTCCAGGAAAAAAATGTAACCATATTTCACAGTCTTCGAATTAGATTCTTAGAAAAAAACTGGGCAGACATGTGTGGCCACAATGTGTTTGAGCTATGTTTTGTCAGGAGCTAAGCGCCCTGTACAGAGCTCACAACATAGCTTGACTATGTGTGTCTGTATAAACTTTATGAAAAAGAGAAAGAAATGCACAATATTCTATTAGGAAGTATATTTTTTTTGTGACAATGCGATTGAAGTTACTAGCAAAGGACATATCATGCAAGACTACAGTTTGGTATTTTAAGAAACAGACTAAATATATTGGAAGAATTCAACCACTTCTGAAACTTAAGCTGACCCTTGCTTTCATCCGCCACTGCAGCTACGGGTGTTTTTTTTTACTTCTACAATTTCCTAATCAATAATTATTCCATTACCAACTATGATTAAAGCCACTAAAAGCCATTAACCACTTTTATTGTGATTTGATGATCATTGTCATTATTTCTTCAATGATCTCATGTTGATCACAATAAAATAATTATTAAAAGAAACATCAGGGTTTGCTTGGGTAACTGACACAACAAGAATGGAATTTTTCTAGAAACCTCAACACATTCAGTAATGAGGGCCCAATTAATGAAGGACACGTTGACGATAACTTGCGTTCTCAGACGGCACTTATACCCACTTTAATTTGATGCAAAGAAATTAAGCCCAGATGAAATAAATAAAATTAGAAAAGTTTCATTGCTTCTGTGGAGCGAGGACCCTAGTCCCTGTACACATCAAATATTCAAAAAGTGTCCTTTGGGGATTGAAGCAGGAATAAGTCATGGTGTTTTGTCTCGAATGTGGTTTACTTCTAAATCTAAAAGAGGCAATACCTAGATGGATGTATATGTAAAGCAGTGTAAAACCAAAAACATCTTCCCAGGCTGGTGAATAGAAAAAGCACTAGGTCCAAATGTGTCACGGCAGATGAAATACAAAAACCTACCAAAACATAAGCGCTAAATAAAAAGACGTGACTCTCCTCACTCCCCAGAAAAATGCTCTAACTACTAAAACAGTGGGGTGCTTCAGTATGCAATATGCATCAAGCAATGTAACTGTGTAATGACTGGATGGCCTTAGATTTTAACAGCTTCACACCGCAATAAGTGTTCTTAAATGACCACAGGGTTTGGGGAGAGGCTCACAACAGCCAAAACCGCTCACTCGATACGGAGCTCAAGGAGAAGGGCATGCTGTCGTCTGCAGAACCATAACAGGCTCACTTTATCCCTTCTCACCTTGTACTGAAATGGGCTTAAACTCAGCAAGATGGAAAAATGGACTGCGGCTACCTGAGCTAACGCTAGTGGAACTCAGTGTTGGTCGAGCTGCAGAGAATGACAAAGACTTTGGATTTTTAACTTTAACCCACGAGAATGATGGAGTCTTTTGCAAAGTGGGCACCCTGTCTTACATCGTTTCCATGAGTGTGACTGCCAATATGCGCCCTCACTGGGATCTGAAAGATTACATAAGCAAATATGGCTACTCAAAATATCCACAGGGTCACTGAATTTGCACGCAAGTCCAAGGCAATCAACCAATAAGCAAAAATAAATCAAATGGTGACATCATTGCAAGAGGCCCACTGCACATAAAGCAAGCAGGCTCATTAAGTGAACTAAAATGTATTTTAAAGGCATATCAATGGTTTCATTTTCAGTTGATTGCAGCGTAAACCTAAGAAGGTACATTAAAAATAGGGGTGGATAAAAAATAATATTTTCCTAAAAGTGTGTCTTACTCTGGAGCTTAAATTGCTTAATACTGGGGGGAAAAAGAGCTAGGTTGTCTGCTGAGACTAAAGATAAGAAAACATGTCGAAATTGAAACTGTATATGGAATAAGGTTGAAAAAGCTATTCTATTCATTTCTGGAGACATCAAAAAACTCAAATGGTTTTATGAGGCAAAGGTCACATGAAGCTAATCAAAACACATTAGTTACAAAAGGAAGCTGTCTAAATCCAGCTAAATTAAACATCTCAACATGAGCATTGTAAATCTTTCCAATTTCACTGTAGTGTTTACCATCCACAATTTACTAAGGCCTTGTGGGTAATTTAACAAGGAAGGGGACTTGGGAATTTGGCAACAGAAGTAATCTTCCAACAAGACTTGGGGAAATGAGAACTATCTGCCATTCATTACTTTCCTTACCGCAGGGAATTCAATGGCAAATCTTAAACCAACTCACCACATCTGATGTATCTGGGTACTAAAACAGGAGGTATGAACTCATGGTTGACACTTTATCTTGACACTGTGGTGTTTGAAGAAACCAGAAATTCAGGGGAATGCATGTTCACTAGGGTGTTAGGCTCCCTCTAGTGACCATTTATGAGAACTTTAGGCCTTTGCTTTGATCTGATTTTACGCAAAAGGCCCATGATAGCGTATAGCAATTTCACTTCAACACAGACGGGTATGCCAAGGTCACGCGACATCATTGCACAGGAGACAGTGACGTAAGCTTTTGGACAGAGCGTGAAAAGATTCCCGGATTTACAGCTTGCCCACACATGAAACCAATCTCGGAGAGCTAGCGTGGGGACATACGCCATCAGTTACAGATTAGTGTGGCAATGGAGCAATTTTCACATAAAGCCCCACTTACTTTACGAGTGAATAATGCAATCAGTAAACTGAAATGGGCCTTTTCACAAGGCCCAAAATGAATTGAAAACATGGATAGTAAAGACTGAGCACGCAAAACCAAAAAGAGTACAGTACTCTTTAGATGCATCAAAAATTGTCACCCAGTCATTACATTTCCTTAATAAAATGATAAACTACAGCTCTCCCACACCATATATATACACTTTGACAAGTTAAAACCCAGGGTTGGGGTCAATTTCCTATACATACATTACATTCAGGGAGTGGGAATGGAATTCCAATCAAAACTATTCAGAGGTTTTATAAGGTTTTTCTGATGCTAAGTATTTCATACATGTTGATCACAGAAATGGAGTTACAGAAAGGTGTATGTTGTGTTCAATTTAATGTTTGAATTATTTGAATGCTGTGTGTAGAGGAATGAGGACAGAGCCAGAGGTAGGTACCTGAAATAGAGCAATACACCAGTCTCGGGGCTGCTTTGTGTACATCATCATAGCCAAGGCCCATCTGATCAAGCTTTCCAGGTAGATAGTTTTCCACAAGGACATCACACCTCCCTGCAAGCTGAGGAATGCAGCACATTACAGTATGTTTGTTTCTACTGTGCTGTATATTGTCACCCAAATCTTCATTCGAAATGTCAATGCACACACATCATCAGGAGAGAGATTGGAATGGAATGTGATGTTCATTCTAGAACGAGTCTATGTATAAGAATGTAATGTGGAGAATAGGTCATTATCAATAAAACGTCACAATACAGTGCAGAGCGTTTGATTTGGCTGCTGGGGGACAAGAAGACCCACAGCTGCGCTAAACCATTGACAACTACGTGTCGTTTTCAAGGGATTGGTCAATAAATGTTAGCTATAACTATTTGGTTTTAATTTCATCACCTCTTGAAGATCAGAGTTATACAGCAAGTAACTGCATTTTCATGATAGTAAACATCTATTGATCAGGTTTCGTGTTTAGATAATACTTTATGAACAAAGCATTTATCTTGAAATGTAAACTGTTGTATTGCCTTGTTTAATGTTTTCATCAACTACGTTAAAGGGGTGGTTCATCAAAAAAATAAGTTTAATGTCACTAGAGGATTTTCCTAGGCATTAGCCTTCACCAGAGACAGTTTTTAGGTTGGTTGGATCAGTATTTAGTTTAGCTCATCAGCGAATTCTACTTCTCCCTCTCCCATAAAAACCCCATTTAATGTCAAAGTTCATCATAAATACCTTCGAAAGACTGCAATCACTGCAATAGCCCTTGTAGTTAAAATCTCTATAAGAGATTTTTACCTAGCCTAATATTTCCCAATGATATCGGTAGTTTTTTCATTAAAATCCAGTACGTCATTTTCTATTAATCCGCACCGAGCCGCGACTTGGGTCAGAGTCAGAACTTACTAACAAATCTTAAAAACCAAGAGGAAGAGTATCAACCAGATGACACAAACTGAAGAAAACAAGGTCGATTTTTGTAACATGTTTTAAAGCAAAACAGTAGTTTTGTGAATATGTTTTTGCACAATCCTATATGGCGCTCTATAAATTAAAACACTTATAAGACAAATTATCATTGTACTACAATATGCATTAAACATTTACGTTAAATTAAGCAAAACTGCACATGCATACAGTATTTTTCTGCTTGCTGTATTGTTACAATGTTAATACACCTGCTTTTGTATTCAAAACGTGACTAGTTTGCATCCCCCCTTTACAGCTCAAGGTTTGAAGTCACCCTGCCATGCTGTCTGGTAGGGTTGTGATGGCTATGTCTTGGGGCGCTGCTTTCTGGGGTTGGAGGAAGGGTGAGGATCCACCAGCCATAATGTCTGCGAACACACAGTATGACAGACAGTTAAAGAGATTTAATACAGATTAATTCAACCACCTCCTTCCAACTTCTAATCATATTTCTTACTCTCAATCTCTACTCCTCATATTGAGGTCATGCTTAAATCAAACACACACACACCCTTTGAAGTTGTGTGTCTCATTCTCTCCCTCTTTAGGTTTTCCCCTCCTGGAGCAAACCTGGCTACTCTGAAAATATAGAACATCATTTGCTATCATTACACTTGCATGCAATATGCATTCAACTAATAGATTAGTAGACACTATACAACTGCATCTACTCAAAGATACACGTACAACTTTTCTATCCTTGTGGGGAACTGAGACCTAAACTTGACCCAAAAAAACATGTCCCCTAGCCCTAAACGTAACCCTTACACTAACTCTTATCCTAACCCTAACCTTAATCATACCCTCATCTTAACCCTAACCATAACCTCAATAACCTAAATGTTAAGGCTAAAATTCACCTGGCCCTAATGCCTAACCCTAAACTTAACCCGCAATGAAATCGAGGACGTCATGGATGGAAAGATGTACCAGACATTACTGAAAGAGAAGAGGCTATCTGCTGATAATTTAACATTAACCTGGAACTTTGATGGAGTACCCATTTTTAACTCCTCAAATTACTCAGTTTGGCCCCTTCAATTTACTATAAATGAACTGGACTTTGGTTTGGCCCAGAAAACCCCAGAATGGATAACTTTTTAAAACCTTTATTGATGAATGTTGTGATTTAGCCCAAAACCAATTACTTTGGAGAGATAACAGTGGGATTCTGAAGGTCTTCTCCTTGATTTGTTCCTCAAATGCAATTGCTAGGCCAATCCTTCGTTACTGTAAGCAATTCAATGGTGAATATGGTTGTGACTGGTGCTTGCACCCCGGTAACGTTGTCCCCAAAGGCAGAGGATATGTAAGTTCCTATCCTTACAGTCAACAACTGCAAACTGAAAGATCACACAATCAATTCAAGAATAATGCATTTCACGCTGCTCACATTGACATTCCGCAAAATGCTGTAAAGGGGTTGTCAACACTGTTTTTGCTTCCATTGTTCAACATTGTGTTTGGTTCTGTGCCTGACTACATGCATTCTGTTCTCCTCAGCATAACTCGACAACTTCTCTCTTTTTTTGGACACGTGCAACTGTTTGAATCCATGGTTCATAGGTCGACAAATTACAGAATTAGACTCGACTGCTAAATCTCGAGCCACCAAAGGAAAATCACAAGAATACCGCGATCACTGCATATAAGAACATTCTGTAACGCATCGGAGAGTTGTGCATTTCTTCTTTTTTATTCAGTCACCGTTCTGCCTGGCATCCTTCCGGCTCTTTCTACAACATCTTTTCTACTTACATTCAGCATTCATATTTTACTTCAAGGATCTATTTCACAGCGTGACCTTAGATTAGCTCACATTTGTTCAATCCTCTTTGTCAAGAAAATTTAAGAATTATATGGACAAGTATATGTTTCTTTCAATTGTCATCAGCTAATCCACCTTACTGATAGTGTACTGAACTGGGGGCCTCTCTGGGCAACATCATCTTTTACATGGAGGTTTGAAATCTCTTTTCCATGGGACGCAGTGTGTTCCACAACAAATTTGCCAGCTTTTCCGTCTTTGGCGAGACATTCCGAAACGTCTTAGTGTTTTAGGATTTCACCCAGAGCCAGAGTTCAGTATATTCCTTACAAAGCTTGCAGATAGGAGAAAAAAAAATCTCAGGCTCCCTCAAAACTCTTCGAAAATCTGTACCTCTTCACCTCACAGCTTCTGTAAAACTTTCTGGAGAAGAACTAATTACCGGATCTGTCCCTTCCCAGCCTGTGGAGTCATACGGCCGATTCATTTATGAACAGATTGTTTATCACACAACTAACTACAAAGTCTCAGAAAAAAGGGATAATACCTCAGTCGTGTTCCAAAACGGATGTTGTGCACAACTGCTGTTCTTTTCTTTGTTACACAGAATTGCATTTGTCAAACAAACTGTTTATGTCAACCTATTCCCATTGTTGTGGTTCAAGTTGACAGTCTGTTCATCAACCGCAATCTAGGCATCTCAGCAAAAAAAATGTGTGTGAAAGTTTAGAGGTCGAGACAAAAAAAAGCTTTTTCTTTCGAAGATATCAAGTGTATTTATTTATGTGGATGGCTGGCTTGTCCCTCTGCCAAACACATATGAGAGAGATTAGTTATGGGTGTATATTGGAGAGCTGGTTGATGTTATTGATCTGATTGATAATGAGAGCAGATTCTCATTTGCAATGGTGACCTGGCTAAGAAAAGCATCAACATACTTTAATTCAGGTCCGTCCAGTGTGAGGATATGTTAGGGACATGCAGCTTCCAGTTAAAACGCATGCATTTAGTTTCACTGGAATTGAGCAATAGTTGGAGGTCACAGAATGTGTGTTGTACGGTGACCGTACAACAGATGGATATGTAATCTTCACTTCAACACTATTGACAGATAAAGTTTAGCCAATTTAACAAAATCACAAAAAATAAAAAATTAATGAAAATGTTACGCAATTAAAATAAACAAAAATGCCTTTTCCTTATGGGGAAAAAGTTATTACTCAACCATCACATAAAATGGCTAAAATTAGAATTAGGTGTACCAAAACAAGTGCAAATGATTAGAAAACATTAGAGAAACTCCAGCCTTCCATAAAGATTAGAAAATTGGTCTGGTTTGGTCTTAACCGTATGGGTGTGTGGTAACACATCATTCAAAGATCAAAAGACCTACCCGAAAGATTATTGATGCCCATGAGTCTGGGAGGGGTTACAAATCCATTTCCAAGCAATTCGAAGTACATCATTCCACTGTCCGACGAAAATTACAGACCACTGGAACTACCTAGGACAGGTCATCCCACCAAAGTCAGCCCAAGAGATGACCGAAAGATGCTCATAGAAGTCTCTAAGAACCCCAGGGTAACATCAAGGGATCTACAGGCCTCTCTTGCCACAATCAATGTCGGATTGCATGGGTACACTGTCAGAAAGAGACTGCACAAAGGAAGAAGCCTCTGCTCTCTAAAAAGATTTTATCAAGACAGAACTGACTTTACCCAGGTGTTGTCTGGCAAAAGTCAGTTGTGTCTTGATATTCTTTTTATGTCATTGAATCTGTGTGATTCTAATAGTATCACTCATTGATAACTTATCAGGGACATACATCAGTAATGCAAGGGCCATCGCTTATACTGTATAGTGTATTGTACATGTGGTTAACGTTCAGTGGAATAGATGTTTTAAAAAAATATATATAAATAAATTAACATTAATATTACTGGTCTGTTTTTACTAAGATGCAACATGTTTTTAATGGATTTAATGTATTGAAAGTATCCATACCAAAAATTCACACTACTTTAAAAGTAACCTGGCTATACCCATGTTGGCATATAAAATAAATATTGGTTGGCTTTCTTTTTTTGCTTGCAGGAAATGTTTTTTCTTGGGTCATTTTCATCACCTCAATTAGAATACTATTACAAAAACGACAGGAATAGCCTATAGGAATGCTTTCAATAACTTCAGGGGAATACTATAAAAAATAATACAGGAACGCTATTTAAAGAATACTATAATAATATTTATACTATTGAAATCTTATTGGATATTTTGAAATTATTATAGGTCAAAAATACATACTATAGAGACTCCTATAATCATTCAATAGTATTTTCATAGAAAAATAATATATCATAGCATACTATAAGCTAACTATAGGGTATTATAAAAAAACTTACAGTTTCTTATAAGAATTTTTAGTAAGGGTACTGTCATCAGCACTATAGATGGCAAGCAAATCAAACAATATTTAGATAGCCATCTAGTGTATCCCCTGGAAGTTAGCTTGTTAATAACTAGCAAATACTGACGTGATCTGTTGTTGTTGTTAGCTAGCTAGCCAATTTGACATGGTCCACCTATATATGTCTTCCGTGTGTGCTGCACCGTGACAGGTTCGTGATTCTATAAGGACAGTGATCGTAATACCAGAGCACTCATGAAACACAAAGGGCCAGTGGTGTAGTGGAGGTCATACAAAAAGTGCACTCTCTTACATGAGTGCGCTGGTATTACGGTCGCTGTCCTTATAGAATCACAAACCTGTCACGGTGCAGCACACACAGAAGAAATATAGGTTCACCACTGCACAAACATGTCTATAATAAATATAAAGGCTGTTATGCTGTATTACTGTTTCAAGAAATGAATGTATTGCGTATCAAAGTAGTGTAGTGGAGTTAAACGATTTATCAATTATATAGTACAATAGAGAAGGGTTTATCTAATGTTGCTTCGTTATATTTTAGCTCATCTTGTCTGGCTGGCATTAGTTGTTGGTCTTGTTCTTGTTGATGTGCATAACTGAGGGAGAGAGAGATGACCTTTTCATGGTTGTTTGATCAATAGGACTGTAAAGTTCCCAAATGTAAGAAGACTCCCGTGGTGTTTACATATTTGCAAAAATCCATTCAAGTGTATTTTTCGGCGATTGCGTTCTAATGATCTAAATTCGCACTGTTGCAACTGCCTGTAAACACACAGTTCAGTTCAAAGTTAATGATGGCAGGCCTGTGTGGCAAATGTGTACAGTCGTGGCTAAAAGTTTTGAGAATGACACAAGTATTGGTCTCCACAAAGTTTGTTACTTCAGTGTTCTTAGATCTTTATGTCAGTATTTACTATGGTACACTGAAGTATAATTACAAGTATTCCATAAGTGTTAAAGGCTTTCATTGACATTCACCAAACTGTTCTTGGATGGTTGGGAGAAGTTGCTCTCAGAGGATGTTTGGTACCATTCTTTATTCATGGCTGTGTTCTTAGGCAAAATTGTGAGTGGGCCCACTCCCTTGGCTGAGAAGTAACCCCACACATGAATGGTCTGAGGATGCTTTACTGTTGGCATGAGTCTGTTATTCTGACTCAATCAGCATGACAGAGGGATCCCCAGCCTTGTCCTCGTCAACACTCTCACCTGTGTTAACGAGACAATCACTGACATGATGGCAGCTGGTCCTTTTGTGGCAGGGCTGAAATGCAGTGGAAATGTTTTTGGGGGAATAAGTTCATTTTCATGGCAAACAGGGACTTTGCAATTAATTGCAATTCATCTGATCACTCTTCATGACATTCTGGAGTATATGCAAAGTGCCATCATCAACACTGAGGCAGCAAACGTTGTGGGGACCAATACTTGTGTCATTCTCAAAACTTTTGGCCACGACTGTAGAATCCGGTCCTGGACAAGACATATGTTTTTATTCGGTTTCATTTGCTGCAGTGTCTATTAATTGTTCATACACAAGGATGCCTTCCCACACTATATTGCTATAGAATTTTCACAAATGCCTTAGTATACATAATTCCCAAACATTCTAATAATTTATGAAACAACCATATCGAAGTGGTCGCTTGTCAGAATGTTTTATTTTTGTCATTCTTCCTGGGGGTGTATATGAACAGAAGATAATATGATTTCATGTTGCTAAAATGCTGACAGCTACACTTTATATACAACCATGTTTCACACTCAGCAGTTATTTTCAAAGAGATGACTAACAGCAAGCACGCTGCATTAAAAAACAGTCCCACTCACCAGATGATCATTTGAGACTTGTTGAAATGTATTCTTGAAAAGGGAGATGCTAACAAATTAGCAACAGCATACCCTTTGATAACACCTGCTGCAGCCCCTGCAAACTAGCCGCCAACAAAATCTAGCTAGCGAGACCGTGAGAAAACTACTGCTCGCTATTGCGCAGTGACCTGTTGGCCTTCAAGAATATAGACGTTTCCATACGTTTTGGAAAAATAGTCCCCCCCATTATGTCAAAATGTGATTGGTTGATTCCACTGTCACTACAACATTTTGCATTTGAATGGCTTCTGATGGCCTAGCCAATGGCTGACTTAGCTAGCTACAGTGGGGAGAACAAGTATTTGATACACTGCTGATTTTGCAGGTTTTCCCACTTACAAAGCATGTAGAAGTCTGTAATTTGTATCATAGGTACTCTTCAACTGTGAGTGACAGAATCTAAAACAAAAATCCAGAAAATCACATTGTATGATTTTTAAGTAATTCATTTGCATTTTATTGCATGACATAAGTATTTGATACATCAGAAAAGCAGAACTTAATATTTGGTACAGAAACCTTTGTTTGCAATTACAGAGATCATACGTTTCCTGTAGTTCTTGACCAGGTTTGCACACACTGCAGCAGGGATTTTGGCCCACTCCTCCATACAGACCTTCTCCAGATCTTTCAGGTTTCGGGGCTGGGCAATACAGACTTTCAGCTCCCTCCAAAGATTTTCTATTGGGTTCAGGTCTGGAGACTGGCTAGGCCACTCCAGGACCTTGAGATGCTTCTTACGCAGCCACTCCTTAGTTGCCCTGGCTGTGTGTTTCGGGTCGTTGTCATGCTGGAAGACCCAGCCACGACCCATCTTCAATGCTCTTACTGAGGGAAGGAGGTTGTTGGCCAACATCTCGCAATACATGGCCCCATCCATCCTCCCCTCAATACGGTGCAGTCGTCCTGTCCCCTTTGCAGAAAAGCATCCCCAAAGAATGATGTTTCCACCTCAATGCTTCACGGTTGGGATGGTGTTCTTGGGGTTGTACTCATCCTTCTTCTTCCTTCAAACACGGCGAGTGGAGTTTAGACCAAAAAGCTCTATTTTTGTCTCATCAGACCACATGACCTTCTCCCATTCCTCCTCTGGATCATCCAGATGGTCATTTGCAAACTTCAGACGGGCCTGGACATGCGCTGGCTTGAGCAGGGGGACTGCAGGATTTTAATCCATGACGGCGTAGTGTGTTACTAATGGTTTTCTTTGAGACTGTAGTCCCAGCTCTCTTCAGGTCATTGACCAGGTCCTGCCGTGTAGTTCTGGGCTGATCCCTCACCTTCCTCATGATCATTGATGCCCCACGAGGTGAGATCTTGCATGGTGCCCCAGACCGAGGGAGATTGACGTCATCTTGAACTTCTTCCATTTTCCAATAATTGCGCCAACAGTTGTTGCCTTCTCACCAAGCTGCTTGCCTATTGTCCTGTAGCCCATCCCAGCCTTGTGCAGGTATCCCTGATCCTTACACAGCTCTCTGGTCTTGGCCATTGTGGAGAGGTTGGAGTCTGTTTGATTGAGTGTGTGGACAGGTGTCTTTTATACAGGTAACGAGTTCAAACACGTGCAGTTAATACAGGTAATGAGTGGAGAACAGGAGGGCTTCTTAAAGAAAAACTAACAGGTCTGTGAGAGCCGGAATTCTTACTGGTTGGTAGGTGATCAAATACTTATGTTATGCAATAAAATGCTAATTAATTATTTAAAAAATCATACTATGTGATTTTCTGGATTTTTTAGATTCCGTCTCTCACAGTTGAAGTGTACCTATGATAAAAATTACAGACCTCTACATGCTTTGTAAGTAGGAAAACCTGCAAAATCGGCAGTGTATCAAATACTTGTTCTCCCCACTGTATATTTATCTCGCCAGAAACCAGCAAAGAAAAATACTGATTGGATTTTTTTTTTCTTTCCAACATAAACTAAAAAAGATTAAATCAGAACATCATTGAAAATAATATAATTACCATCATTATTATTAGAATCATTATTTTATCAAATCCTTTGCCCTTCTCTGAAGGCGTAGAAGGCCCATTATGTCCCTCAGCATGCATTTCTTCACTATTTTAAATGTCTAAATCATCCATATGTTGTTCTGAAATATGAACACAGAAATACTGAACATTTTGAACTCTTATTATTGTGGCAATTTGACAAAATTGCAATCATGGTCTTGAATTGGACTCACATTTTTCTGGTCTCGGTCTTGACAGGGTCTTGCCTCCCCTCCGGTCTTGGTCTTGACTCGGACTCGATTTGCTCCGGTCTCGCTTAAGGTGGTCTCAAACACAACACTGTTACAACCAGCACGTGGTTGTCAATGGTTTTAGTGGAGCTGCGGGTCTCCTTGCCCCGCAGAAGGCAAATCGTACGCTCTGCACCTTAATTACATTTTATTCATAATGACCTATAGAATAGTAGCCTGTTTCGGCCCATACAATGCATCCTACCTCTATGATTATCTTGGCTCCTCTTGGGTCTTTGAGATTTACAGCAACACTCTACAAACAAAATCAATACATTGTTAAACATAAACAACTCAAATATTGATGATGGGATACACAACTTAGTGTATTTGTTTAGTTGTCACAAAGATCTTTCAGGCAAAATTCAAATACATCAGATAAAGCAAATGCTGAAGTAAAGCAAACGATAGCAACTCTCAATGTGATAATAAAGGATAGACACTGCTACTTGTACATGTAACTGATGTGATCTAGTGAGCTGTGTACACTAGTAGTAGTAGATTTAGTAGAGTTACACCCATGACTGTATTTGTTTGTGACAGAGACATGGGTGTTGAATTTGATCCTTTTTAAGTCCTGTGGCCTTAAATGTAACTTTGACAAAACATTACATACAGTACTATATCATAAGGCCTTACTTTGATGGCCTAGTTTTACACTAACACAATGCTGTTAGGAAACTCCTGGTTTACAGGCTACATCAGGCCTGCAAGTCACATTATGCTGGCTTGCATAGGGGTGTAATTTCTATTGGAATACAGTCAGAGTTAGGAAATCCAACAGTTGGAAATGTATTCACCTGCAACCTGCATTCAGAATGACTGTCAGGGTAAGGACAATTGAAAAAGGAGACTACCTAAAACATTTAAACTGGAACACCCATTTCAGTAACAGGTGCAATAAATCTAATTGATTTAGAAAAAGGTATGTTTTTTAAATCTTTGTGTAGTTTAAGAAAAGGTTCAATGCAGCCGTTTTTATCTCAATATCAAATCATTTTGGGGTAACAATTAAATACCTTACTGTGATTGTTTGAAATTAAAATGGTCAAAAATAAACCAAAATAGTTTCTTAGCAAAAAAACATAATTTTGCTAGGACTGTCAGAAAGTGGTCTGAGTGGGAAGGGGCAAACTGAAAAGTAGCCGTTATTGGCAGAGGTTTGGAACTCTTTTTTTATTGGTCTATTAACTTATTCACCACATGGTGATGTCACCATGGAAGGCCAAAACTCCATCTCACCAAAACAGGTATTTTCAAACAGCTTTTACACTAAAAGGGCATCATCATAATTTTCACAATTGCACATAATTATTCCAACTACTGTGAACTGGGCCTTTAAGATTAATAAACAATCAATGTAAATGCAAAAACACAGATATTAAAAACAATTACAATGTTGTTGATCCATCCTCAGTTCTCCCTTCACAGCCATTGAACTCTAGCTGTTTTAAAATCACCAATGGCCTCATGGTGACATCCATGAGCAGTTTTCTTCCTCTCCTGCAGCTCAGTTCAGAAGGACAACTTTATTGTGTCTGGGTGGTTTAATACATCATAATTATTAACTTGACTATGCTTAAAGAGATATTCAACGTCTGATGTGCTATTGTTACCCATCTACCAATCACTGCCCTTCTTTATGAGGCTTTCGAAAAGCTCCTTGGTCTTTGTAGTTGAATCTGTGCTTGAAGTTCAATACTTGACTGAGGGACCTTACATTTTTTATATGTATGGTGAACAGAGAAAGGGCTAGTCATTAAAATATTATTTATTTCACACAGAGTGAGTCCATGTAACTTATATGATTTGTTAAGCCAGACCTACATTTTACTCTATAACTGATTTAGGCCTAAAAGAAAAAAAAGGGGTGAATACTTTTGCAACAACATTATTTGTTATTTAATTTATTAACATTTGTAGAATTGTCTTTTCACTGTGACATTATGAAGTATTGTGTGTAGATCAATGACAACTAAATCCATGAAAAATCTAACAAAATGCAATAGAATTCAAGGGTTGATACCCACTGTATGTACCTTTTTGTTTCTGTTGACACTGAGAAAATAAGCACTCTCATCACCAACAAACGGAGGTCCCCAGGATCTGGTGTCATCCCCAGAACCTGCCAGAAAGTATCACTTATCAGAAAAATACTATTTCTAATAATTTCAAATACTTTAGCTTGATTGAGGTTTCCTGGTGCAATGGAACCAATATAATAATTGCTTCAAAACTGAATTGAACCCAGGTGTGATGGATTTCACTATAATTACATTTCATTACATTATTAAGATGCAAGTGGTGCTGAGGAAAGTAAAAAATCATTCTCCAACTTAAAATGCATCCTTCCTTCCACCATTCTTTTAGGTTGTTGCTGATCTGACACGAGATGATTGGGTAGCACTTTATAATAACTCCACATAATAAAGCATTTAATGGATTTAATAGTAAATAGTTGATTCATTAATCATTACTCCATTCATAAGATGTTTAATATAGGTCCTTATAAACAATTTTGCGTGGCCTAATCTAAGTGTGGGCCATTTATACTTCATAAATATTTGGTAGACGTTCCTACACTACCTGATGCTCTTTAATGTCTCAAAATAGCCTCAATGATAAAATAATACGCACACAACACAGGATGTTAAAGAGCGACTGCCCCTACAAAGCAACTTCTGGTTTTAAAAATGGCCTATGTGGCATCGATATGAGTCATAAACATCTATTCTAATGTCAAAATGTACTACAAAGTGTATATAGGATAATAAAGTGAGTCTCGTCAAAAACTGAGATTTGTGAGATGATAGGAAAACAAATGGTATGTAACGGAATGAAGGGCCCTGTAACAGTTATTCTAGAGTTGGGTTTACTTTAATCCTGCCCACATCTCGCAGCACACACGTTATCATAAATTCGGAGTGCAGCTGCACCATCGTAATGTCCACATTTGGTTAGATATTCGATATCCCTATGGGGCTAGTTAAGGACCATGAATAAATTACAATGTACATGGGACAATATTATAAAATGTCAATAGCTACACATTTCAATTACTTAACCTCAAACCAACTATAAATTGTAGAAATCCATATACAAATAATGAAAGCATTTAATGACACGAATAAAAACATTGTCCCAAAATATTGTCCCATTTACATAGTGTAATTTAGTGACTGTTCCAAACCAGCCAAGCCAATTGGTGAAAGAGGTTGGCTAGCCTAGGCGACTTCAAGACACAAGATCTGGTTAGTCTCATCGAGATGGGTGACTAACTGTGTACTGTTATTAAACATTGTATGAATCATTATTAAATACTTCAAAAGTTGTTTATAAATGTGTGCATAACTAGGTTACTAACATTTACAAATGTGGGAGAACTTTAAGATATGATCCATTATAAATCCTTTATTACATTGAGTTATTATAAAGGGCTACTCATGATTGGTGAAAACAACACAGTGGAAGCCTTGCTTACCCCTCTCAAATGATGTTACATCAGTGATTACTTCGAGGAAGGATGCATTGTACATTCCAACAGGGCCTTTAAAATATTCACAAACCTTCACAAAGTAGGTTTACATTAGTCTTACACAGCAGTGACACCACGTGGCTGCTGATTGTCAGAGCCACAGACAACATAACAACTTCAACAAATACTCTATAGTCTAGGATAGTGTCAAAGATGCAAGTGAGACCCTTTTGTAATGGCACCTTTACATTTTCCACGACAACAATAAATATTTTTCCAACACTATAAAGTGTCTCATCACTTGCCTGGTCTCTCGACTTTGATAATCTCAGCACCCAGGTCTCCCAGTATCATTGTGGCAAATGGGCCAGCCAGGACCCTGCAAATAAAAAAAGAGAATAGATTATGCACACACACAACGACAACCAATTTCTGGCCCACCTCTCTAACCTCAAGGCTGACAGATGACAAGGGAAGGATAATTGAATGAGGAAATAAAAGATTAGGCTCTGTGAATATACCTTGTGAGATCTAGGATTTTAACGCCCTCCAGTGGTCGAACATTCTCTCCTGCGTCAGATAAACAGGGTGGTTAGACTAGTACAGCACCAGGTGCATAATAACTTGCAACATTAGAGCATTTTAGAGCCTGTTGGTGGGCTATATGCTTTGACGAGAATAAAGCACATCAAGGAAGGCCTAAAACTTAGGCCTGGATTCAATCCAAATCCACTCTATAGCGCACTTGACATTTAAAGCTCATTTTCAATTCAGCCAACATCTACAGTGTTTATCTTGAATGCAATCTCCGCAAACACAATAACATTGCTTTTAAAATCCGCATTATCTACAAGCATGACCAGATCCCGGCCTTAGGAAGTGAAACCACATTTTCCAGGTCGACCCCTCCCTCTTCCCCTATAGCCACTCGAAGATCAAACAACGGCATCAGTAAATTCACCAACTGACTAACCACCTGGATAATGCACAGCTGCATTTTGTGCTAGAACACTCAACGGTGTATATTGCAAGGGTGCGGTAGGAAGTACCAATTGGAATTAAAGTATCATTAGGTGCTATAACTATAGAGACCTAAGTAGAGGAATTAATTAACTTTAACTATACAAATTGTTAAGAATGGTCTAAAATAGGCCTATGTCATAAGCGGGCATGAATGGGCATTGATGTCTATGACAGCTTTTATAACACCTTGTACACAATTATTACTCAGAGGAAAATGAGGGAGGGTTATGCTTTTTCAATTTCACTCAGGGGGAGGGTTTAGTAAAAAAATATAAAAAAATAAAGTAATGCTTTGACCTTGTTTTTGTTTTTTTCTCGAGTTCACGGTTGTCTTGAAAGCCCCAAAATGGCAAAGAACAAGCATGGCGCACAACAAGCATGGCGTCGAACAATTACACAAGGACCGCAGCTTATGAAAAGTTATCTTCACAATAATTGAAGAGTTTGTTGCAGTCTGTCCGCTGACGAGAGTCTAGAAAGGTTCAATGGAATTTTGGAGTCGAAAGGAGACGGTTCCTCAATGAGGAAAAAAGTGAATGGATTAAAAATTGGGTGTTGGAGGAGTTGCTACCGAATGGGGAGGACAACAGTCGTGCGATATGTTTACCCTAGGTTGCTTGTCATTTCATAAAAATCGGATTTGTAAGAAAAAAAAACATTTCACAGTGTAAATGAATTGGGTAGGCCTATAGGCTAGGCCTATTGACTGCAGTATTATTTACTACTACAGCTTGCTCTTTCTTGTTGAATGTAAAATACAGAAACCAAAAGAACTGGGGTGTATTCATTACACCGGTTCTGTTGCAAAACTTTTCTTAAATGGAAGCAAACAGAACGGGGAGGGACCTACCTGAATTTGTCCAATAGAAACACTAGTTTTGGTCTATTTGCTTCCGTTTGGTTATAAACAGTACCATAATGAATATGCCCCTGGCTGGGAGTAAGGAGAGAGAGAGAGCGTGTGCAATGTTGTGATCAAAATAGACCATATGAGTAGCCTGCTAATGTACAGTTAAAGTCGGAAGTTTACATACACTTAGGTTGAAGTAATTAAAACTCATTTTTCAACTACTCCACAGATTTCATGTCAACAAACAAGTAATTCTTCCAACAATTGCTTACAGACAGATTATTTCACTTATAATTCACTATTTCACAATTCCAGTGGGTCAGAAGTTTACATACACTAAGTTGACTGTGCCTTTAAACAGCTTGGAAAATTCCAGAAAATTATGTCATGGCTTTAGAAGCTTCTGATAGGCTAATTGACATCATTTGAGTCAATTGGAGGTGTACCTGTGGATGTATTTCAAGGCCTACCTTCAAACTCAGTGCCTCTTTGCGCAACATCATGGGAAAATCAAAAGAAATCAGCCAAGACCTCAGAAAAAAATTGTAGACCTCCATAAGTCTGGTTCATCCTTGGGAGCAATTGTCAAATGCCTGAAGGTACCATGTTCATCTGTACAAACAATAGTAAGCAAGTATAAACACCATGGGGCCATGCAGCCGTCATACCACTCAGGAAGGAGATGCGTTCTGTCTCCTAGAGATTAAATCAATCCCAGAACAACAGCAAAGGACCTTGTGAAGATGCTAGATGAAACAGGTACAAAAGTATCTATATCCATAGTAAAACAAGTCCTATATCGACATAACCTGAAAGGCCACTCAGCAAGGAAGAAGCCACTGCTCCAAAACCAACATTAAAAAAAGCCAGACTACGGTTTGCAACTGCACATGGGGACAAAGAGATCGTTTTGGAGAATTGTCCTCTGGTCTGATGAAACAAAAATAGAACTATTTGGCCATAATGACCAACGTCATGTTTGGAGGAAAAGGGGGAGGCTTGCAAACCGAAGAACACCATCCCAACCGTGAAGCACGGGGGTGGCAGCATCATGTTGTGGGACTGGTGCACTTCACAAAATAGATGGCATCATGAGGAAGGAAAATTATGTGGATATATTGAAGCAACATCTCAAGACATCAGTCAGGAAGTTAAAGCTTGGTCGCAAATGGGTCTTCCAAATGGACAATGACCATAAGCATACTTCCAAAGGTGTGGAAAAATGGCTTAAGGACAACAAAGTCAAGGTATTGGAGTGACCATCAGAAAGCCCTGACCTCAACCCTATAGAACATTTGTGGGCAGAACTTAAAGTGTGTGCGAGCAAGGAGGCCTACAAACCTGACTCAGTTACACCAGTTATATCAGGAGGAATGGGCCAAAATTCACCCAACTTATAGTGGGAAGTTTGTGGAAGGCTACCCGAAACAATTTAAAGGCAATGCTACGAAATACTAATTGAGTGTATGTAAACTTCTGACCCACTGGGAATGTGACTGGGCTGTATGGTAGTCCCAGAATATAGCTTCTTTCTTGTGTATTTTATTCCTCATGTTACCATTTTATTTGTATTATTATTTTTAAACTGAATCTTTGGAAATTACTGCATTTCACGGTAAAGTCTACACCAGTTGTATTCGAGCGCATGTGACAAATACTATTTGATTTGATGCAGTTATTTTGACATAAAGCATTAAAAATAGGAAGTTTGAGCGGTTGTCTTGCCCTTCACTTTAAGAGGGCTAATATCAAATTCAATACTATGCATGTTAGTCTCTCTTTGCTAAAAGTAAAGGAGAAACTGACTGCATCCCTTTTTGTTTTAATTTATACAACAGGTGGGTCTAATCCTGAATGCTGATTGGTTCCAGCTGGTGTCTATTCCAGTATTCCAAGTTACCACCGGCTAAATCAATGATGTTAAAATGCCTATTTACTCTGTTCCATCTGACTGCGCAATCAACTGTCTCATCAGCCCAGACACTAGATAACACAGACAATGTCAGAACAGCTTTCCCAGTTTGACAACAGATGCCGCACCGGCGGGAAAATGTATAGCCGAATATCACAGCCAAATCAAATCAAAATGTATTGGTCACATACACATGGTTAGCAGATATTATTGCGAGTGTAGCAAAATGCAGTGCAATACTATCTAACAATAATGTCTAACAGTTTCACAACATATAACACACATAAATCAATCACTGGCGGTTAAGTAATACTATGAAACACTATCATTCCACTGTTTGCGCCAGATATGTTATGGAATTTTCAGAAAATACAATGCAAAAGTTCAACAACCAAAAATCCTGTGTAGCACCATTAAAATAACTGCGAGAAAGCAGTGTTCGGCAGGCTGGGCGAAGGACACTGTGTGCCATGTCCTAGCTAGCTAGCAGCCTCCATGGTAGTGTGCACAGCGTGAAGTAAATCTGGTCTGTAGATAGACCCTACTCCTACAGTATGCCTATAAACTCTGAATGACTGACAGGCGGCGCTGTATTGAAGCCATCTTGGTACTCCTCAATTGTAAAAAAAGATTTGGGAAGCTATAGAAATGCATTTATTAATGTCTACATTCATTTGACACATGTATTCTATTAGACACCTTAATGCATACTTTTGAATTATAATGTGAGCTAAACATAAATATATAACAACATTTTACTTAAAGCATTTAACTAATGTTACTGTCTCCACTACAACAAAGAAATATACTCAAATGCATGTAATTTTGTCCTTAAAACATGTAATTGAAATACTGTAGAATTCCATTCATTCCTATAGACTGCTCCTAGGCAGTACCAATGTGTCCGATTTGGCCAATACATAGCATCAGCAATCCAGGGTTTATATACGTCATTGTTTTTTATTTGGTTTTGCCCCATAGTTGCGCGCGCGTCGGTTTTGTTGCTAAACAACCCTCTTGGACATATTCAGGTAGGTCCCGCCCTGTTTGCTAAACCTGTCCAATGGAAACGCAATTTTGATGCAAAACGTTAGAGTAATGATTACACCGCTGTATTAGGAACGTAGTCCTAGGGTCATCAACATGTTGATGAATGAAAAGTTGACCAGTATTTGTCCACTACACAATGCCAAATGTTTTCTCATGGTGTTTAGACACTGCTTAGATAAGGATATCCAACCATTTGATATATGCTGAGTAGCAGCATACTATCGCCGAGAAGTTTAGTGACACATTAATTCGCTATCGTACTTCCATAGGCAAGTTAACAAGAAAACGACACTTCCGCTCAAATACCTGGCTGTGTGCTGGAAAACAGTCGACTGAGATTTGCGCGACTACTTTGAGGTTGTCGAAAAATACAGGGTTGAATCCCGCTGGCCAAGAGTCGAACAAATGCACCGCCCTTGGAGCGAGTTGGTGTCCTCGACATGTTTTTGGAGTTGTTATTTAGAACGATGTCCGTGTCGGAGTGGTAGGACTATACTAGCCTATCAGAAGGCTTTGAATAGCCCTGCCTTCTCTTGGGCGCGTTCAAGATACACTACACACATTCAACTCGTGCCGGCACAATACCATTTCATATTGAAGTGGTGGGGTGAACAGACCGTTTTTTTTTTAAGTATTGTCTAATTTCTTAATTAAGTAATTTTTGGAGATGTCTAGTACTGTAGGTATAAGACAATCACAGAATCAAGAAAAGGACTGTGACTGGGTCCAAGCCTTGGTTCTACTTCCCCCACATGGATAGGGTACTAGGCGGTAACCCCCTAAGAACAATAGCTGTGTTCGAATAGCCATACTAACATACTGTATACTACATACTTAATGAGTATATACTACATACTATTAGTTAATTATAGTATACTGTAAACGAACGGTATCGTTTCAGTTGAGCGTACTAGCACTTAGACTGTCTACCGGAAGTTGATGCTGTTGATGTAACCTCTTGCTAGCTTGTTAACATAACAAATGACTAGCTAGACATTTTACAATTTTGGATGTGTATGTAAATTCAATCTGGAGTGTCAGAGTGCGCTCTGGGCGTTAGTAAATCCAGAGAGTTGTCAGATGTCTGTTCGTAAATTCAGAGCGCACACTTCACGCTCTGGCCGAGGAGTTGGGTTGATCCGAGCGTTCAACGGCAGTCTAGCACCCAAGCTAACTGGCTAACGTTGGCTTGCTACTTCCAGACAAAAATTAGAAAACACCTCACTCTGACTATTTTACTTGCTCTAGCAGAGCTGGTTAGGCTTTCATGATATCCAGTGTTGGTGACTGTAAAATAAAGGTTCAACATTTAATAAATAAAACTGTGCAGCTGTCAACAATTGAATTACGCTTATTTTTGCAGACGTTTACTGACACCGGCCATATTCAACGGGTGTTTAGCGTTCGTAAATTCATCAGTTATCCTACGCTCTGGCACACTCAGAAAAACGGAGTAGATAGACAGAATTAACAATGTCCATTGAAACACACAACGACTATACCACTTAGCTAAGAATGATGTGAATAATCAAGTCAATGGGTAGTTAGTTAGATAGCGCATAGTTAATATACTGCCTGGCAAGTTAGATCTATTAGTAGCCAACTAATGTTAGGTAACTAGCTAACATACCGGTATAAACTGCTGTAATGCTATGCGGTTCCTAAGGATAGCGTAGCTAACACTTTGTCAGCCAACATAATGTGTAACGTAATTGGGGCGGCAGGTAGCCCAGCGGTTAGAGCGTTGGGTCAGTAACCGAAAGGTCGCTGGTTCGAACACCTGAGCCGGCAAAGTGAAAACACATTCGATGTGTCCTTGAGCAAGGCACTTAAACCTAATTTGCCCCAGGGACTGACCCTGTAGCTAGTCGTTGTAAATAAGAATTTGTTCTTTACTGATTTTCCTAGTTAAATAAAGGTTAAATATAAATACATAAAAAATAGTTAAAGCAATTAATTTTTATCGGACTTCAACTGCATATTTTTCGTAATTTTCTTCAAATCTGTAAACGTTGTGAAGCCACGCCTATTTTCGGAAGAATTGCATTATATTGCTGACATAAAAAAGCAACGTTTGGAAAAACTATAAAGGGAAATAAATGGCTACAGTTTAAGCTTTTTTAGTTCTTTCATTAAATGTTATTTTAGAAAAGGGGAGGTGCCAGTTACCCCGGTAGAAGAATAAAATGACATTCTGGAGCAAAAGGTTTTCAATAGTTATTTTTAATTAATTAAAACAAATATAATATTGGAATGGAATATAACTAATAACATTAAATAACATTGGAATAAAACATTTAATAACAATAACTTCATTTCACAATTAATTCAGTGTAACATTGATGTGGCAACTCTCTTATGCTCTGCTATTGCACAATTCTAATTTGTACATAGGTCACCAATAAGATAAACTATTCCCAGACAAATTGGAGCACAACTCATGAGCCCACCTTCTGCACTGCTCACACCTAATCCAGTCCCCACCTGTGACTGAAAACAAGGGGAGCGATGCCAATTGAAAAGCTCCCTCTTAAAAACATAGCTAGCTATCTAGCTATATGACTGTGTAAAATAGCTAAAAAGCTATAAAGTAACATTAACTGTAAAGCTATCAGTCACTAGTGGAAACATTTAAAACTGCAATGAAGTTACATTATCTTTTTAATGCATTTTACCTCAGACTATCTGATAGTAAGGTTGCTAGCTAGTCCTCCTAGCAGCTTATGCTAACTAGATAGCTGGCTAGCATTTACTGCTAGTGAAGTTGCTAACTAGTAAGTTAGTATAAAATAGTGCTTACTGGGCTAGTCATTGTCTAAATGACAGGTACAAACACATTCATAACCATAAAGGGGTAACTATCCCCCAGGGGCCAGTTACCCACTAGTAGGGTGGGGAGTTGCCCCCAACACACTCATCCAACATATTACTACTTTACGAAAAAATGATCAAAAAAACTCTCTCTGAACAAGTGGATTAATTATCTTAAGGTTTTCCTACTTGTATATTTAAAAACAACTTCATATATCTACACATTTTTAAACATTTCAAAAAATGTGATCAACTTATCACAAAGTCGTCTGCCATTCCTATCCTCTGCTCATGTTACAGTGCCTATCGCAAGTATCTCCCCCACCAAAATATTAATTACAAATAACAAACAGAAAAAAATCTTAATTGCATACATTTTCACCCTCTTCGGTATGTGACACCTAAATAAGCTTTAGTGAAAGCAAAGCCTTGTTCACACTTCAGGCATTAATTGCTCAAATCAGTTTTGTTTTTCAAATCCGTTTTGGAATACTGACTGTCCAAAGAGCAAGTTACATGTGACCAAATCAGATTTGTGTGTGTTCAGACAGCAGTCATTTGATGACAGGGCTAAGCTTGTCATAGTAACAACGGATGTGTGTGCAGTGGCATAGGCTGAATGGTGGTGTTGGTGCTTCCTATCACTCAGAAGTTATGTAGCAAGCTAAGGTGACAATACTGCCTGCCATAGACATTTCCCAGTTGCTTTAAATGTTCAAAATCATATTGTAAGAACACTTTTAAAGCCTCAAAGGATAAGATGATCCAACTATGAAGTCATTTTTGCCTAGCCACAGCATTCAACTAGCTAGCTAGGTAGCTGTTTAGCTTTCTAGCACATTCACTAATTTGTTTGTAAACAGTTAACAAGATAGTTAGCTACCCCATGTTTTTGTCAAACTGTCAACAGAGTAGCTGTCAAGCAACAAGATATGCCAAATAACAGTCTAAAAACCACTTGGTGTCAAGGAATTACAGCGGGTGAAATAAGTATTGAACACGTCACCATTTCTTTGACTTCTAAAGGCCTTATTTTTTGGCATATCCGATTCAAATCTGTTCTTTTTCCTGCCGTCTGAACAGCCAAAAAAAGCACATGGAATTGGATATTTCAAGCCACATTTCAAACCCACTTCGTAGGTGGTTTGAAGTAGATACAAATATACAGCGGGTGCTATTGACATGACATTTTCACCAGATGTTGGTAACAACCCAAGTAATCCATACATACAAAGAAACCAAAACAAATAAGTTCAGAAATTAAGTTATGTGTAATAATGTGAAATGGCACAGGGAAAAAGTATTGAACACATGAAGAAAGGGAGGTGCAAAAAGGCATGGAAAGCCAAGACAACAGCTGAAAACGATCAGTACTTAAAAAGCAATACAGCCCCCTGTCAGTGCAAATTAATATCAGCTGGTTCAGTCCCAACTGATGGCCTACAAAAAGGTCTCATTGCCAAGGTGTCACACAAGACACATCTCATGATGGGTAAAAGCAAAGAGCTGTCTCAAGACCTTCGCAACCTAATTGTTGCAAAACATAATGATGGCATTGGTTATAGGCGCATTTCTAAGCTTCTGAATGTTCCAGTGAGCACTGTTGGGGCCATAATACAGAAGTGGAAAGACAATCATTTCACCATAAATTTTGGTGTTTATTATAACTGTTTGGATGTCATAATACACACCATGTTTGGAGGAGAAATGACACTGCACATCACCCTAAAAACACCATACCAACAGTGAAGTTTGGAGGTGGGAACATCATGGTGTGGGGCTGCTTTTCAGCAAATGGTACTGGCAAACTTCACATAATTGAAGGAAGGATGAATGGGCAAATTTACCGAGACATTCTTGACAAAAATCTGCTGCCATCTACCAGGATGATGAAGATGAAACGAGGGTGGACATTTCAGCAAGACAATGATCCCAAACACACAGCCAAGGAAACTCTCAATTGGTTTCAAAGAAAGAAAATAAAGCTGCTAGAATGGCCCAGCCAATCACCTGACTTAAATCCCATTGAAAATCTATGAAAAGAACTGAAGATCAAGATTCATAGACTAGTTTCTCCATACAGGAGGCGTCTTGAAGCTGTCATTACCAACAAAGGCTTTTGTACAAAGTATTAAATAAATATCAGTAAGTCTTTTCAATACTTTTTCCCTGTGTCATTTCACATTATTACACATAACTTAATTTCTGAATTTATTTGTTTTGGTGTCTTTGTATGTATGGATTACTTGGGTTGTTACCAACATCTGGTGAAAATGTCATGTCAATAGCACCTTTGGAAATATATTTACTGAGAAAAATGGTGACGTGTTCAATACTTATTTCACCCGCTGTATATTTGTATCTACTTCAAACCACCTACGAAGTGGGTTTGAAATGTTACTTGAAATATCCAATTCCATGTGCTTTTTGGCTGTTCAGACGGCAGGAAAAAGAACAGATTTGAATCGGATATGCCAAAAAAGAAGGCCTTTAGAAGTCACATAGTTAGTTGAATGGAGTCCACCTGTGTGCAAATAGTTTGACATGATTAACGTAATTTTTTAAAATCCCCATCAAATTTGTCAGTTTAAACTAGAAATATCTGGGGGTTTTTGCACAGGCTGCGCCCACCTGAATGTCAGCCTTCCGCATCTGCATCTGCAGGGGAAAGTGGCAGAGCTGCAGTCTGTTTGTCAGACCAGGAGACATCTCGAAAATGGGTATTCTCACGAAAATATCTGTAGCGTCCGAAAAGTAAATTAATTAATATGCCCAATCTATGGAAAGAGGAGACTCTCACGAACAAGATTCTGTTCTCAGTTTTGCACAATTGTCACTGGACTCATCTGAAGGTAACTTGGTACTGGTTAAAAAAATTAATGGAAGTATGGAGTTAGTTTTGTGCTAACAAAAAATGGGGTTAAATACGTGTCCCGAGATTCAAACCCCCCCCACGCCCCCCCCACACTTTTTGGCATCTATTGTTACAGTGGTAAACTGCTCTACAGGAGTGGATCTGAACTCAGGAAGGATTGCTATGTTTGTTGCTGAACAATTCTTGGGAGTGAGGGATGTAATGGGTTAAGGGCTGCATGAAGTACTGGCAGGAGCAGTGGTGTCCTCTCAGGTCCCCGGATCTGTGTCCCTGGGCTCTGAGTAAAGTTGATTGATTGAGGATCATTTTTTGATATACAGTGGGGAGAACAAGTATTTGATACACTGCCGATTTTGCAGGTTTTCCTACTTACAAAGCATGTAGAGGTCTGTAATTTTTATCATAGGTACACTTCAACTGTGAGAGACGGAATCTAAAACAAAAATCCAGAAAATCACATTGTATGATTTTTAAATAATTAATTTGCATTTTATTGCATGACGTAAGTATTTGATCACCTACCAACCAGTAAGAATTCCGGCTCTCACAGACCTGTTAGTTTTTCTTTAAGAAGCCCTCCTGTTCTCCACTCATTACCTGTATTAACTGCACCTGTTTGAACTCGTTACCTGTATAAAAGACACCTGTCCACACACTCAATCAAACAGACTCCAACCTCTCCACAATGGCCAAGACCAGAGAGCTGTGTAAGGACTATCAGGGATAAAATTGTAGACCATACAAGGCTGGGATGGGCTACAGGACAATAGGCAAGCAGCTTGGTGAGAAGGCAACAACTGTAGCCGCAATTATTAGAAAATGGAAGAAGTTCAAGATGACGGTCAATCTCCCTCGGTCTGGGGCACCATGCAAGATCTCACCTCGTGGGGCATCAATGATCATGAGGAAGGTGAGGGATCAGCCCAGAACTACACGGCAGGACCTGGTCAATGACCTGAAGAGAGCTGGGACCACAGTCTCAAAGAAAACCATTAGTAACACACTACGCCGTCATGGATTAAAATCCTGCAGCGCACGCAAGGTCCCCCTGCTCAAGCCAGCGCATGTCCAGGCCCGTCTGAAGTTTGCCAATGACCATCTGGATGATCCAGAGGAGGAATGGGAGAAGGTCATGTGGTCTGATGAGACAAAAATATAGCTTTTTGGTCTAAACTCCACTCGCCGTGTTTGGAGGAAGAAGAAGGATGAGTACAACCCCAAGAACACCATCCCAACCGTGAAGCATGGAGGTGGAAACATCATTCTTTGGGGATGCTTTTCTGCAAAGGGGACTGGACGACTGCACCGTATTGAGGGGACGATGGATGGGGCCATGTATCGCGAGATCTTGGCCTACAACCTCCTTCCCTCAGTAAGAGCATTGAAGATGGGTCGTGGCTGGGACTTCCAGCATGACAACGACCCGAAACACACAGCCAGGGCAACTAAGGAGTGGCTCCGTAAGAAGCATCTCAAGGTCCTGGAGTGGCCTAGCCAGTCTCCAGACCTGAACCCAATAGAAAATCTTTGGAGGGAGCTGAAAGTCCGTATTGCCCAGCGACAGCCCCAAAACCTGAAGGATCTGGAGAAGGTCTGTATGGAGGAGTGGGCCAAAATCCCTGTTGCAGTGTGTGCAAACCTGGTCAAGAACTACAGGAAACGTATGATCTCTGTAATTGCAAAGAAAGGTTTCTGTACCAAATATTAAGTTCTGCTTTTCTGATGTATCAAATACTTATGTCATGCAATAAAATGCAAATTAATTACTTAAAAATCATACAATGTGATTTTCTGGATTTTTGTTTTAGATTCCGTCACTCACAGTTGAAGAGTACCTATGATAAAAATTACAGACTTCTAAATGCTTTGTAAGTGGGAAAACCTGCTAAATCGGCAGTGTATCAAATACTTGTTCTCCCCACTGTATATGTTGTTTTCAGTCGTTAGTTTTCCACATTTCCATTTTGTATTTCCCCCTTTTGTTTTATGAGTACAGTGGGCAGCAATAAAAACAAAATAGAAGAAGAAGGCACCAGAGTTTGTTAGAAAACATATCCAAACAAACATCATGAAGACAATGCCTAGAGAAGGGCAAGGAGGGCATAGGTCAGAGAAGCCACCAAGAGGCCAATGCTAACTCTGAAAGAGCTACAGAGTTCCACGGCCTAGATGGGAGAAACCGTCCATGGGACAACTATTGCCTGGGAGCTCCACAAAGCTGGACTTTATGGAAGAGTGGTTAGGAAAAAGCCAGTGCTGAAAAACCCCCACATCAAATCCAGTTTGGATTTTGCCAAAAGGTATGTGAGAGACACAGCAAAGATGCGGCGAAAGGTTCTCTGGTTCTCTTTTGCAAAACTCTATGGGGTGGCGCAAAGCCAACACTGCTCATCATGGTGAAACATGATGAAAACATGGTGGTAGCATCGTCTTATGGGGACTGGGAAACTTGTTAGGATTGAGGTCAAGATGGATGAGCCAATTATAGGGAAATCCTAGAGGAAAACCTGCTTCAGTCGGCAAGAGGTTCATTTTTCAGCAGGACAATGATATTAAACATACTGTATGTCACAGGAGGTTGGTGGCACCTTATTTGGGGAGAACAGGCTTGTGGTAATGGTTGGAGTGGAATAGGTGAAGTGCCGTTTCCCATGAGCATGACCTTATTTCTATTACAGCATATTGGATGACTCTCATTCATATTCCATTCACCCATCATGAGGTTGCTACAACCTAGCCTATGAATGAAAGTTTACAACGCCTTGGATACTCTTGCCTGCATCTAGCTGATATAGGGTCTAATCATTAGTCCAACAGTTGCAAACAAGAGTTTCTATTGGACAAATTCAGGTATGTTTATCCCCGTTTTGTTCTGTTTGCTTCCATTTAAGAAACATTTTTAAACAGAATGGATACACCCCTGATCACGCGTAAACAGAGTTCACTCTCATGTCAGCCACGCTGTATTCATTCTCGTCCCATTCACATCAGCTGTATGTGACCAGGCCCAAAAACAAATCTAAGCCAAACCGTTACACACAGCCTACATCGTTGTCACCATATCAGCTAAAGTGACATCATAGTCAGCATAGCTAATAGAACTAACGCGTTAGTAAACCCGCTACAATCATGCAGTAACGTTAGTCAGTAAGCAATTACAACGGCAGCCCCCGGTGGCAATAAATGAGTAATACCAAAAGCTTATCTTGACTTGGAAGAGTTCCCGTGTTGTGTTGGAAAGTCATAGCCAGCTAGCTAACACAGCATCCCTCTGTTTGAGCATGGTGTTTCAGTAGGCTAGCTGGATTTGCTAGCTAAGTAAGTGAAACTGAAAGTGAAAGACAATTATGAAATCTCTCTCTCTTTCTCTATTTCTCTCTTGCTTCTCCTTCATTTTGGAAGAAATACATTTGTTAAAAACTGTTCAACTATTGTCTTTCTCTCTCTTTGATTCAACTACTCACCACTACTCACCAGCTCTGATAGGCTGGAGGACGTCCTCCGGAGGTTGTCATAATTACTGTGTAAGTCTATGGAAGTGGGTGAGAACCATGAGCCTCCTAGGTTTTGTATTGAAGTCAATGTACCCAAAGGAGGACGAAAGCTAGCTGTCCTCCGGCTACACCATGGTGCTAGCCTACAGAGTGCTGTTGAGGCTACTGTAGACCCTATTTTCAAAATAGTGTGTTTTAATCAGTTATTTGGTGACGTGATTATATTTAGTATAGATTTATCTAAAAAGGATAACTTTTTAAATGTTTTATAATTTACATTTTTATGAAATGGTCCTCCCCTTCCTCCTCTGAGGAGCCTCCACTGGTGGAATGGTATCAAATACATTCCATTGGCTCCGTTCCAGACATTATTATGAGCCATCCTCCCCTTGGCAGCCTCCACTGCTATATGTTTACAACTACACTGGGTTTCCCAAACCCTTATGGGCAGTTCCACCTTAATGGAATTACACTGAGACTCCGATTCTTTACTTTAAACTGTAAATCAAAACAAAAAACATTGATTTCAAAGTAAACAAACTATTCTTTGAACAATTTACACAGTCAAATTGTTCAACTTCGGTGTCACAACTACCTCCTTCACAAATACCACCTAGGCTGTCACCTTGGCTGTCACAACTACCATCTGGCTGTCACAACTTCCAACTTGGCTGTCACAACTACCACCTAGGCTAGGCATAGCCATTGTGCGGCTTGCAAAATGAATGAAACTCAGCGACTTAATTGGCAGCTCGCGGCAATAATCTGAAAGAATGTGTTTTCCTCAATCAGTTGAATGACCCCTTAGTTCATAGAACCGTAGTTACTTGAGTAACCTTATTAATAGCTGGGACAAGCGGTTTCTAGCACTTCTGGCGCATTACGAAAACGTTTCTTTGACCCCATCCCTAATATCGAAGACTCTCAGGAACACGTGCTGTATGTGTCTGTTTCCAACTCCGACACAAGCTGTGCAGGGCTTGTTAGAAGGGAAAGTGATGAATCTGCACAGAATAATTGAGGGAAATGGCTTGATTCACCACAAATGATCATACATAAGATTGTTTGATGATCATCCCTGATGTTTTCTTGAACTTTCCAATACCTTTCTGATGCATTTAAATCACTCCAAAGCCTACTTAAATTTGCCATTAGCTGATTGGACATATCATGTGCTATAACCTTTATTGAGATAATGGTAATAAGGTCAGATTTCAAAGATTCATCAAATTTTACATGTTTGCTGCTGATACTAAAATACAGAATCAGATTATCAAATAGCTTGATGGTCCATGTTAATAGTATCTTAAATATAATGTATCTCCGATGGATATGGTTTTGTTTTACAAAAGTGTCTCCCTCTGAAATATTAATGACTACCACTGACAACGACCACCTGGGCCGTCACTACTACCACCTAGGCCATCACATTGGCTGTCACAACTACAGTACCTCCTGGGTTGTCACAACTACCACCTGGGCCATCACCTTGGCTGTCATAACTACCTCCTGTGCTGTCACAACTACAACCTAGGTGGTCACAACTACCTCCTTCACAACTACCACCTAGGCCGTCATCTTGGCTGTCACAACTACCTCCTGGGCCGTCATAACTACCACCTAGGCCAGGCCTGGGCAATTGTTTTCCATGGAGGGCCACATTAGAATATAGTTTTGCCATCGCAGGCCAGAATCATATTACAGGATTATATATCATGTGTATGACTGTGTTGACAGATATATCTACTTATTGTACTTTTTTAACATGCACAGAAATAAACCACATCCATGTTCTCCTTTTGGTAGGTATTTTCATTATTAAACATGCAATGAACTACACGGAGGGAAAAGTACACTGTGCATTCAGCACCACGGACAGAACTCTTGTATGCACAAAAACACAAGAAAGAGAGAGAGCTCAACATTACATTTAAACTACCCAATCAGTGTGAGGAGTGAAGTCTCTGATGGGCATTGACTAGAGCAGTGAAGTCAGATATAGTTTCTGAAGTCTCTATGCGCAGGATTGCTGAGAGATGAGAGTGAGTAAGAGATGTTCTGTGCCTTGACTTATATTTCATCACTGAAAATGTCTGTTCACATACACTACCGTTCAGAAGTCTGGGGTCACTTAGAAATGTCCTTGTTTTTGAAAGAAAAGCTATTTTCTGTCCATTAAAATAACATCAAATTGATCAGAAATACAGTGTAGACATTGTTAATGTTGTAAATGACTAATGTACCTGGAAACGGCTGATTTTTTATGTAATATCTACATAGGCGTACAGAGGCCCATTATCAGCAACCATCACTCCTGTGTTCCAATGGCACGTTGTGTAGAGGCGACTCCGGGATGCTGGCCTTCTTGGCAGAGTTGCGAAGAAAAAGCCATAGACAAGTCAGTTAAGAACAAATTCTTATTTACAATGATGGCCTACCAAAAGGCAAAAGACCTCCAGCGGGGAATGGGGGCTGCGATTAAAAATAAAAAAATAAAATATAAATATAGGACCAAACACACATCACGACAAGAGAGACAAAACAACACTAGCAAAAGAGATACCTAAGACAACAACATAGCAACACATGACAACACAGCATGGTAGCAACTTAACATGACAACATGGTAGCAGGTCAAAACATGGTACAAACATTATTGGTCACAGAAAACAGCACAAAGGGCAAGAAGGTAGAGATGACAATACATCACCCAAAGCAGCCACAAATGTCGGTAAGAGTGTCCATGATTGAGTCTTTGAATGAAGAGATTGAGATACAACTATCCAGTTTGAGTGTTTGTTTTAGCTCGTTCCAGTCGCTAGCTGCAGCGAACTGAAAAGATGAGCGACCCATGGATGTGTGTGCTTTGGGGACCTTTAACATAATGTGATTGGCAGAACGGGTGTTGTATGTGGAGGATGAGGGCTGCAGTAGATATCTCAGATAGGGGGGAGTGAGGCCTAAGAGGGTTTTATAAATAAGCACCAACCAGTGGGTCTTGCGATGGGCATACAGAGATGACCAGTTTACAGAGGGGTATAGAGTGCAGTGATATGTCCTCTAAAGAACATTGGTGGCAAATATGATGGCTGTATGGTAAAGAACATCTAGCCGCTCGAGAACACCCTTCCCTGCCGATCTATAAATTATGTCTCCGTATTCTAGCATGGGTAGGATGGTCATCTGAATCAGGGTTAGTTTGGCAGCTGTGGTGAAAGAGGAGCGATTACGATAGAGGAAACCAAGTCTAGATTTAACTTTAGCCTGCAGCTTTGATATGTGCTGAGGGAAGGACAGTGTGCCATCTAGCCATACTCCCAAATACTTGTATGAGATGACTACCTCAAGCTCTATGAGATGACCCTCAGAGGTAGTAATCAAACATGTGGGGAGAGGGGCATTCTTCTTACCAAACCACATTACCTTTGTTTTGGAGGTGTTCAGAACAAGGTTAAGGGTAGAGAAATCTTGTTGGACACTAAGAAAGCTTTGTTGCAGAGCATTTAACACAAAATCCAGGGAGGGGCCAGCTGAGTATAAATAAGACTATCATCTGCATATAAATGGTTGAGAGAGCTTCCTGCTGCCTGAGCTATGTTGTTGATGTAAATTGAGAAGAGCATAGGGCCTAGAATTGAGCCTTGAGGTACACCCTTGGTGACAGTCAGTGGCTGGGACAGCAGATTTTCTGACTTTATACACTGCACTCTTTGAGCGAGGTAGTTAGCAAACCAGACCAAAGACCCCTCAGAGACCAATACTCCCACAAGAATGGAATGGTGTACCGTATCAAACGCTTTGGCCAAGTCAATAAAAATAGCAGCACAACATTGCTTAGAATCAAGGTCAGTGGTGACATCATTGAGGACCTTTAAGGTTGCAGTGGCACATCCATAACCTGATTGCATACCAGAGAGAATACTATAGACATCAAGAAAGCCGGTCAGTTGATTATTGACAAGTTTTTCCAACACTTTTGATAAACAGGGAAAAATAGAAATAGACCTATAACAGTTAGGATCAGCTTGATCTCCCCTTTAAATAAAGGACTAACCGTGGCTGCCTTCCAAGCAATAGGAACCTCCCCAGAATGGAGAGACAGGTTAAAATGGTCGGAGATAGTCTTGGCGATGATAGGGGCAGCAACCTGAAAGAAGAAAGGGTCTAAACCATCTGGCCCAGATGTTTTTTTGGGGTCAAGTTTCAGGAGCTCCTTTAGTACCTCGGACTCAGTAACTGCCTCCAGGGAAAAAGAGGGAGAAGCATCGGGGATAGTTGCATTAGAAGGGGTGGCAGATGAGGACATTTTGGACGGGCAAGGAGGCATGGCTGAGTCAAATAGGAATCCAGACTTAATTAAATGTTGATTAAAGAGCTCAGCCATGTGCTTCTTGTCAGTAAACACCACGTCATCAACTTTAAGGGACATGGGCAGCTGTGAGGAGGAGGGTTTATTCTCCAGGTGTCACAGTGCGTAGTATATAAGGGACGATATACAGAGCGCTGGTGAAGTGTCATCCTTTTTTATTTCGGAGGTGTACTCACGAAGCATGAAAATAATAAAGGAGAGTGAAACAACAAAAACACGATAACAAACGAAACACAGTGACTTACTTGCTGGGCTGCTGGCAGTGCAGACAAGCATGAACAAACAATGATCCACACACAGGTGGATTAGAGTGGAGCTTATATGCTATCCCCAATCAGAGACAACGCTAGACAGCTGTCTCTGATTGGGGATCATAATCTCCCTAATTAGGGTGTGAGGACTTGGTTGTGTGCCTCTCTCCTCCCCTAGGTGGGAGTAAGAGGCCTTACCACAACCAAGCCCTCACAGTACCCCCCCCCCTAAGGTGCGGACTCCCGATCGCACAAATATCCCCCCTCTCCTGAAAAAAAAAAATCCACAAAAACTAGGGGGGACATGGCGGGGTACTGAGGTGGTTGCTGGCGGGGGCTCCGGTTCCGGCTCCGGGCGTGGCGCAGGCTTAAAGAGTAGCTTCCCTCCTACCTCTCCGTTGCACGCCCGGTCCGGTCCGGACCCCGGCGCGATGGTTCCCCCCTCAGTACTCCCGCCATTCACCAAGTCCTGTCTGGACCCTGGTGTGGGAGCCCTCGACCCTGGAGAGGGGCTGATGTTCTCCCCTGGCTCGGACCCCAGTGGAGCGGACTGCTCCGGCACTGGAGCGAAGCCGACGACCGGCCCCGGACTGGGCACCGGTGGAGCGGACTGCTCCGGCACTGGAGCGAAGCAGACGACCGGCCCCGGACTGGGCACCGGTGGAGCGGACTGCTCCGGCACTGGAGCGAAGCAGACGACCGGCCCCGGACAGGGCACCGGTGGAGCGGACCGCTCCGGCGCTGTAGCGGAGCAGACTGCTGGACCCGGACTGGGCACCGGTGGAGGTTCAGGGCTGCTCAACTTCACCGGAGGTCTCGGGCTGCTGACCTTCACCGGAGGTCTCGGGCTGCTGACCTTCACCGGAGGTCTCGGGCTGCTGACCTCCACCGGAGGCTTCGGGCTGCTGACCTCCACCGGAGGCTTCGGGCTGCTGACCTCCACCGGAGGCTTCGGGCTGCTGACCTCCACCGGAGGCTTCGGGCTGCTGACCTTCACCGGAGGCCTCGGGCTGCTGACCTTCACCGGAGGCCTCGGGCTGCTGACCTTCACCGGAGGCCTCGGGCTGCTGACCTTCACCGGAGGCTTCGGGCTGCTGACCTTCACCGGAGGCCTCGGGCTGCTGACCTTCACCGGAGGCCTCGGGCTGCTGACCTTCACCGGAGGCCTCGGGCTGCTGACCTTCACCGGAGGCCTCGGGCTGCTGACCTTCACCGGAGGCCTCGGGCTGCTGACCTTCACCGGAGGCCTCGGGCTGCTGACCTTCACCGGAGGCCTCGGGCTGCTGACCTTCACCGGAGGCCTCGGGCTGCTGACCTTCACCGGAGGCCTCGGGCTGCTGACCTTCACCGGAGACCTCGGGCTGCTGACCCTCACCGGAGGCCTCGGGATGCTGACCTTCACTGGAGGTCTCGGGTTGAACGCCGTGCCCACCCTGGGCACCGACGTAGAGGTGGTCTCCAGCCCTGTAGTTGGCCCGTCTGTCTGCCCCAGGTTTTGCACCGACACGCTACAGAGCTCCTGCTCCATAGCGGGGCTGAATGTCGTGCCCTGCCTGGGCACCGACGCAGAGGTGGCTTCCAGCCCTGTGGTTGGACTGGCTGTTGGCCCCAGACTGGGCACCGACACGCTATGGAGCTCCTGCTCCACAGCGGGACTGAACGTCGTGCCCACCCTGGGCACTGACGCAGAGATGGTTTCCAGCCCTGTGGTTGGGCTGGCTGTCGGCCCCAGACTGGGCACCGACACGCTATGAAGCTCCTGCTCCACAGCGGGACTGAACGTCGTGCCCACCCTGGGCACCGACGCAGAGATGGTTTCCAGCCCTGTGGTTGGGCTGGCTGTCGGCCCCAGACTGGGCACCGACGCGCTATGGAGCTCCTGCTCCACAGCGGGACTGAACGTCGTGCCCACCCTGGGCACCGACGCAGAGATGGTCTCCAACCACAGAGCTGTGCTGTCGACCCTCGCTGTAGGCTCCGTGTGAGGAATGGTCACGGGGCGTACTGGACTGGGTGAGCGCACCACTGGTCTGTTGCGAGGCGCAGGCACGGGCCGTACCGGGCTGGGGAAACGCACCGTTGGGTTGGTGCGTTGAGCTGGCACGGGTCGCACCGGGCTGGAGACACGCACCATAGGGCTGGTGCGCAGAGCAGGCGCGGGCCGTACCGGGCTGGGGAAACGCACCGTTGGGTTGGTGCGTTGAGCTGGCACGGGTCGCACCGGGCTGGAGACACGCACCATAGGGCTGGTGCGCGGAGCAGGCGCGGGCCGTACCGGGCTGGGGAAACGCACCGTTGGGCTGGTGCACCGGGCTAATGTTGCGCACCGATGGTTTGGTGCGCTGAGTCGGTCTCCTTCTTCTCCGACTCTGGACCGGCGCTGGAGGCACCGGACTGGGAACTGGCGCTGGAGCACGACTGTCCCTGTCGTCCCTACTCCACCGCCAATCCCCATCCTGTGAGGGTTCCTCCGGGAACCCCCACGAGTGAGGGAACAGAAGCACATCGTCGTCGTCTTCCTCCGACTCCTCTCTGTACTCCTGCTCCCACGGCTGTAGGGGCTCCTCCTGGAACCCCCACGAGTGCAGTGGTCGGGGCTCTTCTCCCTCGATCCCCGACCACCCCCATAGCCCCCCCCCCCAAAATCAGTTTGGGGGTTTTTCTGGGCTCCAGGCTGGTCCTCAACTTTAGCCCGGTGACGTTTCCCCCGTCTTCGGCGCCTCTGCTGCTCCGGACCCCAGCCTTCCTCCACCGCATGATAATGATAAACCTCCTCCTTCGATAATTTCCCCATACCGTGGAGGATGTCTACCAGTGTCTGTTTCTGTTGCGTCCCAGGGTGGTGGATCATTCTGTCACAGTGCGTAGTATATAAGGGACGATATACAGAGCGCTGGTGAAGTGTCATCCTTTTTTATTTCGGAGGTGTACTCACGAAGCACGAAAATAATAAAGGAGAGTGAAACAACAAAAACACGATAACAAACGAAACACAGTGACTTACTTGCTGGGCTGCTGGCAGTGCTGGCAGTGCTGGCAGTGCTGGCAGTGCTGGCAGTGCTGGCAGTGCTGGCAGTGCTGGCAGTGCTGGCAGTGCTGGCAGTGCAGACAAGCATGAACAAACAATGATCCACACACAGGTGGATTAGAGTGGAGCTTAAATGCTATCCCCAATCAGAGACAACGCTAGACAGCTGTCTCTGATTGGGGATCATAATCTCCCTAATTAGGGTGTGAGGACTTGGTTGTGTGCCTCTCTCCTCCCCTAGGTGGGAGTAAGAGGCCTTACCACAACCAAGCCCTCACACCAGGTCTTTAACCGTTTTCCTGAATTTCTTGGGGTTAGACCCATAGATAGAGAACTTTTCCTTAAAGTAACTTTGGCCTACCGGATAGCCTGAGTGCACTTATTTCTAATTTGCCTGAACGAGAGCCGGAAGCGTGTGCCGGAACATTCGCCAAATGCAATACTTGAGGTGGAGTAACTCAGGCTGAACCTGTTTTTAATTCTCATTTTCTTTATGGGGGCGTGTTTGTTAACAATACCACTGAAAATATCAAAAAAGAAGGTCCAAGTGTCTTTGATGGAGGGGATCAAGCTGATTCTATTCCATTTAACAGAGACCAGTTCATGAAGGAAGGCTTGCTCATTAAAGTGTTTTAGCAAGCGTCTATGACAAATCAGGACAGGTCGATTCGCTGAGCAGCCATTACGAACACAGCCTGTAAAACAGTGATCACTAAGGTCATTACAGAAAACACCAGACTAATACCTATCAGGATTATTTGTGAGGATAACATCAAGGAGAGTAGCCGTTTCTGGGTGTTTGGAGTCATACCTTGTGGGATTGCTAATAATCTGAGAAAGATTTAGGGAGTCACATTTCTTTAGGACTTGGTCAGGTGGTTTAAGCATGTCCCAGTTTAGGTCACCTAGCAGGACAAATTCAGAGCTTAGGGCAGGTAGGGTACAGGCCGGTGCTGATGGAGGACGATAGCATCCAGCAACAGTCAACAAAGAGTTGTTTGAAAGTTGAATACTTAAAACCAACAAATCAAATTGTTTGGGGATAAACTTGGTGGAGACAACCGAGCACTGAAGGTGATCATTGGTAAAAATGGCATCATGAGGAAGGAAAATGATGTGGATATACTGAAGCAACAGAAACGTTTGACACAAGTTAAACAATTTAAAGGCAATGCTACCAAATACTAATGTGTATGTAGTGTATGTAAACTTCTGACCCACTGGGAATGTGATGGAAGAAAAACAATCTGAAATAAATCATTCTCAATGATTGTAGTAGTTCATTTAAAGTTCTTTTTTGTATGAAAAACAATACATAGTCTACTATTATTCTGACATTTCACAGTATTAAAATAAAGTGGTGATCCTAACTGACCTAAAACAGGGATTTTTTACAAGGATTAAATATCAGGAATTGTAAAAAAACTGAGTTTAAATGTATTTAGCTAAGGTGAATGTAAACTTCCGACTTCCGACTGGCCCTCTGTGGCCTTATCACACATTATTATATAAAATAATAAAATATGATTTAAACTAAAAAAATAGAATGACAATGCTGTAAAACATTATTCTAAATATAAACCGTTAACTTGGTGAATATTATGAGGGTTTCAGCATGAAATACGCTTTAATATATATACTTTAATATATATTTTTACACACTTTCATTTATTTCACTATGTCATATCTTTTTTGTAAATGTTTTGGTGCCAAACTGGTGAAAGTTGTGAAAAAAGTCCAGTTGGAAGAGATTTTCTCTAGCCCACATGCATAACACTCACAGCAGGGGACGCCACTTCCACATGGAATGATTAACGGAAGGAGTCTGGCTCTTCCTCAATTACTCTCTCCTCGCCTCCTTCTCTAATCATATTGGACAATAAAGATACAACCTCCCTCCCCTATAACGTTTTCCCTCCATTTTGAGAAGAATAGGAATCAAGGAAAGCATATTTGAGAAAGATACATTCTAATGTATCTTACTCTAAAATGTCTGTACAGTCGTGGTCAAAAGTTTTGAGAATGACACAAGAATTGGTCTCCACAAAGTTTGCTGCTTCAGTTTTCTTAGATCTTTATGTCAGTAGTTACTATGGTAACACTGAAGTATAATTACAAGTATTCCATAAGTGTCAAAGGCTTTCATTGACAATGACATTCAGTTTATGCAGTCAATATTTGCAGTGTTGACCCTTCTTTTTAAGACCTCTGCAATCCGCCCTGGCATGCTGTCAATTAACTTCTGGGCCACATCCTGACTGATGGCAGGCCATTCTTGCATAATCAATGCTTGGAGTTTGTCAGAAGTTGTGGGTTTTTGTTTGTCAACCCGCCTCTTGAAGATCGACCACAAGTTCTCAATGGGATTTGGCCATGGACCAAAAATGTGGATGTTTTGTTCCCCAAGCCACTTAGTTATCACTTTTGCCTTATGGCAAGGTGCTCCATCATGCTGGAAAAGCCATTGGTCGTCACCAAACTGTTCTTGGATGGTTGGTACCATTCTTTATTCATGGCTGTGTTCTTAGGCAAAATTGTGAGTGAGCCCACTCCCTTGGCTGAGAAGCAACCCCACACATGAATAGTCTGAGGATGCTTTACTGTTGGCATGACACAGGACTGAAGGTAGTGCCAACCTTGTCTTCTCCGTACAAGGTGTTTTCCGGATGGCCCAAACAATCGGAAAGGGGATTCATCAGAGAAAATGACTCTACCCCAGTCCTCAGCAGTCCAATCCCTGTAACTTTTGCAGAATATTAGTCTGTCCCTGATGTTTTTCCTGGAGAGAAATGGCTTCTTTGCTGCCCTTCTTGACACCAGGCCACCCTCCAAAAGTCTTCGCCTCACTGTGCGTGCAGATACACTCACACCTGCCTGCTGCCATTCCTGAGCAAGCTCTGCACTGGTGGTGCCCTGATCCCGCAGCTGAATCAACTTTAGGAGACGGTCCTGGCGCTTTCTGGACTTTCTTGGGCGCCCTGGCGCCTTCTTCACAACAATTTAACCTCTCTCTTTGAAGTTGTTGATGATCCGATAAATTATTGATTTAGGTGCAATCTTACCAGCAGCAATATCCTTGCCTGTGAAGCCCTTTTTGTGCAAAGCAATAATGATGATTCCTTGCAGGTAACCATGTTTGACAGAGGAAGAACAATGATTTCAAGCACCACCCTCCTTTTAAAGCTTCCAGTCTGTTATTCTGACTCAATCAGCATGACAGAGGGATCTCCAGCCTTGTCCTCGTCAACACTCTCACCTGTGTTAACGAGACAATCACTGACATGATGGCAGCTGGTCCTTTTGTGGCAGGGCTGAAATGCAGTGGACATTTTTTGGGGGGGTTAAGTTCATTTTCATGGCAAAGAGGGACTTTGCAATTAATTGCAATTCATTTGATCACTCTTCATGACATTCTGGAGTATATGCATATTGCCATCATCAACACTTAGGCAGCAAACTTTGTGGAGACCAATACTTGTCATTCTCAAAACTTTTGGCCACGACTGTAGACTCCGACACATTGGCCCTGGTCAAAAGTAGTGCACTATGTAGGGACGCAGACCATATGATTGTATAAACAAGGTGTAAGTGGATTGAGTGACGTATTGATGTTATACCACACAGGGAGTGTTTGAACAATGTTCAGAAAGCCTTTTGAAATGCCAATGAAGCGGTTTTGATTGCTCTGCTCCTACTTGTAATGTAATGGCATGCGTCACAATAATAGGTTTCTTGGCAGGAGGGGACTGGAAACACTTGGGTAGTGTGCATGTTTGTGTTTAAAAAAAGATATGCGAGAGAGAATCAGAATGTTTTTGATTAGTGGGCACTGCGTGTAAAAACGATTAGGAGGTAGAATGTGTGTGCATGCATATATGTGCACTGAGTGCACAAAACATTAGGAACACCTTCCTAATATTGAGTTGTATCCCCTTTTGCCCTCAGAACAGCCTCAATTCGTCGGGGCGTGGACTCTACAAGGTGTTAAAATCATTCCACAGGGATGATGGCCCATGTTGACTCCATTGCTTCCCACAGTTGTGTCATATTGGCTGAATGTCCTTTGGGTGGTGGACCATTCTTGATACACACGTGAACCTGAGCTTGAAAACCCCAGCAGTGTTGCAGTTCATATCATACTCAAACCATACTGTTGCCCATTCACCCTCTGAATGGCACACACACAATCCATGTCTTAAGGCTCAAAAATCCTTCTTTAATCATTTATTAAGTCTCACAGATGCCTCTTTTCTCTTCATCACCCCCTTAGGAAGTCTTCCTCTCAGTACCCAGAACAGCACCACACAATGTCACGTCTTCAGACAGAAGAAAGGGCAACTTTTGTTCATTGTTTGAAATTGAATCCTAAATAAAACTCTTTTGCATTAAAAAAAGTTTTAAATTATGTCTGGGGACTGGTGAGTGGAAAGTTTATTTTGACAAATCTGACAACACAACCCAATGCAGGCAAGGAGGAAGTTTGGGCTTCTTCAGTGGAACGGTATGATTTCCCCTCAGAGTTGGGAAGAGAGTCGGAGAGACAAATCAATTCTCATACCTCACACACAGACGGACTGCATTCTTGCATTCTCACTCGGGCTTCCTTTCCATCCTTATGAAGTGTACACTATGGGTGAATTTGAATATGATTGGCTCTCAAGAAAGGGCGGCTAGAAATAATTGGTCTGTCTGATGCTCCTGGTGGTATAACATGTACTGGTTGTATCTCAAATGGCTCCCTATCCCCTAATGTGGTGGAGGGTTCTGGTTGAAAGATTTGCACTTAATGGGGAATATGGTGCCATTTGGGTCACATCACTGTGTTCATGCATGCCACACAATTTCACATAGCAGGGTACAAAACAACAGCTAGCTCCAACCCTGAATGGGGACCTTTGGGTGAGTGTCTTGCTTTGTATAATTTACCTTCAAATTGTATTGTCTGCCTGTGTGCAGTGCTTCTGTCCCAAATGGCACACTATTTCCTAGTGTAGAGCCCTATGCACCCTGGTCAAATTTAGTGCACTAAATAGGGAATAAGGTGCCATTTGGCACAGTCGGTGTTGATGCAGGCGTGTGTTGTGGGCGGTGGTGCGTGTAAAACCCACAGGAGGTTTAAAAGCATCTATTCTTGATCCTTAAATATTTAGAGTGATTCTGTCAAGCTGTCGGTCGGGGACGTTTCTCACAGGAGTGGCAGAGTGGAGTGTCACACGGTTCAAGTGTTTCTAGACGCTCATCATCAACTCTTGCTGCTCGGAGATGATGAAGGTTGTGCGAGTGTGTGTCTGTGTGTGTGTGTGTGTGTGTGTGTGTGTGTGTGTGTCCTCAGAGATGACGAAGTGGGATCAGAATAGAGGCGTTAAAGGGATAGTTCACAAACTACACAATGATACGTTGGTGTATTGCTGTCATACCTTGTCCATAGACTGGGTAAGGAAAAAGTCATTTTTAAATTTGATTGAATTATCCCTTTAACCGTCTACTGTGGTGGGCTAAATCAGTCACAGTGTTTCTTGGTAGTCTTAAACAAATCTACTTTGAAATAAAAGTTTACACCTCACACATATGTTTTTGGTCTGAAAAAAAGAAGACACCTGTACCATGTCAGATATAGAGTTGAAATATATTACATTTTGAGTTTGCATCCCAATATGACACTTTATATACATCACTGAAGATTGAAATATAACAAAACTGTTTGACATAGAAACACCCAATTTTCTGCTTTTTAAAATGTATTTGTATTATTATTATGAAAAAGATTAACCTTCCACCCATGAGGCCACTAGGTCATTTGACTGCAGGAAAGGGTTTTAAGAATTGCACCCCTGAGTCCTAAGTGCTGCATTGTCTGTCCAATTCACAGCAGCGCTATTAAGACTACTGTAGGTAATATGGTTGTATTTTTCATGTTGATTTCAATGTCCCTTGGATCACGAACGTTATAAGCCTACATGAGTTACTATTTCTTAAAACAGCAAAAAAAAATAACACTCAAAATAGGGAGCTTAAACTGTAGGCAGCTAAATTAACATTTGTGTGTGTTCCCTATGTGTGTGTTTTGCTATTTGTGTGTCTTCTTGTGTGTGTGTGTGTGTGTGTGTGTGTGTGTGTGTGTGTGTGTGTGTGTGTGTGTGTGTGTGTGTGTCCTGTCGGAGAATGTGTCTGAGACAAACAGTGATTGTCACGACAGCCCTGTCCGCCTGGCTGGCTCGCCGCTCGGTGTGTGTGTGTGGGTGGTGCTAGCTATCCGCTCTGAGGTTTGTGAAGGACACGACAGATGTATCATTGAAGGTTACACTCAGTTCTCCTGATGCCAAATTACACTGGCTATGGTGCCACACTGAAATATAATACGTAAATAAATAAATAAATAATTGTGTCATCTAGTAACCCAGTGCTGGGTAACTATAAGACAGAACACTGGGTTATTTTGACCCAGGCAGTTGGGTTGCTTTAATAACCCAACATGTTGTTTTTGATGACCCAAACATAGGTTAATTTAGCCATTAGTTGGGTTTCATGCTGTGTTGACCCAGTAGCTGGGTATTTTTTTTATGTCATCCTGTCACGATTGTGTGTGTGGAGAGACCAAAGCGCAGCGCAAGGATAGTAGTTCGACATGTTTTTTAATATACTATGTACGTACGTTAATAAATACTTTGTATATACAAAAAGGGAATGACGAACTAACGAACACAAAAAACAAAACACTAAGGAAAAACATCACGTTAACAAAACACACTAATTAACGGACATAATGAAAACACACTTACTTTCACCGTGACTGCGAATTATAACGACAACGACCCACACCCGAGTGAAGGACAGACTCAACATATATGGGATCCCTAATTAGAGACAATGCGTTGCAGCTGCCTCTAATTAGGGATGCAACCCAAACCCCACACAGAAACAGAAAAGAACGACACTGTCAGACTCTGACCATAGCTACATAGAGAAGCAAATAGGCTTCTCTATGACCAGAGCCTGACACATCCTTAGGTTATTTTCGGTGTGGCTTATTAAGGGCTAGTTATTTTTGGCCACCTGTGAGATTAAATGTAAATAAGTACCACCTTGTAACTAACATTGGAGAAAGCAGGTTTGCAGAAGGGCGTGGTTTATATAACTAGATACGTAGCGACTCTACTGGTGCCAACATTTGACTGTAGGGTGTCAGCAAAGAGATAGGTCAGGGGAGGAAGGGTCGTTCAAAACTCTGACGTGGTTGTCAAGTCAACACATCCGTCAGTGCTGCTGTGAACCACATCACAAGAGACAGTCCAAACGGGAGGGGTTTATGTGTGTGTATATATGTGTATACACAATATATATACAGTGGGGAGAACAAGTATTTGATACACTGCTGATTTTGCAGGTTTTCCCTCTTACAAAGCATGTAGAAGTCTGTAATTTTTATCATAGGTACTCTTCAACTGTGAGTGACGGAATCTAAAACAAAAGTCCAGAAAATCACATTGTATGATTTCTAAGTAATTAATTTGCATTTTATTGCATGACATAAGTATTTGATACATCAGAAAAGCAGAACTTAACATTTGGTACAGAAACCTTTGTTTGCAATTACAGAGATCATACGTTTCCTGTAGTTCTTGACCAGGTTTGCACACACTGCAGCAGGGATTTTGGCCCACTCCTCCATACAGATCCTTCAGGTTTTGGGGCTGTCGCTGGGCAATACGGACTTTCAGCTCCCTCCAAAGATTTTCGATTGGGTTCAGCTCTGGAGACTGGCTAGGCCACTCCAGGACCTTGAGATGCTTCTTACGGAGCCACTCCTTAGTTGCCCTGGCTGTGTGTTTCGGGTCGTTGTCATGCTGGAAGACCCAGCCACGACCCATCTTCAATGCTTTTACTGAGGGAAGGAGGTTGTTGGCCGAGATCTCGCGATACATGGCCCCATCCATCCTCCCCTCAATATGGTGCAGTCGTCCTGTCCCCTTTGCAGAGAAGCATCCCCAAAGAATGATGTTTCCACCTCCATGCTTCACGGTTGGGATGGTGTTCTTCCATTCCTCCTCTGGATCATCCAGATGGTCATTGGCAAACTTCAGACGGGCCTGGACATGCGCTGGCTTGAGCAGGGGGACCTTGCATGCGCTGCAGGATTTTAATCCATGACGGCGTAGTGTGTTACAATGGTTTTCTTTGAGACTGTGGTCCCAGCTCTCTTCAGGTCATTGAACAGGTCCTGCCGTGTAGTTCTGGGCTGATCCCTCACCTTCCTCATGATCATTGATGCCGCACGAGGTGAGATCTTGCATGGTGCCCCAGACCGAGGGAGATTGACCGTCATCTTGAACTTCTTCCATTTTCTAATAATTGCGCCAACAGTTGTTGCCTTCTCACCAAGCTGCTTGCCTATTGTCCTGTAGCCCATCCCAGCCTTGTGCAGGTCTACAATTTTATCCCTGATGTCCTTACACAGCTCTCTGGCCTTGGCCATTGTGGAGAGGTTGGAGTCTGTTTGATTGAGTGTGTGAACAGGTGTCTTTTATACAGGTAACGAGTTCAAACAGGTGCAGTTAATACAGGTAATGAGTGGAGAACAGGAGGGCTTCTTAAAGAAAAACTAACAGGTCTGTGAGAGCCGGAATTCTTACTGGTTGGTAGGTGATCAAATACTTATGTCATGCAATAAAATGCAAATTCATTATTTAAAAATCATACAATGTGATTTTCTGGATTTTTGTTTTAGATTCCGTCTCTCACAGTTGAAGTGTACCTATGATAAAATTACAGACATCTACATGCTTTGTAAGTAGGAAACCCTGCAAAATCGACAGTGTATCAAATACTTGTTCTCCCCACTGTATATATATATATAGTATATCTCATTGATGCAATTTCAATGTTTAAGTTGCTTTCTGTATCACCAAATTAGCTTGACATGATTTTACTGCACCGCTGCATCCAAGTTGCTTGACATAGGCGTTTCAAAGCACTGTCAGTCAAGATGAGCTCATGAATATAAGCTTCCCTCCCACTCAGTCTGTCTTTTCAAACATCCTGATAGTTAGCCACGAGAAAGTAATTTTCAGATTGACTGTTCAGGACCTTTAACTTTGTACACTGCAAAACTAAATATTCCTTGAATATTTTAAAACATTACATATGCAAATATAATGTTTACAATATTATTTGCATATTGTATCAGTGATAACAATCCCAACATTTGTATTTGATTAGGTTCTTAAATTTATACACTTGTGTAAACCTCATGAAAGTTACAAGAATGTCAGTGTTGAACCTTAACAGATTAACTGGAATGACATTTACTCTCAGGGGCAGCCAATAAGAATTATCAGAAAAACACGCCCCTACTAAGTCACGCCTCCAGTCTCAATAACCCAGATATTAAAGAAAACAACACAACTAAGTGACCTAATGCCTGCAACCCAGAAGTTGGGCCATCCAAACAACCCAGCATTTTTTAGAGTGCACGCATTGAACGTCACTAGAGAACACAAACAGGAAGTGTGTGTGTGGATGTTGTGTGTCGTGGTGCTGTATGTGTTGAAAAGTTAGGACTTGGTTGATGGGTCAGGGTGACTTTCAGAAACCCAGTTTGTACTTAATGCAATGTGAAAATGTGACTGACAACTTAGAGTATGATGTTGATCAATGACTAGGTGTTTGTGTGTGTGTTGTGTGTGTGTGTGTGTGTGTGTGTGTGTGTGTGTGTGTGTGTGTGTGTGACAACTTGAGCCATACATTCCATGCGGTAAATGACTACATGTATTATGTCACTCAACCAGATGGGCTTCAGGAAATTCTGAGGTTGTAAGTCAGCCAGGAGGACATGAATCTAACTTTGACTTTGTATTATAAAAATTACTTTACATACTGTAGCTTCAGGCTGCAAACTTTCAATGATTTACCAACCTCAGGAAAACATCAAGGTCTTCACACGTTTAACAGATAGAAAGAAGGAAAAAGAGACAATCATCCCAATTTTCAACAGGTTTTGATTTTGAAAATATTCACACCAGTAGGACTCATTGAGAAGGTCAAATTTGAAAACCATGGATGAGTGCCCTCTTCTGATGCCCTTCTCCAAATGTCAAGGGTGTAAGTGTCTGTGTTCCAAACGGCACCCTGTTTCCTATATACACTGTCATGACTCTCTCCTGGCTGAGGATCTAAGGCCTCAGATCAGCTTGGCAAATGGCTGACAGATAGCTGCAAAAAACGTTTTGTCAAAAAAGTAATCACTGGAACAATATTCCTAACATCCAATCTAAAGACTAGTCATGACATATTGTTTATTAATTTAGAAAGTATACACACTTTATCTGTCAAGTTTACTAACAATATGTTGTGTCTATACAGCAATATGGAGAATTACTAGAGTATTTTTGTTACGATAGGAATGTGATTTTAGTTTTCTAACGAAATCATAGGTTTTCATATAAGCTATGCACGGCAACTAAACACGCCCCGAGTGAGCTCAGAGACCGTGCCAGCAAGAAAGAACACCCCTTTTCACAAAAGCCTTGGTAACGAAATTTACATTGCCGGGTTGCTACTGGCATGTAAAGTGGTCGGGAGCTGAACCCTGAATAATCAACTGTATTACCAGAAGATGTGAGACCGTGGTCCGCACGTTGAAATGGTTGGAGACTTTGAATTTCTACACGAGGTGAAGAAGAGAAACTCACTATACCTTAACATTACCAATCTGCAGCTGTGCATGTAAAGGAGTCTAGAACTTTGACTAAAGACACGAGGTGGGAAGAAAGAAGATCCCATCTCAGACGACCATTGTTGCATCTGAAGTATCTGTTCTATTTGAATACTCCACTACCAGTGAAGCTCTGCTAAGAACATTGTGACCTCTGGTGGATAAGCCAAGCCTTCAACCAAAGCATGAACTACAACTACCCCGTCCCCATAGAAGGGTTAATTGGTTCAACAGAGTTAGACGACGAACAAAGACATCTACACGTAAATATATACATTGCACTTATCCGAATGGGAGGTGGTTAGGGTGCTAAGTCTTCAAACAGTCTTCAAAACAGTCTTCAAATCTTGAAGGTTACGTGGGCCTCTTCTATGAATCTTGATCTTCAGTTCTTTCCATAGATTTTCAATGGGATTTAAGTCAGGTGATTGGCTGGGCCATTCTCGCAGCTTTATTTTCTTTCTTTGAAACCAATTGAGAGTTTCCTTGACTGTGTGTTTGGGATCATTGTCTTGCTGAAATGTCCACCCTAGTTTCATCTTCATCATCCTGGTAGATGGCAGCAGATTTTTGTCAAGAATGTCTCGGTAAATTTGCCCATTCATCCTTCCTTCAATTATGTGAAGTTTGCCAGTACCATTTGCTGAAAAGCAGCCCCACACCATGATGTTCCCACCTCCAAACTTTTTTAAGGTGATGTGCAGTGCCATTTCTCCTCCAAACATGGTGTGTATTATGACATCCAAACAGTTAAGTTTTGCTCTCATCTGACCACACTATATTATCCCAGTATTTCACTGGCTTTTCCAAATGTTGTGCAGCAAACTTTAAACGAGCTTCAACATGCTTTTTTTTCAGCAATGGAGTCTTGCGTGGTGAGCCTGCATACAGGCCATGGCGGTGGAGTGCATTACTTACTGTTTTTTTTTAGACAACAGTACCTGCTAATTGCAGGTCTTTTTGAAGCTCTCCACAAGTGGTCCTTGGCTCTTGGACAACTCTTCTGATTATTCTTTTCACTCCTCTGTCAGAAATATTGCGAGGAGCACCTGGTCGAGGCAAATTTATGGTGAAATGATTGTCTTTCCACTTCCGTATTATGGCCCCAACAGTGCTCACTGGAATATGCAGAAGCTTAGAAATGCGCCTATAACCAATGCCATCATTATGTTTTGCAACAATTAGGTTGCGAAGCTCTTTGCTTTTACCCATCATGAGATATTAATTTGCACTGACAGGGGGCTGGATTGCTTTTTAATTACTGATAGTTTTCAGCTGTTGTCTTGGCTTTCCATGCCTTTTTGCACCTCCCTTTCTTCATGTGTTCAATACTTTTTCCCTGTGTCATTTCACATTATTACACATAACTTAATTTCTGAACTTATTTGTTTTGGTTTCTTTGTATGTATGGATTACTTGGGTTGTTACCAACATCTGGTGAAAATGTCATGTCAATAGCACCTTTGGAAATATATTTACTGAGAAAAATGGTGACGTGTTCAATACTTATTTCACCCTCTGTATCTACAACACAAAATCCATGTGTACATGTGTATAGTGCACATAGTGCACACGTGTGTGTGTATGCATGTGCCTGTGTTTGTGTCTCTTCATAGTCCCCGCTGCTTCTTAAGGTGTATTTATATTTGTTTTTTAAATCTATTTTACTGCTTGCATGAGTTACTTGATGTGGAATAGAGTTCCATGTAGTCATGGCTCTATGTAGTACTGTGCACCTCCCATAGCCTGTTTTGGACTTGGGGACTGACAAGAGACCTCTCGTGGCATGTCTTGTTGGGTATGCATGGGTATCCGAGCTGTGTTGCCAGTAGTTCAAAGAGACAGCTCGGTGCATTCAACATGTCAATACCTCTCATAAATACAAGTAGTGATGATGTCAATCTATCCTCCACTTGGAGCCAGGAGAGATTGACATGCATATTATTAATGTTAGCTCTCTGTGTACATCCAAGGGCCAGCCGTGCTGCCCTGTTCTAAGCCAATTGCAATTTTCCTAAGTCCCTCTTTGTGGCACCTGACCACACGACTGAACAGCAGACCAGGTGCGACACAACTTGAGCCTGTAGGACCTGCCTTGTTGATAGTGCTGTTAACAAGGCAGAACAGTACTTTAGTACGGACAGACCTCTCCCCATCTTAGCTACTTGTTTGACCATGACAGTTTACAATCCAGGGTTACTTCAAGCAGTTTAGTCACCTCAAATTGCTCAATTTCCACATTATTCATGACAATATTTAGTTGAGGTTTAGGGTTTAGTGAATGATTTGTCCTAAATACAATGCTTTTAGCTTTTGAAATTGTTAGGACTAACTTATTTCTTGCCACCAATTCTGAAAGTAACTGTAGCTCTTTAAGTTTTGCAGTGATTTCACTCACTGTAGTAGCTGACGTGTATACTGTTGAGTCATCCACATACATAGATACACTGGCTTTACTCAAGGACGGTGGCATTTCATTAGTAAAGATTGAAAAAAGGGGCCCAGACAGCTACCCTGGAGAATTCCTGATTCTACCTGGATTATGTTGGAGAGGCTTCGATTAAAGAACACCTTCTGTGTTCTGTTAGACAGGTAACTCTTTATCGACAATATAGCAGGGGGTGTAAAGCCATTACACAAGTTATTTCCAGCAGCAGACTAAGATCGATAATGTCAATAGCCGCACTGTCTAAAAAAACAGCCACCACAATCTTTTTATCATACATTTCTCTCAGCCAATCATCAGTCATTTGTGTAAGTGCAATGCTTGTTGAATGTCCTTCTCTATAAGCGTGCTGAAAGTCTGTGGTTAATTTGTTTACTGTAAAATTACATTGTACCTGGTCAAACACCATTTTTTCCAAAAGTTTACTAACGGTTGGTAACAGACTGATTGGTCGGCTATTTAAGCCTTTAAAGGGGGCTTTACTATTCTGAGGGCACACACTTTGTAGTGGGCTTAAATTGAAGATATGGCAAATTGGAGTGGCAATATCGTCCGCTATTATTCATCTAAGCAGATGAGCTTACCTGCAATGTTTTCTGAATGTTTGTTCAGAAATTATTTGGTTGTGCAAACCCACAGTTTCATCAGCTGTCCTGGTGGCTGGTCTCAGACGATCCCGCAGGTCAAGAAGCTGGATGTGGAAGTACTCGGATGGTGTGGTTATACGTGGTCTGCGCTTATGTGGCGGATTGGACATACTGCCAAATTCTCTAAAATGACATTGGAGGGGGTTTATGGTAGAGAAATTAACATTAGTTTTGCTAATGTTAACATTAATTTCTCTGGCAACAACTCTGGTGGGCATTCCTTCAGTCAGCATGCCAATTGCATGCTGTCTCAAAACTTGAGACATACTTTATGTAGCATTGTGTTGTGACACAAAACTGCACATTTTGTCGGCAGCACAAGGAGCACCTGTGTAATGATCATGCTGTTTAATCAGCTTCTTGATATGCCACACCTGTCAGGTGGATGTTTTTAGCCAGCAGCATACCACCCTGCGTGCCACTGCTGGCTTGCCTCTGAAGCTAAGCAGGGTCTGTCCTTGGATGGAAGACCAGATGCTTTTGGAAGTGGTGTTGGAGGGTCAGTTGGAGACACGCTTTCCTCTGGTTAAATAATAATCATAATTTATATACCGTACCAGTCAAAAGTTTGGACACACCTATTCATTCCAGAGTTTTTAATAGTGAAGACATCAAAACTATGAAATAACAAAGCAAATACGGAATCATGTAGTAACCAAAGAAGTGTTAAACAAATCAAAATATATATGTATTATTTGATGTAGCCATCCTTTGCCTTGATGACAGCTTTGCACACTCTTGGCATTTTCTCAACCATCTTCATGAGGTAGTCACCTTGAATGCATTTCAATTAACAGGTGTGCCTTGTTAAAAGTTAATTAAAAGGTAAAAGACCCAAGTCCATATTATGGTCTGATGAGTCCAAATTTTAGGTTCCAACCTCTGTATCTTTGTGAGACGAAGAGTAGGTGAACGGATGATCTCAGCATAGATGGTGTGGGGGTGCTTTCCTGGTGACGCTGTCAGTGATTTATTTAGAATTCAAGGCACACTTTGAATTTATTTGAATTTACTTTGGGTAACAGACATATACAACAAAATGTACAATGTGGACCCAGAGGATATCACTTGAAAGTGTTAATTAAAACGCTTGTTTCCAAAGTGGTCCTCGATGGTAACCAGCATGGCTACCACAGCATTCTACAGCGATACACCATACCATCTGGTTTGCACTTAGCGGGACTATAATTTGTTTTTCAACAGGGCAATGACCCAACACACCTCCAGGCTGTGTAAGGGCTATTTGACCAAGAAGGAGAGTGATGGAGTGCTGCATCAGATGACCTGGCCTCCACAATCACCCGACCTCAATCCAATTGACATTGTTTTTTTTTATTATTATTATTAAACCTTTATTTAACCAGGAAGGGCACATTGAGATTAAAAATCTATTTTCCAAGAGAGTCCTGGCCAAAACAGGCAGCAGAAAGTCATTACATAAAAGTTGCAAGTACAATACAACAAATACAGATATTGTTTGGGATGAGTTGGACAGCAGAGTGAAGGAAAAGCAGCCATAGTGCTCAGCATATGTGGGAACTCCTTCAAACCTGTTGGAAAAGCATTCCAGGTGAAGCTGGTTGAGAGAATCCCAAGAGTGTGCAAAGCGGTCATCAAGGCAAAGGGTGGCTACTTTGAAGAATCTCATATATAACATCTATTTTGATTTGTTTAACACTTATTAATTACTACACACATGCGCCGAATACAACAGGTGTAGACCTTACCGTGAAATGCTTACTTACAAGCCCTTAACCAACAATGCAGTTCAAGAAAGAGTAAAAAAATATATAAAAAGTAAGACAATAAAATAACAATAACGAGGCTATAAACAGGGGGTACCGGTACTGAGTCAATGTGCGAGGGTACAGGTTAGTTGAGGTAATTTGTACTTGTAGGTAGGGGCACAATGACTACGCATAGATAATAGACAGCAGGTAGCAGCAGTGTAAAAACAAAGGGGGGGTGTCAATGTAAATAGTCTGGGTAGCCATTTGATTAATTGTAGAGCAGTCTTATAGCTTGGGGGTAGAAGCTGTTAAGAAGCCTTTTGGTCCTAGACTAGGCACTCTGGTACAGCTTGCCGTGCGGTGTCGGAGAGAACAGTATGACTTGGGTGACTGGAGTCTTTGACAATTTTTGGGGCTTTCCTCTGACACCGCCTAGTATATACAGCGGGTGAAATAAGTATTGAACACGTCACCATTCTTCTCAGTAAATATATTTCCAAAGGTGCTATTGACATGAAAGTTTCACCAGATGTTGGTAACAACCCAAGTAATCCACACATACAACAAAACCAAAACAAATAAGTTCAGAAATTAAGTTATGTGTAATAATGTGAAATGACACAGGGAAAAAGTATTGAACTCCACGAGGTACTGAAGGCCCCCCGCCCGACGTCTCGAATCCAAAATGGAACAGACGGAGTACGCCGGGACCCCTTCGATGTCCAACGGGGGCTGAGGGACCTCCCGCACCTCAGACTCCTGGAGTGGACCAGCCACCACCGGCCTGAGGAGAGACATGAAACGAGGGATTAATACGGTAAAGGGAGTTTTAACCTGTATGTAACCTCGTTGATTCTCCTCAGGACTTTGAATGGCCCTACAAACCGCGGGCCCAGTTTCCGGCATGGCAGGCGGAGGGGCAGGTTCCGGGTCGAGAGCCAGACCCGATCACCCGGTGTGAATACCGGGGCCTCACTGCGGTGTCGGTCCGCGCCGGTTTTCTGTCGACGTATAGCTCGCTGGAGACGAACATGCGCAGCCTCCCATGTCGCCTCCGCGGAACCACTCATCCACCGCAGGGGCTTCGGTCTGGCTCCGATGCCACGGTGCCAGAACCGGCTTGTAACCTAACACACACTGAAATGGGGTTAGGTTGGTGGAGGAGTGACGGAGGGAATTCTGTGCCATCTCAGCCCATGGCAGGAACACCGACCACTCCCCCGGCCGGTCCTGGCAGTAGGACCTTAGGAACCTACCTACATCCTGATTGACCCTCTCCACCTGCCCGTTAGATTCGGGGTGAAACCCAGAGGTAAGGCTAACGGAGACCCCCAGCCGTTCCATGAACGCTCTCCACACCCTTAATGTGAATTGGGGGCCCCTATCAGACACTATATCCTCTGGTACCCCGTAGTGCCGGAAGACATGGGTGAATAGAGCCTCCGCAGTTTGCAGGGCCGTGGGGAGACCGGGCAGAGGCAAGAGGCGGCAGGACTTGGAGAATCGGTCCACAACGACCAGGATCGTAGTGTTCCCCTGGGAAGGTGGAAGGTCAGTCAGGAAATCTATCGATAAATGTGACCAAGGCCGTTGTGGAATGGGTAAAGGGAGTAACTTACCCCTGGGAAGGTGTCTAGGTGCCTTACACTGGGCACACACCGAACAGGAGGAGACATACACCCTTACATCCTTAGCCAAGGTGGGCCACCAATATTTCTCAGTAAGACAGCGCACTGTCCGACCGATACCGGGGTGACCAGAGGAACCCAATAGATGAGCCGTTCGCGGACAGCAGACGGCACGTACAGACGTCCAGCGGGACAGGACTGTGGAGCTGGCTCTGTGCGCAACGCCTGCTCAATGTCCGCGTCTAGCGCCCATCCTACCGGTGCTATAATGCAGGAGGCCGGTAGTATGGGGGTGTCATCTACGGGCCTCTTCTCTGTGTCGTACAGCCGAGACAGTGCGTCTGCCTTCACGTTCTTTGTCCCTGGAATATATGATATGGTGAAGTGGAAACGTGTGAAAAACATGGCCCACCTGGCCTGACGAGGATTCAGCCTCCTAGCTGCCCGGATGTACTCTAGGTTGCGGTGGTCAGTCCAGATGAGGAAAGGGTGTTTAGCCCCCTCAAGCCAATGTCTCCACACAGTCAAAGCCTTGACTACAGCCAAAAACTCCCGATCACCCACATCATAGTTTTGCTCCGCCGGGCTGAGCCTCTTAGAGAAGAAGGCACATGGGCGTGCCCGATCGTTGGGATAGGACTGCTCCTACCCCTGATTCAGACGCGTCCACCTCTACTATGAACTGCAAAGAGGGATCCGGATGGGCCAGCACCGGGGGCCGCGGTGAAAAGAGCCTTCAGCTGACTGAATGCCCTGTCCGCCGTAGTGCACCAGGAAATGACACTGGAAGGTAGAGGTGTGTAACAGAGGACTCTGGGTAAGTGTGGTGCGCTGTTACCTGGGGTGATGCCAGTGCCCTGCCTGCCGCCTCTAAACCCAGCACTCTGAAAACAACGGGCCGCCGAATGTCCTTGACGACCACAGGAGGAGCACTGGACCCGGCTCCCTCGACGATTCCAGGCGGCCGTTCCACCCATTTCGATAGGAACGGGATCTAGGGTGGATAAGGGTGGTAAGAGCGGACCCCCCACAGGACGTCTGCGAGATGTCCAGTCTTATGGCCATATCCACGAGTTGGTCAAAACGTAGCGTGGCATCCCGGCAGGCTAGCTCTCGACGGACGTCCTCGTGCAAACTGCATCGGAAATGGTCAATGAGGGCCCGCTCATTCCACCCTGACCCGGCCACTAAAGTCCGGAACTCCAGCGCGAAATCCTGAGCACTCCTCGTCCCCTGTCGTAGGTGAAAAATACGTTCGCCCGCCTCTCTTCCTTCTGGTGGTTGTCCAACGCTGTTCCCTCTCTCCAGGTTGCGTTGGCCCACTCCAGGGCTTTCCCAGTTAGACAGGAGACGAAGGCTGACACCTTCTCACGGTCCGAGGGAGTAGGGGAGATTGTGCTGAATGCCAGCTCTAATTGCAAAAGGAACCCCTGGCACTGGGCAGCGGCTCCGTCGTATTCCCGGGGAAGGGAAATGTGAATTCGACCGGTAGGTTGTGGTGGAGTGTTAGTACTCATAGTGGTCGGAACCGTATGCGCTAACGGTGAGGCTCCACTGTCGGGTCGGTTGTGCTCCAGTCGCTGGACAGCCTGGAGAACCCGATCCATCGCCTCTCCTAGGCTGGTGAGCATGGTGGAGTGCTCCCTCACTCTCTCCACTACCCCGGTCATGTTAGTCGCTCCTGCTGACTCCATTTGATGGGTCGGGTATTCTGTGACGGCGTTAATATAGAATAGAGAGCCAGGCGCAGGAGATAGCGTGAACTCAAGGTATAAGTTTAATATCCAAACAAGTCGAAATAAAGATTGTACTCCGTACATACACAGTCACAATGAACAATACCCGACAAGGACATGAGGCAACAGAGGGAACATATATACATGAAGTAATGGGGGGAAATGAGAACCAGGTGTGCGTAATGACAAGACATGACAAATGGAATAATGAACGAGGGAGCGGCAGTGGTTAGAAAGCCGGTGACGACGATCGCCGAAGCATGCCCGAACAAGGGGTTGAGGCAACTTCGGCAGGAGTCGTGACAATAACCAATGCCATCATTATGTTTTGCAACAATTAGGTTGCAAATGTCTTGAGACAGCTCTTTGCTTTTACCCATCATGAGATGTGTCTTGTGTGACACTTTGGCAATGAGACCTTTTTGTAGGCCATCAGTTGGGACTGAACCAGCTGATATTAATTTGCACTGACAGGGGGCTGGATTGCTTTTTAATTACTGATAGTTTTCAGCTGTTGTCTTGGCTTTCCATGCCTTTTTGAACCTCCCTTTCTTCATGTGTTCAATACTTTTTCCCTGTGTCATTTCACATTATTACACATAACTTAATCTTTATCTTTAGCTTAGTGATGAGCTTTGTGGGCACTATGGTGTTGAACGCTGAGCTGTAATCAATGAACAGCATTCTCACATACAGTGGGGAGAACAAGTATTTGATACACTGCCGACTTTGCAGGTTTTCCTACTTACAAAGCATGTAGAGGTCTGTAATTTTTATCATATGTACACTTCAACTGTGAGAGACGGAATCTAAAACAAAAATCCAGAAAATCACATTGTATGATTTTTTAATAATTAATTTGCATTTTATTGCATGACATACAGTGGGGAGAACAAGTATTTGATACACTGCCGATTTTGCAGGTTTTCCCACTTACAAAGCATGTAGAAGTCTGTAATTTTTATCATAGGTACTCTTCAACTGTGAGTGACGGAATCTAAAACAAAAATCCAGAAAATCACATTGTATGATTTTTAAGTAATTAATTTGCATTTTATTGCATGACATAAGTATTTGATACATCAGAAAAAAATAACTTAATATTTGGTACAGAAACCTTTGTTTGCAATTACAGAGATCATACGTTTCCTGTAGTTCTTGACCAGGTTTTCACACACTGCAGCAGGGATTTTGGCCCACTCCTCCATACAGATCCTTCAGGTTTCGGGGCTGTCGCTGGGCAATACGGACTTTCAGCTCCCTCCAAAGATTTTCTATTGGGTTCAGGTCTGGAGACTGGCTAGGCCACTCCAGGACCTTGAGATGCTTCTTACGGAGCCACTCCTTAGTTGCCCTGGCTGTGTGTTTCGGGTCGTTGTCACTTGGGAGACCCAGCCACTACCCATCTTCAATGCTCTTACTGAGGGAAGGAGGTTGTTGGCCAAGATCTCGCGATACATGGCCCCATCCATCCTCCCCTCAATACGGTGCAGTCGTCCTGTCCCCTTTGCAGACAAGCATCCCCAAAGAATGATGTTTCCACCTCCATGCTTCACGGTTGGGATGGTGTTCTTGGCGTTGTACTCATCCTTCTTCTTCCTCCAAACACGGCGAGTGGAGTTTAGACCAAAAAGCTCTATTTTTGACTCATCAGACCACATGACCTTCTCCCATTCCTCCTCTAGATCATCCAGATGGTCATTGGTAAACTTCAGACGGGCCTGGACATGCGCTGGCTTGAGCAGGGGGACCTTGCGTGCGCTGCAGGATTTTGTGTTACTAATGGTTTTCTTTGAGACTGTGGTCCCAGCTCTCTTCAGGTCATTGACCAGGTCCTGCCGTGTAGTCCTCATGATCATTGATGCCCCACGAGGTGAGATCTTGCATGGTGCCCCAGACCGAGGGAGATTGACCGTCATCTTGAACTTCTTCCATTTTCTAATAATTGCGCCAACAGTTGTTGCCTTCTCACCAAGCTGCTCACCTACCAACCAGTAAGAATTCCGGCTCTCACAGACCTGTTAGTTTTTCTTTAAGAAGCCCTCCTGTTCTCCACTCAATACCTGTATTAACTGCACCTGTTTGAACTCGTTACCTGTATAAAAGACACCTGTCCACACACTCAATCAAACAGACTCCAACCTCTCCACAATGGCCAAGACCAGAGAGCTGTGTAAGGACATCAGGGATAAAATTGTAGACCTGCACAAGGCTGGGATGGGATACAGGACAATAGGCAAGCAGCTTGGTGAGAAGGCAACAACTGTTGGCGCAATTATTAGAAAATGGAAGAAGTTCAAGATGACGGTCAATCTCCCTCGGTCTGGGGCACCATGCAAGATCTCACCTCGTGGGGCATCAATGATCATGAGGAAGGTGAGGGATCAGCCCAGAACTACACGGCAGGACCTGGTCAATGACCTGAAGAGAGCTGGGACCACAGTCTCAAAGAAAACCATTAGTAACACAAAATCCTGCAGCGCATGCAAGGTCCCCCTGCTCAAGCCAGCGCATGTCCAGGCCCGTCTGAAGTTTGCCAATGACCATCTGGATGATCCAGAGGAAGACTGGGAGAAGGTCATGTGGTCTTATGAGACAAAAATAGAGCTTTTTGGTCTAAACTCCACTCGCCGTGTTTGGAGGAAGAAGAAGGATGAGTACAACCCCAAGAACACCATCCCAACCGTGAAGCATGGAGGTGGAAACATCATTCTTTGGGGATGCTTTTCTGCAAAGGGGACAGGACGACTGCACCGTATTGAGGGGAGGATGGATGGGGCCATGTATTGCGAGATCTTGGCCAACAACCTCCTTCCCTCAGTAAGAGCATTGAAGATGGGTCGTGGCTGGGTCTTCCAGCATGACAACGACCCGAAACACACAGCCAGGGCAACTAAGGAGTGGCTGCGTAAGAAGCATCTCAAGGTCCTGGAGTGGCCTTGCCAGTCTCCAGACCTGAACCCAATAGAAAATCCTTGGAGGGAGCTGAAAGTCTGTATTGCCCAGCGACAGCCCCGAAACCTGAAGGATCTGGAGAAGGTCTGTATGGAGGAGTGGGCCAAAATCCCTGCTGCAGTGCGTGCAAACCTGGTCAAGAACTACAGGAAACGTGTGATCTCTGTAATTGCAAACAAAGGTTTCTGTACCAAATATTAAGTTCTGCTTTTCTGATGTATCAAATACTTATGTCATGCAATAAAATGCTAATTAATTACTTAAAAATCATACAATGTGATTTTCTGGATTTTTGTTTTAGATTCCGTCACTCACAGTTGAAGAGTACCTATGATAAAAATTACAGACTTCTACATGCTTTGTAAGTGGGAAAACCTGCAAAATCGGCAGTGTATCATATACTTGTTCTCCCCACTGTAGGTGTTCCTTTTGTCAAAGTGGGAAAGGGCAGTATGGAGTGAGATTTAGGCTGTTTACCTTCACTTCCCTGGGCACAGGTACTATGGTGGTCTGCTTGAAACATGTAGGTATTACAGACTCGGTCAGGGAAAGGTTGAAAATGTCAGTGAAGACACTTTCCAGTTGGTCTGCGCATGCTTTGAGTACACATCCTGGTAATCCGTCTGGCCCTGCGGCTTTGTGAATGTTGACCTGTTTAAAGGTCTTACTCACATCCAAGACCGTTATCACACAGTCTTCCGGAAATGCTGGTGCTCTCATGCGTGCTTCAGTGTTGCTTCTCTCGAAGCGAGCATAAAAGGCATTTAGCTCGTCTGGTATGTTCACGTCACTTGGCAGCTTGCGGCTGGGTTTCCCTTTGTAGAACTTAATAGTTTTCAAGCCTTGCCACATCCGACGAGCCTCAGAGCCAGTGTAGTAGGACTCAATCTTAATCCTGTATTGAGGCTTTGCCTGTTTGATGGTTTGTCTGAAGGCGTAGCGGGATTTCTTATAAGCGTCCAGATTAGTGTCCCGCTCCTTGAAAGCGGCATCTCTAGCCTTTAGCTCGATGCGGATGTTGCTTGTAATCCATGGCTTCTGGTTGGGATATATACGTACGGTCACTGTGGGGACGACGTCGTCGATGCATTTATTGATGAAGCCGATGTCTGAGGTGGTATACTCCTCAATGCTATTGGATGAATCCCGGGACATATTCCAGTCTGTGCTAGTAAAACTGTCCTGTAGCGTAGCATCCGGGTCATCTGAATCCTTCCGTATATATTGAGTTACTGGTAGTTCCTGTTTTAGTTTTTGCTTGTAGACAGGAATCAGGAGGATAGAATTATGTTCAGAATTGCCAAATGGGGGGCGAGGGAGAGCTTTTGTATGCATCTCTGTGTGTGGAGTAAAGGTGGTCTAGAGTTTTTTTTCCATCTGGTTGCACATGTGACATGCTGTTGGAAATGAGGTAAAACTGATTTAAGTTTGCCTGCATTAAAGTCACCGGTCACTAGGAGCGCCACTTCTGGATGAGCATTTAGTTGTTTGCTTATGGCCTTTCACAGCTGGTTGAGTGTGGTCTTAGTGCCAGCATCGGTTTATGGTGGTAAATAGACGGCTATGAATAATATAGATGAGAACTCTCTTGGTAGATAATGTGGTCTACAGCTTATCATAAGATACTCTACCTCAGGCGAGCAATACCTTGAGACTTCTTTAATAGTAGACATTGCGCACCAGCTGTTATTGACAAATAGTTACACCCCCCGACCCTTGTCTTACCAGATGTAGCTTCTCTGTCCTGGCGATGCATGGAAAATCCTACCAGCTCTATATTATCTGTGTCGTCGTTCAGCCCCGACTCGATGAAACATAAGATATTACAGTTTTGTAGGATATCCTTGATCGTATATAATCCATGTTATTTTCCAATGATTGCACGTTGGCCAATAGATCTGATGGTAGTGGGGGTTTACTCACTCGCCTGCGAATTCTCAGAAGGCAGCCCGACCTCCACCTCCTTTTTCTCCATCTTTTATTCACGAAAATGAAGGGGGTTTGGGCTCGTTCCCGAGAAAGCAGTATATTCTTTGCATCGGACTCGAGGTGAGTAATTGTTGTTCTGATATCCAGACGTTATTTTCGGTCATAAGAGACGGTAGCAGCAACATTATGTACACAATAAGTAAAAATAATAAGTTACAAACAACGCGAAAAAACGAACAAAATAACATAGTTGGTTAAGAGGCTGTAAAACGGCAGCCATCCCCTCTGGCGCCATTTCCATTCTGCTTCCAATTTAGCTCATTCATCCCCTCTCCTCTTCCCTGTAATTATTCCCCAGGTTGTTGCTGTAAATGAGAATGTGTTCTCAGTCAACTTACTGTACCTGGTGGAATAAATACATAATACATTATATTGGCAAAGGAGAAATGTTCACTAACAGGTGCAATTTTAGAGAAATAAGCTTTTTGTCCGTATCGAAAATTTCATTTCAGCTCATGAAACATGGGACCAATACTTTACATGTTGCATTTTATATTTCTGTTCAGTGTACAACCCCTCAGATGTCCTAGATTAGGGAGAGAGAGTCCCATGTTCAGAATAACAACGACAACACTGTATCGAAAAGGATAGGAGATTGTCCATTCATATAGTTACTAGTCTAGTAGTGAAAAGGAAACTCAGCAGCTCTTGGAGGTCAGTTGATAAAAGTGCTTGTTCATTGTTAAAAGTAAAACCTTCCCTTCCCACTAGACTAGCTCTATGGGACAAAACAAAAATGTCCTTAGCTGAAAAATCTGAGCCTGAACCAATGTGCAGGGCCTAGACCATCATGTCCTGTAATGGCAAGAAAAACATAAGGGAGCCAGATGACAAGAACTTTACCATGTCCACTTGTTCACTGGGTAGGGAACCAGGCCAGGGCTGTACAATCCTCATTGGGGTGGGGGCTCTGGGTCCATCCCAAATAGCATTCTATTCCCTACATAGTGTACTACCTTTGACCAGAGCCTTATCCAAAGTAGTGCACAATATAGGGAATAGGGTGCCATTTTGGACGCAGTCTCTGTATAGCTTCAGGCTGAGCATTTCTCTAGTGCTGTGGTGATCGCATAGCAGATAATTCAGTCCTTCCTTCCCTCGCTTGGCGGTTGTTCCATCTTTAATACCTGGGGCTTTTGGTCTTTAATGTTTTTCGTTGTTTGACAAATGACCCTTGTTTGTATCAAGTGTCCCTCTGTCCCTCTCAGACCTGTAGACTTATAACTTATAGAGCAGTCAAGATTGGTTATTAATGGAGATAGGGGTGGGGTGGGGGGAGAGACAGACAAAATCCTGCAGCGCACGGATTTTGCTTTGTCAAAGAGAGCAATTTAAAAGAAGCCATTTGGAGAAGGGCACAGTATGTAATGTGGATGAACCACTCATCATATTATAGTGTAGAACCTGCCTACAGAGATACATGTAGCAGTTTTTTATTTTTTATTTAACCTTTATTTAAGTAGGCAAGTCAGTTAAGAGCAAATTCTTATTTACAATGACAGCCTACTCCAGCCAAACCTGGACCAATTGTGCGCCACCCTATGGCACTCCCAATTATGGCCGGAGCTGTTTGGGTGTTAGGACCTAGTTTAACAATTAGGCATCCATCCATCCGTGAGTAACTTTCTAGTCTGTAAACACTCATTCACTCAGGACTTATTCATTCAGCGCTCATTCATTCAGGATCATATCACGTGCAATATTGTAAGTAATTCTTGGACTGAACTTGCGTAGTTATTCACTCAGGACTGTATACAGGTATTCTGTCAGTAGTATCTTTTTATGTAGTATTATTATTATTATCTGTCTGTCTGTCTGTCTGTCTGTCTGTCTGTACACATCTGTATACTACCGCAGGATGTACACCGGCACAGGAGCACACTGGGTTTCTCTGTTCACAGGAAAATCTGCCCCATAAAATGTTGTCCTGTTGGTTAGAAATATACATTTTCCTTTTAGTGAAAATAAAAGCAAACTTCGTTTTTTTCTGTTCTTCCTCTGTTCAGTGCTGCTCTTGGATCATCTTACCCCCACGCAGGAGTAGTCATACACACCAGCCTGTTCTCATAGACTGACATTTTCAACCTCTCCCTGACAGTCTGTAATACCTACATGTTTCAAGCAGACCACCATAGTCCCTGTGTCCAAGTCCCATAGTCCCTGTCTAAATGACTATTGCCCTGTAGCACTCACATCTGTAGCCATGAAATGCTTTGAAATGCTCACATCAACATCATCATCCCAGACATCCTGGACCCACTCCAATTCACATACTGCCTCAACAGATCCACAGATGATGCAATCTCTATTGCACTCCACAATGCCCTTTCCCACCTGGAAAATAAGGAACTCCTACATGAGAATGCTGTTCATTGACTACAGCTCAGCGTTCAACACAATTGTGCCCTCCAAGCTCATCAATAAACTAAGGACCCTGGGATTAAACACTTACCTGTCTTTTTGTAGAGCAAGACTTTTTGTGGAAGGTACTATGCCGCACACAGACCCCCTCGCGCACTCAACGTCGTCGACATATGTCGAGTTTCCTTGTAGGCCTATTTGGCGGGGAAACTGTGAAGCCAGCTCTACAGCCTATTGCCTGTTCCAGTATTTTGTTAAAGAATGTGAAACAATGTCTGTATGCTGCTTTCCTTTAAATCATACATAGCTGTTCTTTATATGGCCTACAATAAATGTGTTCATATGGGCAGAATAACTATAGACTATAGCATGCCGTATTTTTATCAGTTATTGAAATAGAACATTTCATGTGGGAAAAAAATTATCTGGTAAAAAGCTGACATTTGGACATTTCAATAAAACTATTATTTGTACATGACTATAGAAATGGAAACGGGATTTTAGAGACACAAAGTAACATGATTAAAGGGTTAGGCTATACTGGGCTTTCACCATCATTACTCACATAATTCCAATTCGATCATGTCACAATTATCAGCTTTGGTATTGACATCAGTGAGCATGCTTTCTCTAGTGAGGAGAGACACATGGGGAAATTATTATGAGATTTGGACCACAGAAATCCAATGTTTATATAATGTTTCATATTCTGCATAAAAAGATCTTGCACTAATACCCTCATTCAGTATTCATTATTCTTTGAAAAAATATCCAGGCGCATGAATGCTACACCTACAGACAGGAACGACAGACCGCAAATAAGTCCTCCTGGAAGTGCACCGAAATATGATGCTTTAAAATACCAAGGGTGCTGACGGGGTTATCTCAAAGTTATGCTGCGTACCCGTTGTTTTTGCTGTGAAATATTCTGTGTTGTGGTGGTGCTTCGGATTAAACACTGACGACGATGAGACAGCCTACAGGGAGGAGGTCAGAGACCTGGCAGTGTGGTGCCCGGATAACAACCTCTCCCTCAACGTCAGCAAGACAAAGGAGATGATTGTGGACTTCAGGAAAAGAGGGCAGAGCACGCCCCCATTCTCATCAACGGGGCTATAGTGGAGCAGGTTGAGAGCTTCAAGTTCCTTAGTGTCCACGTCACCAACGAACTATCATGGTCCAAACACACCAAGACAGTCGTGAAGAGGGCACGACAACGCCTATTCCCCCTCAGGAGACTGAAAAGATTTGGCATGGGTCCTCAGGTCCTCAAAAAGTGCTGCACCATCGAGAGCATCCTGACTGGTTACATCACCGCCTGGTATGGCAACTGCTCGGCCTTCGACCTCAAGGCACTACAGAGGGTAGTACATACGACCCAGTACATCCCAGGGGCCAAGCTTCCTGCCATCCAGGACCTCTATACCAGGCGGTGTCAGAGGAAGGCCCTAAAAATTGCCAAAGACTCCAGCCACCCTAGTCATAGACCCTCACTAACTTTAAGCATCAGCTGTCAAAGCTGCTTATCGATCACTGCACCTGTATATAGCCCTTCTGTAAATAGCCCATCCTACTACCTCATCCCCATATTTATATTTTTAACTTCCGCTCATTTTGCACTCCAGTATCTCTATTTGCACATCATCATTTGCACATTCCATCATTCCGGTGATTATGCTAATCTGTAATTTATTTAGCCACTATGGCCTATTTATTGTCTTCCTAACCTTACTGCATTTTGCACTACATTTGCACTCTGTATATAGATTTTCTATTGTGTTATTACTGTACGTTTGTTTATTTCCCATGTGTTTTTTTTTTGTCGCACTGCTTTGCTTTGTCTTGGCCAGGTCGCAGTTGTAAATGAGAACTTGTTCTCAACTGACCTACCTGGTTAAATAAAGGTGAAATAAATAAATAAATAAATAGACTATTCTCCCTGCTACCACATGGCAAGTCTAGCCCGCCGGTACCCCAGGTATTCAGCCTTGCTATTGTTATTGTATTGTTGCTCTTTAATTATTTGTTGTTTTTCTATTTTCTTTTTTGTTCTCTCTGCTACTGCACTGCAAGCGGCACCGATGCAACAAGTATAGAACTAACAGGACCCCGAACAGCTTCTACCCCCAAGTCATAGAACTGTCTGTGTAAATATTGGTTAACTACTGTATTTAACTATCTGCATTGACCTTTTGACTCACCACATACGCTGCTGCTACTGTTTATTATCTATCCGGTTGCCTAGGCACTTTATCCCTACCTTTCTGTACCGTGTCTTCAGAATGTATTCACACCCCTTGAATGTTCCACATTTTGTTGTGAAATGGCGTGAATTTAAAATGAATAAAATGTAGATTTTTTGGTCACTGGCCTAAACACACTATCCCATAATGTCAAAGTGGAATTATATTTTTACATATTAATACAATTTTTGTCAATAAGCATTCAATCCCTTTGTTATAGCAAACTTAAATAAATTCAGGAGTACAAATGTGTTTAACAAATCACACAATAAGTTGCATGGACTCATTCTGTGTTCAATAATAATGCTTAACATGATTTTTTAATGACTACCCCATTTCTGTACACCACACATACAATTATCTGTAAGGTCCCTCAATCAAGCAGTACATTTCAAGCACAGATTCAACCACAAAAACCAGGGAGGTTTTCCAATGCTTCTCAAAGAAGGGCACCTATTGGTAGATGAGTAAAAATATGGTGAAGTTAATAATTAACACTTTGGATGTTGTATCAATACACCTAGTCACTGAAAAGATACAGGCGTTGTTCCTAACCCATAATTTTAAAACAAGACAATGATTATCTAGTCTCTCAGTCAAGGTTTAGTTACAACTCTAATGCAAGATGGAAAGCAATGGATTCACATTGACTATTGATTTATATATTGAATTTAAAATGTTGATTAGCTGGGCATGCTGGGCAATATGGATGCACATCTCTCAGTAAATAATAACCATCAAGTATTCAGCCAAGCCATAGTATAAATAGTATTTTATATTTGAAAATGTATGAAAGGAAATCTGGGGGAGCCAGTTTGAATGGGCCTGATGCAGCTGATAAAATGTATATTGTTATATAACATTTACAGGAGCTATGCTTAAGTTTGTCAGTAGAGGAGATACAAGCACAGACTCAGTTGATCCACATCCAGCCTCAGCCAGTACTAACACAGACCCAGTACAGCTGGCTTCAGCAAATACTAACACAGACCCAATTGAAGTACAGGCAGCCTCAGCCAGTACTAGCACAACCAGAGGTGTACAGCCAGCATCAGATACAAGCAGCTCAGACCCTAATAGAACAGTTGCTGCTCCACCAAATGACCCAGCAGATTGGCCAACAGTCTTAACAGACTTTGAGGACTGAGTTAGTGCGCAGAGGTCCATTCAAAACAGGACTGGATTTTTCTTAGCCTAAAGACAAGTCTAGAAGAGGTTTCCATTCAGGCTTATTACAGAGACAGCTGTCAAATGGGGAAAAGATTACCAGGATCTGGCTTTCATACTCAATCAAAAACAATGCTGGGTATTGTTTTTGCTGTAAGCTCTATTCTACAAAAGATTACAAAATAATAAAGGAAGGCGTGAATGACTGGTCAAATATCAACACCATTCTGAAACACCATGAGGGTAGTCCTGAACACACAAACAATAGGATTAAGTGGAGATAGTTTGATCTGCGCCTAAGTCGGGGACAGACTCTTGACCAGATACAAATGACAATTTTGGAGGCTGAAAGAAGGAGATGGCGAGATGTCCTTACACGTTTAATAAGTATCACCCAGTCTCTGGCTGAAAAAACGTAGCATTCAGGGGTTCGTCAGACAAACTCTTCCAACCAGATAATGGAAACTTCCTAAAAGAGGATGAATTACTGGCAAAAATTACTGACCCCGTTATGGAAAATCATCTCAGCAAAATTACAGATGGAGAGACACATGCTCATTAACATAGGAAGTGCACACAGAATGAGCTGATACAGATTGTAAGCAATAAGATTCTGGAAGCAATAGTGACTCAAGTAAGAGACTCAAAGTACTTCTCCATTATCTTGGACTGTACACCTGACATCAGTCACCAGGAGCAAATGTCCATTATTCTGAGAAGTGTGGCTTTAAAGGGAAAGCCTGAGATCAAGGAGCACTTCGTCGGCTTTGTGAATGTTGAGATTACAACAGGCTTGAATCTGTCCACTGTCATCTTAGATTAGCTGAACGATCTGAAGATTCCATTTGAAGATTGCAGAGGGAAAGCTTATGATAATGGGGGCAACATGAAGGGCAAGCACCAAGGAGTATAAGCCAGACTGCAACAACAACAAAAAATTCCAGGGCTGTGTTCGTCCCATGTGGAGCACATACTCTACACCTTGTCATTGCAGATGCTGCCAAATCTTCAAAAGATGCAGTTGGGTTTTCTGGGCATGTGAAAAAGCTCTTCACCTGCTTTTCAGTTGGCACACAAAGATGGAGGGTTTTGAAGAAACACGTGAACATAACGGTGAAGTCATGGAGTGACACAAGATGGGAGAGTAGGCTCCAAAGTGTTCATGCAATCAGGTATCAGGCTTCTGAGGTTCAGGAGGCATTACTGGCAGCCAGACAGACGATCAACGATCCTGAAGCCAAAGTGGAGGGACACGCACTTGCAGCGGACATTGGGTCCTACCGCTTCTTGATTTGGTGTGAGATACTGACAATGACAAACAAGGTGAACAAGCTCCTCCAATCCGCCTCAATGGAGTTGGATATCACATCTCAAATGCAATTGCCTCCCTCACTACATACCGGGAAACTGGATTCTCTGAGACCAAGACAATAGCCAAAAGCATTTGTGAAGACATTAATGTGGAGGCTGTTCTGAAAGAGAAGAGACTGATAAACAGCAAGAGGCATTTCAGCTATGAGGCTCCTGATGAACTGGTGACTGATGCACTGAGAAACCTAGAAGTCAACTACTTCAACATTGTGGTCGACTGCTGTGACATTCATGGATGAGAGATATGAAACACTCAACCAGGTGAAAACAAAATATGGAGTGCTGCTGAACTTCCGCACTGCCTCTCAGATGTCCAGTGAATCTTTAAAGACTCACTGCATGGAAGTTGAACATAATCTAACCTTCAGCGATGACTGTGACATCAGTGGAATGGATCTGGCACACGAGATTCAGAATTTACCTGATCTGCCATCAGGTAAGATGACTGCCTTTGAGCTGCTTTCCTTTCTCTGTAAGAAAGACCTGGAGGAACTATATCCTAACCTGTGGATAGCCCTAAGAATTGCAGTCACCCTAACAGTAACAGTAGCATCGGCAGAGATGAGCTTTTAAAAAGCTACCTGAGGTCTTCCATGTCACAGGAACATTTGAGTGGTCTGGCCATCATGGTCATAAATCATGACTTGGGGAAACATGTCCTATGATGACATCATTGATGTTTTTCCTCAAGAAAGTGCAGAAGATGAATATTTTAATTCAAACATTCAAATGTTTACACACTTAGTAACATTTAAGATTGTATGGTAGAAGTGCATTTCTGTAAATGACTGCTTAACTAACTATGTGACATACTTTCTCAATTTGTTAGACTGGTGCCCATGTGGCAGGTAGCTGAGTGGTTAGAGTGGGCCAGTAACCGAAAGGTTGCTGGATCGAATCCCTGAGCTGACAAGATAAAAACCTGTTCAGAATGAGCGTGGGGGTGAACGGAAAGGGATAAATTGAGAATTAGCATGCAGACTTGGAGGTAGGACGCTGCATCTCTTGTTTCGATAGGTCACAATCACCTGAAAATCAACACGGAGCAAAGATGGCTGATGATACATTCAATGATACGGCTGAGTAATTGCTCTAAGGACTGTATGTGAGAAAGTTAATTGAAGTCTGAACATTCTGTTAAATTCTACAGTCACCACTCTGCTCTCATCGTTCCACTGGGGAATCATTCGACACGGCTGATTAACCGTGATGTCAGACTACAGAAAAGTTACTGAAACCACAGACAACGAAGGGGGAGGACACGGTGACATCTGTTGGAGGGGAAAGCCAACTGACCTCTCTTCGCTAAGGCTTGAGTCCCGCTGAGGTAAAACGACGAAGAAAAACACTTCAGACACGTAAAAAAATGTGTTACCTCTCCCCCCCATGAGCGGTGGTTAGGGCTCTAAGTATTCTGATTACTGTGAGCGAGTCTTTCAAATGTATAAGTGTGTGTTTCTCTCTTTTTCTTTCTCTCTCCATTATGCTATCTGTTGGTGAACAGGCAGTCGTATTGTGTTAGTCCACTAGGGACAGTTTCCGTTGTATTAGAACCATATTCAACAGCCCATACTGTGTGTGTATCCTGTATTATCATTTAGATAGATAGTTAGTAAATAAATAATTAAACCCATTTGTGTATTACGGAATAATTAGTGAAACTGGGGTTTGTGCGGATGCAAGGTCTATGTGACGTTCAGAATGAGACTGATGAGGTAATGATACATTAATAAGTGACTGCTATCTATATATATGAAAATATCTATAAACACATTTTCCCGTGGTGCCCTAACTTTCTAATTACTTAATTGTTACATGATTAGTTTAATCAAGTAATCGATTAAACATAGTTAATTGATTTGATAAAATAACAGTCATCCCATTAATGATAGTCACATCACGACACTTTATAATACTAACCTAATTGACAGAGGGAAAAGAAGGAAGCCTGTACAGAATAAAAATATTCTAAAACATGCATCCTGTTTGCAACAACGCACTAAATTAATTAAAGCAATTCACTTTATGTCCTGACTACAAAGTGTTATGTTTGGGCAAAATCCAATACAGCACATTACTGAGTACCACTCTCCATATTTTCAAGCATAGTGTTATGGGTATGCTTGTAATTGTTAAGGACTGGGGAGTTTTTCAGGATAAACAATTAACCTCACGGAGTTAAGAACAGGACAATCTGGTTCAGTCTGCTTTGCACCAGATACTAGGAGATGAATTCACATTTCAGCATCACTATAACCTAAAACCCAAGGCCAAATCTACACTCTTAGAAGTAAAGGTGCTATCTATAACCTAAAATGGTTCTTTGGCTGTCCCCATAGGAGAACCCTTTGAACAACCCTTTTTGGTTCCAGGCAGAACCCTTTTGAGTTCCATGTAGAACCCTTTACACAGAGGGTTCTACATGGAACCCAAAATAGTTCTGCCTGGAACCAAAAAGGGTTCTTCAAAAGGTTCTCCTATGGGGACTGCCAAAGAACCCTTTTTTTCTTAGAGTGTACACTGGAGTTCCTTACCAAGAAGACAATGAATGTTCCTGAGTGGCCAAGTTTAATAGAATTTTTATTTAACTAGGCAAGTCAGTTAAGAACAAGTTCTTATTTACAATGACGGCCTACCTACAGAGTCAGCCATAGTAGTACGGCGCCGCTGGAGCAAATTAGGGTTAAGTGCCTTGCTCATGTGCACATCGACAGGTTTTTCACCTTGTCGGCTCGGGTATTCGAACGAGCGACGTTTCGGTTACCGGCCCAACGCTCTAACCGTTAGGCCGAGTTACAGATTTGACATAAATCTACTTTAAAATCTATGGCAAGACCTGAAAATGGTTGTCTAGCAATGATCAACAACCGATTTGACAGAACTTAAGAATTTAAGAATTTAAAAAAAAGTAATGGGCAAATGTTGCACAATCCAGGGTTGGAAAGCTCTTAGAGACTTACCCAGAAAGACTCACAGCTGTAATCACTGACAAAGGGGTGTGAATACTAATGTGTAAATTTGATATTTGCAAAAAAAAATGTCACATATTTTCACTTTGTCATTATGGGGTATTGTGTGTAGATGGGTGAGAAAAAAATACATATTTCACTCTTTTTGAGTTCAGGCACAACAAAATGTGGAATAAATCAAGGGGTATGAATACTTTTTGAAGGCACTGTACATCTCTAACTCAATGACCTCGTTCCCCTGCACATCGACTTGGTACTGGTAGCCTGTGTATATAGCCAAGTTATTGTTACTAATTTTGTATTTATTCCTTGTGCTATCATTTTGTCTATAATAGCACACCCCTTGACTTTTCCCACAGTTGGTTGAGTTATTGCCTGAATGTTTTTCTCTCATTGTTGGGAAGGGCCTGTAAGTAAGCATTTCACTGTTAGTCGACACGAAGCATGTGTCAAATACAATTTGATTTGACAAGTCTAGACGGAACACATTAAACAAAAATCTGGGACACTCAAATTAGTATGATATGTTACGTTTGATATAGTTACATAAGACAGAAGGTTACTCACGGACAACTTTAGCACTTGAGCTAATTAGCAACTTTGCAACTACTTACTACCTTTTAGCTACTTTGCAATTACTTAGCATGTTAGCTAATCCCTCTATAACATATTCTATGAATTGCAATTCGTAACATATTATACAAAATGGATGATGGACATCCACAAATGAATACATATCATACCAAACGCAACATATTATACTCATTTGAGTGTCCCAGATTTTTGTTTACTATGTTACGTCTGCCCCTGAGACCAGAGACCAGAGTCTCACACACACACACACACACACACACACACACACACACACACACACACACACACACACACACACACACACACACACACACACACACACACACACACACACACACACACACACACACACACACACACACACACACACACACACACACACACACACACACACACCACCCAGAGGTAATCAGCCTAGCTGCGGTTTTCCAGCTTGAGCTAAGCCGATGGTTAGATGTGCATCCCAAATGGCACCTTACTCCCTATATAGTGCACTACTTTTGACCATAGGGCTCTGCTATGTAGTGTGCCATTTGGGATGCAGCGCACAGGGCTTTGTACCCAAACAAACACAGCAGGGAGGAATGTCAATTATTACCAAATTCAGGAAGGGAAAGATTACAAACGCATGTTACAGAGGGGCTTCAAAAGGTATAAAAACTGCCTTGTTCCCCTGTAAATTGCTAGTAACTTGAACCAGATGTACATGTACCAGAATGTGATTTGTGCAGAAACATTACATAGTTGTTGTGGATTGCCCAAAATGTTATTAGATAGGCTAATGTAGGGAGCTGGTGGTGTGTGTGTGTGTGTGTGTGTGTGTGTGTGTGTGTGTGTGTGTGTGTGTGTGTGTGTGTGTGTGTGTGTGTGTGTGTGTGTGTGTGTGTGTGTGTGTGTGTGTGTGTGTGTGTGTGTGTGTGTGTGTGTGTTTGCTGCTGGGGTAATGATGTTATCACAGTTATGTAACATTGAAAGACCAATGGGTGGGGTAGCTAGAGGAAAAACAAAGGACCTGTGAGTACAATTTACTTCTGTAACTACAGTATATCTACACAGTATAAAACACCTTCCTAATACACAGTATAAAAAACCTTCCTAATACACAGTATAAACCCCCCCTACGTCTTGCCCTACCTGCCACACAGTTACCAGTACCACCCATGACTATGTTTGCTAGTGAAAGAGAAATGGTTGTTGCATTCATCCATTTTCAGTCCTGTGGCCTTCACCAAGTGAGATCCAAAGTAGAATATGTTGTCATTCAAATGTTATTCTTTAAGATAATACAATACATTTTCCATAAGGCATTCTTTTGAGGGCCTAGTTTAACTCTAATACAGTGGCCCAAAACTCATCGTTTACAGGTCACATCAGGCCTGCAAGTCACATTATGCTGGCTTGCAAAGTGACGTGTAATTCCTATTAGAATCCAGCCAGTGTGTTTAAACATCCAAACTGGAACAACCATTTCAGTAATGGGTGCAATAAGTAAGTAACAGATTGGAATAGTTTAGAAAAATATATGTTATTTATATTTGAGTATCATAAGATTAATTAATCAATCAATTTACATGCAAAAACATAGATTTTGAAACAAACAGAAAAATCTACCTGCAATAGCTGAGGAAGAATCAATTAAGAATAACAATTTTTTTCAGTGTATTGTATATAGGGGATATGGTGTCATTTAGGAAGCACCTCCATATAGCTAGATAAGTACATCAACTTCCATCCACAGAAGCTAGTACAGCCTGTAACCTGATTTGAGGTTCTCCGTATAGCTCTGTAACTGAGGGAAGGCTCCTTCTTTAACACAATTACCTCTGATTCACAAACATCCATTTGAGAGCAGAGCTCTGCCGGACCACTACTCAGAGGTGAGCTGGGGATTTTTCCCTGGAATAAACCCAATCTCCATGGTTGAGTCCCATTGGCACCCTATTCCCTACATAGTGCACTTTGACCAGGGCTCAGAGGGCTCTGGTAAAAAGTAATAGGTACCATTTTGGATGCAGCCCATGTCACAATGTGTCTCCCATTATTCAGCTGTGCCAGCAGGATGATTCAGAGCAGGGTCACCTCGGATCTTATCTCCGACTCATCTAGGGGAGATTGGACTGGGATTCCATTGGGATGGGAGTTTGGGTGTGGCGGGAAAGGAGTGGAGGACTGACTTTTTATTTTCATTAACTCTCCCTTTTATTAGAGGAATGCTGGGAGGGACAAACTGGGGAGAGAGGGGAGGGAAGGGGTGATTCAGGTGAGAAGAAATATGTGTCCCAAATGGCTCCCTACTCCTTTAGTGCACTGCTTTTGACAAGAGCCCTATTGGCCCTGGCTAAATGAAGCGCAATATAGGGAAGATGGTGCCATTCGGGACACAGATGAAAAGACTGGTCAGTTGTGGTGATGAGTCAGCGGCTGTGTTGTAAATGTTATTGTGTGTGTGTGTCTGTGTGTGTGTGTGTGTGTGTGTGTGTGTGTGTGTGTGTGTGTGTGTGTGTGTGTGTGTGTGTGTGAACAAAGATCAGTCAGTGGCAGCTTGCGTCTCCAAACGGAGCAGACGTCTGTCGGCGTGCATTGTGTCACTCGGGCCAGAGCCAATGTCGTCTACAGACAATCAGTTGTTGTAGGGGATACTAGGAAGTGACAGATATGGTCAATGACTTTTTCACTCTGATAATATAATAATATATACCATTTAGCAGACACTTTTATCCAAAGCGACTTAGTCATGCGTGCATATATTTTAAATATGGGTGTTCCCCATGCTCTACCAACTGAGTTACAGAGGACTCTTCTTCTAATCATCTAGGCATGGATGAATGAAGACCACAGACTCAGACCATTAGGCTGCCAATGGGACAAACCCTAAAACGTAATTGGAGGAAATAAGACTAAAAGATTAACATTGAATTTTCTAAAAACCATTAACGTTTGTGTTAAAAAAATCAAAATAATTTATCACATAATGTACAATAGCAGCCACCATCACAACAACACTGTTGAAAGAAAACTGAATCATAAACAGTTTGAATCTTAAAACACCCTATAAATAGTCAGCCAGCTGAGTCTCTCAAAAAGACGTTAATCCATCTCTCTCTCTCTCTCTCTCCTCTCTCTCTCTCTCTCTCTCTCTCTCTCTCTCTCTCTCCTCTCTCTCTCTCTCTCTCTCTCTCTCTCTCTCTCGTTCCACAGGAGCTTTCTAATTGCCTATTGTTCTGTAGCTGTACAGTCTGGATGATGCGTACTGACAACCAACCAACCCGCATCCTCACACATTGATGTGAAGCCTACTTCAGAGGTTTCACAGGGAACTCAATTCTACAGCTGTTTTCCTCTCACTCTTTCCATCGCTCCCACTCGCTCTCTCCATATCATCTTTCTCTCTGGTAAGAGTATATGTCAAGATGTAACGTCCTCATGCTTTTGTCATTTGTCAATCCTCATCTCTCATCCACATGAGTTTCTTACATAAAATCGTAAGCCTGACTGAATGTCCAGATATTATGTGCAAAGTCAACACGAACAATGACCAACATAAAGACAAAAGGCAGCAGACCTAATACCAGTCTGTCCCAACATGTCTACCCCCCAGAGTATTAAACAGGGGGTCAGGATCAAACCTATTTTGCTCAGGAAGCTAGCTAGCAGCATAAGGATTAGGGTTGCAAAGCTATCGGTCATTTACTAAAGTTACTGGAATTTGGGGGAATTTAGGGCAATATATGTTAATGGTAACGTTGGTAATTTATACGTATATATACAGTACCAGTCAAAAGTTTGGACAGACTTACTCATGCCAGGGTGTTTTTACTTTAACGTGTACACTGGGAGTCAGGAAGCAAGTACAGGAAGTGACTTTAATAATAAATAAGACAAGGAACAAAAGAAGAAACACCAGTAGCGTTCGGACATGAAACAATAACGCCTGGGGAAAGAACCAAAGGGAGTGACAGATATATCGAAGGTAATCAGGAAGTTGATGGAGTCCAGGTGAGTCTGATGAGGCACTGGTGTTCGTAACGATGGTGACAGGTGTGCATAATGATAAGCAGACTAGCGACCTCGAGCACCGGAGAGGGATTATACGTGACATCTACATTGTAGAATAATAGTGAAGACATCAAAACTATGAAATAATACATATGGAATCATTAAACAAATCAAAATATATTTTAAATTTGAGATTCTTCAATGTAGCCACCCTTTGCCTTGATGACAGCTTTGCACACTCTTGGCAATCTCTCAACCAGCTTCATGAAGTAGTCACCTGGAATGCATTTCAATTAACAAGTGTGCCTTGTTAAAAGTTCATTTGTGGAATTTCTTTCCTTCTTATGGACAGGCACCACAGGCAAAAAAGTATAACTTCCATACTTTCATAAAATGTACAAAATATTGGCAATAATGTATATACATTCTTGATTTGTATCATTTTATCCCAACTCCATCAACTAAACCTACAATAAATGTAATTCTTGTTAGCATATTTTTAGAACTGCTTTTTTAAAAACTCTCCATGTTGAATCATATATCATTCAAAAGCTTGTTTTCCAGAGCATATTGTTAGCTAGTCCATACATGGCTATATCCTTTGTAGAAGTAGTGCTTTGTGCTGAAAGATTAGTAGTTTCCTGGCATCCGATTGGCTACTAGCATTTTCCCGCAACCTGATTGGTTATAATGCTTCACGTGCATGTGAAAAAAAATAGGCGATCTCAGTTAGCCAATGCAAGAAAAACAGTGAATGAAAGTAAACATTAGTGAATGAAAGTAAACATTAGTGAATGAAAGTAAACATTAGTGAATGAAAGAACATGAACTTGATCAGCCGATCGAGGCAGTGTCAGTACAGGTAACTAAGGGAGGAAAAGGAGGTAGCCGGCTGCAGTGCGTCGATACGCAAATTAGCTGAGATGAAGATGACAGCTAGCAGTGAGCAAGCAGACAGCAGACAGCCAACAGTAGCTTTTATTCCACATGTCACAAATAAACCAACTTGTACATGATTTGATTTACCCTAAGTGTCTAAACACTAGACTGAAAATCACCATACCAGGGATTCTGTAATTCTGTCATGATAGAATGTGTACACTGTGAAGATGTTCGTAATGCAGCAGGAGTGCTCCAGGGGAGATGTGGCATTTGATAAAAATGTGAGGATAGTTCTTCTAGCCCACGGACTTGGTTATGCAGCTCTAAAGAAAATAAGCAAAGTCATAGATTCCTTCATTGAGTCTCAGCTCATATCAGAGACATGACAGGAGAGTGACAGGCAAATAAAAAGGGAGAGTAGCCCATTATTGTCAGGTGACTTGCTGTGAGCATACGCAGATATAAACCCAGACATAGCGCAATTGCTGACGAAGGATGAGGATGCCATCATTAACAATTATCCTTGTATGTGACAAATTGAGCGAAGTGATATGAAAATTTGCCTAAAACTGCATATTTGCCCATCAGACCAGTATTCAAAGCATATGCTCTATTGCTTGAAACAAATGTATTAATTGTGCTAATGTATTTGTAAAAGGTATATTTTATGTTTATTTGTCAGTTTAGAAGTGATATATGAATAAGAGTTCAATTAATGTGACATGAATGGTCATATTTATGGAAAGTACATTTGAATTGCATTAGCCCATCTTTATCGGCCATTTTCTCAAAATGTTGTTCCCTGTGTGCCAATTCATTCTTGTCAGTCTTCAAAGGATGTACATTCACATTATTCCACACACAGGTTCTTGGGTCTTATAGTCAGACTTTTATAGAGGCTGTTTTGATAACTTGTGTCGTTTTGACTTTACGTGTAATTTTATCTGTAAATATATGCAAAATATGCATCCGTCATACATGGGGTTGGGAAGTAACGGATTACATGTAAGGGATTACAAAAAAACGGTTTAAATCCAAGCTGTGTCTTTCAACGGTGCGACTGCTGTCGGCATCCAAAGATTATCCAACTTGAATAAACACTTCAAGGTAAGTATGACATCGATACAGATATCACACACCCTGGAAAGTGATCTTTTTTTTTTTTTTTTTTACATATTTGGACAGCTGGATATGTAATCTTCACTTCAACACTATTGACAGATACAGCGGGTGAAATAAGTATTGAACACGTCACCATTTTTCTCAGTAAATATATTTCCAAAGGTGCTATTGACATGACATTTTCACCAGATGTTGGTAACAACCCAAGTAATCCATACATACAAAGAAACCAAAACAAATAAGTTCAGAAATTAAGTTATGTGTAATTATGTGAAATGACACAAGGAAAAAGTATTGAACACACTTACTGATATTTATTTAATACTTTGTACAAAAGCCTTTGTTGGTAATGACAGCTTCAAGACGCCTCCTGTATGGAGAAACTAGTCGCATGCATTGCTCTGGTGTGATTTTGGCCCATTTTTCCACACAAACAGTCTTCAAATCTTGAAGGTTCATGGGCCTCTTCTATGAATCTTGATCTTCAGTTCCTTCCATAGATTTTCAATGCAGTGCCATTTCTCTGCTGAAAAGCAGCCCCACACCATGATGTTCCCACCTCCAAACTTCACTGTTGGTATGGTGTTTTTAGGGTGATGTGCAGTGCATTTTCTCCTCCAAACATGGTGTGTATTATGACATCCAAACAGTTCAATTTTGCTCTCATCTGACCACACTATATTCTCCCAGTATTTCACTGGCTTTTCCAAATGTTGTGCAGCAAACTTTAAACGAGCTTCAACATGCTTTTTTTTCAGCAATGGAGTCTTGCGTGGTGAGCGTGCATACAGGCCATGGCGGTGGAGTGCATTACTTACTGTTTTCTTTGAGACAACAGTACCTGCTAATTGCAGGTATTTTTTAAGCTCTCCACAAGTGGTCCTTGGCTCTTGGACAACTCTTCTGATTATTCTTTTCACTCCTCTGTCAGAAATCTTGCGAGGAGCACCTGGTCGAGGCAAATTTATGATGAAATGATTGTCTTTCCACTTCCGTATTATGGCCCCAACAGTGCTCACTGGAACATTCAGAAGCTTAGAAATGCGCCTATAACCAATGCCATCATTATGTTTTGCAACAATTAGGTTGCGAAGATCTTGAGACAGCTCTTTGCTTTTACCCATCATGAGATGTGTCTTGTGTGACACCTTGGCAATGAGACCTTTTTGTAGGCCATCAGTTGGGACTGAACCAGCTGATATTAATTTGCACTGACAGGGGGCTGGATTGCTTTTTAATCACTGATAGTTTTCAGCTGTTGTCTTGGCTTTCCATGCCTTTTTGCACCTCCCTTTCTTCATGTGTTCAATACTTTTTCCCTGTGTCATTTCACATTATTACACATAACTTAATTTCTGAACTTATTTGTTTTGGTTTCTTTGTATGTATGGATTACTTGGGTTGTTACCAACATCATGTCAATAGCACCTTTGGAAATATATTTACTGAGAAAAATGGTGATGTGTTCAATACTTATTTCACCCGCTGTAAAGGTTACCCAATTTAACAAATCACACACAAAAAAAAAAAAATGTTATGCAATTAAAATAAACAAAAATGTATTTTCCTTATGTGGAAAAGTTAGTACACCCCTACCTTTACCATCACATAAAATGGCTAAAATTAGAATTAGGTGTACCAAAACAAGTGCAAATGATTAGAAAACATTAGAGAGATATTTAGGAGGGTCCAGCCTTCCATAAAGATAAGAAAATTGGTCTGGTTTGGTCTTAACCATAGGGGTTACAAATCCATTTCCAAGCAATTCGAAGTACATCATTCCATTTCCAAGCAATTCGAAGTACATCATTCCACTGGCCGACGAAAATTCCAGACCACTGGCAAACTACCTAGGACAGGTTGTCCCACCAAAGTCAGCCCAAGAGCTGACCGAAAGATGCTCAAAGAAGTCTCTAAGAACACCAGGGTAACATCAAGGGATCTACAGACCTCTCTTGCCACAATCAATGTCAAATTGCATGGGTACACTGTCAGAAAGAGACTGCACAAACTTGGCCTACATGGGAGGTCAGGAAGGAAGAAGCCTCTGCTATCAAAAAATAATATCAAGACACAACTGAATTTACCCAGGTGTTGTCTGGCAAAAGTCAGTTGTGTCTTGATATTCTTTTTTGAGAGCAAAGACCAAAGTTTCTCTGTAATGTAATGTTGTGTTTTCTAATCATTTGCACTTGTTTTGTTACACCTAATTCTAAATACATTTTTGTTTATTTTAATTGCATAACATTTTCAACGTTTTTTTTTGTGTGTGATTTGTTAAATTGGGTAACCTTTATCTGTCATATATAGTGTTGAAGTGAAGATTACATATCTGTCCAAATAAGTAAAAAAATGTAATAAAGATAACTTTCCAGGAGGTGTACTTACTTTCTCACATGACTGTATATATATATATGCTAGTATTCATTTTGTATATCTGTGTCTATATTGTCCATGCTTTTCTAGTGGATAGACCATATGATTCAAGAATAAATTGCCTAATTAATGAAAAAAGCATCTAAAGCTAGACGCAGTGACATGACGTTGCCACAATTGCCACAATTTTCTTTTACAAATAAGTGTGTTAAACAAATCTGGATATTTATCCTTAGACCCTCCTTTTACCAATGGTACTCACTAAATTGATTTTTTTTAATATTTAGGATCATGTTTTACAGCATACATTACATTGCTTATTTTGAAATCCTCTTATTTGATTATTTTATACATTTTTCATGTGAGAGATAAGTATTCAGACCCCTTGGATTTCTTCACATTTTATTGTTTTACAAAGTGTGATTCAAATGTTTTAAATTGTAAAAACTCTGGTTTTTTTTATTAATACAAAATGCAATAACTAAAATATAGTCGTTGCATAACTATTCAGGCCCTTTGTTCAGGCAAGCCTAAATTAGTTCAGGAGTAAAATTTGGCTTAACGAATCACTTAAGAAGATTGTGGGGAGAACAAGTATTTGATACACTGCCGATTTTGCAGGTTTTCCTACTTACAAAGCATGTAGAGGTCTGTAATTTTTATCATAGGTACACTTCAACTGTGAGAGACAGAATCTAAAACAAAAAATTAAGTATTTGATCACCTACCAACCAGTAAGAATTCCGTCTCTCACAGACCTGTTAGTTTTTCTTTAAGAAGCCCTCCTGTTCTCCACTCATTACCTGTATTAACTGCACCTGTTTGAACTCGTTACCTGTATAAAAGACACCTGTCCACACACTCAATCAAACAGACTCCAACCTATCCACAATGGCCAAGACCAGAGAGCTGTGTAAGGACATCAGGGATAAAATTGTAGACCTGCACAGGGCTGGGATGGGCTACAGGACAATAGGCAAGCAGCTTGGTGAGAAGGCAACAACTGTTGGCGCAATTATTAGAAAATGGAAGAAGTTCAAGATGACGGTCAATCTCCCTCGGTCTGGGGCACCATGCAAGATCTCACCTCGTGGGGCATCAATGATCATGAGGAAGGTGAGGGATCAGCCCAGAACTACACGGCAGGACCTGGTCAATGACCTGAAGAGAGCTGGGACCAGAGTCTCAAAGAAAACCATTAGTAACACACTACGCCGTCATGGATTAAAATCCTGCAGCGCACGCAAGGTCCCCCTGCTCAAGCCAGCGCATGTCCAGGCCCGTCTGAAATTTGCCAATGACCATCTGGATGATCCAGAGGAGGAATGGCAGAAGGTCATAAAAAAGGCCAGTGATTGGTAGATGGCTAACAATAACAAATCACACATTCAATATCTCTTTAAGCATGGTCTAATTAATAATTATAATGTACTAAAAAAATTATGTATTAAAACACCCAGACACCACAAAGATACAGTCATCCTTCTTAACTGAGTTTCAGGACAGGAATGAAACTGCTCAGGAATGTTACCAGGAGGCTATTGGTGATTTTAAAACAGCTACAGAGTTCAATGGCTGTGATGGGAGAGAACTGAGGATGGATCAACAACATTTTAGTGACTCCACAATAATGACTTATGCCGGGCACACACTACACGATCTTTCCAATTTACAAATCGTAACATACCACACACTTAACGACAACTAAACATATGTTTTACGGTTTAGATCGTTAAGTGTGTGGAGGGTAACGATTTGGCCAACACAACACACCACACACTAAAACTTTAAAAAACCTTTTTAACGACACGTTGTAAAGACATTCGTGGTGTTGCCACAACTCAACAAATTATTCCTCCATTTCTGACGACTCGGCTGTCCTCGGAGTTCCCCCCACACTACAGGATATCGGATCGAATATTTGCGATTTCGGATCGGGGAGGTCCCGATCTTTAAAAAACACTCTTAACATACCCCACACTACAGTATAACGAGGCCATCAAGAAATCGGGGCTTTGCTGTCCAGCGTCGGACAAAATCGGGCTAATTATCGTGTAGTGTGTGCCCGGCATTAAATGACAGAGTGAGAAGAAGAATGCAAATATACAAAATATTCAAAAAACATGTATCTTCTATGCAACAAGGCACTAAAGTAGTAAAAAAAAGAAACATGGCAAAGGAATCTACTTTTTGGCCTAAATGCAAGTAACTGCCTCCTTATTTTCAAGCATGGTGATGGCTTAGATAGATAGGTACTTTATTGATCACCCGGGGGGGAAATTTCTTTGTCAAGCAGCTACAACAAAACACAGGGCAGGTGCAAAATGCCACAACGAAAGTACACAAAAGACAGATACACGGTACATGATACATAGAGCGGCAGTATGAAAAAGTATAGAAATACAAGATATCTGGCGGGCAAAAAAAAGCTATAAAAAGACATTGCATAGTATGGGTGGTTGGCTGAATATGTACACTATACATTGGTGGATGTTGGATGGTTAACTATACTATACAGGTCGATGGCAAAGAAATTCTTCAGTAGCTAAAAATGCGTATGATATGAGAGAGGGTAATAATAGTTTACTTAATAGACAGACTGGCTAAATGAACAGGTAAGTGAAAATGTTGCATGGTTAAATTAGCTGTACAGGTAAGTATACAGTTATATTTACAGATAAGTTAATACTTGCATGGTTACACAAATTGTACAGGTAAATGACAGGAAGAGATACTTTAATAGCTAAATGTGTGTATGATATAATTGGGTATGCTTGACATCAGCAAATACTCAGGAATTTTTCAGGATAAAAATAATCGGGATTGGTCTAAGCACAGGCAAAATCCTAGAGGAAAACCTGCTTCAGTCTGCTTTCCACCAACACTGGGAGAGGAATCTACCTTTCAGCAGGACAATAACCTACAACACAAGGCTAAATCTACACTGGAGTTGCTAATCAAGAAGACAGTGAATGTTCCTAAGTGGCCAAGTTACAGTTTTTACTTAAATATGCTTGACAATTGCTGTCTAGCCATGATCACCAACATCTTGACAGAGCTTGAAGAATTTTTAAAAGAATAATAAATATTGCACAATCCAGGTGTGTAAAGCTCTTAGAGACGTATGCAAGAAGACACAGAGCTGAATATATGAACTGCCTTCAGAAAGTATTCATACACCTTCACTTATTCCACATTTTGTTGTTACAGTCTGAATTCAAAATTGATTAAATATACACACAATGACAAAGTGAAAACATGTTTTCAGACATTTTAGCAAATTTATTGAAAATTAAATACAGAAATATGTAATTTATATAATTATTCTCAACCAGAGTCAATACATGTTATAATCACATTTGGCAGTGATCACAGCTGTGAGTCTTTCTGGGTAAGTCTCAGACCTGGATTGTACAATATTTGCCCATTTATTATTTTGACAAATTGGAACATTCATTGTCTTCTTGGTAAGCAACTCCAGTGTAGATTTTGCCTTGTGTTGTAGGTTATTATCCTGCTGAAAGGTGAATTCCGTGTCTGGTGGCAAGCACACTGAACCAGGTTTTCCTTTAGGAGTTTTCCTGTGCTTAGCTCCATTCCGTTTCTTTTTTATCCTGAAAAACTGCCCAGTCCTTAACAATTTAGAAGCAGAACTATAACATGATGCAGCCACCACTGTGGTACTCAGTAATGTGTTGTATTGGATTTGCCCCAAACGTAACACTTTGTATTCAGGACAAAAAGCTAATTGCTTTGCCACATTTTTTGCAGTATTACTTTACAAACAGGATTCATGTTTTGGAATATTTTTTATTCTATACAGGTTTCCTTCTTTTCACTCTGTCAATTACGTTAGTATTGTGGAGTAACTACAATGTTGTTTATCCATACTCAGTTTTCTCCAATCTCAGCCATTAAATCTCTAACTGTTTTAAAGTCACCATTGGCCTCATGGTGGAATCTCTGAGTGGTTTCCTTCCTCTCCACTATCCAAAGTGTAATTAATAACTTCACCATGCTCAAAGGGATATTCAATGTCTGCTTTTTTTTAACCATCTACCAATAGGTGCCCATCTTTGCAAAGCCACAGAAAACCTCAGTGGTCTTTGTGGTTAAATCTGTATTTGAGATTCACTGCTCAAAATACAGATAATTGTATGCATGGGGTACAGAGATGAGTAAGTCATAAAAAAATTATGATAAACACTATTATTGCGCATAGAGTGAGTTCATGCAATGTATTATGTGACTTGTTAAGCAATCTTTACTCCTGAACTTACTTTTGTATATATAGGTTATGTGGACACCCCTTCAAATGAGTGGATTCGGCTATTTCAGCCACACCCGTTGCTGACAGGTGTATAAAATCGAGCACACAGCCATGCAATCTCCATAGAAAAATTTTAGCAGCAGATGGCCTTACTGAAGAGCTCAGTGACTTTCAACATGGCACCGTCATAGAATGCCACCTTTCCAACAAGTCAGTTCTTCAAATGTATTTCCTGCTAGAGCTGCCCCGGTGAACTGTAAGTGCTGTTATTGTTGAAACGTCTAGGAGCAACAACTGCTCAGCCGCGAAGTGGCAGCCCACACAAGCTCACAGAAGGGGATTGCCGAGTGCTGAAGCTCATAAAAATTGTCTGTCCTTGGTTACAACACTCAATAAGGAGTTCCACATTTCCTCTGGAAGCAACGTCAGCACAAAAAGCTTAATTAAATGGGTTTCCATGGCCGAGCGGCCGCACACAAGCCTAAGATCACCATGTGTAATACCAAGCGTCGGCTGGAGTGGTGTAAAGCTCACCGTCATTGGACTCTGGAGCAGTGGAAACGCGTTCTCTGGAGTGATGAATCACGCTTCACCATGTGGCAGTCCGAAAGACAAATCTGGGTTTGGCGGATGCCAGGAGAACGCTACATGCCCCAATGCAGAGTGCCAACTGTGAAGTTTGGTGGAGGAAGAACAATGGTCTGAGGCTGTGTTTCATGGCCCCTTAGTTCCAGTGAAGGAAAATCTTAATGCTACAACATACAATGACATTATAGACGATTCTGTGGTTCCAACTTTGTGGCAACAGTTTAGGGAAGGCCCTTGTTTCAGCATGACAATGCCCCTGTGCACAAAGCGAGGTCCAAACAGAAATAGTTTTTCCAGATCGGTGTGGAAGAACTTGACTGGCCTGCAAAAAGCCCTGACCTCAATCCCATCGAACACCTTTGGGATTAATTGAAATGCTGACTGCTAGCCAGGTTTAATTGCTCAACATTGTGTGTAGGCCAGTGACAAAACAATCAATTTTAAATTCAGGCTGTCCTTATGTTAGGCCCTGATCTGGCTATGCCATATGGCTGTGGGCTATACTAGTTCATTTAGCAGACAAGATTTGCTTAGAATTCGGTGGCAATATTTTATAGTATGAAGAATACAATTGAACATAGATATGAGGGAGTGGCCTCATGTAGATATGTGCGGTTGAGCGATTAACAAAGAAACAGGTACTCCTTTATGCTTAATGTATGTTGCATTTATTTGAAAATAAGGAGTTATTTATGTAACTTTAGTTGTGATACAAATGTTGAGATATATGTTTAGATTTTTTATATATTGTAAGGCTGCATGATGCGACTAATGATGATTTAAAAAAAGGTGCATGAAAGGAATGAGCTCTGCTTTGTTTTTTGCGCAGGCTGTACACACTTCGTCAGTCTCTCATTCACAATTTGACAAACACTTGTTAATCCCCTCTGTGTGGTTATAATGCCCCCTAAAAAAATCCATGCCTTTTTGCTGCCAGTGGCCGTTGTGCCCTTGGGCTGAGTATAATAATTATAATTCCCTTCTCCCGGCTGTATGCTGAAGCACCTCTCACTTACATGGCTCTAGGTCACATGATCAGGTCTTTCTCAAAGGCTACAAGTGAACATGGATAGATGGGATCTATTTCTTCACATTAGGCCTATAAGCGCAGCAGTGCGCACACGGCAGTAGGCTATAAACACGAGTGTTCCATTAGCAGGAAAACACAATTCTCAAAAGTGACTACAAATGTGATTATGCATGTACTGTAATGCTTTTAGTATAAAGGTGCATTCCCCGAACTTGAAACTCATGCGCTGTGTATGTATGCCAGTTAGGCTCTACACCCATTGTAAAGCGGATTAATGTGCTTCATTTTAAGAAGTTATTTGGCCACTTTAAAATAAACCTTGTCAAAAAAAATAAGCCTATGGGCCAGGCTACATGAGGTGTGTGACTATGTTATGAAAAAGTTGCAAAAAAAGCATGCGTGTTTCTTGCCTTAAGCTGAGCATCATTCACAAGTGATAATATATCAAGTGATAGGATAATATTGTCACCCATCACACAATTATTGATTTAATCTTGTCTTTACATATACTAAATAATATACATATACTGTATGTGTTAAATTTGTTTTGATTTAGAATGGACCATTGTCATGCACCTGTCTTGAAAAAAATGCATGTCATCTATGCACTTCAATAGCGAATGGAGGGCGTTTTTCCCGTGGTTAATTTTCATGCCAGCCGGCAGGCTATACTCCTGTTGTAAAGTGAAGCCATGTGCTTAATATTAGGAAAGTTAAAATAAATCTAGTCTAGTCTATAGAAAGCTGATGAGATCCTCCTCTTTTTAATTATGGCCATTGCTGTTTTCTCGAACAATTGCATAGCCTATAGAAATGTTGCGCAACATGAGTCATGGGTGTTTGATTAGATTTCCAATACATTTGCATTGATGTCAGAGTGATTAGAGGGACAATAGAGTGCTGATTACCAGGAAGTTAGCAAGTTTGGTAGGCAACTAATGACCATCAGCAGCATCAGAGCTTGCAGAAGGCTAATTACGGTCACGTGGAATTTTACTGGCATCATGACTCCTGAATGCAGGTGTGGATGTAATACGGTCACCGTAACAGCCCTAGTTGTGAATACTTTGACTGCACTGTATGCAATTACTATATTTATTTAATATGTATTAATCAACAAAAAAATATAATTATTCTTCCACTTTGACATGTGTTTTGTGTAGATTGTTGACCAAAATAATACAATTAAATCCATTTTAATCCCACTTTGTAACACAATAAAATATGAAGCAATCCAAGGGGTCTGAACAAAGTGTCGAAAGTATTCCACAGGGATGCTGGCCGTGTTGACTCCACAGATAGATAGATAGATAGATAGATAGATAGATAGATAGATAGATAGATAGATAGATAGATAGATAGATAGATACTTTATTGATCCCCGGGGGGGAAATTTCATAAACATGATTCCCACAGTTGTGTCAAGTTAGCTATATGTCCTTTGGGTGGAGGACCATTACTGATACACATGGGAAACTAGTGTGAAAAACCCAGCAGAGTTGCAGTTCTTGACACAAACCACTGCACCTTGCACCTACTGCCATACCCCGTTCAAAGGCACTTATATATTTTGTCTTGCCCATTCACCCTCTGAATGGCACACATACACAGTTCATGTCTCAATTGTTAACCTGTTGTCACGCTCGGGTGTGTATTGAGTAGACCAAGGCGCAGCGCAGCGATAGTTCGACATAATTTATTAAAGTATTAACTATACTTGACGTGAACTATACAAAATAACAAAGATGCATATACAAACGCAAAACACACTTACTTTCGATACGGGACAAATGACAATGAACCACGCCTAAGGAGGGGAACAAACACATATACAGCGGGTGAAATAAGTATTGAACACGTCACCATTTTTCTCAGTAAATATATTTCCAAAGGTGCTATTGACATGACATTTTCACCAGATGTTGGTAAAAACCCAAGTAATCCATACATACAAAGAAACCAAAACAAATAAGTTCAGAAATTAAGTTATGTGTAATAATGTGAAATGACACAGGGAAAAAGTATTGAACACATGAAGGGAGCTGCAAAAAGGCATGGAAAGCCAAGACAACAGCTGAAAACTATCAGTAATTAAAAAGCAATCCAGCCCCCTGTCAGTGCAAATTAATATCAGCTGGTTCAGTCCCAACTGATGGCCTACAAAAAGGTCTCATTGCCAAGGTGTCACACAAGACACATCTCATGATGGGTAAAAGCAAAGAGCTGTCTCAAGACCTTCGCAACCTAATTGTTGCAAAACATAATGATGGCATTGGTTATAGGCGCATTTCTAAGCTTCTGAATGTTCCAGTGAGCACTGTTGGGGCCATAATACAGAAGTGGAAAGACAATCATTTCACCATAAATTTGCCTCGACCAGGTGCTCCTGGCAATATTTCTGACAGAGGAGTGAAAATAATAATCAGAAGAGTTGTCCAAGAGCCAAGGACCACTTGTGGAGAGTCGGCACAGATGGCACCGGACTGGTGACACGCACTTCAGGGCGAGTGCGGGGAGCCGGCATGGAGCATACCGGACTGGAGAGACGCACTGGAGGCCTGATGCGTGGAGTCGGCACAGATGGCACCGGACTGGTGACACTCACTTCAGGGCGAGTGCGGGGAGCCGGCATGGAACATACCGGACTGGAGAGACGCACTGGAGGCCTGGTGCGTGGAGCCGGCACAGATGGCACCGGACTGGGGACGCGCACTTCAGGGCGAGTGCGGGGAGCCGGCACTGGGCTTACCGGACTGAAGAGACGCACAGGAGGCCTGGTGCGTGGAGCCGGCACCGGTGGAGCGGACTGCTCTGGCACTGGAGTGTAGCAGACGGCCGGACCCAGACTGGGCACCGGTGGAGCGGACTGCTCTGGCACTGGAGTGTAGCAGACGGCCGGACCCGGACTGGGCACCGTTGGAGCTGACTGCTCTGGCACTGGAGTGTAGCAGACAGCCGGACCCAGACTGGGCACCGGTGGAGCGGACTGCTCTGGCACTGGAGTGTAGCAGACGGCCGGACCCGGACTGGGCACCGGTGGAGCGGACTGCTCTGGCACTGGAGTGTAGCAGACTGCCGGACCCGGACTGGGCACCGGTGGAGCGGACTGCTCTGGCACTGGAGTGTAGCAGACGGCCAGACCCGTACTAGGCACCGTTGGAGCGGACTGCTCTGGCACTGGAGTGTAGCAGACTGCCGGACCTGGACTGGGCACCGGTGGAGCGGACTGCTCTGGCACTGGAGTGTAGCAGACGGCCGGACCCGGACTGGGCACCATTGGAGCGAACTGCTCTGGCACTGGAGTGTAGCAGACGGCCGGACCCGGACTGGGCACCGTTGGAGCGGACTGCTCTGGCACTGGAGTGTAGCAGACGGCCGGACCCGGACTGGGCACCGTTGGAGCGGACTGCTCTGGCACTGGAGTGTAGCAGACGGCCGGACCCGGACTGGGCACCGGTGGAGCGGACTGCTCTGGCACTGGAGCCCTGATGCGTGAAGCCGGCATAGGTTGCACCGGATTGGTGACACGCACTTCAGGGCGAATACAGGAAGCCGGCATGGAACATACCGGACTGGAGAGGCGTACTGGAGACTCGGCGTGGGATGTTGGCACCGAACGACCAGGACTGGGGATGCACACCGTGGGCACCTTTAACTCCAGCTCCTTCCTTTCGCTCTCGCACTCCTCCCAATTCCACCTACACAGCTCCATAATACTCCTATACACTCCCGTCAGGTATAACTCTTCCTCCTTTTTCACCGTATTCCACATGGAGAGTGGTACTGGTTCTTCTTCCTCATAGCCCCCCCCCCCCCGATATTTTCATGGGGTTGCCTACTGGCTCCTTTATCTCCTGTTCCCCGATTACGACGCTGTCCTCTCTTCTCCTTTTCTCCCGAATTGCGCTGCTTGGTCAGTTGGTGGTTCATTCTGTCACGCTCGGGTGTGTATTGAGTAGACCAAGGCGCAGTGCAGCGATAGTTCGACATCATTTATTAAAGTATTAACTATACTTGACGTGAACTATACAAAATAACAAAGATACATATACAAACGCAAAACACAATTACTTTCGATACGGGACAAATGACAATGAACCACGCCTAAGGAGTGGAACAAACACATATAAGTAGGATCCCTAATTAGAGACAATGCATAGCAGCTGCCTCTAATTAGGGATCCCACACACGACACCAAACAGAAATAGAACTTATAGAACTGCCAGACTCTGACCATAGAATTATAGAGAAGCAAGGCTTCTCTATGGCCAGAGCCTGACACCTGTCTCCTCCCCTTCATCTACACTGATTGAAGTAGGGTTAACAAGTGAGGGATCATAGCTTTCACCTAGATTCACAGTGTCATTTGTGAAAAAGTACCCAATTGTCAAAGTAAAGATAAAATGACTCAAGTAAAAGTGAGTCATCCAGTAAAATACTATTTGAATAAAAGTCTAAAAGTATTTGGTTTTAAATATACTTAAGTATCAAAAGTAAAAGTAAAAATATAAATCATTTAAAAATCCTAATATTAAGCAAACCAGACAGCATAATTGTCTTGTTTTTTTAAATTTACAGATAGCCAGAGTCACACGCCAACACTCAGACATCATTTACAAACGAAGCGTGTGTGTTTAGTGAGTCCACCAGATCAGAGGCAGTAGGGATGAACATGGATGTTCTCTTGATACAGCGGGTGAAATAAGTATTGAACACGTCACCATTTTCTCAGTAAATATATTTCCAAAGGTGCTATTGACATGACATTTTCACCAGATGTTGGTAACAACCCAAGTAATCCATACATACAAAGAAACCAAAACAAATAAGTTCAGAAATTAAGTTATGTGTAATAATGTGAAATGACACAGGGAAAACGTATTGAACACATGAAGAAAGGGAGGTGCAAAAAGGCATGGAAAGCCAAGACAACAGCTGAAAACTATCAGTAATTAAAAAGCAATCCAGCCCCCTGTCAGTGCAAATTAATATCAGCTGGTTCAGTCCCAACTGATGGCCTACAAAAAGGTCTCATTGCCAAGGTGTCACACAAGACACATCTCATGATGGGTAAAAGCAAAGAGCTGTCTCAAGACCTTCGCAACCTAATTGTTGCAAAACATAATGATGGCATTGGTTATAGGCGCTTTTCTAAGCTTCTGAATGTTCCAGTGAGCACTGTTGGGGCCATAATACAGAAGTGGAAAGACAATCATTTCACCATAAATTTGCCTCGACCAGGTGCTCCTCGCAAGATTTCTGACAGAGGAATGAAAATAATAATCAGAAGAGGTGTCCAAGAGCCAAGGACCACTTGTGGAGAGCTTCAAAAAGACCTGCAATTAGCAGGTACTGTTGTCTCAAAGAAAACAGTAAGTAATGCACTCCACCGCCATGGCCTGTATGCACGCTCACCATGCAAGACTCCATTGCTGAAAAAAAAGCATGTTGAAGCTCGTTTAAAGTTTGCTGCACAACATTTGGAAAAGCCAGTGAAATACTGGGAGAATATTTTATTTTATTTTATTTTACCAGTCAAGTCAGTTAAGAACAAATTCTTATTTTCAAAGACGGCCTAGGAACAGTGGGTTAACTGCCTTGTTCAGGGGCAGAACGACAGATTTTTACCTTGTCAGCTCAGGGATTCACTCTAACCACTGGGCTACCTGCCTCCCCATATAGTGTGGTCAGATGAGAGCAAAATTGAATTGTTTGGATGTCATAATACACACCATGTTTGGAGGAGAAATGGCACTGCACATCACCCTAAAAACACCATACTAACAGTGAAGTTTGGAGGTGGGAACATCATGGTGTGCGGCTGCTTTTCAGCAAATGGTATTGGCAAACTTCACATAATTGAAGGAAGGATGAATGGGCAAATTTACCGAGACATTCTTGACAAAAATCTGCTGCCATCTACCAGGATGATGAAGATGAAACGAGGGTGGACATTTCAGCAAGACAATGATCCCAAACACACAGCCAAGGAAACTCTCAATTGGTTTCAAAGAAAGAAAATAAAGCTGCTAGAATGGCCCAGCCAATCACCTGACTTAAATCCCATTAAAAATCTATGGAAAGAACTGAAGATCAAGATTCATAGAAGAGGCCCACGGAACCTTCAAGATTTGAAGACTGTTTGTGTGGAAGAATGGGCCAAAATCACACCAGAGCAATGCATGCGACTAGTTTCTCCATACAGGAGGCGTCTTGAAGCTGTCATTACCAACAAAGGCTTTTGTACAAAGTGTTAAATAAATATCAGTAAGTGTGTTCAATACTTTTTCCCTGTGTCATTTCACATTATTACACATAACTTATTTGTTTTGGTTTCTTTGTATGTATGGATTACTTGGGTTGTTACCAACATCTGGTGAAAATGTCATGTCAATAGCACCTTTGGAAATATATTTACTGAGAAAAATGGTGACGTGTTCAATACTTATTTCACCCGCTGTAAGTGTGTGAATGGACCATTTATCCTGCTAAGCATTCATAATGTAAGTACTTTTGGGTGTCATGGAAAATGTATGGAGTAAAAAGTACATTATTTTCTTTAAGAATGTAGTGAAGGAAAAGTAAATATAATTGTAAAGTAATATATGGATAACCCCAAAAAACACATAAGTAGTACTTTAAAAGTATTTTTACTTAAGTACTTTACACCACTGCTTAGTGTATAGTGCACTACTTTTAACCCGAGCCCTATGACCATTTGGGACACAGTTCCAGAAAGAGAGTAGTAGTAATACAACCTCTGTTCAATTTCCCTGGTTCTGAGAATCAAGAGTAACAGAACAGATTGAAGCTCAGCTCAGCTCAGCTCAGTTCAACCATTAAATTAGACTGATCAGTGAACCTCTCAGTGCTGCTTCTGAAAGATCTGTCATATCCCCACCTGCTCCCTGCCACTCTCACAACACAGCCCTCATAATAGCTCAGTCAGCCTGATTGTCCAACACCAGGGTCGTGTTCAGTAGGGCACACTGTTTTTTTTATTTTATATCTGTGTTCTTATTAGACAAGTTCAGGTAGCAGTACCTCTCGGTTTCAAAACGTTTTCTCCTCACTGAACATGACTCTGGTTCAACTACCACACTGATGGATTGTGTGTTTCAGTGATGAGTTGAGAGGGCTCTCTGCTGAAGGACTGATTAATATGCCAACGCTGCATGTCAAGAGGACACGCTGTCCCACAAATGTCGCTTTAAAAGTGGCAAGCACTCACATACCAGTCACTAAACGATACAGTATCTGTACGATTTATTTGATCTCACCCGCGCACGTTCGCCCACACACACACACACACACACACACACACACACACACACACACACACACACACACACACACGGCTTCACTTTTACAGAGCAAAGCTGGCACACAAGTAGGAGCAGCAACATGGAGGCTGGAGGGCCAACCTTCCCATCGCATTGTTGGCATCCAAATGGCACCCTATTCCCTATAGTGTACTTCTTTTGACCAGGCCCCGTCTCTTGTCAGAAGGAGTGAGTGCACTATATAGGGGATATGATGCCATTTGGAATGCACCCTAGCAAGATTATCCTTAAAAAATAAAGGTGCAAGTTGGAACCAAATAAGGTTCTTGAGAGCAATGCCATAGGCTAACCATTTTAGGGTCTCTGAAAAACCACAAAAGGGATGGGGTTTTTTCAAAAACCAGAAGGGTTTCGGCCTCTAGGACCAGAATTTGATAGGTTTTCTTGTTGGGTTTTAAGTCTTATTTGCATACTTCCCAGGGTGCCTTTCAACTGAATTCTTTTGAGTTACCAGTACCACCCATGACTGTGTTTGCTAGTGACAGAAACATGTTTGTTGCATTTATTGAGTATGGTGGCTTTCAACAAATAAGAGCCTAAGCTAGGGTTTCACAAATGTGGTCTTTTGTGAAACCCAAGGGTTTTTACCCTTGCTCTGCACAGCTGATTCAAGTAACCAACTAATCATTTAGCTTTGATATTATGAGTCAGCTGTGTAGTGATAGGGCAAAAAACAAAACCTGCATACCTTGAGGTCCCAAAGAAATGTTGTCATTAAAATAAAATTATTCAAGACAACACAATACATATTCCATAAGGGCTTCTTTTGAGTTCCTAGTTTTACCCTAATACAGTGGTCTTAAACTCCTAGTTCACAGGCCACATCAGGCCTGCAAATCACATTATGCTGGCTTGCAAAGTGATGTGTAATTCCTATTCCTATCCACCCAGATTGTTTAAACATCTAAACTGGAACAACCATTTCAGTAACGTGCAATAAGTCCAAGAAACAGATTGGAATAGTTTGGAAAATGTGAGTGTTATTTATATTTGATTATCAACACTAGAAATGTTACACTGAAAAATCAACACTAGTTAACACTGGCCAATTTGCTGTGTGCAATGAAAGGGACTGAGTAAGAGCTGAGTAATAGGGGGGAGGAGGCAAGGTCAAAAGTAGTGCAGGGAATAGATAGATAGATAGATAGATAGATAGATAGATAGATAGATAGGTGGGGATCAATAAAGGTGTGGTTGCTTGCATCTCATTGTCATTGTGTTATTTTATGATACAGAGTTAGGGTGGCAGGTAGCCTAGCGGTTAGAGTGTTGGGCCAGTAACCGAAAGGTTGCTGCTTTGAATACCTGAGCTGACAAGGTGAGAAACCTGTAAAATGTGTTGTTGAGCAAGGCACTTAACTCTAGGGGATGACCCTGTAGGTAGGCTGTCAATGTAAATACAAATGTGTTCATAACTGACTTGCCTAGTTAAATTTTTAAAAATCTGAGAGATTGGAACAAGGAATTGCTTCAGTGTGTCATACCGGCTGTATTTCTGCCTGCTTGAATGGCTAATAGCTCACATGCACATGAAATTACCCCAGGAATTGATAGAACATTGCTCAGAGGTGCACAAATATGATATAACATTCTAAATAAGGCATAGGATACAATTTGGGACACACCCAATCTTCCATAAGATGTCCCAAACTCCCTTAGCCCCTGCTGCAACATCACTCATTTACAGGCTCCAGGGTAGAAGACCATAACAAAGACTTGATTGATGCATCACACATTTAAATTACATTATCCTCCGTAATTAAAGCAAAGAACAGCTTTCCACTGCAGTGATAGGAGCAGGGAAGTCCAGATGGATGTGGGTTCAGTAGTGGACTCCAGAGGGATGTTGGTTGATATCCCAGACGCATCAAGTATTCATTCCCACAGCTATAATGCTTTTATTAACAATGAATCCCAATTTAAACCATTTCCCCCCACTCAAGCTAGAGTTACAGAGTTTCTCTACTAGGTATGTAAAGTATGCCTATGCAGGCTCTTACTGAACCATTGTTGTCTCGCCCTTTTGGAAAATCACATGATGAAATCATGTAAAGCCATGTGTTTTTGCAACACTTTGTGTGGTGATGTGGATTTTGGAACACTTCAAGTATCATTTCACATGTGAAATCATATGAAACCATGTGTTTTTGGAACACTTCACATGTTATGATGTTTCACATAATGTTTCACATGTGGATTTTCACATGATCGCATAACCTTTCACATGTGGATTAAATGTTTCACATGGTATTTCACAGACGACGCCCTGCAAACATAAATCTTCTTCATGATACACACAGTGCTTTACTATTGACTACATTACTGTGTTTTCATTTCTTCAATAATTATTATTCAACAGGTCCTTACCTGGGATTTCAACTCACAACCTCTTGGGTCACTGCATTCCAATCTTCCTACTACGCCACCGTCTGTGTCAATAGCAGATTACACCTGTATTCCTGTATTCCTACACTTTGGACTTCAAAGTAAATCTCAGCTTTGTTAAAAATACACAATTACATTTATTATAGCGATTCAGTAACATTAAAACAGAATAATATGCTTAACCAGAATAAACAGAAAACCCCTCAAATAAGTCAATTAAATCAATGATGAGAGAATAGTCAGAATAACTAAAATAGCAGTACAGATGGCACTCTTTTACTAAGTGCCAAAGAGTATAGCTAATGAATGTCAATGTGAATTCTACAGACTTTGTGGTGCAGCAAAAAGGTCAGTGTAGTTCATGTCCAGGGGTTGTGAGTTTAAATCCCGGGTTGGTTCATACTCTAGCTGAACAACGATAACACGTGATCACATGAAGTTTCAGAAATGCATCTTTTAACATGTGAAGTGTTCCGAAAATACCTTTTCACATGTGAAGTGTTCCAAAAACACGTTTTCACATGTTCAATGTTACATTAAGTGTTTCACATCATTTCACATGTGGCACAAACTGTTTTTAAAACAATCCTGTAATTTTATAATAAGTTACCATCTACTGAGTTGTGGTGAAAATAGTGCAAACAAGTTTTAATGTATTTCAACAGCTGAACTGTATTTTTACAGTAAATATACTGTAAATCAACTAACTGCCTTCAGGAAGTACAAAGAAATTCAAATTCAAATTATTTTCAATACTGGAAAATTTGAAATTGAGTTCACTTTCTGAATTGACTGGAACTGATCTCATATTGGTAAGCACACTTGGGCCACAACCGCACCTAGAATTTGAACTCACAACATTTGATGCCAGCAATCTGGATTTCCTGATTAACCAACAAGTCTGTGGCCATGACAGAGATCGGCAACAGATTTATTTACTTATTTCTGCACTTTGCTAAAGGTTGTCCGGAATCGAGTCAACAATTGTGGAATTATAACACCAACAAAAAGTAGCTGTGCTTGGGGACACTGGACATTAAGGTCCAGATTCAATCAGATCAAGCTATTGCTGACATCAGCATAGCTGGTGCATTAACACTCTCAGGATTTGAACTAGCAACCTCTTGGTCTGGAGCACATTATTGTCTAAGCAGTGCCACAAGGCAGTTATTTGTTACCAAGAACATATATCCACACACTCTCAAATATAATTCAATCTAGTACAGGCTTAACTGAAGACTGTTGATGCAAAACAACAAGTGGGAGACACAAGATTTGAGTTTACTTATAAATACTTCCCTAGATTCATGCCCATTGGTTGAAAGAAAGGGATGTGGTTTCTGCACGGGAGAGCCAATAGGTTAGTCAGCAACCGTGGCGGAATTGCGTTAGTGTGCCGTGCTCATAGGCTGAAGTTAATAGGTGAATGACATTCAACACGCTTGCTAACAGGAAAGGAGTAGGAGAGATGTGACACTAAGCTGATGAGGTAACACTATGACACTATCATATAAATACTGTACCCGATATGCTCATAAAGTATCATTATAACCACTACCATATAAATACCTGATATGCTGATGAGTGAGATAGGAAGCAATATGAATTGAGTTTACTAGATGAATGAAAAGTGACAATCCATTCAGACCAGCCTTACTGATTAGTAACTACATCAGTACGGTTATGGTACAGTGCTGTTCCCCGGTGTCCAAAAAGGTCAAAGGTACACATAAGGTACCTTCAGAGGTACACATAGCAACTTTTAGACCATACCCCAAATTAGAATATTTACAACCATCAGTGGAGATGTTGTACCAGTTTAAGTGTTTTTATCATTATGTTGAAGGGTGAGTAGCTCTTTTGACACTGTCAGTTATGCTATCTTTGTAAGGACTTGCATTGTTAAGAGGCTACTGTGCTTCTTCCAAAAGCTTCAAGACACCTGGTTAACAGGAAGTTAGTGTTCATTTTCAAGAAATTACTATCTACTAGTTGCAAGTGGTTATTGTAAAATGCATGTTCATTGACTGTCTGGTAGGTAAGTGAGCATCACAATAACATGATAACTGACTACTGTATGTACGAAATATCATATGGCTCTATAGTATCATATGCACTTATGTCAGCCTTTAACAAGGCTGCAAATCTGACAGTGTATAAGCTTAATGTGTATGAACAGAATACAACAATACTGAACAAAAATATAAACACAACATGTTAAGAGTTAATCCCATGTTTCATGAGCTGAAATAAAATAGCCCAGAAATTGTCCTAATGCAAAAAAAGCTTATTTCTCTCAAATGTTGTGCACAAATTAGTTTACATCCCTGTTAGTGAGCATTTCTACTTTGCCAAGATAATCCGTCCACCTCACAGGTGTATCATATCAAGAAGCTGATTAAACTGCATGATAATTACACAGATGCACCTTGTGCTGGGGACAATAAAAGGCCTCTTCTCATGTTCGGGTGTGTAGAGAGACCAAGGCGCAGCGTATCCATAGTTCGACATCTTTATTTAATGAACTATCGAACTATACAAATATAACAAATGAATATAACAAACACACGTAGCACGAACACGGGACATAACATAACAATGAACCACGCCAACGGAGTGGAACACAGACATATAAGTAAGATCCCTAATTAGAGGTAATGCCTAGCAGCTGCCTCTAATTAGGGATCCCACACACAACACCACACAGACGTAGAAATAATAGATCTGCCAGACTCTGACCATAGAAATATAGAGAAGCAAAGCTTCTCTATGGCCAGAGCCTGACAGTACCCCCCCCCAAAGGCGCGGACTCCCGGCCGCAAGAAAACAAACACAAAAACATGAGGGAAGGGTCAGAGAGGAAAAAACATCACACAATCTATCGCAGGTGGCGGTTCCGGCCCCGGCGAAGTAGATATCTTCCTCCCTATTTCTACTGGGCCCGGACTAGGCCCTGGTGTGGCTGGCGACTCAGGCCATTTAAAGGGGCAACCCACTAGTCCAGGAAATGACCATGGTGGGGCAAAAGGCTCAGGCCATGGAGCGGGGCAAATAACCGGGCCAGGACTGGGCACCGGTGTAACAGGCGACTCCGGCCATATACAGGGGCAACCCACCGGTCCTAGAAATGACCATGGTGGGGGAAAAGGCTCAGGCCATGGAGCGGGGCAAATAACCGGGCCAGGACTGGGCACCGGTGTGGCAGGCGACTCCGGCCATATAAAGGGGCAACCCACCGGTCCTGGAAACAACAATGGTGGGGAAATAAGTTCAGGCCATGGAGCGGGGCAAATAACCGGGCCAGGACTGAACACCGGTGTGGCAGGCGACTCCGGCCATGTAAAGGGGCAACCCACCGGTCCTTTAAATAACAATGGTGGGGGAAAAGGTTCAGGCCATGGAGCGGGGCAAATAACCGGGCCAGGACTGAGCACCGGTGTGGCAGGCGACTCCGGCCATATAATCGTCACGGGAGGCTCCGGGCTGTCGATCGTCACGGAAGGTTCCGGGCTGTCGATCGTCACGGAAGGTTCCGGGCTGTCGATCGTCACGGAAGGTTCCGGGCTGTCGATCGTCACGGGAGGTTCCGGGCTGTCGATCGTCACGGGAGGTTCCGGGCTGTCGATCGTCACGGGAGGTTCCGGGCTGTCGAGCGTCACGGGAGGCTCCGGGCTGTCGAGCGTCACGGGAGGCTCCGGGCTGTCGACCATCACGGGAGGCTCCGGGCTGTCGACCATCACGGGAGGCTCCGGGCTGTCGACCATCACGGGAGGCTCCGGGATGATGAGGCGCACCGACGGTCTGGTGTGTGTAGCCGGCACAGGAGGTACCTGGCTGGGCACACGCACTGGAGGTCGAGTGCGGGGAGTCGGCACGGGACGTACCAGACTGGAGAGGCGTACTGGAGGCTTGGTGCGTGGAGCCGGTACTGGAGGAACCTGGCTGGGCACACACACTGGAGGTCGAGTGCGGGGAGTCGGCACGGGACGTACCAGACTGGAGAGGCGCACTGGAGGCCTGGTGCGTGGAGCTGGCACTGGAGGTACCTGGCTGGGCACATGCACTGGAGGTCGAGTGCGGGGAGTCGGCACGGGACGTACCAGACTGGAGAGGCGCACTGGAGGCCTGGTGCGTGGAGCTGGCACTGGAGGTACCTGGCTGGGCACACGCACTGGAGGTCGAGTGCGGGGAGTCGGCACGGGACGTACCGGACTGGGGAGGCGCACTGGAAGCCTGGTGCGTGAAGTCGGCACTGGTGGCACATGACTAATAACACGCACTTCAGGGCGAGTGCGGGGAGCAGGCACAGGACGTACCTGACTGGGAAGGCGCACTGGAAGCCTGGTGCGTGAAGTCGGCACATGTGGCACAGGACTAATAACACTCACCTCAGGGCTAGTGCGGGGAGCAGGCACATGACGTACCGAACTGGAGAGGCGCACTGGAGGCCTGGTGCGTGGAGTCGGCACTGATGGCGCCGGACTGGTGACACGCACCTCAGGGCGAGTGCGAGGAGCAGGCACATGACGTACCGGACTGGAGAGGCTCACTGGAGTGTAGCAAACGGCCGGACCCAGACTGGGCACCGGTGGAGCGGACTGCTCTGGCACTGGAGTAGAGCAGACGGCCGGACCCCGACTGGGTACCGGTAAAGCGGACTGCTCTTTCACGGGAGTGGAGTAGGCGACTGGGCACGGATTATTCCACTCCAACATTTCCCGTTCAACTTCCTCCGCTATCTCCCACATCTCCTCCAAAACGTCTCCAAAATTTCTCTCCAAATAATCCTCCTCTTCAACACTTTGCGCCCCCCATTTATATTTAGGGCACAGCGAATCCCACATGGAAAGTGGTACTGGTGCGTCCTCTTCGTTACCAGACCACCCCCATAGCCCCCCCCCCGAAATTTTCCTGGGGTTGACTACGGGCTCCATTACCTCTAGAACGCCGCTGTCTTCCTTTCTTCCTCTCCGTTGCTCCCGTATAACGCTGCTTGGTCGGGTGGTGGTTCATTCTGTCACGTTCGGGTGTGTAGAGAGACCAAGGCGCAGCGTATCCATAGTTCGACATCTTTATTTAATGAACTATCGAACTATACAAATATAACAAATGAATATAACAAACACACGTAGCACGAACACGGGACATAACATAACAATGAACCACGCCAACGGAGTGGAACACAGACATATAAGTAAGATCCCTAATTAGAGGTAATGCCTAGCAGCTGCCTCTAATTAGGGATCCCACACACAACACCACACAGACGTAGAAATAATAGATCTGCCAGACTCTGACCATAGAAATATAGAGAAGCAAAGCTTCTCTATGGCCAGAGCCTGACACCTCTCTAAAATGTGCTTTTTTGTCAAACAACATAATTCCACAGATGTTTAAAGTTTTGAGGGAGTGTGCAATTGACTTTAAAAAATGTCCACCCGAGCTGTTGTCAGATAATTTAATGTTAATTTCTCTACCATAAGCCGCCTCAAACATCATTTTAGAACATTTGGCCGGCCTCACCACTGCAGACCAAGTGTAACCACGCCAGCCCAGGACCTCCATATCCGGCTTCTTCACTTGCGAGATCGTCCGAGACCTGCCACCCAGACAGCTGATAAGACTGTGGAGTATTTATGTCTGTAATAAAGCCTTTTTGTCTGGAAAAACTCATTCTGATGGCTGCGCCCCTGCCCAGTCAAGTAGAGCTTAATTTATTTATTTAAATTGACTGATTTCCTTATATGAACTGTAACTTGAAATTGAAATTTTTGCATGTTGCATTTATATTTTTGTTCAGTACATATTTTAAAGCGCAGTGATATTTATATTCAAAATATTTGGTATCAAAATCTCCCATACCTACAAGCAGGGGTGGAAAGAGTACTCCTACTCAAGTAGAAGTACTGTTACTTTAATGATGATGTGTATCCTTTTTCGAGATTGTACTCTGTAACGGATGGTTTTGAAAATGTACTTAAGTAAAAGTAAAAGTACAGCTTTTGAAAAATACTAAAAAAAGTACAAGTATACAGAAAGCTACTAAATTCCAGGAACGTGAGTAGTTGTAATTGTTACGTCCACCCCTGCCTACAAGGTACCGACCTCTACCATGTGAGTTAATATGTGTAGCTGTGCAGTGTACCTTTGACCTTTTTGTACCTCAGGGAACAACACTGTACCCTAATCATACCCATATTTTTTGAGAGTGTGTTAATATATATGGTGCGACAAACAAAAAACATCCAGTCAGAGGCAGTCCTGTCGGCGAAAACAGCTCGTGGTTGAGAGAGGTCGAAGGAGAATGGCAAGAATCGTTCAGGCTAACAGGCAGTCCAGAAACAGACCAATAACAGCGCAGTACAACAGTGGTGTGCAGAACAGCATCTCAGAACCCACAACTCATCTATCCTTGTCAGGGATGAGCTATTGCAGCAGACGACCACACCGGGTTCCAGTCCTATCAGCTAAAAACAAGAAGAAGCAGCTCCAATGGGCATGCAATCAACGACATTGGACAATTGAGGAGTGGAAAAACATTGCCTCGTCTGATAGATCCCGGTTTCTGTTGCATCATGCTGATGGCAGAGTCAGGATTTGGCGTAAGCAGTATGAGTCCATGGACCCATTCAGCCTGGTACAGGCTGTTGGCGATGGTGTACTGTACTGTTGTGGGAAATGTTTTCCTGGCACACTTAAGGTCCCTTGATTAAAATTTCGCAAAAAAATGTTTTCGACACCTTGTAGAATCCATGTCCTGAAAAATTCAGGTTGTTCTGGAGGCAAAGGAGGGGGTCCGACCCGGTACTAGATGGGTGTACCTAATAAACTGTATGTTGAATGTACGTTCCAAGCAATAAGTATGAACCTGGTGGCACTGCAACTACATCAATGCACTCACAACCAAGTAGTTGCAAGTTCAAAACCCTAATAGTTATTGTATACTCTGTCAAGTGTCCTTGAGCACTGCTACTTTTATGTTGATGTTACATTGGTGGTGGTAATTCTACAATTATTTACATGGTTCTGGGCAGCTTTTAGCAAATTGCAGAAATTCCATATGGCCATATCTCCTCTAAGCTCAACAATCTGCTGGTGTAGCTGCAATGTAGCAGGATATTACAGGATGTAGAGAGCAACAACCTGGGTTATTAGTTCAAAATGATCCAAGATTTTACAGTAACTGAAATCAGAATACAGCAGCATACCACCCTGCATCTCACTGCTGGCTTTCCTCTGAAATTATGCAGGGTTGGTCTTGGAAGTGGGACCATATTCTTCCCTCTGGTCTAAGGAGGTCCCAATGCCCTGGGAATTGAAGGGGTCATTGCCCTGCATAGGGTGCTGTCTTTCGGATGGGATGTTAAATGTGTCCTGACTCTCTGTGGTCATTAAAAATCCCCCGGAACACTAGGAGTGTTAACCCTGGTGGCATGGCAAAATTCCCATTCCATCATAGCCACCTAATCACCCCCTCAGTTTGAATTGGCATATATCAATCCTTACCTCTCCAGCTGATGTGTGGTGAGTGTTCTGGCACAAAAATGGTTGCTGTGCATCACCCAGGTGGGTGTTACACATTGGCGGTGGATGAGGTAAGTTTCACCTCATTCACCTTAATATGTAAAGTGCTTTGAGTACCTTGGTTGGTAGAAAAGTGCTGAATAAATTATTATTATTATTATTTTATAGCAATAACACATTCAAGTTGTTGTATAGACATTACATAACCAAACGTATGTGGACATCTGCTAGTTGAACATCTCATTCCAAAATCATGGTCATTAATATGGAGTTGGTCCCCCCTTTGCTGCTATAACAGCCTCCACTCTTCTGGGAAGGCTTTCCACTAGATGTTGGAACATTGCTTCGGGGACATGCTTCCATTCAGCCACAAGAGCATTAGTGAGGTCGGGCACTGATGGAAGATTGGGCCTGGCTCGCAGGTCAGGGCTCTGTGCAGGCCAGTCAAGTTCTTCTACACTGATCTTGACAAACCATTTCTGTATGGACCTCGCTTTGTGCACAGGGGCATAGTCATGCTGAAACAGGAAAAGGCCTTCCCCAAAGTGTTGCCACAAAGTTTGAAGCACACAATCGTCTAGAATGTTTGTATTGTATGCTGTAGCGTTAAGATTTTCCTTCACTGGAACTAAGGGGCCTAGCCCGAACCATGAAAATGAGCCTGAGTCAATTATTCCTCCTCCACCAAAGTTGGCACTATTCATTGGGGAAGGTAACGTTTTCCTAGCATCCGCCAAACTCAGATTCTTCCAATGGACTGCCAGATGGTGAAGCGTGATTCATCACTCCAGAGAACACGTTTCCACTGCTCCAGAGTCCAATGGTGGCGAGCTTTACACCACTTCAGCCGATGCTTGGCATTGCATATTGTGATTTTAGGCTTATGTGCGGCTGCTCGGCCATGGAAACCCATTTCATGAAGCTTCTGCCGAACCGTTCTTGTACTTACGTTGCTTCCAGAGGCAGTTTGGAGTTGCTTCCAGAGGCAGATTTTTACGCGCTACGCACTTCAGCACTTAGCAATCTCGTTTTCTGAGCTTGTATAGCCTACCAGTTCGCGGCTGAGCTGTTGTTGCTTCTAGATGAAATTTGATGAACTGACTTGTTGGAAAGGTGGCATCCTATGACGGTGTCACGTTGAAAGTCAATGAGCTCTTCAGTAAGGCCATTCTACTGCCAATGTTTGTCTATGGAGATTGCACGGCGGTGTGCTCAATTTTATACACCTGTCAGCAACGAATCTAGCTGAAATATCCAAATCCTCTAATTTGAAGGGGTGTCCACATACTTTTGTATATATAATGTTTTTACTTTATTTTTACTGCAAATTTAGGCAAAGTGCTGAAATGTATTCTTGGTAATAAATGTATAGACACTATCCTTTATGTCCATAGACCTTGTGGCAAAGCAGGAACTTCAGGTAGCTAGCAACTAATAGGTTGTGAATTCAAATCCCAAAGTGAGGTTGACTCCCAAGTAATCAGCATACTAACACCTTCATTTGGCTATAAAAATGCAGTAACTAGTTGTAGATTTACCATATATTCACCACAACTAGACAAAAACCTCAAGGGGACCATTACACACTGTTCTGAGAATGTCCTAAAAATGTCCTTGGGACATCCCTGGAACAATCCGGGAACTAGACAAAATCTGGAGGGGTTTTGTGAGTTATGCTCCCGAGTGGCGCAGTGGTCTAAGACACTGCATCTCAGTGCAAGAGGCATCACTACAATCCCTGGCTTGAATCCAGGCTAGATCACATCCAGACGTGATTGGGAGTCCCATAGGGCGGTGCACAATTGGCCCAGCATTGCCAGGGTAGGCCATCATTGTAAATAACAATTTGTTCTTAACTGACTTGCCTAGTTAAATTATGTATATATATATATATATATATATATATATATATATATATATATATATATATATATATATATATATATATATATATATATAGATATATAATAAAACAAGTAAATTATGTTTGACATCTCGGCTTTCACATGTGCTCAAATGTTGTCTCATGTTGTGTGTAGCTTAATGTTCTCACTTTATGACATTTTGCATTCCCATGTTGTCACATTTATTTCACATTAATTTCATGTGAGATCATGTGCTCACATGTCACATGTGTAGTTTTATGTTATCACATGTTGTCACATGTTGCTTCATTTGTAGTCACATGTTATCACATTAACTTCACATGTTATCACATTAACTTCACATTAAATCACATGAGATCACATGTGATCACGTGAAATTCATCTGCTTTTTTAGGTTTTAAATAAAAAAAGTGAAGTCAAGAATATAGAAATTCAGTGTAAACAAGAAACGGATAAATGTGAAGACCATTAATAAAAAGCCAAATGTCTCCTACTTGACTAAGCAAAGGTCCACCTATATTGTGTGTCACAGAAGGTGGCTCCCTCTACACATCGGAAGTGCTAAACTCAAATTAAATTGTTTCACAATACCTAGCAATTAAAGAGAACGGTCTTCATAATCGAGTAGAATTAATATTAGAGGGTGTATCCGTCTTTGGGGCTGATATCAACGGTGAGAGAGCGCGGTGGGAGGGTCTTCGTTTGGTCGGTAGGAACAGGCACACTGTAACCAACCACTCCGTGAAGAAGCCCACTCAACCAACATGAAGGCGAAGCACGGAGCCAGAATTTCTTAATCGCTGTCAATCCAGTGTAGTCTAAACTCGTGCGGAGGAGACAGCCCAGGTACAGACAGACAAAACATATCAAACAGACACTGAAACCGAATGTGGATTGCTGCTGTACTTTCTGCGTAAATGACACAGCGGATATAGAAGGTGAGATTGAGATTATATTGTTGATGTGCATATTGTAATGTATAGTAGATTTTATTGATTGAGTAGTCTAAACAATATAAACTTCTTTATCAGATAAGGCTCCAAATTGTTGCGATGCGTATCAAGCAATATCATACACTCTGTCTGCAGCTTGCTGCCCTCCGTTAGCTTGGTGCTTTGTCCTTTCTATGATAATAATGTTACAGGAAACGTTAACCATGTGTTATAACACCGATTGCGGCAAAACACATTGATTGCCCTCTGATGGACAGACGCCTTAATTTTTTTTTTTTATTTAGCTTTCACATAAAGCTTCAGTTTGGTTTACAAATAAGTGTATCATGTAATTGATGAGGTCAAAATTAAAATAAATCAAGTTTTTTTATAAAGCTAATTACTATTTCAAAATGTCTACCCTGTTAATAATGTAATGTAAAAACTGTGTTATGCAGTTGTTTTACAGTATTTTTGTAGTCGCTTGTATTTGACCTCAGAGGCCACTCCGCTGCCTTGTACAGAGAGAGAAAAGAGAAAGATAGACAGACCATGACATAATAGGAAGGTTTTGCATTGTCTCCAGTCCATCGCATGATTTGCCTATTGCTACTGGCCTAGGATATAGAGTAGGGCCTAGTCTGATTAATCAGGCTGTAATACACAATTCATTGGTATATGTACAGCCTGAAACTAATGCCTGCAAAATCGTGTAAATGTTCCTTACAAGCCAGAATGTTGAATACAATTAAATGTAAACTTAATCTACCGGTTGTCTGTGCGGTTTGTCCTTCAGATGCTCAAATTTTGAGACAAAATATCTACAGGAAAGTATATTGTTTACCAGACTTTTTAGAGAGCCTGTAGGTATGTAGTTCTGTTTGACACCTAGGTAAAATGTGTTTTATATTGGATATTTAGTTTTCTCTCGCCAATAGCTATTGAACCAAGCATGCCATGACAATGAAATCCGAATACTGCGGTATATACCAATTAATTTAAGTTTTAAGTTGTAATGTCACGTGAACAAGTACAGTGAAATGCCTTTCTTGCCTGTTCTAAACCCAACAATGCAGTAATTAATATCAATGTAGTACTAAAAGTCAGTATAAATGTGTGTGCATGTTATGTGTGTGTGTGTGTGTTGGAGTGTCAGTGTGCATGAGTGTATAGAGTCCTGGGAGTGTGCGTAGAGACAGTGTAGAAAACAAATACAAAGGTCAACTCAGATAGAGCATGTAGCCATTTTGTTAGCTATTTAGCAGACTTATGGCTTGGGGATAGAAGCTGTTACGGAGCCTGTTGGTGTCAGACTTGATGCACCGGTACTGCTTGCTGTGTGGAAGCAGTAATAACAGGCTATGGCTTGGGTGGCTAGAGTCATTAACGATTTTCCGGGCCTTCCTTTCACACCACAGAGCTCAGTCCCAGTGATGTAAGCCACTCCTGTGTTGTCTTGGCTGTGTGCTTAGGGTTGTTGTCCTGTTGGAAGGTGAAGGTGAACCTTCGCCCCAGTCTGAGGTCCTGAGCGCTCTGGAGCAGGTTTTCATCAAGGATCTCTCAGTACTTTGCTCCGTTCATCTTTCCTTCAATCCCAGTCCCTGTCGCTGAAAAACATCACCATGCTTCACGGTAGGGATGGTGCCAGGTTTCCTCCAGACGTGAAGCTTGGCATTCAGGCCAAAGAGTTCAATATCGGTTTCATCAGACCAGAGATCTTGTTTCTCACTCTCTGAGAGTATTTAGGTGCCTTTTGGCAAACTCCAAGCGGGCTGTCATGTGCCTGAGGAGTGGCTTCTGTAAAGGCCTGATTGGTGGAGTGCTGCAGAGATGGTTGTCCCATCTTCACAGAGAAACTCTGGAGCTCTGTCAGAGTGACCATCGGTTTCTTGGTCACCTCCCTGACCAAGGCACTTCTCCCCAGATTGCTCAGTTTGGCCGGGCAGCCAGCTCTAGGAAGAGTCTTGGTGGTTCCAAACGTCTTCCATTTAAGATTGATTGAACCCACTGTGTTCTTGGGGACCTTCAATACTGCAGACATTTTTTGGTACCCTTCCCCAGATCTGTGCCTCGACACAATCCTGTCTCGGAGCTCTACGGACAATTCCTTCGACCTCATGGCTTGGTTTTTGCTCTGACATGCACAGTCAACTGTTGGACCTTACATGTTTATAGCCACGATATAGTGTATCGTTACTCATTGTGTAGTTATTCCTTTTTCTATTTTTCTATTATTTCTATTTTTTTCTCTCTCTGTGTTGTTGGGAAGGGCCCGTACGTAAACATTTCACTGTTTCACTGTTGTTTACGAAGTATGCGACAAATACAATTTGATAATTTCACAAATGCTAAATATACACTTACTGTACACTGTTTTAACCAGCTTTATCACAGTTTCAGCCAAAAGTAGTTTTCAGTTACCACACATTTCTGGTGACCTTCTTCCGTTACACACAGGTGTTCCAAGCATGCTAGATAATTAATTAGCACAGGTGGTCGCCTCTGTCTTCCTTAAACACGTGCTGTAACATGATATGGCTGTGTGGGAACCCTAACCCTATAAAGCTGATTAGTAAATTAACCTTTCATTTTTTTGAAAATTATTCATCGCTGATATGAAAGATAAGGAGCTTATGCTTCCAATACTGTATGTCAAGCGAAGCGTGTTCACGTGCAGAATGAGCGTCAGGGCTCTTAACAAAAGTCCCCTGGGAAGAAGACAATGTACCTTCATTAATAGGCGTCTATGAATGGGGCTGGGGGCAAACCGCTTTGATAAGACAAAACAGAATAATTTAAAGCCTGTTTTAACAGTAAAGGATTCTAATACAAACTGTATATAAGAACCATGGATGGCATTGACTTGTACGCATAATCAGAAATGACAAGGATAGCAAAACAAAATGTTGTTTTCAAAACCAGATGTTTTAGAGAACCTTTTGGGGGGAGAATTTCAGTCTTTAGCCTCATCCCTTAGCTGTTTACCAAAACAAGGGGTGGGGGTGACCACTTTGTTCTTTTTCCCAAACACCTACTTTCTTTAGGTAAATATATGGATACTATCCATTGGATTGTTACTTTTCTTAACTGTGTTCCCAAGTATTTTCCAATACAAATGAAAAATCTGGAAGGCTAGAATGCTGGTGGTCTGTATCTTTTTAGGTTCACTAAGGTGGACATGGCACTTTGGTCAATGTTTTTGCATACACTGTAGCTGAGGCATGAAGCGGGAGTATTTTTCTGGTATTTTTCTCCAGTATAAATAGAGCAGTGATTGACACACTCTTATTTAATCAATGGGTTGGTGGGAGGAAATAAAGAATACCAACTACATTTAGGTTTCAGAATGAATATGCCTCTGTTGATTTTACAGTTGGATAATCTTATGAATAAATAGAGAAATATTCGATGTCGGGAATTATTATCATCTCTTTTATACATCCTTCTACATTCACACCCTTCAGATGTGTGTTTGTCTAACATCTCCTGGGATCCATCCTCCCTTTCTCTCCTCCTGTTCTTAATACAACATTTTTATCTACCTCTCTCTTTCTCTCTTTTCACTCTCTTTCTCACCACCTCCTCTCTCCCTCTCTTAATTTCTCCCTCTCGCTCTGTCTCTCGGCCCCCCCCCTCTCTATCTCTCCCCCTCTCTCACTCTCTGTCCATTTTTCAAAACTGCTCCCTCACCTCCACTGTCCCCTCCATTAATTTCTCCTTTCCCAAGACAGCTTTCTCAGTATCTCTCTTCCTCCTCCTTTTCTCCTCTCCTCCCTCTCTTCATTTGCATCCTGGCTCTACGGTCCACACGTCTGGCTGGAGTCAGATAGCTAATTGGGTCCCATCTGTTGGGAGAGGGAGAGGGAGAGGGAGAGGGAGAGGGAGAGTTCTGTGCTAAATCCAGGCTAAGGCCCTATTCTTACTAAGAGAGATGAAGGAGAGTCTGAGGAGCGGAGTGGGCGAAAGAGAATTCTACTTTTCAATTCACATTATATCCTTGCCTTACCTTTCGTTGTGGCTGACAACGTGATATTCTTGGTTCCGCAGCTCAAATTGACCGTAAATATCACAGTAGCCACTAGCCGGTAAGCACAAACTATTTAACAATCCTAGCAACTTTTCTTCTAAAACATATCACAATGATTAATAATGCAACAATTCACAAGCATTTGCAGACAATTAAAGGGTTTATTTTCTTGTCCGTGCACATTCAATTCGCAGACAATACACAGCTAAATCCTGCTAGCTAGCTAACTAACACCATGCTTAATGAAGTAATGTTTGCACACAGTGTCATTCATATTATAATATAGGCTACACAGCTAGGTAGCATTAGCTAGCAAGCTAGCTAGCTAGCTAAACAAAATAAATTCTGCATCCTCACATAAACGTGGTGGCTGTAGGTACCGAGTAAATGTGCAGGGGTACAGGTTAGTCAAAGTAATTTGTACATGTAGGTATTCTGATAGCAAAAGTCGCATGAAAGTGTCAAGTGTAGACTAGGGCTGTGGCGGTCACAAAATTGTCAAGCAAATAACTGTCGGTTTCACGTTAATTGTCCGTTAATTAATGTAAACACATTTAGCATAAAAGTCTAATAAATCCATGTAATATAGCCTACACCTTCACAATAAATCCATTATTTATTTTAGACACGTGTAAAGAAGCATGATAGGAAGAAAATGTAGTCTTATTTAAGAAGAACAGAATAGCATGAGATATGTCCTGATCTGGCTATGGCTGTGGGCTACACTAGTTGTTTTAATTTTTATTATTATTTTTAGTTTTTTTTATTTCACCTTTATTTAACCAGGTAGGCCAGTTGAGAACAAGTTCTCATTAATAACTGCGACCTGGCCAAGACAAAGCAAAGCAGTGCGACAAAAAACAACAACACAGAGTTACACATGGGATAAACATGGGATAGTTCATTTAGCAGACAAGATTTTATAAGAATTCTGTGGCATTATTTTATAGTATGAAGAATACAGTTGAATAATACAATTTTCTCCAAACGATTTGAGGGAGTGCGCACGTGGCTATTCTTTGTTGAGCGGTTAACAAAGAAATAGGCCCTCCTATATGCTTAATTTAGAGTTATTAATGTAACTTTAGTTGTTCGACAAACGTTGGGCTATATGTTTTTGTTTTTAATACATTATAAGGCTGCATGATGCGACTATAATGATGATTTGAAAAAAGATGCTTGAAAGACATGAGCTCTGCTTTGTTTTTTGCTCAGGCTGAACACACTACACACTATGTCACAATTTGACAAGCACTTGATAATGCCTAGAATTTCACGGCGGCATTCCCTTTGTGTGGCCGTAATGCACTCCAAAATCCCATGCCTTTTGTGGCCGTTGTGCCCTTCTCCCCGAGTGCTGCGCGCTCCATTACGTGATCAGGTCTTTCACACAGGCTACAAGTGAAGACAGACACATTGGGGACGCAAATATTCCAAGCCACCGTGCTTCTACATCTGCATTGCTTGCTGTTTGGGGTTTTAGGCTGGGTTTCTGTATAGCACTTTGTGACATCGGCTGATGTAAAAAGGGCTTTATAAATAAATGATTTGATTTGAGTGGGCGGAAATGCTTGTTTGTGAGACAAGATAAATCCCAGTAGTTTACTTGTGAGTGAGGGAGATATACTGTTAATCAAACAACAGAGCCCCTTTAGAATAAGGCTGTAAAGCAGCTTGAATTTGAAAGAGAGAGAGAAATAGAGAAAAAGAGAGAGAAGAGTGACATAAGAAGAGTGAGAGATTGAGAGAGAAAGAGTGAGATTGAGTGAGAGAGAATGAGAGTGAGTGAGACAGAGAGTGAGTGAGAGAGAGAGTGAGAGAGAGAGACAGGCTAAAGTACAGACAGATCAAGACTTCATTCTCGCTCTCTCTCACTCTCTCTCTCACTCTCTCTCTCTCACTCTCTCTCTCACTCACTCTCTGTCTCACTCACTTTCATTCTCTCTCACTCAATCTCACTCTCTCTCTCAATCTCTCACTCTTCTTATGTCACTCTTCTCTCTCTTTTTCTCTATTTCTCTCTCTTTCAAATTCAAATTCAAGCTGCTTTACAGCCTTATTCTAAAAACACAAATCCTCATAAATCTACACACAATACCCCATAATGACAAAGTGAAAACTAATAAAAAAAAAATAAAAAATAAAATATCTTATTTACATAAGTATAGGGACCCTTTGCTATGAGACTTGAAATTGAGTTCAGGTGCATCCTGTTTTATTTATTTAACCTTTATTTAACTAGGCAAGTCAGTTAAGAACAAATTCTTATTTACAATGACAGCCTACCCCGGCCAAACCTGGACGATGCTGGGCCAATTGTACGCCGCCCTATCGGACTCCCAATCACGGCCGGATGTGATGCAGTCTGGATTCCAAAAAGGGACTGCGCCACTCGGGAGCCCCTCGGGAGGTTCCATTGATCATCCTTGAGATGTTTCTACAACTTGGTTGGAGTCCACCTGTGTTAAATTCAATTAAATGGACATGATTTGGAAAGGCACACACCTGTCTATATAAGGTCCCACAGTTGACAGTGCATGTCAGAGCAAAAACCATGCCATGAGGTCAAAGGAATTGTCCGTAGAGCTCCGAGACAGGATTGCGTCGATGCACAGATCTGGGGAAGTTTGGAACCACCAAGACTCTTCCTAGAGCTGGCCGCCCGGCCAAACTGAGCAATTGGGGGAAGAGCTCAAGAGATCCTCTGTGAAGATGGGAGAACCTTCCAGAAGGACAACCATCTATGCAGCACTCCACCAATGCTGTGGGGATGTTTTTCAGCGGCAGGGACTTAGAGACTTGTCAGGATCGAGGGAAAGATGAACAGCGCAAAGTACAGAGAGATCCTTGATGAAAACCTGCTCTAGAATGCTCAGGACCTCAGACTGGGGTGAAGGTTAATCTTCCAACAGGACAACGACCCTAAGCACACAGCCAAGACAACGCAGGAGTGTCCTTGAGTGGCTCAGCCAGAGCTCTGGAGAGACCTGAAAATAGCTGTGTATCGACACTCCCCATCCAACCTGACAGATCTTGAGAGGATCTGCAGAAAAGAATGGGAGAAACTTCCCAAATACAGCTGTGCCAAGCTTGTAGCGTCATACCCAAGAAGACTTGAGGCTGTAGTCGCTGCCAAAGGTGCTTCAACACAGTACTGAGTAAAGGGTCGGAATACTTATGTAAATATTATATTTCAGTTTTTTCTTTATTTTTTAAATATATTAGCAAAAATGACTACAAACCTGTTTTTGCTTTGTCATTATGGGGTATTGTGTGTAGATTGATGAGGGGAAAATGTGGAAAAAGTCAAGGGGTCTGAATACTTTCTGAATAGGCTAAATATGAAGAATGAAACTATACGTTTTCTGCCACTCTATGTATCATGTATCGTGTATCTGTCTTTTGTGTTCCTTCGTTGTGGCATTTTGCACCTGCCCTGTGTTTTGTTGTAGATGCTTGACAAAGAAATGTCCCCCTCGGGGATCAATAAAGTATCTATCTATCTATCTATCTATCTATCTATCTATCTATCTATCTATCTATCTATCTATCTATCTATCTATCTATCTATCTATCTATCTATCTATCTATCTATCTATCTATCTATCTATCTATCTATCTATCTATCTATCTATCTATCTATCTATCTATCTATAACTAACTTATAACTAACTGTCATCCTCACCATTACATCAGTACTACCCGTTGTCCATCATCATTACTAGTACTACTACCACCACCATAATTAAACTGCTATCATTAACATCACCCCTACTACCCATACCACTACTCTTTGGAATAATAATCACAACAATCATAATAATATACATTAATAATACTAATAATAGTAATAACAATAATACTGCTAATAAGTAAGTTGCTACTTACTATGCAGATGTTATTATTCAGTGTCCCTCAGTCTATAGCAGGCAAATACAGCCGTTGCTACTTCACCAATTAATATTTTTAGTTTTCCCTATGGGTTTAATAAGTAAAAATGTTGAATAAATGTAGTAATTTCTGTGAATAATGAATCTCTTGGTGAGGAATATTTCTCACAGTAAAGGAGAAAGTGCATCTCTGTTTCTACCTCCCCCTACCTCCCCTGTCGTGCAGTGACCACATACACGCTCCTCTTTTCTTTTTTGGTATCCAATTGGTAGTTACAGTCTTGTCCCATCGCTGCAACTCCCATACGGACTCGGGAGAGGCAAAGGTCGAGAGCCGTGTGTCCCCCGAAACACAACCCCGACAAGCCGCACTGCTTCTTGATACAATGCACGCTTAACCGAAAGCCAGCTGCACCAATGTGTCGGAGGAAACACCGTAAACCTAGCGACCAGCGTGCATGCGCCCGGCCCACCACAGGTGTCGCTAGAGCGCGATGGGACAAGGACAACCCGGCCAGCCAAACCCTCCCCTAACCCAGACGACGCTGGGCCAATTGTGCATCGCCTCATGGGTCTCCCGGTCACGTCTGGCTGCGACACAGCTGGGTATCGAACCAGGATCTGTAGTAACGCAGCTAGCACTGCGATGCAGAGCCTTAGACCACTGCATCACTCAGAAGGCCCACCATTGAATTTAGGTGTAGCCAACATTTTTATGATATTTTTTGTATCTTCATTACCACTGGAAAGCGACCTAATTCTGCCATACATGCATCAGTTGGTGCATGGGCGCAACTTTGGTTTTAGAAGTGGGTGGGACATAATTATTATTATTATTTTATTTTTTTATCCAGTGAGATAAACCCTCCAAACAGCCTACCCGACCGCTTGGAGGCTTCCACATGGTCCTAAAGCACTACCTGGAGCTAGTCTTCCAGGTAGTGATGGAGATGTCCATTACGAGTAATGGGGTACAGGAGGGGGTTCAGGTGGGGCTAGTCTCCCAGGCAGTGAAGGAGATGCACAGTACGAGTGATGGGGTGCAAGTGGGGAGTGTTGAGAGGGATGTGAAAGAGGGGAGTTAGGGGTCTGTGGCCTCAGTTGAGGAGCATCAGGAGAAGGATATGGGCATTTCTGATATCCCTGTTGATATGATAGTAGCTGGCGTTGACTCAATTTACAATATAGATTAGGTAAATGGTTTCCTGCACCAGACTTTTGGGAAATCTCTTAAATTGGCAGATTATTTTTTATGTTGATACGTTTTTGAGGTCAGCTGTGGTGTTACAGAAGACGGTGGGGTTGGACCAGTTGAGTGTGAAGAAGTGTTTCCGCTTGAGGAAATGTGTTACTGTCACGGCAACAAAAGGTAGTGGGAAATGTGGTAAGGTGTCACGAGTTGGTGGAAAGAGAGACCAAGGCGCGGCGCAATCATAGTTCGACATTTATTATTACGAATTCAAAAATGACGAACTATCCAACAAAACACGATATGACAAAACGTGACACACTTACTTTCACAGTGACTTGATGAAATACATCAACATGTAACGATAACGACCCACACCAGCGTGAGGGACAGACTCAACATATATTGGATCCCTAATTAGAGACAACGGGTAGCAGCTGCCTCTAATTAGAGATCCACCCAAAACCCACAAAGAAACAGAAAAGAACGACACTGTCAGACTCTGACCATAGCTACATAGAGAAGCCTATTGCTTCTCTATGGCCAGAGCCTGACATAAGGTTAAGAGAAAATTTAAACAATGATGGTGATCATGCCTTATAGGGTGTTTTTCTCTCTTTGTCTGGTTTCTCTGTGGTTTCTTCTGTTTTTCCTTTCTCTTTTCTATATGAAGGTAGTAAGGGGAGGTTCTCACAATGTTAATGGGGGAGAGGACAGGAATAAGAGGGCTTGGGTATTAGAAGTAATAATACAGAAAAGTCTTAATGTAGTTTTTCTACAGGAGACACATAGTGATGAGGCTAATGAGGTTAGCCAAGAGGGGCCAAGAGGGGTTTTAGGGGGGTGGGGACAGGAACTGTGCAGTGGATTTTACTGTTGATCGCACTGCTGAAGAACCTCCCCTGCGGTCAGCTATTTGTCTGTCTGGTCTATTAACTGAGTTTGAGCTTTCTGATGTGTGGAGAGTAAGAAATGCTAAAGTTAGGAAGTACACATGGCTAAAAGTTAGTATGTGAGCACTACTGTGGTAAGGTTGTAAGGTGTGACTTTACTCCTGTGGGTTTTTCTGATCACCATATTGTTACTGTTGATATTCACTTGTCCTGTACACGAAGGTCATCACCTTATTGGTATTTTAATGTTAAGTTATTACATGATGTCATGTTTTGTGAAAAGTTTTTGTTGTTTTGGTAAAAATGTAGGGTTATTAAATGGAATTTTGAGTCCTTGAGACAATGGTGGGAGGTTGGGAAGGCCCAAATATGTGTGTTACGTCAACAGTATGCTGCTCTGTCTAGTATTGAAGTTAAAGAGACTATCAGGGCCCTTGAACAGGACATCAAATCTATTGAGTTGAAGTTGCTTACTCAGAACGACCCCGGACTAGTCATGAACTTACAGGACTATAGACGTGAACTGAGGTTGTTTTTACATGAAAGAGTGAAGGGTGCCTTGATTAGGTCTCGCTATTTATTTTACCTAGGGCAGTCGACATTGCAACGCAAACAGGGATGGCCTGCCTTCTTGCTAATGGGAAGGTGACCACAGATGACGGTGAGACGCGCCAACATGCCGTGGATTTCTACTCTGCCCTCTATAAGGCGGAGGATTGTGATCCTCTGTGTGCTGAACAGTTGTTACATGGACTTCCTCAATTGGGCCCCGTGGGGAAGGCTCTCTCTCTCTCTCTCTCTCTCTCTCTCTCTGGACCCTTTGTCACCACAGAGAACGTATGGTAACATCAATAGTTGGGGCAATAGACAATATTTTCCTTTCTCTTCAAGAATATTATGTCCAATCAGTTGTTAAATATTAGACCTAGCCACAGGATGACATAATCCATATCTTGGTTATCAGATAAACATGTAATTGTGGTACAATTTAGATGTTTGACAATTAAACTATTTGTGAAAAGATTAAATGTAATTTCTAATCTTTATGAATGAGAAAAGTGATTTCATGAGTAAATTTACCTCAGTCAGTAGCCACACCCAGATAAAGTTAAAGCTTAGTTGCAAATGGGTCTTCCAAATGGACAATGACCCCAAGCATACTTCCAAAGTTGTGGCAAAATGGCTTAAGGACAACAAAGTCAAGGTATTAGAGGGGCCATCACAAAGCCCTGACCTCAATCCTATAGAAAATCTGTGGGCAGAACTGAAAAAGCGTGTGCGAGCAAGGCCTACAAACCTGACTCAGTTACACCAGTTCTGTCAGGACGAATGGGCCAAAATTCACCTAACTTATTGTGTGAAGCTTGTGGAAGGCTACCCGAAACGTTTGACCCAAGTTAAACAATTTAAAGGCAATGCTACCAAATACTTATTGAGTGTATGTAAACTTCTGACCCACTTGGAATGTGATGAAAGAAATAACATATGAAATAAATAATTCTCTCTACTATTATTCTGACATTTCACATTCTTAAAATAAAGTGGTGATCCTAACTGACCTAAGACAGGGAATTTTTACTAGGATTTAATGTCAGGAATTGTGAAAAACTGAGTTTAAATGTATTTGGCTAAGGTGTATGTAAACTTCCGATTTAATCTGTATATGTAATTCTGTGTGATTCTTTAGCTAGAGATAAATCATTAAGACAATTTGTATTGCTGATTCAACGTGATTCGTTAGGGTGATTCGTTACGTTACGTGATTCGTTACGATTAAATAATTGATTGCTATTGACATTAAATATATTTTGATCTTTAAGAGAGTGGATTCGGGAGATAAATGTTCTATATAAATGTATGCTTTCGTGTTGCCCCAGGTTATTAATGAGTTAATTGTTGCATGGTTTAATTAAATCCCATCATCAATTAAACTTTTAATAATGTATTTGAATAAATAGCATGTCTCACATTTAATCAAAGCCAGTTATGCAGCTCTCATCATTCCGAGCTCCTGGCATCGATGGTTTAACATCTGATTTCTATTGGGGGGAATTTTAATGAAGTGGTGGGTGAATCTTTTCACAAGGGTTCTCTTCCTATATCCTGTCAATGTGCTGTGCTTTCATTGTTGCCAAAAAAGGGCAATTTGGCATTTTTAAAAAACTGGCGACCTGTTGCATTACTGTGTGAAGAATATAAAATTAGGCCAGACAAAATTGATTCACTGTTTAACGGATTTTCCCCCCAGAAAAGTAAGGCGAGCGAGCAAAAATAAATAAAAAAATTAAATAATACATTAAGTGGATAAGGAATAACAGTACTTTACCACATTGTCCTAGGCCTTTCATAATAATTTTCTTATCCACTTTCTTAATACACAAATTAACATTCCTTATTATTCATAGGATGTATAATAGAATGCAATATTCTTTCATATTCCAAAATTATTTAAAATAAAAGTAATATATGAATGTATTATCAGTTTATTAATGTACTTCATCGTATAGCCTAACAAATTCAAGAATGATTGACAATAAATAATTGTAATCACATTTAAAATGTTGATGCATAATAATGAGTTAATTACCTGAATGCATCTCTATAGGCGTTAACAAAATATTCATATGATTAGGCCTCTCATAGACTAGGCCTTGTAAAAAGAGGGTCAATCAAGTTAGGTCTGCCAAATGAATGTAGCATAGGAAAAAAATACATAAATCCAGCCATATAGTATAACCTATCATCATCAAAATAAAATGTTTTGTTTATAACACTAAATTCGAGCCCAGTAACTTTGCTCACCGCATCCTCCTTCGATTGTCTCATCTGGCTGCCACAAAAAGCCCCCATCTTAGAGACAGTCAATCACATCATTGTGGAGCTGCGAAGTGTGTGCGTGCAACTGGCGATGTACTTTGCTGGACATGCTAGCTGTTCTCGGTGGCACATCATCACTTCATACGGATTCCATCTTGGTGTTATCGGTTGGCCTACTACTACTGGTAGTACTGATAAAATCATTGAATCATTTTGACTTCAATTTGGTTGTCCAAAATACTATCAGCTTGCACTGCATCTAAGCTGATGAATGCCCTGATCTCTGGTTCCATGAAGTTGTTTCGTCTATTAATCGTTTCTAATATCTGAAAATGATGCAATAACCATGAAGTTAATCGACTGTTTTTTCTAATGAGGGACTTGCCTGGACACATAAATAGAATAAAATTAAACATCTGCACGTCACCTGCAAGTGCGAGCGTGTGTGATCTGAGGCTGTTTGGTCTCTTGGGCATCAACTTGGGAAAGCCTCAAGGGAGAGCGGACATTGCATTATAAACAAAGCGCGCATATATTGGCCAAAATTAATTTTTAATTAAGTGAGGTCTGGAGAAAAGTGAGGCGGGGCATCCGTTAAACAGTGATTCAACTTTGTCTGGCCTAAGTGTCTCTCAAACAGGTTGAAAGAATATCTGGGGCTGTTGGTCTATAACTGTCCTGAAATTGGTCATCCCTGCCTAATACCCCTATGCCCCATCCCCGTCCATAGGGGTATTAGGCAGGGATGCCCAATTTCATGACAGTTATATTGTCTGGCAATTGAACCAATGCTTTGTTTTTTAAGAGCGAGGCTTACTGGTTTCTCTGTGCCAGGAGATATGAAGGGTCCCACAATTGCGTATGCAGATGACGTGACAGTTTTTATTACAGGGGGTGAGGATGTTAAGGTCCTCTCAAATGCTCTAAAGGGGGCCTCCTCAGCTAGAATTGCTTGGGAATAGAGTGAATTGCTGTGGGCAGGTCAGCTTCAGATAGGGTCCGCTCCACAGTTACCAGGGGGGGCTTCAGAGGGGCAGAGATGGGATGAAGACTTTGGGGGAGTTTCTAGGCTCCAATGTCTTTCAAAAAAAGAACTGGGATGGTGTAGTGGAGAAGGTGTGTGCCAGATTTTCTAGGTGGAAATGGGTGCTACCCCAGCTGTCTTATAGGGGAAGGGTGGTAGCCAATAACCTAGCTTCCTATACCCTGTGGCACAGACTAATGATTTTACAGTCACCGGGGGGCCTGATACAAGAGCTTCAGAGGATCCTTGTCAATATCTTCTGGTCTGGACAAACATGGGATTAAAGCTGCAGCCCTGTACCTGCCACTGCACTAGGGTGGGCAAGGCCTGGTGGACAATTCTTCTAGGATCATGGCTTTCCGGCTTCAAGCAGCCCAGAGACTGTTGTACAGTGACGGTTCTAGCTGGTCTATACAGCCTACACATTGATGAGATCGGGCTGTTCGGGCTTACACAAGCACCTGGCCTGACTCCATTCTATGAGTCTGTTATGCAGGCTTGGAGAGTTTGACATGTCCTATAAGGCTGGCACGCCACCAGGGATGTGGTTTTTTGAAGAGCCTCTTTTTTATGACACTGTCATCCAGTCCCGTGCTATGGGTTCAGCCAGCCTACGTTCATGTGTGGGGTGTACCAAGCTGGGTCATCTTATGCGGAGAAGGAGCAGACCGTTGGAGGAGCTTGGAGAACGAGCGGGGATCCGATCATCTTGCCTGCTGAGGAAGGTCGTAGCTGAGGCCTGCGATTCCTTGCCAGTACTTCATCGGCAGTATGTGACTGATACTTCTAACTCTGATCGGTGGACGGAGGGTCTGGATTATGTGTTCCCTGCACTGAATGTTAGTGCTGCATTAGAGGTGGACGTGGGGATGCTGCTTCCTATGACACTCCTCTCTCTCTCTCTCGCTCTCAATCTCTCACTCTTCATATGTCCACCCTCTCTGTCTCTTTCTCATTCTAACTCAATCTCTAACTGTTACTATATCCCTCCTCTCACTTTTTCTTTCTCTCTCACTATTCCTTATCTTTCTCTTGCTCTCTCTCAATCTCTCACTCTTCTTATGTCCCTCCTTTCTCTTTATATTTATCTCAATCTCTCACTCTTCCCTCTCATCAAAGCTGTGTTATTGCTATGATATTGTTCCTGTTCTGACCAAGTAGAAACCAAACAATCTTTCGCCTTGCTCTCTGCATGGTGTATAATCTTTGCATGTCCTATAATCTTTTGTCCTTTACCACCTGAGGTAAAACAGAGGGTTAAAGTTTATTACAGGTAAAACAGAGTAAAACAGAGCCTGTGTCCCAATAGGCTATGGTCAAAAGTATTGGACTATAAAGGTAATAGGATGCCATTTGGGATGCAACCATAAAGTTGGTGCTACAGGCTAACTACCTACAGATATTCTATTGGAATTTCACCCAGTCCAAAGGCAGTCTATTGGATCTTGGTCACTGGGCACCACTTATTGGCTCTTCTTATATCCACTTCTGCACTTCTTGAACGTTCAATAAAACCACATGCTGTGTTGGATTTCAAGTGCTTTTATGTCTGCCTGTTGTTTTTGATGCATAATATGACTCCCTCTGGTTCTGTTGTTAAAGGGATAGTGCAAGATTTTGGCAACTAATCCCCCATTGTGCTATGCTAGTTAGCAATGGCTTGAAAAGCTACCTTCAACTTCCTTCAAATTGCACGCAGAGACATACAAATGGCATCCACGAGCTCATCTGATTCTGGCTAATTAAACATTTAAAAAGTATAATAATCTATCACTATCCCTGTAAATCAAACAAATGCAACTGTTTGTACCAGTTATCAGCAAGAAAAAAAACTTTTTGTGTTAGTTTATTTCATTCTTTGTGGATCTGTGTAATCTGAGGGAAATATGTGTCTCTAATATGGTTATACATTTAGCAGGTTAGGAAGTGCAGCCTTTCTCAATAGCAAGGCTATTTATTTTTTATTTCACCTTTATTTAACCAGGTAGGTCAGTTGAGAAGTTCTCATTTGCAACTGCGACCTGGCCAAGACAAAGCAGTGCGACAAAAAACAACACAGAGTTACACATGGGAAATAAACAAACGTACAGTCAATAACACAATAGAAAAAATATATATATATATATATATATATATATGCTCACGGTCGTCAGGTATTCTTCCACAGCGTATTCTCTGTTTAGGCCCAAATAGCATTCTAGTTTGCTCCTTTTTTTTGTTAATTCTTTCCAATGTGTCAAGTAATTCTCTTTTTGTTTACTCATGATTTGGTTGGGTCTAATTGTGTTGCTGTCCTGGCTTAAACGGCTATCATTACCATCACCCCTACTACCCGTACCACTACTCTTTGGAATAATAATCATAATAATAATAATAATAGTAATAATAATACTACTACTACTAATAATAGTACTATCAATAATACTAATAATAAGTAAGTTACTGCTTACTATGCAGATGTTATTATTCAGTGTCCCTCAGGCTATGGCAGGCAAATACATATTTGGCTGCAAGAGGAGCCGTTGCTTGTTTTGTTTTTTCTCTGGGTTTAATAAGTAAACATTTTGAATAAATGTAGTAATTTCTGTGAATAATTAATCTCTTGGTTAGCTTTCTTTTTTCCCTCTCTTTCTTATTTTTTCTATCTGTCTTTCTCTTTCTCTTGCTTTTAATCGCTCACTCTTTGTCACGGTGCTGAGTAGTGAAGGGACGGTAAACGGAGCAATCGTGGAGTGTCATCCTTTTATTTTATGAGATAGAATCACAAAGCATAAAATAACAAAGGAGAGTATTAATACACTAATACAAAGAAAGCAAAGTGACTTACGGTCTAGCGCAACATGCAGACAGACACAAACAATGACCCACACAAACGTGTGTGGTTGAGCAACTTAAATAGAACAGCTGTCTCCAATTGGGGATTCAACACAAAATGAAAAACACATAGATCTAGATATCTAGATCTGTCAGGCTCTGACCATGGCCAAAAGGTACTCCCTATGGCCAGAGCCTGACACTCTTTCTATGTCTCTCTTCTCTCTCTCTCTTTTTCTTTCTCTCCGTCTTTCTCTTTTTCTCGCAGTCTGTCTTTCTCTCTCTCAATCTCTCACTCTTCCTATGTCCCTCTTCACTATCTGTCTCTCTCTCTCTCTCTCTCTCGCTCTCACTCTCTCTGTCTTACTCTCTCTCTCTCTCTTTCCTTCTCTCAATCTCTCACTCTTCCTAAATCCCTCCTCTCTCTTTTTTTATTCCTCTCTCTCTCTCTCTCTCTCAATCTCTCACTCGCTTTCACTCTCTTGCTCTCGCTCTCTCTCAATTCAATTCAATTAAATGTGCTTTATTGGCATGACATAACAATGCACATATTGCCAAAGCTTACTTTGGAGATTTACAATGTGAACATAATTAATAATAATAATCAATATTGTCAATGAGACAACAGTAACAACAATAACCAAGGTTTAAAATAATCACACATTGAACAATAACAATAAACAGGTTGGTTGGTCTGTCAGACACTGTCCCTCATCTTATGGCAGGCAGCAATGTAGTGGTCTGTCAACTCACCGCTCTCTGCATCCTCCCCCAACAAGACGGGTAGCCTATCCTCATCAGAGGTCTTTGAAACCCTTAATATTTTTTATGTTTTGTCAGGAAATGCAGCTCTGTCTCGGGTTCTGCAGTGGTTGCACAGCCTTTCCTCTACAGGGAGCCAGGTTTTCCTGTGTCTACCCTTCTCAATGGCAAGCCTCTGGACATGTAGGAGAATCTCTCTCTCTCTCTCTCCTCTCTCTCATCTCTCTCTCTCTCTCTCTCCTCCTCTCTCTCTCTCTCTCTCTCTCTCTCTCTCTCTCTCTCTCTCTCCTCTCTCTCTCTCTCTCTCTCTCTCTCTCTCTCTCTCTCTCTCTCTCTCTCTCTCTCTCTCTCTCTCTCTCTCTCTCTCTCTCTCTCTCTCTCTCTCTCTCTCTCTCTCTCTCTCTCTCTCTCTCTCTCTCTCTGTCTCTCTCTCTCTCTCTCTCTCTCTCTCTCTCCTCTCTCTCTCTCTCTCTCTCTCTCTCTCTCTCTCTCTCTCTCTCTCTCTCTCTCTCTCTCTCTCTCTCTCTCGACTCCCAGTGGAGTCTTTATAAAACATTCTGGGCTTTGTGTGTTGCGTAAGTGAGTCGATGAGCTGTAGACCACCGGCTCTGACTCTCCTGCCCAAGAAAGGTGACTTGTGTGAACGTAAGAACTTGAGGCCTGTGGCGTTGCTGTGTGTGAATACAAGATATTTGCCAAAGTCCTTGCTAACAAACTGAAGTCCCACCTGGACTCTATAGTACACAAGGACCAGACATATTGTGTACCGGGACGCTCAATCACGGACAACCTGTTCTTAATCAGGGACATTAGAGTTTTTATTGTGGACGGGTCTCTTTGGACTTAGAGGAGGCTTTTGATAGAGTGGAACATAATTATCTGTTTAGTGTGATGTTTGGCTTTGGGGAAGGTTTTTGGCCTGTGGCATTAGACAAGGATGCCTTTTATCGAGGAAGCTGATGAGCTTTTTTTGGACTGCAGGTAGTGTGCTGGACAGGCATGGGTGTGTCGGCGTATGCAGATGACATTTCTTTGATGGCCAGGGATGGTTAGGATATGCAGGCACTAGAGACCAGTCGGAAGGTATACAAGAGAGCTTTGTCAGCTAAGGTGAACTGGGGCAAGAGCAAAGCTCTGTTATGTGGGGGATGGAGGGATAGGGCCCCCCTCTGCTTCCAGGGGGTTTGCAGTGGGGTTGTGAAGGGCTTAACATTTTGGGGGTGTTCTGGGCTTTGTAAGTTGAGGCTCATGAGGCTGGAGAGGCTGTATACATCATGTCTCTCTGATTTTTACTCTGCAGTGCTGAGGGCCTGGCAGCTGCTAAGGCCCACATGATAAGGGGGTGTGGAGCGCGGGCTCTGGGTGTGGGAAGAGACGTTCTTCCACAATCCAGCCATCCTTTTGAGATCGGTTCAGTCGGCCGAGGTGACTGATGGCAGCGGGTTTACTAAGGCTGGGTGACCTGCGGCTGCTGGGGGAGGAGGGGTGGATAACCCTGGAAGTCCTGGCACAACAAACAGAACTAACATCTCTTAGGCTGCTGGAGAGATTCTTGGGGGAGGTCCAGGAGGCACTGTCTGAGCCGGTAAGGAGGGTGTTTGAGCGGCCAATGGGGGAGGAGCCACTAATGTTTCCGCCGCTGCAGGTGACCGCAGACTGGGGACTGGCAAGGGGGTCTGGAGGACTTCGTTAGATTTTAACACTGAACCTTGGGGAGTTTGAGGGGGTGGGAGGTAAAGCCCACTACAACCTCTGCATTAAGGTGAGGAACATTAAGAGCCTAACAGGAGTGAAGGCACATCAGTGGCAGGGTGTTTGTGATGCGAAGAGTATGGTGGGTTTTAGATGGAGGGGGCTCTACAAACTCCCAGTACCAAAGAGGTCAGGGGATCTCCAGGGGAGGGTTCTACATGGAGCCCTGGCCACTAACAGCTGGTTGGCACGGGTCGATCCGGGAGTCGGACAGGGGTGTCCTTTCTGTGTCAGGAGTGAATGGATGGTTTCTGCGTTGGCTTAGGCTGGAATTTGAGTTCTATAAAATGATAAACAGTGTGGAGATGTTTTCAGGAGATATGGTGTGTCGGGGGTTGTCTGTACAGCTGGGGAAGATGGGTTATATACTTTTGTAGAAGTGGTGAGGTTTTAGTTATTGTGATGTGTGGTGTTGTTTTGTATCGTGGGATAGAGGACAAGGTGAGTATGCAGCACAGAGGATATTTTTTTCTCTCACTCATCTCTTTCTTTCTCATTCCCTGTCTCTCTTTCTTTTTCTTTCACTTTCTCTCTCTCAATCTCTCACTCTTCCTATGTCCCTCTTCTCTCACTCTCTCTCTCTTTTTCTTTGTCTCTCTTTCTCTTTCTGTTACTCTCTCTCTCTCTCTCTCTCTCTCTCAATTCAAAGGGTTTTTTGGCATGGGAAACATATGTTTACATATGTTATTGTCTATGGAATAGACAATAAACAAAAGGGAAATAAACAAGGGTAACATTAGTAAACATTAAACACAAAAGTTTTAAAAGAATATAGACATTTCAAATGTTATATTATTGGCTATGTACAGTACACTCTTTCTCTCACTATGTCCCTCCACTGAAGATGTCAATTAAGGCATCCCCACACACCTCTCTGTTGGGACACATTTCAGATAACCTTTATTTTACTAAGCAAGTCAGTTAAGAACAAATTCTTATTTACAATGACAGCCTAGGAACAGTGGGTTAAGTGCCTTGTTCAGGGGCAGAACGACAGTTTTTTACTGTGTCAGCTCTGGGATTCAATCCTGCAACCTTTCAGTTACAGGCCCAACACTCTAACCACTAGGCTACCTGCCACCCCAAATGTATTGTTGTACAACTGACTAGTCTCACCCTTTCCCTTTCCTCTCTCACAATCTCTCGCGCTCTCTCTCTCACTCTTCCTATGTTCCTCTTCTCTCTCCCTCTCTAAACAAAAGTGAAATAAACAATTAAAAATGTACAGTAAACATTACACTCACAAAAGTTCCAAAGGAATAGAGACATTTCAAATGTCATATTATACAGTGTTGTAACGATGTGTAAATAGTTAAAGTACAGAAAAGGGAAAATAAATAATGCATTCAGAATGTATTCAGACCCATTTACTTTTTCCACATTTTGTTACGTTACAGCCTTGATTTAAATTGTTTGTTTTTTTCTTCATCAATCTACACACAATACCCTAAATTGACAAAGCAAAAACAGGTTTGTAGTGATTTTGGCAAATGTATTAAAAATCAAAAACGGTGATATCACATTTACACTCATCTCTTTCTTTCAGACCCTTTACTCAGTACTTTGTTGAAACACCCTTGGCAGCGATTATAGCCTTGAGTCTTCTTGGGTATGACACTACCAGCTTGGCATACCTGTATTTGGGGAGTTTCTCCCATTCTTCTCTGCAGATCCTATCAAGCTCTTTCAGGTTGGATGGGGAGCGTCGCTATGCAGCTATTTTCAGGTCTCTCCATTGGGTGCAAGTCCTAGCTCTGGCTGGTTCACTCAAGGACATTCAGAGACTTGTCCTGAAGCCACTCCTGCGTTGTCTTGGCTGTATGCTTAGGGTCTTTGTCCTGTTGGAAGGTGAACCTTCACCCCAGTTCCCTGGAGCAGGTTTTCTTCAATTAGAGTACTCTGTACTTTGCTCCATTCATCTTTCCCTCAATCCTCAGAAGCCTCCCAGTCCCTGCCGCTGAAAAACATCTCCACAGCATGATTCTGCCACCACCATGCTTCACCGTAGGGATGGTGCCTGGTTTCCTCCAGACTTGATCTTGGTTTCATCAGAACAGAGAATCTTGTTTCTCATGGTCTGAGTCCTTTAGGTGCATTTTGGCAAACTCCAAGCGGGCTGTCATATGCCTGTCATATGGCTTCCGTCTGGCCACTCTACCAGGCCTGATTGGTGGAGTTCTGCAGAGATGGTTGTCCTTCTGGGAGATTTTCCTATCTCCACAGGGGAACTCTGGAGCTCTGTCAGAGTGACATTCGGGTTCTTGGTCACCTCCCTTACCAATAACTGTGTTATCAGGGCATTTTTTTGTAACCTTCCCCAGATCTGTGCCTGTCTCAGAGCTCTACGGACAATTCCTTCGACCTCAAATCGTAACAAATAATTAAAGAGCAGCAGTAAAATAACAGTAGCGAGGCTACATACAGGGGGTACCGGTACAGAGTCAATGTGCGGGGGCACAGGTTAGTCGAGGTAATTGACGTAATATGTAGGTAAAGGTAAAGTGACTATGCATCGATAAGAACAGAGAGTAGCAGCAGCGTAAAAGAGGAGGTGCGGGGCAATGAAAATAGTCAGAGTACCCATTTGATTAGCTGTTCAGGAGCCTTGTGTCTTGGGAGTAGAAGCTGTTAAGAAGCCTTTTGGACCTAGACTTGGCACTCTGGTACTGCTTGCCGTGCGGTGGCAGTGACAACAGCCTGGTATAGAGGTCCTGGATGGCAGGAAGCTTGGCCCCAGTGATATACTGGTCGGAGGCAGAGCAGTTGCCATACCAGGCGGTGATGCAACCGGTCAGGATGCTCTCGATAGTGCAGCTGAGGGGGAATAGGCTTTGTCGTGCCCTCTTCACGATTGTCTTTGTGTGTTTGGACCATGATAGTTTGTTTGTGATGTGGACACCAATTAACCTGAAGCTCTCTACCTGCTGCACTACAGCCCCATCGATGAGAATGGGGGCGTGCTCGGTCCTCCTTTTCCTGTAGTCCTCCTGATGTTTAGTCCCAGGGTCCTTAGCTTAGTGATGAGCTTTGAGGGCACTATGGTGTTGAACGCTGAGCTGTAGTCAATGGATAGCATTCTCACGTTGGTGTTTATTTTGTCCAGGTGGGAAAGGGCATTGTGGAGTGCAATAGAGATTGCATCATATGTGTATCTGTTGGGGAGGTATGCAAATTAGAGCGGGTCTAGGGTTTCTGGGATAATGGTGTTGATGTGAGCCATGACCAACCTTTCAAAGCACTTCATGGCTACAGATGTGAGTGCTACGGGGCAGTAGTCATTTAGGCAGGTTACCTTAGTGTTCTAGGGCACAGGGACTATGGTGGTCTGCTTGAAACATGTTGGTATTAGAGACTCAATCAGGGACAGGTTGAAAATGTCAGTGAAGACACTTGCCAGTTGGTCTGAGTACATGTCCTGGTAATTCAACTGGCCCTGCGGCCTTGTGAATGATGATCTGTTTAAAGGTCTTACTCACATCGGCTACATAGAGTGTGATCATACAGTCGTCCGGAACAGTTGATGCTCTCATGCATGCTTCATTGTTGCTTGCCTCGAAGCGAGCATAGTAGTAATTTAGCTCATCTGGTAGGCTCGTGTCACTGGGCATCTCGCAGCGGTGCTTCTCTTTGTAGTCTGTAATAGCCCTGCCACATCCGACAAGCGTCAGAGCCGGTGTAGTACGATTCAATGTTAGTCCTGTATTGACTCTTTGCCTGTTTGATGGTTCATCGGAGGGCATAGCGGGATTTCTTATAAGAGGCAGCTCTAACTGTTAGCTCAGTGCGGATGTTGCCTGTAATCCATGGCTTCTGGTTGGGGTATGTACGTACGGTCACTGTGGGGACGACGTCATCGATGCACTTATTGATGAAGCCAGTGACTGATGTGGTGTACTGCGTCATCTGACCACTTCTGCATTGGCTTGGTTTTTGCTCTGACATGCACTGTCAACTGTGGGACATTAAATACACAGGGGTGTGCCTTTCCAAATCATGTCCAATTAATTGAATTTACCAAAGGTGGACTCCAATCAAGTTTTAGAAAGATCTCAAGGATGATCAATGGAAACAGGAAGCAGCTGATTTCAATTTCGAGTCTCATAGCATAGGGTCTGAATACTTATGTGAATAAGGTATTTCTGTTTTTATTTTTTATACATTTGCTTAATTTCTAAAAACCAAGTTTTTGCAGGGCGAACGTTATCCTATGACGGTACCACGTTGAAAGTCACTGAGCTCTTCAGTAAGGCCATTCTACTTTCAATGTTTGTCTATTGAGATTGCATGGCTGTGTGCTCTATTTTATACACTTGTCAGCAACAGGTTTGGCTGAAATAGCCGAATCCACTAATTTGAAGGGGTGTCCACATACTTTTGTATATATAGTGTACAGTGCATTCAGAAAGTATTCAATACCCTTTGACTTTTTGCACAATCAATTGATTGGACATGATTTAGAAAGGCACACACCTGTCCTCAATCTATTCCACCACGCCCAGAAGTCTGCTTCTTTTATTCTCTGTACCCAACGCACTGTCCAGTTCTTAAAGCCTTTAGCCGTACCCTTATTCTACTCCTACCTCTGTTCCTCTGGTGATGTAGAGGTAAACCCAGGTCCTGTAGCCCCCAGAACTACACCTATTCCCCAGGCGCTCTCATTTGTTGACTTCTGTAACCGTAAAAAGCCTTGGTTTCTTGCATGTTAACATCAGAAGCCTCCTCCCTAAGTTTGATTTATTCACTGCTTTAGCACACCCAACCCCGATGTCCTAGCTGTGTCTGAATCCTGGCTCAGGAAGGCCACCAAATTTTTTGAAATTTCCATCCCAACTACAACATTTCCCTTCAAGATAGAACTGCCAAAGAAGGCGGAGTTGCAATATACTGCAGATATAACCTGCAGAGTTCTGTCATACTGTCCAGGTCTGTGCCCAAACAGTTTGAGCTTCTACTCTTAAAAATCCACCTTTCCAGAAATAAGTATCTCATTGTTGCCGCTTGTTACAGACCCCCCTCAGCCCCCAGCTGTGCCCTGGACTCCATATGCAACTTTTCAGGGAAGTCAGGAACAAATATACACAGTCAGTTAGAAAAGCAAAGGCCAGCTTTTTCAAACAGAAATTTGCATCCTGTAGTACTAATTCCAAAAAGTTCTGGGACACTGTAAAGTCCATGGAGAATAAGAGCATCTCCTCCCAGTTGCCCACTGCATTGAGGCTAGGAAACACTGTCACCACCGATAAATTCACGATAATCGAAAATTTCAATAATCATTTTGCTACGGCTGGCCATGCTTTCCACCTGGCTATCCCTACCCCGGCCAACAGCTCTGCACCCCCCGCAGCAACCTGCCCAAGCCCCCCCCCCCCCTTCTCCAAATCCAGACAGCTGATGTTCTGAAAGAGCTGCTAAATCTGGACCCCTACAAATCTGCTGGGCTAGACAATCTGGACCCTTTCTTTCTAAAATTATCAGCCAAAATGGTTGCAACCCCTATTACTAGCCTGTTCAACCTCTCTTTCGTATCGGTCATCCCCCTCTTCAAAGGGGGAGACACTCTAGACCCAAACTGTTATAGACCTATATCCATCCTGCCTTGCCTTTCTAAAAAGTATTCGAAAGCCAAGTTAATAAACAGATCACTGACCACTTCGAATCCCACCGTACCTTCTCTGCTATGCAATCTGGTTTCCGAGCTGGTCATGGGTGCACCTCAGCTACGCTCAAGGTACTAAATGATATCATAACCGCCATCGATAGAAGACAGTACTGTGCAGCCGTCTTCATCGACCTGGCCAAGGCTTTCGACTCTGTCAATCACCGCATTCTTATTGGCAGACTCAACAGCCTTGGTTTCTCAAGTGACTGCCTTGCCTGGTTCTCCAACTACTTCTCAGACATAGTTCAGTGTGTCAAATCGGAGGGCCTGTTGTCCGGTCCTCTGGCAGTCTCTATGGGGGTGCCACAGGATTCAATTCTTGGGCCAACCCTATTCTCTATATACATCAACGATGTTGCTCTCGCTGCTGGTGACTGTCTGATCCATCTTTACGCAGACGACACCCTTCTGTATACATCTGGCCCCTCTTTGGACACTGTGTTAACTAACCTTAAAACAAGCTTCAATGCCATACAACACTCCTTCCGTGGCCTCCAACTGCTCTTAAATGCTAGTAAAACTAAATGCATGCTCTTCAATCGAACACTGCCCGCACCCGCCCACCGGACTATCATCACTACTCTCGACGGGTCTGACTTAGAATACGTGGACACTTACAAATACCTAGGCGTCTGGTTAGACTGTAAACTCAACTTCCAGACTCACATTAACCATCTTCAATCCAAAATGTAATCTTGAATCGGCTTCCTATTTTGCAAAAAAGCCTCCTTCACTCATGCTGCCAAACATGCCCTTGTAAAACTAACTATCCTACCGATCCTTGACTTCGGCGATGTCATTTACAAAATAGCCTCCAACACTCTACTCAACAAATTGGATGTAATCTGTCACAGTGCCATCCGTTTTGTTACCAAAGCCCCATATACTACCCACCACTGCGACCTGTATTCTCTCGTTGGCTGGCCCTCACTACATATTCGTCGCCAAACCCACTGGCTCCAGGTCATCTACAAGTCTTTACTAGGTAAATCCCCGCCTTAGCTCAGCTCGCTGGTCACCATAGCAACACCCACCCGTAGCATGCGCTCCAGCAGGTATATTTCACTGGTCACCCCCAAAGCCAACACCTCCTTTGGCCGCCATTCCTTCCAGTTCTCCGCTGCCAATGACTGGAACGAATTGCAATAATCCTTGAAGCTAGAGGTTCCTATCTCCCTCACTAACTTTAAGCATCAGCTGTTAGAGCTGCTTATCGATCACTGCACCTGTATATAGCCCTTCTGTTAATAGCCCACCCTACTACCTCATCCCCATATTTATTATTTTAGCTCATTTTGCACTCCAGTATCTCTATTTGCACATCATCATTTGCACATCTATCACTTCAGTGTTAATTCTAATTTGTAAATCATCTTGCCACTATGGCCTATTTATTGTCCTACATTCCTAGCATTTTGCACTACATTTGCACACTCTGTATATAGATTCTCTATTGTGTTATTGACTGTACGTTTGTTTGTCATGTGTAACTCTGTTGTTTTTTTGTCGCACTGCTTTGCTTTGTCTTGGCCAGTTCGCAGTTGAAAAAAGAGAACTTGTTCTCAACTGGCCTACCTGGTTAAATAAAGGTGAAATAAATAAAATAAAATATATAAGGTCCCACAGTTGACAGTGCATGTCAGAGCAAAAACCAAGCCATGAGGTCGAAGGAATTGTCCCTAGAGCTCCGAGACAGGATTGTGTCGAGGCACAGATCTGGGGAAGGATACTAACAAATGTCTGCAGCATTGAAGGTCCTTAAGAACACAGTGGTCTCCATCATTGTTAAATGGAAGAAATTTGGAAAGATTAACGGAGCAAAGTACAGAGATCCTTAATTAAAACCTGTTTTATCATTTAATTTAGGGTACCATCAACACCATAGGCCTTTTTGGGTTGGAGAGTTTGCATTTTGTCCTGTAGTTCATAAGATTTGTACTTGTTTTTGCTGTTTGTTCTCTTTTATAGAACCTAAAAGAGGAGAAGTGGTTTATAGAAGTGGATAGATAACTCATCGTTTTGTCGTTTGTTTAGTGTTTTCCAGTTTTCCTAGAAGTGGTTAGATTCTATGTATTTCTGTATTGTTTTAGTGATTCACCACAGTGAAGGCGTAGGCTCAGGTTTTCTGGGTCTCTATGTTTTTGGTTGGATAGGTTTCTCAATTTCTGTCTTAGGTTTTTGCATTCTTCATCAAACCATTTGTCATTGTTGTTCATTTTCTTAGGTTGTCTGCTTTAAAAGTGTTTATTTGATATTGAAGCTGAGGTCAAATATACTGTTCAGGTTTTCTACTGCCAAGTTGACACTATTACAGTGAAAAATGTTGTCAAGGAAGTTGTCTAAAGGGATTGAAATTGTTGTTGCCTTATTGTTTCTTGGTAGATTTCTACACTACTTTACTTCAATATATAGCATTGCAGTTTCTTGGCTATGATGCCTCATGATTGAGAATTGCTCTGTTTAAGTAGACTGTGATTTTGCTGTGATCTGATAGTGGTGTCAGTGGTGGAATGACTCTGAGAGAATCTGGGTTGAGGTCTGTGATAAAGTAATCTACAGTACTACTGCCAAGGGATGAGCTGTAGGTGTACCTACCGTAAGAGTCCCCTCGAAGCCTACCATTGACTATGTACAGACCCAGCGCTGCATGAATTGTGAATCATTTCTGTTGGTTGTTTTGTCATAGTTGTGTCTAGGGTGGCATATTTTGGAGGGAATGCTGTCACCCCCAGGTAGGTGTTTGTCCACCTGTGTGCTAAGAGTGTCAGGTTCTTGTCCAGTTCTGGCATTTAGGTCGCCACAGACTAGTACATGTTCCTGGGCCTGAGGGACTAGTACATCCCTCTAGGATGGAGGAGCTGTCATCGTTAAAGTATGGGAATTCTATTGGGGGACATACAGCAAGTGAAATAAGTATTGAACACGTCACCATTTTTCTCAGTAAATATATTTCCAAAGGTGCTATTGACATGAAAGTTTCACCAGATGTTGGTAACAACCCAAGTAATCCATACATACAAAGAAACCAAAACAAACAAGTTCAGAAATTACGTTATGTGTAATAATGTGAAATGACACAGGGAAAAAGTATTGAACACATGAAGAAAGGGAGGTTCAAAAAGGCATGGAAAGCCAAGACAACAGCTGAAAACTATCAGTAATTAAAAAGCAATCCAGCCCCCTGTCAGTGCAAATTAATATCAGCTGGTTCAGTCCCAACTGATGGCCTACAAAAAGGTCTCATTGCCAAGGTGTCACACATCTCATGATGGGTAAAAGCAAAGAGCTGTCTCAAGACATTCGCAACCTAATTGTTGCAAAACATAATGATGGCATTGGTTATAGGCACATTTCTAAGCTTCTGAATGTTCCAGTGAGCACTGTTGGGGCCATAATACGGAAGTGGAAAGACAATCATTTCACCATAAATTTGCCTCGCCCAGGTGCTCCTCGCAAGATTTCTGACAGAGGAGTGAAAAGAATAATCAGAAGAGTTGTCCAAGAGCCAAGGACCACTTGTGGAGAGCTTAAAAAAGACCTGCAATTAGCAGGTACTGTTGTCTCAAAGAAAACATTAAGTAATGCACTCCACCGCCATGGCCTGTATCCACGCTCACCATGCAAGACTCCATTGCTGAAAAAAAAGCATGTTGAAGCTCGTTTAAAGTTTGCTGCACAACATTTGGAAAAGCCAGTGAAACATAGTGTGGTCAGATGAGAGCAAAATTGAACTGTTTGGATGTCATAATACACACCATGTTTGGAGGAGAAATGGCACTGCACATCACCCTAAAAACACCATACCAACAGTGAAGTTTGGAGGTGGGAACATCATGGTGTGGGGCTGCTTTTCAGCAAATGGTACTGGCAAACTTCACATAATTGAAGAAAGGATGAATGGGCAAATTCCCGAGGAGCACCTGGTCGAGGCAAATTTATGGTGAAATGATTGTCTTTCCACTTCCGTATTATGGCCCCAACAGTGCTCACTGGAACATTCAGAAGCTTAGAAATGTGCCTATAACCAATGCCATCATTATGTTTTGCAACAATTAGGTTGCGAAGGTCTTGAGACAGCTCTTTGCTTTTACCCATCATGAGATGTGTCTTGTGTGACACCTTGGCAATGAGACCTTTTTGTAGGCCATCAGTTGGGACTGAACCAGCTGATAATAATTTGCACTGACAGGGGGTATAGATTACTTGGGTTGTTACCAACATCTGGTGAAACTTTCATGTCAATAGCACCTTTGGAAATATATTTCTGAGAAAAATGGTGACGTGTTCAATACTTATTTCACCTGTTGTAGGTAGTACACATGGGGACATTTTTTAATAATTTCCTTATTAATTTCTAGCCAGATGTAAAATATCTCTCTCTCTCTCTCTCTCTCTCTCTCTCTCTCTCTTTGTGTGTGTTGCATGCTGGGAGCGGAAGTGTGGCGTGGGGTGTGAGAGCGGCACGTTTGAATTTGATTTCAAGTTTAAAATCTTTTTCTGGGTTTTATTTAAATTTTTTTGGGGTGGTTTTATTTATGCACAATTTTTGGTTTATTATATAGGTTAGTTTAAGAAAAATCTGGTGTGAGGAAGTAGTTTGACTAAGGCCATGGCGTCTCTCTCCGGCGAGGGAGCGCCGGGGATAACTATCAAAAATGGGTGCAAAGTGTTCTCGGATCAAGCAATTACCGTAGAAGACGTACTTTTAGCAATGGGCGAGGTTGTAGGGCACGAAAATATAGTATCGGCGTCCAGAATGAACAAGGCGGTGGTGGTGTTTCTGAAAGATGGAAAATTGGTAAACAGCCTTGTGGAAAAAGGAATTGTTATTGCTGATTCCCTGGTGCAAGTAATACCTTTACGCGCACCGGCTACCAGGGTTACCATTTCAAATGCACCGACATTTATTACAAATGAGCAAATTACAAAAGAACTGAGTCGCTTTGGAAAGTTTGCTGGATCCATTAAAATGTTGCCGTTCGGGTGTAAAAACCCAGCATTAAAACATGTGTTGTCCTTTCGAAGACAAGTATTCATGTTTTTAAATGCGCAATCTAAGGAATTGGATATATCGTTTCGCATTCAGCAAGGGGACAGCTCCTATATGATTTATGCAACGACAGAAAGTTTGCGTTGTTTTGAATGCGGGGATTTAGGACATAAGAAGTTCACGTGCCCGCATAAGAAACAATCAGAAAATGAAAAGAACGAGGGAAATAATGATAAGCAAAACGCTCAAAGCGAAAAAAACAAAAGTCAAGACAAAGAAAAACGGCCAATTGGTGTAAAGGAGGTGAGCATTCCAGAAAAAAAACAAAAGATAAACGGGGTTAACGATAAGGATTCAGAGGATACGGATTCGGCAGGAGAACCCAGCGTTATTCCTCAAACTGGTTCTCTACCGGAGAAGAGTGCTCTAGATCCAAGTTCAAAGTCAGAGGTGAGTGAGTTTATTTCAACTATACGAGCTGGTGATAATGCTGTGGGCCCGATTGTTGTGATGGAGGAAGTTGCTGATGAAGATAAGGAAGGCGTTCACGATGATGAGGATGCGAGTGTTAGCGGATTACAGAATAACGTGCTTATGGAGAGTGAAAGCAGTGAAGAAGAAGGGGACGATTGTGACAATTGTTCGGAATTCTCGGAGATTGATTGTAGTCAGTCTTTGGAGGATGTTTATTCTGTCGAAGAGTTAAATGATTTTCTGGATTTGACTAAAGGGAAAAAGGTTGATGTGGCAAAATTTTTCCCCGATGTTAAGAAGTTTATCAAATCAGTGGCGTTGGCTCAGAGGACGGTGGGCTATGAGGTCATTTCAAAACAGAAACGTTTTCGGCTGAAAAAGTTTCTAACAAATGTACGTAAAACTCATAAAGATAACGTAAAACTGTCAAAATGGAAAAAATAAAGCACATGGGTGTGGGATCTATCCTAATTTTCGTTTTGTGTTTTTGTCATTTGTTGTTTTTTTCCCTCTCCCCAGCAATGCAGATTCTTAGACTAGGATCATTAAACGTGAATGGGCTGAGGGAAGGAGGAAAAAGAGTTTTACTCTCTGAGTTTCTTAGGCTTAAAGATTCAGAAGTAATATTTTTACAAGAAACTCAGTGATATTAAAAATGAATCGGAGTTAAATTTGTGGTGGAAAGGAAATATTTGTTTAAGCCATGGCACAAATGTCAGTGCAGGTGTAGCGATTTTATTTTCAACTCACCTCAATGTTAATATTTTATCAGAAATAGAAATAGAGAGAGGACGTATTTTGATGGTGAAAGCTAAAATTGAAAACCAGATATTCGTTTTTATAAATATTTATGCTCCAAATAAAGGGTCAGATAAAATCATTATGTTTAGGAAATTAGGAGAGTTTTTAAAAAGTTATACTATAGATGGTATGCTAATCATTGGGGGGGATTGGAATTGTACTATTAATTTTATTTTAGATAGGAATAATGAGGAACCACATCCTGTATCAGTAGCTGTTTTAAAAAGTATTATAGTGCAGAATGATTGGGTAGATGTATGGAGAGACCGGAATAAAGAGATGAAGCAATATTCATGGACAAAAGTTTCGCAGGGAATGATAAGGGTAGCAAGACTTGACAGGTTTTATGTCAAGGGTGCTGAAAATAATAGAATAATGGGGTGTGAGATTTTTCCATGTTGTCTATCAGATCACAATTTTATTACAGTGAATATTATTCTGACACAAGCTAAATCTAAAAGTCCATATTGGAAATTTAATGTTGCATTGTTGAAAGAAAAAGAGTTCATAGAGAAATTTGAAATGTTTTGGAAAGAATGGGGTTCTAAGAAAAATGAATTTGATAATTTGATACAATGGTGGGAAATAGGAAAGACACAAATAAAAATATTTTGTCAGCAGTATACTTGTTTTTCAACAAGAAAAATAAAACAAAAAATGTCTGAAATAGAACAAGAGATTGTAAACATCACATCTGGTATGATTCAGAAATCTAATTCATCTTCAGCTGGCATATTGGGTGAAAAGAAACGTGATCTAGAAGATTTGTTGCAAGTGCGGGCAAAAGGTGCCCTGATAAGATCTCGTTTTATGTCTGTACATGAGATAGATGCTCCCACTGCATATTTTTTTAATTTAGAAAAAGTGTCAAAACAACAAAATGAAATGTATTGCTTGACAAAACCTGATGGACGAAAGACTTTTGATGCAAGAGAAATGAGAAAGATTGCTGTGGACTTTTATTCAAACTTGTATAGAAAAGAAGAAACGGATTCTGAATGCGTGTCACAGACACTGCAGCAGCTGCCTTCTATCACGAAAACACAGAGTGAGATTCTGGACAGTTCTGTATCATTCGAGGAGTTAAATGATGTCGTTAAACAGATGAACCTGGGTAGAGCACCTGGAATTGATGGACTATCAGTGGACTTTTTTAAAGCTGTGTGGAAATACATTGGAAGAGACTTTTATGAGGTGATCCAAGAGTGTTTTAAAGAAAAGCGCCTTCCCACAAGTTGCCATCGGGCAGTATTAACACTTTTACCAAAAAAAGGTGACTTGAGTGATCTAAAAAACTGGAGGCCGGTGTCAATTTTAACAACTGACTATAAGCTAATAGCTAAAGTGTTGGCAAATAGGCTGAAAACTGTATTAGGAGATGTAATACATCAAGATCAATCCTACTGCATTCCAGAAAGAACCATATATGACAACATCTTTATGATCAGAGACATTTTAGATTACTCTAAATTATATGAAGAAAATGTTGGCTTTCTGTTCTTGGATCAGGAGAAAGCATTCGATAGAGTGGATCATGGTTTTCTGTATGAAACAATGAGTGTTTTTGGGTTTGGAGAGGGTTTTATTTCCTGGATCAAACTCTTATATATGAATGCCTCTTGTATTTTAAAAATAGGTGGTGTGTTAAGTAAACCAATAAGGTTGCTTAAGGGTATAAGACAAGGATGTCCATTGTCTGGTCAGTTATACGCTTTAGCAGTGGAACCACTCCTATGTATTTTAAGAAAAGAACTGTCTGGTCTAAAGGTTGAAGGTAACTGCAATGCGTTTAAGTTAACAGCCTATGCAGATGATATTACTGTAATTGTGAAAGATCAAAGAGATATTGAGGTGGTTACTTACAGTATCTCTTTATATGAGAGAGCATCATCTGCAAGACTGAACTGGAGTAAAACGGAAGCATTTTGGTGCAATGAAAAAGATAAATGTGGACATGTCAATGCAAAACCTGTTATCCCTGGAAATGTAAAGTGGGAAAAAGAGGGATTTAAGTTTTTAGGCATTTTTTTAGGTTCAAAAGTATATCAAAGAAAAAACTGGGAAGGTGTTAAAGATAAAATTTGTAATAGATTATCAAAATGGAATAGGATTTTACCTCAATTATCATATAGAGGAAGAGTGCTAGTCATAAACAATCTTGCAGCCTCATTATTATGGCATAAAGTAATTGTGTTAAACCCACCAGATGAACTAATCAGGGAAATTCAAAGAGTGATGGTACATTTTTTCTGGAATGGACAACACTGGTTAAGAGAATCAGTACTGTATCTGCAGTTGAATGAAGGAGGCCAAGGCCTTATAGACATTAAGTCCAAGGTAGCTGGTTTTAGACTGCAGACTGCACAAAGACTCCTATATAATCAGTCTCAAAACTGGATACAAATAGCTTGTGCTTTACTAAGAAGAGTAGGGCGGATGAACTTGGATAGACACTTATTCTTAATGAATTTGAAGGAAGTGGATGTTAATGGACTCTCTGCTTTTTATGCATCAGTTTTAAATGCTTGGCAAATATTTATTGTTAAAAGAGAGCTATCTGAAGAAAATCAGGAGTGGGTTCTTGAAGAACCTTTGATTTTTAATCCTCTTTTATCTAATGCGATGTTAAAACCTAAAGGTGTCTGCGCAAGCTTGGTTAAAGCAGGAATATGTAAAATCGGTCATCTTCGGGTCAAGGGACACATGGATTTCTGCAGAAAAATTGGCCATGAAGATTGGTATTTACTCGGTTAGGAATGTTGAAAAATTATTAACTGAGATACAGGAGTCTTTTACGGTAATACCATTGCAAGCTGAAAAGGTTGAAACTGTTTTCCCCAGCATCAGGGTGGGTGTAAATGTAGGAGAGTGGCAGGAGGAGGAGGGGAGACTTCTTACTTTTACAACACCTGAGATTGGACTATTTGACACTATATCAAAGAAGTCACTTTATCTTGTTTGTGTAAAATATTTTAATATAAGAGCACTGCAAGATCTTCCAGAGACCAAATGGACAACTTTT